>CM073590.1:197692745-198942745 GCA_037074705.1 Zhengitettix transpicula
GATGAAGCATTTCCCACAGACTCAGCGTGTAGCCAATGAAAATTTAACATTCTAATTACTTGTGCTGAAGCACCAGTCAAAATGTGAGAAGTTGTCTAGCAGACTGCTCATCACATTAATGGGACGCCACTTCAAAAGGCGTTTCTAGCCCAAGGCCGTGAATGAAAATGTTGTTATTTATTAGTCATTTACACAGGATGACAGAAATTACCTGAACGAATGTAGTTTTATTCAATTCCAGTTCACGGCCAGAAATATCCAGGTCTACTTTCTCTTTTGTTGCTTCAGAAACGGAAATTGCGCATTAGAAATGTTTCCACGTTAGAAATGCGGCTTATACAAGAATGGCGTCTGGCGACGTACAACCAGAAGAATATGTTTTAAGAGAAAAAATATTATATAACAGCCGTTGGTTTTGGACTACGTTAGAGGGGGCTAAACAAAAGTACTCATTTATCAATGATACGACTCAAATAATTACAGGACAAAAAATTACCTTCTCTACTCGCAAATTATTAAGCCTAATATTAATAATTTTATAATTAATTGAACTTTTATATTAACCAAAGTAAATAGGAGTTTGTATTTTTTTAAACTTCTTAGACAAAATAAATAATTTAAAAATTATTTTCTGCGACTGATATAAACAATATGGGGCAATTAGATTAATTACCGTTCTTTAGGTAAACTAAACCTTATATTTTCTAATTAGCATTTTTGGGTATCCCTTTATATTTTAACAAGACATATACACATGTGTATAATTGTGGTAATGGGTTTTCGATTTGAAAATTAAATTAGGCCTAATTAACATTATAACAAACTTGCTGAGTGCCCGACGTTGCCCGGGTATTTATTTAAATTAACCAGGGGAATAAATTGATTCGTCACTAACCTTTTGGTAAATATTTCATTTATCCATCGTCAATAGCGTTAGTGTTTCGAACATTTACCCATTTATTTTCCCCTCCCCGACCTAACCCCTCGGCATCTTAAATAAACCAAGTAGATGACTGACGGTACTTTAACAACAAATAAGAGTGTCTAAAAATCACGCCGAGTTATAAGTGAAAAATACCCGATAACTTAATGAAGTTTAAAAATACTCCCGGTACCTTGAAGGAATTAAAAAATACAACTTCTAACTAATCAGACACCAAAGTATAGCTGGTACCCTAAGAAAATAAAAAAATACACCCGGTATCTTCTGAGGGTCAAAACTACTCCGGATAACGTTTTGTCAACCCCTTCCTCCTTCTCGTCGAGGAACATAAAATTTCATTACCAATAATGGTTAATGCGAGAGTTAATCTAAGCGATTTCTATAACCTAGGAATCAGTACAAATTTCCGTCTTTTTTGCATTATTTTATATGTAAACCCCTTCCAGCGTCACCCGTACAGTAAAGGTGCTTAACACCGCTGCCTTTTGGAGTTGAAAGTAGACACTTAAAAGTTCTAGAATAACACTATCAAATTCAACGACCCCGAAAACATTTTATTCGAAGCTAATAATGACCGCTTACGAATGTTTTTAAAGAACACTTCCTCTACCCCGACCCCTAGTGTGTCTTAATTCCGCTGTGTTTGTTCCTGGTTCGTAAGGCACATGAGAGCAAAGTTTGGTAGGATTCCTCCACGCGTTTAAGAATGTACTCTGAAATTTGTTACACCCCCTCTCACCCCCACTCCTTGGGGCTGAACTACAACTTAATGAGTAGGGTAAATGACAAAATTTAACACAGTGACTTCCATTACCTTAGATTCAACACAATTACTCATTAATTTTATATAACAACCTTTCACTCCCATCCTCCCCAACCCAAACCCTTGGGTCAGAACTAAAGTTTAACTAACAGTGAATGTCGGAATTAAAATGATTGACTTCTATAACCCTGGATCTAACACCTATATCGGTTGTTTCGCGTTTTTTTATGTAACTCCCGTCCACCCCTTCCTTTAGCGGTCCTGACTTTCTAAGCTGTACGGGGTTGAAATTATGCACTAAAAACATATGGAGAAAAACTATTAAACTCGTAGACCCCGAAAACTAATTGTTCGACGATAAAAACGGCCGTTTTAGCATGTTATAAAATTTCACCCCCGTAAACCCGAAAGGCCGTCAGAAATATTAGCGGGCGCGAGGACAACTCATTAAAGGTTATCTTTTTAAGGATCCTGGTTTTGAAGTGCATCAGAGACACATAAACAGACATTTTCATATGTATAGATAATAGTTTACAGTAATTCACAAAAAATTAAAGAACATGTGTATATAAGAAGATTATTAAATCAATTGATGACCTTAAACAGTCCCATAAGGTCATCAGTTTTGCTAGCGTTAAGTGAATTGTGTGACCTTTTTCATGACTGTGGGAATTTAATAACTTGTTAATCGTTTAGTTATGCTAGTTTATTATATTAATTTGGAAAATACCTGAGGAAGATACAATATAATTAAAAAAATAATAAGTGTCTGTTTAAGGTCATCAATTGTTTCAGTAATTCAACGTTAAATTAAAAATTTAAGAATATTATTATTATATTTCGTTATAGAGTGTAATTTCACTGTACAAGAAAAAAAGACTCCGACCTCCGACTGTTTCCCGATGAGGGATTCTCGCAGTGATAGCGGCTGCTCTTCTGCTCTTCTGCGCAATTTGAAGTTTGCAAATCGCGACTGCACTCGTCCATGAATTTTGCTCCATCTTAACGGAAAGTACAAAACTGCTCTCTGCTCTGCAATGGCCGTAACAGAAGCACAGAACAGCACATTGGGGAATTGCATATTATTTTTTCTTTTAGTTACAGAGTACTTGTGAGGGTAATTCACGTTGTTGCCACTTTAATATTACACCATAGGAAGGAATCTAAAAATGGGGATGTGAAAGCGTGGGGGGGGGGAAGGTATCCAAGAGTTAACTAGGACCTCAGGATATCTTTTTAAGGATCCTACCCGGCGTTCGCATATATATTAAGCAGGAAAACCTCTAAAGATATGTAATTTGGTGCTTGTCCCACGCCCATTTTATGATTGGAGGTGGTGTTTTATGTGAGTACACAGCTTTCCCCATTCCATACTTCGACCATATTTGGACTACTAGCAGACAGCTCCAATGAGACCAGACCAACTATTGCCGTACGCCACGCCATATGGGAACCTTAATTTAACTATGTTTTAGAAGCAGATTGTGGAAGTGTGCGTCTCCTCCCAAAACCTCTTGAGTCTAACCCCGACATCCTTAGCTTAGAAACTTTACATCACGTGGACCTTATCTCCTTGTCCTTCCGCGGAAACATTGCCATACTTTCTCATTGAACTGTGGACTCGCCCTAAAGGGGGGCAAGATGGTTCTTTCCATTCGTTTTCAATTACTTTCATCCGTGAGAACAGGCCACTATTATGACTGCGTTATAGAACGTATTGGATGTTCTCATATTTTGTCGGCAGAACCAAATACTTGTATTAATAAAATGTATAGAAACAAATTGACTGTGACTTACCACAGCCTCACTTTCTCAAACCGTCGTTCAGAATGAATGCTTACATAATCCAGGATTTATCATTATTAAGTATTTTATCCTCTTAAAAAATCTGTCCTTGTGTGAAGGAGAAACGACGTTCAAATCTCAGTCCATTGTGGTTTTAACTTTCTAGAACTGATTGATAGAGGACTGGAAAAGTATAAAAATATGCGCTAAAAAGTTGTCATTTTTCCATGTCAATGCTGACCTCATTATTAATAATAATGCATCGTATAATCGGTTTATAATGGCGTGCTTATAATTGAAAGAATTGTTTTGATTTTATCGTTTAGGTTTTGAGTGGCTTCTTCAAATTGTTCAGTGGATGTAACTTTTTTGGGACGGAATCTCAAACTTTGTTGGTCCTTTTATTATGTAGTTTTAATATATATTGATTCCACATTACCCTGTGACTTCTTGCTAATAAGTTTCACACACCGGAAGCTAATCAATACTGAAATGACAAAGAACAAGTTGTTTAATACAGTGCTTTTAAAAATGCAGTACATGTACGTAATAATAATACACACACTTCCTGAGAGAAAGAAATTTAACATTTTGCGAGTAACCTGGCAGAAATTTCCAACTGCACACTTTGTACAATAGTAAATGGAACATTTTTCAACAGATCACGTCATATCAAGAAATCTCAATTTGTGGGAAAATTCGAGATTTGATTATAAAAGCTCTAGATTATTCAGTTATTGTTACCAAAGTTGATCTCTAGTGGTTCATGACGAAACTCTTCCTCGCCAGAAGTGACGGATATTTGTACAGTACACAGATTATAAGTTACATTTATTGATTTCATTGGGAAAGACAAAATGTAAGCAATAGGTACACTCACTGAGTTCATATATGTAGTTATTTGACAAGATCATCAAAATAAGATCCAATTAAGTTCGTGATAGAACCAATATAATTTACATGTGTCTCTATTCTACCAATAGCCCCAAAAATTTAGCAACGATCCATCCACATGAGATACAATCTTGTCATTGAAAACATGAAACCTCATTTTTCGGGTTCTTCTTGAAGATTTGCTCTCATGAGCAAAGGCAATTCTGCGAGACTTGAAAACTTGAAAATATTGTATCTGAATCAAGAAAACTTGAAATAAGGTATTTTTTGCCATGTCTCTTACAGACTTTTGTGGCTTCCTACCTTTTCCCTGATCTCTCGCCTTTTGGTTCAAACATATTAATGAAGGACTTCGCTTCATGACTAAGCGCCTAGTGGTATACTGACGTTATACAAGCAATTCCGGTGACAATTTAAAAGATATAATAAACAGAAGACGATCTGAGCCGAACGATAAATATGGTTATGTATCGATACTAGAATCTTAATTTGCAAAAATTCATCTAAAATCTCGTGGAATGGACGTACTTGTCATTAGTATTATCTCCGCCAACGGTGAATGAGAGAGTTATTCGGAATTTTTAATGGAAAAGATCGTAGCTTCAATTCTTCACATTCTACTCAAAGCTTGAGTTTCTCTTGACATTGTAATATAGTAACTCATGACAGCTTCATCGGCAATTAGTTTTCATGAAAAAATGACCAGAAGCTACTAACTTGGCGTCAGTCGATCACTCCAAGTCGAAATATATTTTGAATATCGTATTTTGAAGCTGATCAGACGAGAGGTAGCAAGACTTTGGGTTGATTCCCTCATAAGTACTATATTTACTGTAAGGGTCGACATCAAACATGGTGGAAACTACGGTAAGTTGTAAGAGGAACAAAGGTTGCCTACAAAGGCTTTGCCTAATGAAGCTGATAGATGAGGGTGACGGGAAATTAGTGGCTTCTGTATGAATGCTTCAAGCTGAGCCTTAGATTGGCACTGTTTATGTCTCGGCTGTCAGGCTAGACGAGCGGCCTTGGTTGTTCATCCAGCAGTGTGTTATGAAACGGCTGCATATCTCCGCACACTGCAGAAGGTCGCCATACCCCTTATCTCCCGCAGTATTAATCCGCGTCGACTTTATCAGCGCTACACACATCGTTCCTAAACGAACGCATACAAAACATATTTAGCCTGTTTTAAACAAGCACACTGGTTCGCTAAAATTGTCCACGTACATGAGAAGGTGTGTTCTTATTACCTCATCGTTGCGTCAACCTAACATGTATTTTGCAACGCATTTCACGCTTCCTCCTGTGACGTCTGGCGATAGTTTTCCTCTACCAGTAATTTTTACGACGAGTTGAGAAAGTTTTTCCTTTTACGTGATAACGCAGCTCACAGTCCCGGCCATCAATCTTTTAGTTCTATTCTAAACTCCATGAATACTTGGCATGAAAAGGTTACTCATTTCGTTTTATATAACCATTGCTATGTTTTCCCGGGTTTCCAGAGAAGTGGTATTTTTATTGCCTTATATTAAAATGGCATACCGCTCCGCCGTGAGGTGGAAATGAAGGTATTAGCAATTCCAATGCTGCATTGTGGTCAATAATAATGGTCCACCTGAGGACGATGAAGTGAAAGCCATTGAAACTTTGAAGTTAAAACAATATTGACTCCGGCTTATGGCTAATGGCCTTGAAGCAGTTAACGCACTCATTAATGCACGGTAAATAATAAAAAAATATGATTATAATCATTACAAAATATAACATTACAAGAGGTCACTAAATTAAAATTTTGACGCAATAAACTACGAATACAAAACAATACAATACAAATCATTGAATAAAAACCTGTTCGGTTTCAAGTAGGATTGTTTTTGTAATATTAAAAAACTATCAAAATTATAAGCTTCACGTGATAGAGCCAAATTATGTAATATTTAAATAAACAAAGGAAAATGAAGTCACCGCGTGAGAGAGTCAAATTATGTGGTATTCAAACTTTTAAAAGAAAGAAAATTAACATGATTTTACCTTGAAATTAAACAAAATTATTTTAAAGAGATAACAAAAGATTATTTATTACAATTGAAATTTATTTTAAATTTAGTACATTTTTAAATATTTAACAAATTGCCACAGCTTTAATGATACTCTAAATCTCAGAGCAGTTTACTGGGCCTCTAATAATGATAGTGATTTGCAATTGTCACCAAAGTTATAAAAGAAAATACAAATTTAATTTACAATAAGAAAATTGTATAAAACAATCTAACATTTAAACTAGAGAAATCTAACAGTAAATTATATTTACATAAAAGTTTACAAAAATACGTTTCTACATACCATTCTTATTTAGAGCTGCTCTGTCACCGATTTGTGCACTCCACAGACATATTATTTTTAAAGAAAAATATTTAACTTACAGGCCAAAACACTGATTGCTATATCGTTTCATTTCACCAAAACTCCGGCGCCTCTCGAACAAATGTTCACGAACTTTATGTTGTCGTACTTATTGTCATACAGTTTTGTCGTAGAAGTACGATAATGACAAATATGATATATTCAGCCTTTACTCAATTCCTAATTATTTAGTCACGAGAATCCTCGGCTGGTCTCCAATCTTTATTCACTCTGGTCATGACAGGACAGGTCAGACCTTCAAAACACACTGCCGTGACCACTCCGGTCAGGCTCCCAAACACTCTGACTGTTTTCCACCAAAGTTCTGTGTGCGTACGATTTTCAAAAATAATCCGAAGCAACCTTTACAGTCTTTGCAGTCTTGCGCCACACCGACTGTTCTTTACAATGCTCAAAGTTACACCGACAATAATATTAAAGAAAAAAAATTATTTAATAAAACTTACATTATACATTTTTATCTGCACAATATATTCTACAATGAAAAATTGTTTTATACGTATATATATATATATAAAATGATTCATTTATATCTACAAATAGTATTTGATTAAATCGATACACAACAACTATCATAAACTGATAAAAATAGCATGAAGATCCCAGGGTACTTTTGTAGTTCACGAAACCGGTACAATTTTGAGATAACTACATTAATAGGACAGTCACTCAAAATTAATATAAAAACGGTAACACTATGTTATTCAAACGCGTAACCCGCGTTAATAATAATCGTTGTGCTGCAGCAATGATTCCTGGAGCACATCTGTGGTCGCTTCCTAGCGACATAGTTGATGATTTGGAATATTCACATTAAAACACCATCAGTTATCATTCTCTGTTGAGTAGCTCCTTACATAACTCTTTTAATCAGCCATTTAACTTAGTTACTGCCTTTTAATCCTGTTCTTACCTACCAAAATTTACAGTTCAATTAATGCGTTCTTCCAACAGTCCCATTACGACGGGCTATTTTCAGCGAAGTTGGTATCAACGCTCTTACAATTATTGTTTGTCATTCACTGTTTTATCGAGTTATTTCACTGACTTCACCTTACTTCCTGAACCACTAATAATTATATTACCCTCAAATAGTCACATTTTTAGATTAATAAATGGGTCACATATATCACAGGAACATTTCTGTAGTACGCTTTTCTAACTCTCTTGTTCTTGTTCATTGGAGCAGTCGGCCAGATGGCTCCAAGAGGTATGGAGTCGGGAATCCTACGTCGTAACTTTCAGTTATCAGAAGGGCGTGGGACAAGTACCGAGAGTCCGACCTACCTGATGTACGTTTCTGTTGGGTTTTCTTGAATCACGCTATCTATCTTCCGCATACCTCCTTTATTATTCCTTCTTACGAGAGTAAAGGGAAGTTGCCGCAACATGGATTACCGTTCAATAGACTGTCTATAAAATTAGAAAATATTTAATATCCAATGAAACTGATATCAATACCGATGAAGTTAATGATTTCGGAAAAAATGTGATGAACACACGTAATACGTAGAAAAACGTTATTAATATTTATATGTAATGTGAGTGTAAACGATAAGAAATTTTAATTGTGTATTTATATTTCAAGAAATAAATTATATTAATATCTACAAAATTGTTATATATTCCGCTGATGAAATTCTAAAAAGGAATGTTACGTCGTGACAATTTTTATTAATGTTTTATGTTATTGAAATTATATTTCTGACAAATATGACCGGTTTACCTATTTATAATAAAATACGAAATAACTACTAATGAAATTCTAAATAAAAGGAAAAAAATTACGTCGGATTGAAAATAATGAATAAAAAAGTTAGCCAATTCAGACAAAAAAGTGATAATATAAATCCACTACGTTTCTGGGATCCTTGTCCCTTTCCTCAGGTTTGAAGAAGAGCCGAGAGCGACACAACTGCCTTTGAGCTTTTGAGTTTTTTCAACTGAAAAGTTACAAATATGTAATTAATTAATAAATAAATGTTGTCATTCATTATTGGCGGCGTAACTCTGAGGCCGTTGCATTGAGAATTAGGAGTTGTAACAGTACAGTGGTCACAAGTATACGGAGCAGAATAATCAGACCTTTAGAGAGAGCAAAGAGCGAACCGTAAACAGCGATTGGTATGCGAGCGATGCATAAATCAACAAAACAATTATATAATTCAAACTCAAAAGTACGTCGACAGTGCTTGCAAACAAAAACAGTGCAAATGGTCTGTTAGTGAAAAGTGTTGAAAATCAAATTAAGTGAGAACATGCCCCAGATGATCAGACAATGGTATGTAATATGAACAAAATCTTTTATCTGTAAACCTTGAATGAAAATATCATTTACTGTCAGATTTCAATAACTACATTAAAAATATATAATTTTCAAAATAGGAGTAATTGTTTATTGGCAATATAAATTTAATTTTGTTGTAATATCTTTATTGGAGATTCGATAGGCGACCCTGAAATGGAGTTCTTACAAAAGCCGTGGGGAAAATAAAAATATTGTTGTAAATCAACGAAGACTAATTTTTTTTTAATAAATTTATATCTTTATAAATAGTGGTTTAGTTTCAATTTCCTTACATTTTGATTATTACATAATTTGGCGCCCAACAGCGTGTTGGCATTTCTATCTTATTGTAATTTTACTATCTTTATTAATTGAATTTATTTTTGATTAGTACATAATTTGACGTCTGACGTGGTGGCTTAATTTCATTTAATTTCTTTTTGTTTATTATATATTTGGCTACAACGTGCTGGCATTCTAGTTTATATCAATTTGTTCAATTGAGTTTACTACAATATATATATATATATATATATAAATCTTCTATACTTTAACGTCTAGGAACAGAATTCGTTGTTATAACAAAATGATGAATAATTATTTACTTAACGATAACTAGCTTGGTATATATATAAATTTTACTGGTAACTTAACGACAAATAACATAATATGATGTAATACTCTTGTAATGTTTTACGTGTCGCTGAATAGAGAGGTGGCGAGGAGGGACGCCAGCATTTTGCAACTTCGTTGTTTGTCAGCATAATCCTGACTACATGACGTTCCTGGTACTGTACTTCAGAGAAATGGATGGCGCAGAACACTGCCAGAACTTAAGTTAATACTGCACTCGGTGCATGCCGGGATAAATACGGAGCATGTCCCACTCGGATACGACGTGCAGATTGGAGTAAATATTTGTGCGGACGAATTCAAGCCCGAAGAATGTTACTATAGAATGGAATTGACTGAAGACATTTTACACTTACTGACCGTAATTTTAGAGGCGTTATTTACATTCAGAAGTAAATTAACCAATTCGATGATTACTGAATTTTGTCAACTCTCGATGACAGAAGAAAAATGCATTAAAGTTTTCCGTAAACGAGTTGATTGTATCGGTTAAAAGAAGTTAATCTTACTACTCCTAGAACTGACAATCCTAAATGATGAACTTATAAACATTACATAAAGATTTTTTTAGTGACGATTGACAGTCCACTCTGTATCGATTCGTTTGGGTAGTCTGGAACATTTGAATTTAGAATACTATTTGTTGAAACACATCCCTAAACATGTCGGTTGGAATAAATGAATGGAACTTTCGTATAAGGCAATTTTGTATTTTCTAAATCAGAATTTAAGGCATTGCTATCCTTTTCCACAATATTTACTGTTGAAATGTGGTTATCATCACTAGTAAAATAATTTTCAACCTATTTCTAACTCAGTGGTTTAGGAGTAGGTATGATGAAGTTTTCGTCCACGCCAGTCGTATTAGTTTTAATCAATATTAACTTCAACCGCTTGGCCTTTTCTCCAGCTCACCTTCAAATACCTTAAGATTTTCTCGGAATCCCCTGCGAAAACCTCCGATATGAAAATGCCACACTTCAAATCCCTAACTATTTGGTTTTCTCATCAATTGGATCTTTACATTTCTTCTTCCAAATTTTAATATTTTCATGGTGGGGATCCATCGAACCCTCACAAAAATGTTTTTCCCGTACCCAAATTAACAAATTTAATCTTCATTGACATGCCACGTTCCGTATTCCGACTACCTGGCGCCATTTCAGACTGTGAGGAAACAAACAGGTCCATAAAAGTTCCCCATAGTACTGCAGCACTTGCCATGGAAAATATAATTTCTGAATACATAAAAAATGGAGTAAATATATATAAACGACTCCTTTGAAGCTTTATCCTCATTACAGTTCTATGAACATAGTTTCTTGATTTGTTATTGGATTATTGGCAAAGACCTTTGTAATGAACAATATTAACGGGACTTTTCCAGGTGAAATCTTTCTGAGAGTGAAAAGTTAAGCTGCGCTTCTGTGAAATAAAATATCTAAAGAATTATATAGACAGCGTAATGTAATGTAAATGTCGCCTCGTTTCGGCGTAAGAGAAATAATATACATTATTAATTAGAACATTACTTGTAGTTCAACAAGTTTATTTTAAAGTAATGCGGACATATCCATACTGATAATTAAAAATTTTACTCTGTGACTCAAACTAATTTACTTACAATCACATTTTGATATTACTACAACAGAATTGAGTTAATTGAATTAAATTTCCAGTTAATACAGCTATTGCCTTATGTAATACAAAGTTAATGTGAAATTGTGAACAGAGCTGGCAGCATTATCGAACAATTTTCGTTTTCTGTTTTGACGGTGTCAGTTTGTCAGATATTCTGATACCAGCATTCACTAGAGTTACCATTAAAAGTGTCCTAAAAGTATCAGTAGTCTGCACGACTCAGTGCGTTCACCATAATAGGGTTTTGATCTACTATCGCGAATACTCGGCGGCAATATCTTCTTCTAATTCCCTTCACGGCATGATGCCGTTAACCATTAAGTAGGCCTCTGACAACCTATCCCGGTCATCAGTCCAAATCGCACTATTTGTACTCACAGGTTACGAATTCCTTCATCTCCTCATCACTTTTCTTTGTTTAAAAGTGACTTTGTTTTAGTTGAAGCTTTGACACGAATGAATTCACGATAACACTTTTCCTGGGTGATATGGGATCTATTGATTGAAACGCCTATTCCGCCATAAATCTCCGTGATGGAAAAATGGGAATGGAGGAAGTTTTGGCACAATCAATCATATGATACATTTACGCCAATTTAGCGTGGAATACGAAGTAAAACCTGGATATTTTACCACAGGTACCTCGCGGAATGGGATCACGTCGGGAGAAATGCTGTATGTAATCATCATAGCTAACGTTCATGGCTCAACTGAAAAGAGGGTCTACAACTGGCTGGTCCATCGGGGTCAACGTACATCAATCTCCGTGCTCAAGGTCTTAGATTTCAATGACCGTCGCCACAAGCCTAGCTTATCGTTTGTTCCATTGTTGTTCAGTCTACTGTCAACAATATTCATATATATATATTGAATATTGAACCCCGTAAAGTAATTTCACATCTACATACAATTACAGTTTTATTGAGTAAGACTAAAACATCGATGAAAAACAAAACTCATGGATTTCCACAATATTTGTATTAGTCAAATATTCATGATCTGTGATGTACGTTGTGTAAAATAAATGTTTGAATTGATGAATTGGTCAAGAAAAATATCTGCTCGTTTATCCTGTTAGTTGTGAATAAACTGAACCTTGCTTTTTATACATATGAGTCGGTGGGTTTGAAAATGTGGTGTAAATATTATCGTAAGTCTGCCGTGTGAATAAGTTATTGGTTTGTATGAAGTGAACTTTTAATTTCACGAATAGCCTGGACTAGACAACTAACTATCAAAGTACGCTTATCACTCCAGTAAGTATGGTAGTGCAGAGGCGATTTTTTTAAAAATGGAGAATTTCAGCGGCTACAATATTAGAAAATAATTGAGGTTATTTTTCTGTTTATTGTCCTGGAATGATAGGTTAATTTAGTCGAAAGTAAGAATAAAAAATAATAATAATGTAGCTCTTAATTTAAAAGCACGTCATTTCATTACGGATAATTTTTTTTATGGATTCCTGAATGTTGTGAATTATTGCTTACGTATGAGAGAACCATCTTTCTGCTCAGATTGCGCATAATTTTTTTTAATCAATCTAAGTGCATGTTTGAGATATTAGCTGTAATTACGAGCAAGTGACCAAGCTTTCGCACTGCTGAATTAATTATTTTCACCTCCTATACATACCTGCTCCCGATAGTCGCTGACAGTGTGGGACACGAAGGCCACGACGATTAAAGGTCATGCATTAAAATTATATTTTATAATTATTTTACTACCACTGGAAGATTTCTAAAGACAGAAAGTTACTAATATAGTAAATGTTTTGTAGAAATACAAAATTATAATCGTTGAGACTAAAGAACAACTGGAGTTATTAACAATAAAAATATTAAAATTATCATTATTATTTTCTAACCACTTTAATTAGTTGTTTAGCATGACGTGGTTATCGGTAAACAATTCTGATAAATTAAGAAATGAGAAATTTTGAAAATAGGAACCACGACAACAGAATAACAATAATATATAATATATTCCTGATTCCGCTGTTCGTAACATGAGAAGAATAATTGAAGCTGAAAAAGCAATCGTTCGACAGTAAAATTCTACATACAAATTATATTCTTCCAAGAAAGTTATTGAATGCCCATATTACGAAATAATGTTATTTTTCTAGTAGTTCGGAGAAATTTCACTTGAGTTCTAAGATACAAATAAATGTTATGATGGATGAAAATAAAGTGTAATGTGTTTGAAATTGTAGCAAAAAAGTATTTGTTTAGTGCAATAAATGTTAATGATAACTATGTTCTTATATTTTCCGCGAATTAATTAACAAAATTTATTAAAATATTTTCATTAATTTTATAGAAAATCAAATTCCAGTATCCATTTAATATTATATCTCTTAGTCGGTGGAAATAAAAACACATGTTTAATGAAGTTCCCATCTGTTTTCAGACGTGTATAAGAGAAAAACTTCTTCGTGTGACCTAATAGGTTATCAAAACGGTTCAGTGAATCACCCAAACAGTTCAGAAAAACGCCCAAGAATTCAGATAAGTATGGCAGCTGAAAATTTTTGTTTAATGATATTTAAAATCTGAAATGATTCTGCAAGACTCAATTGTTGTTTCTTTAATTTTTTGCTGGTAACTGCTGAATTACTTGTTAATTTCTTTTACTCATGAAAGCTATTCAATTCGCCGGAAATGTGTCATCAGTGTTGAATCGATAGGTATCCAAACCAAATGTAATGTGTGCCACATTTTTTCTTTGCGTTAAATGGTAAATATAACGGATCAGAAAACTATGCGTACCGCGTTCTAATTCCAGTGATATATTAAAAGTAATTTATCTTTCATCTCTAATACAATACGCGGTTTGTGTAAATTTTTGATTGTGTTCATTCGTATAGATTTAGATTTATTATTCATTCCATTAGTCCTTAGTCGAGGAAATGAGATACGTCATAATATTAGATTACTTGAAAATAATAATTATTACAAATACAAACTTTAAAAAAACAAACATTGTACTTTTAAAAAAATATAATTTAAAACTACGTTAAAGGTATTAATATAACAGGAATTAGTAATTAAAGAAATGATAAGTGTTTTAATTCATCTACAGTTTTCATTCGACGGAGTTTCCAGCAGAAAATATTACATCGAGAACCGTCGAACATGAAAAAGAAAATAAGTCAACAGTAAAATTCTAGAAAATTACAATCATAAAATAATAGCGAATAACTTGATAGGATACCAGCAAACTATTTTATTAAAGCGAATCTAATCTGTCCCTTTCTACGAACTTTTTCAGCGTGTAATATGCTCCATTAATTAACAGAGATAAACAATTCTTTATAAAAAAAATTGTATAGTTTAAGTTTTTATTTCGTCCGGAAAACGATAGATTTATCTCGGAATAACGAATGCTTGATTCAAAAAGGATTAGGCGATGTTTTTCTACGCGGAGTTGAGAGCGATTTCTAGTGTTGTATATATGATTTTCTCCGTTTAGGACATATAAATTGATGTTTCTTCAGACAAACTTAAAAATTTCTAGAGTTGGCGATTGGGTAAACTCGGGTTAGTACTATAGCGCGCTTTCTTTAATCCATTATTTTGGCGCGGTTTATTTAAAGTTAATTATTTGTAATGGAAAGTATGGGAATACATTTTAAATATTAGCTTTGGATAAAGGTGGGAAAACTCCAGGAAGAGATTTTCCTCCGTCCATTAATAGCTTGGAAACAATTGGTAGCTGGCTCGCGGTTCCAGGAAATACCTAGGAATGTCACGCTAGACAGACGCGTCCCTGTAGGGAAGTTTGTTACTAGTTAGGAAGATTTCTACCATTAAAAGGGTAGTTTTGTAAAAAGGTTGGGGATGTAACGAGGTAGGAGAAGAGAGGAGAGAGAGACGTTATGTTTGACTGCGGAGGCTGAGAGACACTCAATGTTTGACTGGAGGCCGGTGGTCACATTTTGCTGAGGAGGAACTCGTGCCTGAGAACAGAACCAATACGTGGCGGGTGATTAGGAGCCAGAGAATCTTTCTCAATCGGTAAGCCGTTGGGGTTTCTTTTATGGAGTAGTTGCGTTTAAATGTTAAGCTGTTAAACACTTAAACACTGGGAACCTGAGTTGCAATTCATGTTCCAGCAAGGTGATAGCATTTATTATTCATGATGTATTTCTATGTATGTAGTTTCCTTTCTTATGTAAATAATTCACAAAATAAATTAAATTTCCTTTGTTTTTTTTGTGATAATTTTGCAACATGACGCTCAATTTTTTAAACTCATGATAAATTTTTATTCTGTTGCTATTTTAGTTTGCGTTTTTATTTTAAAATCAGTAGGAACCGCTACAGAACAAAAGGTTCATTTAGAATAAATCTCTGTTTTTTACACTCAGTAGCAGGCTTCTGCAATGACACAATATCACTGAATTAATAAACCACATCATAGAGATTCAAGCATATAACAGTATATGTGGAATTTAATGCAGTACTAATTCCCAGAATTGATGCTACGCCTTTAGAGACTGGATTACAGTTCGTTTTAATGAATTCATAGAAGCCTCCACCATACCTTTCTAGACTATACTGTTTGCGCCAGATTATACATTGTTACTAGTAATGACGTCATAACAAAACCCTGTCGCGTCGCATTGGTAAGAAGCGTCGAATCGACAACGTCTGTTCTCCAGATGGGCGGCTGTCAATACGCACATTTGTCAACATGCCACATGCAAAGTACAGATTCAATGGTGTCTCTATCTGCGAAGTTTTGGATGGTCATGATATGGGTGAGACACGACGGATCGATTCGACAGACTGTTGAAAGTTGACCGACGATGCTCTGTAAATTTATACGGAATCAAACATGGACCAACACGTCTACAAGAAGTGAAAATGAAAGAAGAGCAACCTCATACATCTAAATGAGCGGAATAAACGAAACATGAAATATAGCTTCAGTCAACGGAATAGAACTGAATGGAATTTTGGTAAAGAGTTGAAATTCTGACACTACGAATGAAACCAAACATTGATTGTAGGCGTTCAATGAGCAATAAAGTAACTTATTGCCAAAAAAAGACCTTAATCCTACGTGCAACCCAAACTAAGGCAAAAAATATTATGTAAAGCATGGTCAGTTTGAACAAACATATAATTACAGGTGTAACGCAAAACACTACGCTTTTAGTTTTGGATTTTCATTAGGTTATGAGCATTATGGCTGTACGTGTCAAATGAATATAGACGTTAACCTTTGAGAAAAGGATAATAGATTTTACTGAACAGTTGTACACACAAAACTCCTCTTAAACGAAAAAAGTATGGAACAGTAATTTTGTACAGGACAGATTAACATCATAGGAGTAATAACTGTGTTAGGTATAAGATTAAAATTACAGTTGTAATGAAAAAAATTAGCTATCCTTTGTGAAAAGACAATTTGGTTGTTGAAATAAGAAACTTCAAATTGTGAGCTTGAATCCACAGCAACATAAGCGACCAAGAACTTTTAATGTTAGAACAGGATTATTAAGACTGATTGAAAGAAAACAAAATATGAAGGAATGACGGGAAAATGGTCGTCAGTACATGCAAAAGGGCAAGTAACGGTCGCTGAATTAATCTGATAATGATTATGTACAAATTAACGGAAACGTGCTGCCTTGGGAAAATGAAACAATTGTGCAAATTATAATTATAATAACAAAATTGCTAAATTTTGTAGTAAATTATATTTTTTTCTGGAAGTTAATGTAGTATGTTAGCCACCAAAGTTGTCACAATTGCAGGCGCGTCATAATTTCCTAATTTGATAAGTCTACACCCAAAGTGGAAGTCTCAGCAGAAAGCCGGACTCTGTTGTATTTCTGCTCAACTCTTCCTACAAGCCGAGGCACCTCGGACTGATCTGAGAGGTGTATCTTCCGGGGTCACAGACCTTGGGCATACGGTAAGAGTTGCCCGCTATTCCCATTGGAATAGTCGGCCAGCTGCCTCCTAAACTGGTCGAGGCACGGAGTAGGGAATGAAGCGTCTTCACAGCAAACTCCTCTCCCGCTATCGGAAGGGCGTAGGACAAGTACCCAATGCCCGACCTACCTGATGCAGGTTTTTCTAGGGTTTGTCCTGCATTTCTTTAGGCGAATGCCGGGTAGGATCCTTAAAATATAGCCCGGGGGCCCTAGCTAACCCTTGGCTACCTTCTTCTAACCTTCCGCATCCTCCCTTTCAGATCCCTTCCTATGCTATTAAAGGGGAGTTGCCACCATGTGGATTACCCTCATGTAGCCTGTTACCGTAAAAAAAGAGTTGAACTTATAATAGCAGGACTCTAATGGGATTATAATTGAAAATGACTAAATAATGCTGAATATGAACGACACTGCCTCTGTGAATGAGCAATCTCCATCTGAGTATGAAATATGTATTTTCAGTGTCCTGAAAACGTTCTCCGAGGCGATTATATCAAATTCGTCACGCCTCAAATTTTACTTAATTACTTCCCCTTTATCTTCCAATCACAGTTTTTATGGATTTAATCACGTCTTCTCGTGGACTCTAGTCTCTCACCGAGGTCTTAATTTATACTTTTGCAACCTTTTTGTACGTTGGTGGGCATTTCCCCAAGTGTCTAGACCACGTGCATCCTCCACTGATCTATTTTATTTCGCCGTCTATAAATTATACCGCTAATCGCCCTGTCGGACCCAAGACTGCCAAAACACACCTGGACATAAAGTCCATGAGCCAGAGTGACCTTACAAATATTTCACTAATTTTTACCTCTTATCCATTTTGCATACCCAAAGTTATCCTTCTACCATTCTGAAAACTGTTCAGCCTACGTTGTACTTCGAAAAAGTAGAAATACAAAACTATTAATTGAAATCTGTTCATACATTTTTTTAAATTTTTTCTATTCAATCGGTCCTTTCAAAGACACGCTGGCGTATCATTTATTGAATATTAAATTGGGCATCACAAGGGTCACCGGCCAGTGGTCATGAGGTGGAAGCTCGTATTTTGCACTACAGGGAGTAAAACCGGACTCCAGTCGTAATCTAATTAATGACGTTGAACTCATACATCCGTTGATGTAGGATATAATTAAGCACTTTTGATGATTTCACGAACCGGCGAAGAAGAGACGCCAACTAGCCTATCGATTTTTCCTCTACATTGATTCCCCTCTCAGTAGTTATTTCCACTGCATTATGCTTTACCGTTGTCATTTTGGGGCCTTATTACTCGTTAACTCTGGTCGTGACAGGAAAGCATCAGCTACATCTCCTGTTCGCTACTGTCTGCCACAAAAGTTGATCCACAGATGTAACGATGATCTCAACAATAGAAGTTTTTTTTAAAAAAAAGAATTATTCTATCTTCTGCTGTTGCCATCACAAACGTCTTACCCCAATATTTAGCCGTGCCAAAGTTAGCGTTTTCTGTTTCCACTTTGGCCGTCGAGTCTGTTTTATCCGGAAATTGCTCAAGTGCGGTTTTTGCTATGACGGGGGAAGTACCAAGGTCTAGAGGAGAGAGACGGAAAGAGCTGTGTTCCTGTGTTAGGAAGCCTGCGTGTGTGTTGCGATGCTCTAATGAGCGCCGCGGCGAACGAAATCGTCCATTGTTGTCCTCATCGGCGTAGAACTAGCGAAAATTTGCTCCGTGTGTTCACAAAGGCGGCACAGGTGCGAGGAAAATCAGAAATTCCTGTGTCCATCCACGATGCTTCCCCGTGGTAAACAAAATTTTCTCGTCGTGAATTTGTCTCATTAGGAGAATATCTCATTTTTTAATTTTTTTTAAAATTCAAAGTAAAACAACTTGTGGTTTGTTACATAATGTTTGGAATAATTCGTGTAACGTTAATAACACCCAACCTTTGATTTGAGAAAAATACGTTTTATGAAAGCTATCTAACGGTTATTGTCAACACAATTGAGAGGTGGAGATTCACGACCAGAAATTTAATAATTTAATATATTTTATAATTTTAATTCATTACTGGAGAACGTGAATTTATTTTATAAATTACTGCTCTTCCATGTCGAGCGCAACTGAATCTAATGAAAAACCATTCGTGACTTAATCAAACTTTCAGCTGCCACGCAAGCGAGTTTTCAGTGCACCACAAAGGAGAAACCACATTAATATGAAGAAAAAGTAATAGACAGAAATCAGATTGCCTTAATCTCTGCTCGCGACGTAGTATTGGATTAATTTTATTTTGTTTTAAATATTTATTTTCTTTCTAGATATTATATTAAATTATTGTAATTATCAAAGAACGACATTTTCAGTCTCAATATTTTATAATTTATTTTGCTTAGAAACTTTCGATCTTCTCTATTTTCATTATGTTAAGGTTATTTTAAATAATAAAAATTATGAATAAGTTAAGATATAATATATATATATATATATATATATATATAAATATTATACGTAAAAATGATGGATGATTATGATCGATAAGATCTAAAGCTGCAAAGTTAATTTAGGCATTAGTTTTTTGTTTATCCTAATATCTTCAAAGGATTTATAATTGATTGTCAGCTGTGTTAAATTGTCTTTTCATTGTTCCTCAGAATCTAGTCTAAATTTATAAACAAACAACAGCCAATTTGAAATCATCAAAGAATATATTTATTTATGGAAAATTAAACGACGTTTCTTCACTTTGCGACCTCTTCAAGTTGAAGTTTGACACTACGAAACTAAACAAAATAATTGCAATCCTTAATATAAAATTTTTAAGAAAATTTTGGTTAAAAACAATATAAATTTAGGTGGACTTAAAAATTCATAAATAATAAAATTATCATTTTTTGTATTAATAGCATTTTTATGACACAATTTGAACATAATTCATGACACTTTGCTTTTGCAATATTTAATTAATACATTGTTATAATTTTAAATTCTCAATTGTTTCCATTGTAAACGACACTCAACAATGTAACTTAGTTTTTATTGGTCGTTCTAGTCTTAAATAGTGTATTTCCGCCACGACATCGACTGTCATATCCACTGTTATAGATGTCGCTGAGTATGATTATGACATTTAACTTGCCATTTAACACCCGGGTTCGGGGACCATCGGCGGGTGAAAATTTTGAAACATGTAAACACGACCGATATTTGCCATGAATAAATATTTCTCCGGGTTAATTAGACTGATAGTATTTCTACCGATCAAATACACACATACAAACAATTTTATTTGACCTGAAGAGGTCGCAAAGTTAGCGACTAAACGCAGTTTAATTTTCCATAAATAAATGTATATTTTCTGACTTCAAATTGGCTGTTGTTTATTTATAAGTTGTCTCAATGGTCAGAATATATATATATATATATATATATATATATATATATCAAGTGTCTAAATTATCCAAATATTTAATTCAGTGCTGTCGGTCGACTCCTTTGCAATTAAGTAGAATTATGTAGTCAAGACGTAATATTTTTTATCTGTTCCATATTGGTAGTAGTTTTATTTATATACTGGATTCCTAAATACTTTGAGTCTTACGTTTACCAACTATCTAAGTACTTTAAATAATTTGAAAGTCTCTTCTATAATGGATCTCACAATCACTGTCGATTTGCTGGCGTTGATTTTCACGTAACTCAAGAATGTAAAAAAAATACTCCCGGTACCATTGTGAGTAAAAAAAAATACCTTAAAAGAATCAAAATTACTTGCCATACATTAAGAGAGTATAAAATTATTTAAAATTACTTTCGGTTCCTTAAGAGAGTTAAAATCTTTTCCGGTGTGCTATGAGAATCAAAAACACTCATTTAAGAATGACAAAAATAGTTCCTTTACGTTAAGAGAGACAAAAATAGTCTCCGCACCAAAATATAGTAAAAAGTTCTCCCGATATATTAAGGGGTTTATAGATACTCCCATTATCTTAACAGAGTGAAAAATAGTCCGGATACCTTAAGAGACACGAAAATACATACAATACCCTAAAAGTGTGAATAATACTTCCTGTAATATAGAATGTCTTTAAAATGCCACCGCTATAGGTGATGGGAGTGTTTTATCGATTCAGTGTTTGTTTCGTAAAGTAAGAATTATCTGTACAAAATATGACTATACGTTTTTAAGATTGTACCCGGAACAGTTGTTTCCTCTTCCACTCCCACTTCTAGGGGCATAACTGCAACTTACCCGTATTTAGAATATTATTAAACTCAGCGACTTCCATAACCTCGGATTCGACAACAATGTATGTTGTTTTCATGTAACGCTCCTCCACATGCATCCCTAAGGATGCTCCCCTCCCATGCCGAAAACATCGGCAGAAACACTATCAATCTTATTTCGTCAAATTTATTTCGTCAAAAATATCGCCCTCTTTTGCATGTTGGAAAATACCCCCCCCCCCCCCCGGATTTGTAGTCGTGTCTTAACCCCACAGTGTTTGTTTCCTGGTCGTAAGGGAACACTTGTACGAAATTTAGTGAAATTTTCTGCTCGAGTGTAGATTTGTACGCAGAACAGGAAATGTTATTTGTTCGATAGAAGATTAGATTTCGTATACTCATGGATTAATAATTCAATGTATTTTTATTTGGTAATAAATAGTTATCATTAGTTAACCTATAAAATATATTTTATGAGTAATTAGACCCAAATAGTATTCGAGTAAGGGTTTCCCATTACATTTCTTGGAAGTTTAAATCAGTCTGCTGACAATATGTCTACCGTCTAACATGACACATTCTCGTGGAACCAATAGGGCTCATGAGTATATGAAGAATCTTCATTCATCTTAGTTGTCTGAAGTAATCTGTCTGAATGGAGACATCTGACGTTCACCGCGGGACAGAATCGACGAACCCCTAACCTCCATGCGACAATAGGCACAAAAACACGGACGAAATTCTAATTAATGTAAACAGAATATAAATTAATCAATAACGTTTTACCTCAAAGGCAGATTCGGTGGATATAATAATTTTGCCTTACTTCTTTGAAATGTATCTGTAAATATTCCACCGAGAAAGTTTTTTGATGGGAATGTAAACCATCAAAAAAATTTTTTTTCTGATCGAGGCACGGAGAAGGGAATGCTGCGTCCCAACAGGAAACCCCTCTGTCGCCATCGGTATGACGTGGGACAAGTACCTACTGTCCGACCTACGATATGCAGGTTTTCTAGGGATGGTCCTGCATCACTTTTAAGCAAATTTCGGGTAAGATCCTTAAACTACAGCCCGGGGGCCCTAGTTTACCCTTGGATACCTTCCTCTACGCTTCCGCAACCCCCCTTTCAATTCTCTTCCTGTGCTATGAAAGAGGAGTTGCCACCACGTGGATTTCCATCATGTAGACTGTTACTTTTTTTAAAAAAAAATTGCGGACCATATGCGTCTATATTTCTCTTCTCCCCATAATTGTTGTTTTTAGTAAAGTTAGTATCTACAACATTACGAAATTGATGATGATAATATGATTTGTTTTAGGGCAACAGGCTACATGAGGGTAATCCATTTTGGGCAACTCTCCTTTAATAGTATAGGAACGGATTTGAAAGGGGGGGATGTGGAAGGGTAGAGGAAGGTAGCCAAGGGTTAGCTAGGTTCCCCGGGCTATAGTTTAAGGATCTTACCCGGCATTCGCCTAAAAGTAATGCAAGGAAAACCCTAGAAAAACCTGCATCAGGTAGGTCGGGCATTGGGTACTTGTCCCACGCCCTTCCGACAGCGGGAGAGGAGTTTGCTGTGGGGACGCAGCATTCCCTTCTCCGTGCCTCGACCAGTTTAGGAGGCAGCTGGCCGACTATTCCAATGGGAAAGCGGACAACTCTTACCGTATCCTCAAGGTCTGTGACCCCGGAACATACACCTCTCTGAACAGGCCGAGGTGCCTCGGCTTGTGGGAACCTTAGTTCAAAAATGGAGAGGAAAAGGCATCCCCAATGGTAGTCCCTTCGTATCTCTTTTAAAAGGTTCCACCTGCGAGAGAATCCTCTCGCAGGCTTATAAGTGATGATAATATGAACTGTTGATGTGTTAAATAATAAAATGTTTTACACACTAGACTGAGAATTTTAATTTCTTAGTTTTATCGCCAGTTTATTTCAGCAATGCACAAAATGATGGGAAAAACTTGTTTTCGCCGATGTCATCAATGGCCATGTTGTCACGAAGATTTATTCTCTGTATCTCGTAATTTATACAATCCTCGATGAAATAGATGACATCATCTTTAACGTCTATTCCACAGTCGTATTTGTCGCTGTTTGTGCCAAGGTTGAAACGCATCAGGTAGGCGCTGGAACCACCATACCGCGTCAATTATGAAATTATGTTGTAGTCGTACATCTGGTATATGAATATTCGTACGCCTCCTTCTTTTCCACCTCGCGTCCATTCTACTTGACAACATTAAATTGTTTCTCATCGAAGCCTTTCGAAAGATTATAACATACGGACATGATCACAGTTGCCTCTTTGGCTAGCTCGTTAAATCCATTTTATTTATATTAAATCCTATATCATAAATCCCCATAAAAATTTGTTAAGTTAGTATCTACAACATTACGAAATTTATGATGACAATATGAACTGCTGATGCATTAAATAATAAAATGTTTTAATTCGCCACGTTGCTACTAGCTTTTGAACATTCTTTCCCCGGGTTTAACTTTAACTCACTAAAAATAGACCGCGGTGCCTCGACGTAAGGGAACCTTAGTTCAAAAACAGAGAAAGGAGAAGGCACCCCCCATAGGTAGCCCTCTCCATCTCTCCCGAAAGGTTCTGCCTGCGAGATAACAGCTCTCACAGGTTTCTTCCATAATTTGTTTAGTTTATCTGTTATTTGGTTATTATCCAGTGAACAATAGCAGGCACCAATTTATATCTCTGAGCTTATATCGCCTATATTTTAGGATCAAAACAACTCAATATTATAGAAATAACTGTTTAAATAGTAATTTCTTTGCTTCTTTTTAGAGTAACAGGCAACATGACGGTAATACACGTGTGGCAACTCCCCTATAATAGCATAGGAAGGGATTTGAAAGGCGGGATGCGGAAGGTTGCAGAAAGGTAGGCAAGGGTTAACTAGGACCTCCGGGCTATGGTGTAAGGATCCTACCAGGCATTCGCCTAAAAGTGATGCAGGGAAAACCCTAGAAAACCCGCATCAGGTAGATCGGGCATTTGGTAATTGTCCCACACCCTTCCGATGGCGGGAGTGGGGTTTTACGTGCGCTCGCAACATTCCCTTCTCCGTGCCTCGACCATTTTAGGCGGTAGCTGACCGACTATTTCAATGGGAACAGCGAACAACTCTTACCGCATGTCGAAGGTCTGCGACCCCGGAAGATACACCTCTAAAAATAGGCCGCGGAGCCTCGGCTTAAGGGAACCTTAGTTCAAAAACAGAGAAAGGAGAAGGCACCCCCATAGGTAGCCCTCTCCGTCTCTCCAGAAAGGTTCAGCCTGCGAGATAACAGCTGTCACAGGTTTCTTCCCTAATTTATTTGTTCAGTTTATCTGTTATTTGGTTAAGTCGCAGACAGAAACAAAAAATCTGCGACAGAAAATATATCATGCTTTTGAAAGTGATTATCATTTTACCGCAAAAAGGAATTTGATTACTTATAATTACATATTACAAGTAACAATTATCTTTTTTCCGTTAAGTAGATCCCCTAAATTGTGTGACTTAACTTTTTTATAAGAACAATTCATCACTGGCAGAAAACTAGAGCGAATATTACTGCTTGGAGGTTTTCCTCTTCCCGGTTTCAAGCCAGGGATTTTTAAATAAGGTTCCCATACATCGTGGGATCTAGTCTGTATTTGAAGGGTCTATGTTCCGTGGTCGCAGACGTTGGTCATAAGGTCTCAGTTGTTCGCTAATCCTATTGGTCCGTCGAAATCCATTCTGTCGGGAATGCTGCGTCTCCACAGCAAACCTAATTAGTGTTTACGGAAGGGCGTGGGACAAGTCCCAAAAGCCCGACCTACCTGATGCAGGTTATTCTAGGGTTTTCCCTGCATCACTTTTAGGCGGTTAGCCGCGCAGGATCCTTAAACTACAGTCCGGGAGTACTAGTTGTGACTGGCTATCTGTCACTACCTTTCCTAGTCCGCATTTTGAGTCTCTTCCTATGTTATAAGAGGTGAGTCTACACACATAACCTTCATAAGAACTATTAGTTGTTTTTATATACCTAGTATTTGTCACTTACGTAACTAAATCTAATTAAATAAAAATTTTAAGCAAGATGTTCAGCTAAATTTGGATTCCCTGTCAAGTAAAATAATATTTAATATGAAATAAAATAGGATTTTATGAGAGCAACGGCGTTCTGCGAATTCTATTTGATAAGTAGAGAGTTAGTTATTCCTACGGTTTCTGTTCAGTAGTCAAGGTGCAAGTATTTAAGGATTGTAAAGTTGATCAACTGTTTAGCATGCATCGGGTGACACGATGGAATCGGTTTAGTATGGCACGGTTGTGCGTTTCCAGGTCACAGAGAGCCAAGGCAGACCCCGGTTACGCACCGCTGCAATTGCACTTTCTACTGCACCTGCAATTATTCACGGTGCAACAAAGGATCGTTATTGCACACGGCCTCCGGGGAAAGCGAAGTTCATGTCACGGCGCTGGAAGCCGCGAGTGCGTGACACACAGCAGTCACAAGAGCGCTTTTTGTTTTAAAGCAGCGTTCCGCTTTTAACGAATTTCGGTCTTACACGAGAGATATTTTAGTCGTACATCACGTGCGTTCGTAAGCGAAACACGAAACCTGAAGCAAAAAATAGCCTCTCTTCAACGACGATACCCACAAACGCATCTTTCTGAGGGCTTCTGATCGCAAATCGGATCCTCTTCGCCGATGTTAATCCGGATCGACCGCCACGCGACGGAAACCAGGTATTTGAATTATTATTCTACAATTTCTACGTTAGGATCAAACAGAATCGACTCTCTCGTTCCTCCAAATCCATACCCAGAATAAAAATTGTTGGATGTATAGACTGTCCCCGAGATAAACCTTCGTTCTCGAACTACCGTCACCAACCAGTTTTACTTCAGTGCAAAGGGGAAACGATAAGCTTGAACATCTCCGAGGGTTTTGCAGTTCTATTCAATAGCGATTACACGGAATTTGAAGAGGAGACGCAAAGCATTGTTGTTCGTGAAGTCTATGAGAATCTTTTCAGGACAACAGAACAACACCATCATAAGACAATGAAGCGCAGTCTTTCAGTAGGGTTCTATGTAGCAACTTAAAGACCTCTGAAAGGAAAACCGTAAAGACGATATACGGCACCGTGAAGTTTGGAGACGTCAGAACAAATAAGGGCTGTATTCATAGGAACAATGTATGCTCACAGAAAGAAAATGCTACGTCTGCAGTGGTTCGAACGAATGTAGTCCAAGCGTTAAAATGTTAACATGTTCTAAGGTTCTGGCTGGGTTTTGTACCAGTATTAGTTAGGAAGAATATGAAAAATGTGTATTAGTCCGGCACCAAAATGTATTATAATGCCACGAGAAAATATTTTATTTTTAACTCAAGTCACGTCAACTACAATTGGTCATTAGTGACCATAGAGTGGCTTATATTAGATTTTGAATAGAGGTTTGTCTTTTTTTTTTTTTTTTTTTACAAATTTTCTGCCTATTTGATCTCGTTGAGGCTTCCTGATATGAGGTTCCCTTTCTTGATGAAATTTTCTGCATTCATTAATGAAACGTTTGATGATAATGACGGTGTTGCATATTGGGTGAAAAGTTGAGGAGTGTTCTTAATGATTACGAGGTAATGCCTCCCATTTTTTTCTCTTTTATTTTGCAAGACAATTAAATGCGATTTACACAGCATAAACCCACAACGATAACGATTAAATTTCCGCTTTTCAATATAGTCTCGGTCCTTTCCCACAGTTTTTGTCCATCTTTTAACAAGAGCATGTACTCCACTGCGGTCAAAAGCGTGGTCTTGGTTCCTAAGCCATCGACGGTGTTTGCCCTTCAGCTACGTTACAGCGACGAATCCATCAATTCCGAACAGTGTTGCATCACTTTACACATTTTTCAGCTTTTAATGAATGCGAATGGGCCTTCCACCTTCCGCATGTTTAATAATTCAATTACTGAACGCTGTCTAATACGTACGTCGATGTCAGTCATTTTGCAAGAGGGTGTGGTGCTGTCATCTTTTGTCTCCGGAAGTTGTTACTGCAGTGGACTGGAGAAGAATTTTTGAGGAATCGCACCGAATTCAAAATTTTTACATAACAAACTTATTTAAGGAGAACAAAAAACGGAGGCAGTATTTATTGAACCACCATCGTAGATGAAGTTTGGTGTTCTTGGAGTGAGCGGTACGGACACTGGAGGTAACAATTTGGTGTCTTATATTTAAAGAAGTATTGATTTTTATGATGTAGAGGGTAGCTGTTTGTTGATATTAATTAGTTGAAACTATTACTTATTTTTATCTTATTTTCATTTTGTCTAATTTTTTTTAATGAATCCTTATAGTTTATTTACTTAGATCAATTTCCTTCGGTTCTCAGTTTCTTCTAATTCGTTCAAATTTATCTTTTCATATATTGTGGATTAACACGTAATTAAATTGTATAACTGTTACTCTCCAAAGCGACTATTCAATTGCTTTAAGTAAAGCAAAATTGGACAGTAATCTGATGAATGCGTTACGAAATTTGTTCTGACGCTGCTATGAAAACGGAAATATATATAAAGAGGGGGGAGGGGGGAGCTTGAATAGTAAACCGCATCATCGGTGACGACCGTTTGTTAATAAATAAGCACGTATTTGGGAGCCATACATGATTTTCATGTGTCAAGACTTTCATCCCAAAATAAGAAATTAACTTTAGAAATGTGTTGCATCGTTTTCAGAGGAACAACACATTTTACAGTAATAAGACCGAAATCTACTGGCGCTGGATCGCAAATGTTAGTTCACGTCTGCTTATCTTTGTTGGCGTCGTAAAGCAGCGTCTTTACTTCTTTCTCTATACTTTCGCTTTGCTACTGCGCAAAACTTCTGTTATTCTAGAGTACGACGCATTTCGTTTTCGTATCTTATCGCTTTCCTTTCTGCGAGCCATTTCACTCTTTCATATTTTCCCGTCATCTGAGTAAAATTTACTGTCTTCGAAGCATTGAAATGACTAATAAAAGTATTTTTCTTGCCAGTAAAATGTAATGAAATTAATAATCAGGAAGAATAAGCAAACACTGTGAAAATAATATAGAAAATTTTAACTCAAAATTATATAAATATTTGACGCTCAAAGTCGTCCTTCAGAACATGCAAAAAAAATTAGTCAAATTCCAAAAGTGATGTAACTTAATTCATATTATATTACTTACTAGCTGGGTGCCCGGCGTTGCCCGAGATGTGCAAAACATTACGAAATACGCTGTCTTCAATAAAAAATTTCAATTTTGAACATTTAAGTATTGTTTTTATCATAATTCTATGTATCTTCCAGTGCGTATTGCAAGATATAATTGGGAAACATATTGGTCCCTGATCCCGTTAAATATTCCACGTCAAAAGTCAAGTTATTTAAAAGAAAATTAATGCCATGGATTGTATAACCTTTCATAATAAATTATATTTATCACTCGATGTAGTATTGGTAGATTTAATTATACTTATTATTCAATCAAAATATTTTTGCTCAGCTTCATTTCTCAGAAATTGAACATCTATAACGTCGTTCCCAAAAATGGAAAACAAATATTGCTATCCTAACCTCAAATTTTTGTTTCACGACACAAATTGCACGCAATAATTTGTTTACACTTATACAAATTTATAGAAATACGTTGCGTAAAGTATAATTAATTGTACTTTTAATTCAATTTAAATGTTCCTTTTTCTGTACATACCTTTGACTGATAGTGCATTAATTGAATAACGACCATAAAAACTTTCGGAGTTCCGTACGTCATTTTCAATACTTTTATAGTTACAAACATATAATTCAGCAGTCGTACCTTAGACAAATCTTATTATCTTCTGAAATATTATACAGGATACAATAGTACGTTATATTATGAAATTTTATAAATCTCGACCGACACACATTTGAATGTATTATAAGGCGCCATATTGGCTTTATCAAAGATAGCGGGATAATTCACTATTCCAAATTAACTTTGCGCAAGGACGGTAAAGTGTTTCGTATTGTTTTTTTATTACTATTCGATGGAGTAATACTGGAAAAAATTTTACTTTTTATTCAATCAAAATATTTCTGCTTTATTTCATTACGAAATACAGAACTATATTTAGGATTCGTCAATGTCTTGAAAACTTATGACGTCATCGTCTCGCGCAGTAATTTAATACTAATTCGTAACTTATTTCAATTATAATTATTTCCACGTTTTATCTAGGGGCTTCTCACCTCCACATTACCGGTTCTCGATTTTGGCAGAATATATATACCAATTTTTGTTGAATTCTGTCCACGCGATAAAATTTGTATAAAGAACAACGTAAATACATACATACATACATACATACATACATACATACAAATATACATCCTTTTTCATTATATAGAAGATAGATATACCAATCATTGATGAGTTAAATAATTATTTCCCAAAGAAGTTTCGTTTCTGGAGTGTGATCTACCAAGAACGCTTGGTTTTCTTGTAACGCCATCGCTAATTATCATTCTTTTAAATTGCAGAAGACATTCAAAAAGTTTGAAATGTATGCAGACATAATATATAACAGATATAATACCGAAATAGACGTAAAAGTATTGGCCGTGAATGATTGGGTTGTTCTTTACATCGTTCAGAACTTCGATCGATCAACGGCGAACGGCAGTAAAATATTACAGAGCATACGTAACTGCTTTTTCGAAGGAATAATTATAATTTGTCATCCCTATTGCTCCAATTATCAAAAAGGTGGGCATTTCAACATGTGTATAAAGTTCTCAGTTCCTATGAAGGTATTTAGGTGTCATTAAAATTTTATTCAGGCATTATTAATTAAATCTGCAACTTGGAATTCTCGTGTCTCACCTGCAAACGTTCTTGTCTTTTTCTCAGCCTCAGCATTCCTGATCGTTTCACGCCACATTTTCCTTCCCACCATTTTCACCATCTATCATTAATAATTACTCAATTTCCTTGAAACATTTTCCTTATTTCAGTTTCTAAAGTGATTGCTTTCCTTGCACCCGTGTGGCAATCACAAATTACCATAGTGATATCTCCAGATCGGGGCATAAATTGTGCGTCAAACTCGATTCACTTCCGCCGGAAAGGAACTGGATTGAAATTAAAGTGAAAATACAGTCGCCGTTTAAAGAACAATTATGTGAATATGCGACCAGTTCTCCCTCGGTTATGAAATCTTAGCTAATAATAGCCCTGACTCACTCTATGGCAACGTAGGAATAATTGCGCACTTCAGAAATAGACTCGGCGTTGATTGTTCGGTAATGAAGTCTCAAATGTTTTCTTGCGAGTAATGCGAAGTCGATTTACTCTGTTTGCCGAGAAATTGTCTATTGTACTCCGGTTTTTTAGGAAGCGTGTTCTGTTTCGTCTTTTATAGCGGATATGCAGTACAGTTCGCACAATAACTACCTGCTCTTTTATGGTACCAGATCGGAATTTACTGCGCTATGCAAAAGAGATATTATTCTCTGGCAGGAAACAAATATTATGCGCTAAACAATATAATTACCGGGTAATAAGCAAGATGTGCTTCGCGTGCAATTAGTGTGTCTCAGGTTAACTTAAATGGTAGTATGATAAATGCTTCATCATATAATTTGGATTATAAATCAAACCCCTGTTTAAAACATCTTCATATTTTTGTGATGTAACGATTCACATGTTCTTGTTAACAGTGATAAGTGTAACCCAATAATTCCGTGATGAATGAGATGTCCGGAGAGTTGATAATATAAATAATACATGGCGTCTGATAGTAACAAAAAAGGAAATCAAATAATTTACCTTCAAAATTCTCTTTTTCCCATCATATGGGCCTGTCGGTTGGAAATCGAAGCTGAAATACGATATCCGTAACAAAAAATATCTATACTAATTTGACGAAATTAAGTGATAATATGTAAATACCAAACAGCGTTTCAGGAATCCTTGTTCCTTTCGACACGTCATTACAAACGTAAAGCCGTGAGACCGACATAACCGCACAATACGGGAGACGAACTCTTGCGTTTCAAAACACCTGACGAAAGGAACAAGGATTCCAGAATCGTTGTGTGGTATTTATATTATCACTTCATTTTTCTGTTATTTGGCTATTTTACCTAATTAGTATATTTTTAACAAAGACGTATTATATTTTAAAAAAGGTCTACTCTTTATTCTAACGAAAAACACTTCTTCTCTTTCACAATTAAAAAAATAAACACAGCAATTAATTAAGCAATTAATCAAATTCCTCATAAACAGCACTCTTCCCCTGAAAAAAAACCGTTTGTCTGAATTACTTTTCTTCTCTCCAAAACAATAAGAAATAGTCTGCAATAAACAGCGACCAGATACAAATAATAATAAAAATATTTAGAAACGTCTGCGTCCTTCACTCTTTCTACCTACAAAATAATTAACTAATAAAAGAACGTCCATCCGAAATCACAAGCTCAATATGGCGACTGTCTCTGTAACAGAAAAGGACTCATTCTCTTCTTTAAAACTATTTATGTTATTATTTTAAAATTTGAACTTATTCCGTATAGTTTTAAAAATATGATATACTGATTAAAATAATGGTAAGTATAATGACTGTATTAATAATAAAAATTGATGGTAATATTAATAAAATTCATTGAGATAAGCAGTAATTAATCATTTGTAGCGCGATAGTTTTATTATTGATATATATATATATATATATATATATATATATATGTTTCATTTTAATATAATTATATATTAGCAAGGGTTGAGAGCTTGGTAAGTTGGAATTTGAGCAGGCGCCGCCGAGACGGGGAGATAATCCCTTCAGTCTGGAATTGGACACGTACGATGTTGACCCTCGGAAGTTACCTGGACTGTCACACCGTGGGAAACTTCTCTCTGAAAATCCCAGAAATTTGAGTTAACACGTGACTGCCTGAACCAATGACATTTCTTGGTTTAGGAAAGATCGATCCAAAGATGATCGAGAAGATCGACTTTTGACATCCAGCGAGGGGGCTGAAAGGAAAGTATGGACAGAGAAGGATAAACCGTCGCCAGCGACGGACGTGCAGCCGCAACTTGCAGTTTCGAGAGGACCCGGAGAGATCGAGGGTGCCACACGATAACGGCCAGACATCAACTAAGGTAACTGCCAACCATCTCAATCCTTGACGCGCCTCGGGGGAATTACCGTAGACCATGTTTAACTGAGATTAAGGGATCAGATTGTTTTGTCAGGTTAACTCAAAACTATATTTTTTTATTTTAATTGTCCAAGTTCAGTTAGATAATTGATAAATTCTATAAACTATCCGTTACTTCATCATTTAAAAACCTACCACTACACATTAATCTATTGCGCTATTTATAAAGCCACTGACCTCAGAATGAATGCATAAAGTAAAACGTCATATAATTTACGTAATTTTCAAAATAAGTTTATTTTACTGTAACATTGGAAGTGAAAAGGAAAGGCCTGAGAGTGAGTAGTCGGTTTTAAGACACGCTTCTTCCGTGATGTGGTCGCTTTGAAACACGCTTTTGGGTTGACGGCTATAAACACGCTCGCTGCCAGCACGGCACCAAAAAATTAATGGTTAATTCAAACTATCTCAGTGTGAAACAAATTGTTTCGTCTTTATGAACTTTCTTTTTCACTACAGATGTTCAATTATCAGAAGAATTGTTCCGAATTTAGAAGATTCTTCTGGATCGTTGCACTGTTGTGTATATAATATCGTATTTCTCGGACACGTACACAGATTTCTACAGATTACTCAATTTCAGATTTATAATTTATTCGACAAAATCTTTTTGGGTTATTTTTGCCTGCGAGATAAAAAAAGCCACTCAGATAGGCAGAGGGAAATGGAATAAAATGTTTCGAGCTATAAAAATCTCAGTCTTCAGGGATCTGGTACAGCACATGAATGTTACATCTTAAGTCAGAATAACCAGGATAGTTGGCTGTATCCACTTTCACGGCTGAATGAATGCCAGGTGGAACCTATAATTCTGTTAAAGTTAAGTTTTTAACATTTATGTAACGATATTTTCCCTTCTCTATTTTATATAAACCTTTTCCCTTCGTGTATTTATCTATTTTTATTTATTTTTTATTTTTCAAATAAGCTATTTTACGCATTTTTATTTGTTTATTTTCTGTTATGTGTTGTTATATGTTTACTCGTTTTGTTTCTACTTCTGTGTCTATTATATCTTTGTTCCTCATTTGTATATTTCATTTTGAGTTCATTGGTGTGTTAGTTATCAACGCATGTAATAATTCTTTGAATTGTCCTATTTTTCAGTAGAATCAATAAATAAAAAAATAAAGTTCGTATATATTTATAGACATAAAAATTTATTCATGTTCATGATCTATATTGTTTATATTTGCCAATATTTTATAGTACATATGGGAGCAAAACCCACGTAAATCATATGTAATACAGGAAATTTACCTACATAATCACTGTCAATCAAGTACGAAGACAGCAGCACTATTAAAATATAAAGGATAATATCAGAGAATTTACATAAGAGATTTCATAACAAATGTGAGTCAGGAATTTAAGATATTCGAAGAATCATCACGAAAAGTAATATTGAAAAGGAAAGAGTTAATTAAGTATTCATAAATATACAATAAAAATATTTATGTATTGATTCTAAAGAATCCGACGCACGGAATAAAAGTATAGTAAATTTACTAGCAAAATCGATAATCAATAAGTATTATAAATTTAAAAATACATATAATATTTCTAACTCAAGTTGCAAAGCAGAAATGATCAAAATAACAATCTCTCGACGGGGGGTTTGAACTAAGTCTAATAGGTTTATGTTCTGAAGTGACGCACTCGCTTCCAACAAGATGAACTAATTAAATTCTGAATTGGCGTATAAATCAGATGCAAAGTGTCTGTCACCCATAAATTCGACATACATTTCAAAGTAACTGTTTGTTAAGCTGATCCGCCAGGAAAACCAGAGTTGGTCAAAAACAACTTTATTATCTAAACCACTTGGGTAAAGCGGATGACGTTTGTAAGGCATGAGAACGCTATAAAAAGTGACAGAAAAGGGTTCGTGAGGTTTTTTCACCTGGCACATGTTAGCATGGATTTTGCACTCATGGCCACCCATCGTAAAACCGAGAGAAACGGGGGCAAAAGTTTATGTCTGATAGCTGCGACCAGGAAAACGGGTTACGAGACGGGACGAACATCGGAGCAGAGGAATCCGCATCCTATTTTCCTGAAGGCACCAATCATCGCGGAATAATCCTATAGAATGTGGAAGGTTATGTAATCAAACCCCTAAATTATCCATTCATTACATTTCTTATGAAATGAAATAAAATTGATTTTACTTGATTTTCTTAAAAGTAGTGAGATAGAGTCATTATTTTTCAGTAAAAAATTGAGATTAGCACTAGCGTAAAATAAATAAATATGTAATAATTCATTTTTTAAGTAAATTTAGAATTGTAATTTAAAATTTTTTATATTTTTTTTTATAATTTAGAACGCATTTTATATCAATACTTCCACAGTAACGTCAGTTTTGACCTAAGTAATTCAATAGATTATTATCTAACACAACATGACAGGGCATGGATATTTTCGTAAATATCTCTATAGGTTCAGGATAGTGGACAGCCCCATGTGCTTGAACAGTGGTAAGGAGGAGGAAGACGTTGAACACGCTTGTTTTAAATGCCCTGAAAATCTAAAAAATATTCTTAGAGACGAAGTAAAGATTAAAATAACACCTGCCAATCTGGTTTCTGTGATGCTGGAGTCAGCAGACAAGTGAAAGGCGATCAGCAAACACGCGGCTGTGGTTATAAAGGAGCTACGCAAAGTTGAAAAGGAGAATAGTCCATAATAGGAGGAAGAGCCACAGCTAAGATCGCTTCTTGCGAAGTAATACTTAACTGCAGTTCCGTAGGAAGCAATAATTGGTCATCGATAGAAAGGGAGGTGTTTTTTAGAGGGTAAGAATCCCACACTACCGTGTAGTGCGGACTGCTACCTGTGTCTTTTTGCAGATTTTTCACCTACCCTCGTTTTTAAAAAAGGGAATTCAACTTTCTGTTGTTTTTTTAACTGAAAAGGTTGTGGAGGAAGAGACCATGGATTAAGAGAGTTATGACCTGGAACCCACTGGTTTAAAGAATAACATTGGTCGTCGACGTTAAAAATAACGACAGGGTGAAAACGTAGACAAGAAAGGAGGAAACTGGAGCGGTAGCATAAATGAGCCAACCTGTTGTGTTTTAGCGGTCAGCATGATAAACGTCCTGGGTTCGAATGCCTGCGAGGACATGCATGTCGTGTGTGTGTGTGTGTCTATTTCACTTTCAGCATCATCACCAACCCACTGTGGATCTACCTCTGTCAAAGTTTCCCTTTATCGTGTGCTGAATTGGGTTCAACATCATAACGGGCGAAGGCACCATATTAATTTTCCAAGAGTAGGTAAGGTTCTGTGGTATAGAGAACTTTCCACGGGCCTGTCTCAGGACAGAATAACTAATTAGGCTCTAATAATAAAAGCGAAAACTGCTTGAAACAGTTAATTTTGCAGGAATAAAATAAAAACAGTAGTAGTCTCTCTAATTTTTAGAAGACTTTTAATCCATTCATTATAACATCATTTTTTAAGCCACTCAAAAAATTGTCATGCTGCGTTTGTTTTTCATTTAAAATATATTGCAAATGCGTGGCGAAGGATGCGGACGAAATAGGATCATTTGTTCATTCAGTAGTATATTTCTGTCCAGTATTATTATATATAGTACATCAATATTGTGTGGACTTTTATTTCCAATCAAGAAGTACTTGTAACAGGATCTGTTCAGACGAAGAAATGGAAGTTTTAAAAACCAGTAGCTTAAAGGAGAACGCTGTAATTAATACGTAATAAAATTATAAGTTGTACAAAAGCTACCCTGACAGGTAACCTTTCAGCAACGGAATTAATCCTAGAGGTACTTCCAAGGCGGCTATGCGTAGTTATAACTAGTAAATATTTATACTGATAAAACACAGAATAAACCATTTCTAAGTCACAAGACCAATATTCTTTTGAAAATTGAAAGGAGGATTCATGCTTTTACAAAGTATTTAAATGAGAAGTAATGTGTGTCAATCTTTTGAACTCTGGGATGCATAGGCGTAAAGAGAGATTTCGTCGTTGAATGAATTTAATATTTAACAGTAGTTATCGGTTATTAATTATAAGAAACAGTCACAATCATAAACAAAGTCATATGCTGCTTCGAAGCAAAGAATAGCGTTTATTCATTGATGACTGGTCACAATGGACCGTTTATTCTATCCCAAATAACAGTTAAAATACTCTGAAATCTACAAGTATACTTTACCTTTACTAAGTGTGATACATACACAAACCTGAATTAATTTGTATTCGTGATCTCGTTCTAATTGAGTGAGACGTCACTAAACGGCACTGAGTTACGTTCGACTTAGCGAAAGCCTCACCTTCCGTATAACATGGACTCCCTTAGGAGTATTTATTCTATATATAATCGTCTTATGTTAAATTACTGTAAAATGTATTGTACGTCAGCATCATAAAGCACCGCAGACTTCGACATCAAAGTAGTCATTAATATTAAATTTACTTACAGACGACGTTTTGCGTACCGATGTTTTGGGTATTGACACATATAATGCTGTATTTACAGGAAACTGTCGACACATTAAACCGCATAAAAGGAACGGAGATATAAGTCTCTCAAGGAGATAAGTCAATTCAGAGAATTGGAACTTGATTCACTTTCGCAAATCCAGGAAGTGTTTCACCCTATATCACGTGGTTTCATAACACTGTAACTAATTCTATTGAATATGACTGCATTTCAGTGTTAAAATCATATATTTATTATAAAAATATCAAGACTGACGTGTGCCTTGTGTACTCACTCGTTCTTAAGCAGTGCACAAATTAAGGATTATCAAGGATGGATGGAGAAAAGAACACATTAAAAGCAGAATAGAACATTTTCAAGAAGAAGAGCGTAAGTGTCCAACATTTAAATTAGACTGAGGAAAGGATTTATGAAATTATGTTTGGAATACAGAACTGTAGGTCGTATAATTGCGATAGTTGGCTGATCTGGTATAGACTGGAAGCTTTTGAAACGTGGTGGTACAGTAAAACATTTAAGATTAAATGGACGTTTGAAATGTGAAAGGTTTAGAGTGATGGAGAATGCCAGCAAGAAGACGAGCAAAGACGGTAGGGCAGTTATTGAGACAACAGAGTTGGTCAACTTAATGATAGAAGTTACAGTCGAGGATAAAAACAATATCGGAACGCAGTGATTGCTATACACTGATCAAGTAATTAAGGATGTCAGAAGTCAGATAATCTGTGATGTGAAGAGGAGGCGCGGTATCTTGAGCGACCGTGCCATGAGCGGACAAGGTCCCCCTCGTCCTTTCTCAATCCTGTCCGCTGAGTGTGCAAGTATAAAGTTTCGGAAATGTAACTTTATTGCATAAAGAATCAGTATAGGTTTAAACATTAAATGAATGTACGAGGGTAGTCTGAAAAGTTTCCGACAATTATTTTGCAGAGAAAAACGCCGAGTACTTTTTTGACGGATTACAGAGATGGGAGCATCGCTGGCAGAAGTGTGTAGAGTTACAAGGAGACTATGTTGAAAAATAAAATTTAAAAAAATTAAAAAAAAATATCTTTTATCATTTTTGGGTCGAAAACTTTTCAGACCACCCTCGTAATACAAGTTGAATGTTTAACATTTCTGAAACTTACCTGGATTTATAATTTCTATTTCTATCTATAATATGGAAAATTTTCCAATTTCTGGTGGTTCATTTAATAAATATTACTTATAAATGATCAATTAAGATACAAATCTTAACAGTTATATTTATCTGACGTCCTTAAATAAATTAAAACATCAACATTTTTAGTTATAATTTTATTATTAATTTAAATTTTTAACATTATAATAGAAAATACATTCTCATTCCTAATATATTATAACCTCTTCAGGTGTTTTTAAAAATCTGTGTTTCTAAAAATTCCGACAAAGCAAGATTTTATAAACATGATAATGTATTATAATATTAATTAATAAAAATTTATTGAACATTTCTTACAATTTTTATTTCAACCTTCATGATTTAATACTTTTTGTAGAGATTGAAAAAAACTGTGCAGTAGCCCTGCACCCTTTATTTTTCTTCCCAAGTGTGTAGTTTAAAAGATGTAAAGCCCAAGTGTTACATATGTCAAAATGGTACAAACATTGAGAAAGTCGCCGTCTCTTCATGCAGGTCACTGAACCAGTGCGGGGATTCCGAAAAAAACAGGTGGCGTAACCGAGGATCGTGGAAAAAACTAGTAGCGCAGAAAGTCGCCCAAACGGTGCAAATCCCCGAAGAACGCGCAGGTGTAGGCGAGTTTCGCACAGTGATAAGTGTCCGTGTGACGTCACGGGCGAGGGCGATAAGCAAGGCCTTTATTTAGGGCCAGATAACCCCGTGCCGAGGCACGCTCCTTTATTTGTGTCTGGGTGCAGTGGACTGCCTGGCTTGCCGTGCAGTGCACAGGTCAGACGTCGCAGCTCCCTTATCACCCACAAAGTTATTTACGTCTGGGACCCCTTCTTATCGCCCCCAGGCCGCCGACACAGCCGACGGATACGTCTACGCAAAATTAGCCTCAGCAGATAACAATTATTGGTTCGGATCGGAAGCAGCGGATCACGTTACATTCCTCAAAACAATTATGGCTTTCGAAATCTCTCAACATTCGAATGGCATTTAAAGAATTTCTAGAATTACATGTCACCGATAGCCTCATAAATTATAGCTTTTTATATCAAGCCGGAGAAAGTTAGCTTGACTCCGAGGTTTAAACCGGAGATCACGGTCAAGCTTTACGGAGAGGAAGACGACTCCACTGGAGTCGTCACTCGACCCACGCTGCTGTGTGGGATAAAGCAACTTTTTTTTTCTGTTTTCATTCGTTGAGCAATCCCTTCTGAGTAGTTTGGCGGTTTAACGCTCAAAGTATCCACCATTAATGTATATTCCTGCACTGTCTGATTTTCTATATTACTGCGGTTGAGTCACGGGGGTGATAAAGTAGAACATTATTATGTCACCCGTATTAATTAAATATACTTAACTTAATACTATTTCAATAGAGAATTAATACTATTTTATTTGCAACCCGCTTCACTTCACTATTCACACATGTCGCACGCATAATATCCGTATTTAAGTCTTATTTAACCAAATACAATGCACTTCCAGTAATCTTGTTCAGTTCAGTGTTTTGTATTTATACTTAGGGCTAATTAATAACGCTGATTGAAGCTCATCATATCTGCTTTAAAAATAACAACCAATGATATTTCTAAAGTAAGAGTTATTAATTAAAAGAGAATTCAGAAATTCCTCGACAATAATTATAATATTTTATCTTCCCTTTCACCCCCAACTCTTGACTTCTAATTTGCTAAATTATATAGCCTAAGTTCTCTATCTTCGCAAAGTATAAAATTAAGTTTCATTCAAATTTTAGTATATCCTATTCAAACAGACTGACAGACACATTACAGTTTTATTTATAAAAAAAAGTTGTATTTAATACCTTTCCGCATCCCTCCATTTCAAATCCCTCGCTATGCTATTAAATGTTTTAAACAGATTTATATATAAAATTTATAACTAAAATACTGAACTTCCAGTAATCTTGTTCAGTTCAATGTTTTGTATTTATACTTAGGGCTAATTAATAACGCTGATTGAAGCTCATCATAATATTAAATACACAGCGGTTTTTAATTGGTTCTTGTTAGTCAGGGAAAAATCAATGGTTTGCACAGCAGAAATGTCATTTTTATAAGCAATGAAATTTTAATTAAATATACATGACAACAATAAAACTATATATATATATATATATATATATATATATATATATATATTATAAAGACGCTCCATTACACAACTCTAACTTCACTTTCTCAATAAAACTTATTTTACACCTACTGTCAACAAGTAGGCTATACGCACTTTTACCTGAAAAACAGTTCATAACTTTCATTATTCTGCGCAAATGTTCGTTCACCCCTTTCCTTTGATTCTATTTAAACGTGTCAAAAACTGAAGGCTTCTGACGTGACGTTGACAGAAAAATTGACGATTATTATTTAGTGAACATTTTAGATCAAGGAAAAATAATTACTGGTAAATTAAATGTTCTGAATAAAGCGAAACCTTCTGAACCATTACGAGAAGGTGGGAAATGTTTCGCACTTAAATAATACTTTCGTATTTTCCTTAAATTTTATACTTGTATAAGAGACAGATAAATACCGAGTCTCTGAACAACAGGGAGAAAGATACTCGTTACGTCAGGAGTGTTTATTCCGTAGTTTATCATACATTTGGTGATATAATATTTGAACAGACTGGTTGTTTTTGTTTTCTCAACATTTATCTTACGTAGGTGATTGTAAATCACCATTTAAATATATTTTATGTATTTGTTGAATTTGTTGACCAATTGATTCTTGTAAAATTTGTAACTATGTAAAAATATATTAAAATTTGATTAAAAAAAATTACGTATATGGAATCAATCACTATTGTATTTTTTTTGGTAGCTAATCTAAGTGAGAATAAAAATAGTGAGGAGATCGTGTGAGGACATTCCATTCATCAATGCCACGTCTCTTTGAGTGTCTTCTACAATCTCGTGTGTCAGAAGTCAGAGGAAATGTATTATTTACATGATTATACAAAATTGCAGAGGATTTCCTTTTCAATTGCATTACCCTCAGACTACAATTGCACGCCGTTAGTCAGGCAAGTTTACTGTGCGAGCAATAAAGCCAAACTGCTGGGAATAAGCAACATTCTTGAGAAACGAGACTGAAGAAACGGCTGTCAAGATTATACGAGGGCAACTGATTTTAATACCTGTTCGACTGAATTCCAGAAATTTAGTTGTAATTTTTGTATGCTTTATTTTGTGTTTTACATTAACTGACTTTCGAATCATGTTTTCAAACATTTAAAAAATTTGATTATAGTATGCCTCAAAAGTACACTCGTAGACTACTATTTCACCTATAACAACATTTACTGCTTCAAGTCTTCAAATTTAAACAAACATACTGAACTGATTAACTGTTGCAGGTTGTTGAATGCCTCACATGTATACTTGATATCGAAGACTAAGGAAGTGGACCAAATAACACGATATCCAATTTTGGAAAATATTCGTTAGAACTCGTATTTATTATTTTCAATGAGACGTAAAAAATTTTAAATTATAATTCAACAGTCCTTAATTAGTATTTATGACGTTGATTCATATAAAATGAGTTGCGGAGAATGCTAAGATGATTTTATAATTGAAATAAATGGGCAATAAAAGCAGCTTTTTACATTTTGAGAAATTAATTTAAGCATCTTAATCACAAACATATTTCAGTTTGGAGTTCAGTTTTTTTTGTCGTTGGTCTCCACAATCTCAACTAAGACTAAGAAACAAACAAATAGCGAATGCGATATTACAATGAAACTTTTTTTGTAGGGTTCAAGTACCAAGAGTACAATTCATATATATATGTTGAAATAAACATTTATTAGTCGTTTATTTTGCCCCACATTGTGGTAGCCATTTATGTAATAATCACCTTTTTCGCTCTTAATTAAAAGAATTAATAAATTATCAAAAGAAAGGTTAATTAAAAGAAAAGATTATAAAAAATTAACAAAGAAAATAATTCCTTATTTTATTTACTTGTGGCTTCCAAAATTAAAACAAATACAATCAAATTAAGATCTTTTCGCTCATGGTCACAACTAGGTTTGATAATTAACAGAAAATTGATTAATAAACTGATTAACAATTCAAACATAAAAATTCACCTAAAATAATATGACGATAAATGAAATGAAAGACGGCTTAATGTAAAGAAACTGAACGAAATCTGACTATTACCTTTCTAATTATCGTTTACAAACTTATCAAAGCTTTGGTTACTCACGGACCGTCGGTCTGGTTCCAGAACAATCAATTTTACCTCGTTCGGACACTTTTACACACTTTAATTTTTAATATCAGGCCTTGGTTTTCACTGATTCTACACTTCACTTTAAAATTTGGCAAGATTGGCAGTATTTCGTTGACTGATCCGCTCCACAATAATTTACCAATGTTCTCCTGGAACAATTCCTCCACGAAGATTTTGGAAAGTTCTATTCTGACAAAAACTGCTCTTACTTTCCAATATTTACGATTCAATACTTATGTGAATGTTTTACTTTGTATTTATTCACAACTTTAACTGGCAATACATTAACGACGTCTAGTCTCTGCTCAAGTTTTATTTGTTCTATTCCTTGCATTGTTTCGCTGCCAACTGATCTTCTCCAAGTGCATACAGAGTTTTAGCGCCCATTTACCATTTTGGCTTTCAACAAAGCAAAAGAGCTCGGCGCCATTGTCGCTTTGGAAGCTCCTGCCGCTACAATTAAATTTTATTAAAACCAATTCAAATTATACCTAATCAATTTAATGGCCTAATTAGTTATTGCTACAATATATATATATATATATATATATATATATGTCTATAAGAATGGAAACAATCGATTTTTAGATCATGTCCAGACCAATTGATTAGGCTTTAACTAAATCTTTATGTCTTAGCGGTAATATGTTATCTTTAAAAGTATTAAATGATTCATTGTTATTAAAAATGATTAAATAGCATATCTAAATGGTGCCTTAAAAATGATGGTTGTGTTTTGAGAAAATTATTAGACATTCAGTTGTAATGTTTTATTCTAGAATTATTTGAATTTATTAATAGAAAAAGTAAATTATTTAAATCTCTACGTACTGCAACATTAAATTTATTTTTTGTCAAATCTAATTTTAATCTATGGTTCATATAACCGTATATTAAAAATTATAGAAAAAAGATTTAAATAGTTCTGAAAAAATTTTTCTCTTCTATATTGAAATTATCTGATACGTTTATTGATCACAATAATATAGATTTCTGTATAATTCTGACAATTCCATTCCTTGTATCTGAAAGATGCCCTATGGATTTGAAATTTTTCTTTTTATCGATTAATAATAAAATATAATGCACTGAATTGATTATCTGATGATTTTTAGAGATCCTACCAGAAACTCTAGTTTGAGGAAGATATTTCACATAAATTACTACAATTTGAATTATACTTCTGATAATACCCTTTCGAGAATGTTTAAAAGTGTAAGTCAAGAATCAGAATGTAAAAATTTCGACCGAATCTGGAATCGAGTGGCTCAGATGGTAAAGAGCACCGCGTCCCAAGTGGTGGATCCGGGTTCGATCCTCATTCTTTAATTCAGTTTGATAGCATTGTTGTTTGAAACTATTTATTATATTCTTCATTGTTAATAAGTTAAAGATTTATGCAGTTTTCAGACCAATTACAGACAATATTTATTTATTGAATTAAAACAACGGTACGGTACGTGTTTGTACCTTCATCAGGTCTTTCCGACGCACAGCTGAGACCGCACTAGTATGTAGCTTGTGAATAAATTCCTCGGAAGAACTTCTAAATTTTGTGTTGTTTTTTTAATATGAAGTGAAAATAGTCTTTAACATTTAGTATATTTAGGAAAGATCTGATGAAGGTACAAACACGTACCGAAACGTTTTAATTCAATAGATAAATATTGTCTGTAATTGGTCAGAAAACTGCATTATCTATTTCATATAAACAGACGTAAAAATACAACTTCTAAAGTTAAAGATTTATTTATATTAAATTACATGAATTATTGATTTTGGTATTTTCAAATATGAATGAAGGACGTTTCTGGATTTATATTGCAAGACAATTGTAAATTTCATAATTTTAAAGTTTTTATGTTATTTTAAAACAATAAATTATGTATAATAATCCATATTGTATTTATATATTAATGAAGAAATGTCAGTCAATTATGAATAAATAAATAAATTTACATTGATCCTCATATGTATTGACGTTGTAAGAATTCCTGTAATGATAATCTTTTCCAAGTGGCGGCTGATATGCTATGGAAATCGGATGGATAAGCTCAAAAGAACGTCCTCTTAACTTCGTGTTTAACGACCTACCGTCAAGTACATTTCCAACACAGGAGCCACAGGCCCTTTAATTTTTTTCCCCCTTGCATCAGCGATTCTCAACGATTAAACAGAAGTCTCATCGGGTTACGAAAGTATTTCTTAAGTTGCCCCTAAGAGATAAATTTTTTGAATATGTAAAATGTTAAACAATTAAAAAAATCAAGCCTTCAAACTCCTATTCCTTTACTAATTTATAAAACATCGTATTTTACATTAAATGTTTAGTTAAAAAAAAGTAGAGGTACTGGCAAAAATCTTCATATCTTTAAAATTTATGAGATTCCATTGCATTATCAAGAGAATAGCTGCGAACATCACCAATTACTCGAATGAAATTGGGGCTCTACTGCTTAACTTGTGTATTATACTAAATGTTATATGTAAATTATACAAAATATTTGCAGACACCATAAACATTTTAAATTTTTGTTTTTCCTTTTTTTTATTATAGATTTTTTTTTTAGTTTTTATTAAGAGAATAATAACTTCTCCCCACGAAATTGTCACGAATAATCAAATAACATTTTAAAATGGTTTGATAACCGTAATTATTTTACGTATTGAAATAAGAGTAATTATTGATTTTCACATCAATAACGAAAGTTTCATTTTTTAAATGTTTTTTTATTTTTTAATGTTTTTTTAAAATAAATCAAGCTTTCATGGAAAAAGCTGAACTTCTTTCATTGGTCTACTTAGCTGCATTCTATAGTAGCTCTTTAATTGATATGACTTTTGTACAGACATATTTGATTTGATGCATTCAGTTCTCTTGTAACAGTAAAACTTAGAAGTTCAGTCATAATATGACAAAATATTTATTTTAATCGGAGTAGTCTGAGTAATAACCTACGATTTCTGGTCTCTCAATTCATATATTATTCACCGGTTCAGCAAAACTCCCACAAACATAGATGAAAGAGGATGTGGCAGAAAATCCTTCGAGAGCGTAGTAGTGAAGCCACTTAGAGACTCCTGATATAAGGTTAACAAGTTCGTCGCCCGAGATAGGAGATCGATTAGAAGCCGACAAAAGAAAGTAATTTGTCTGTAATTTACCCAGGCTCTTTTTGAGTCTAGCCATTTCTAAACAACCTTGTAGAACGTAAATTCTTGGAATAGTGTAAGTATGTAATCGAGTGATTTAACGGCCACACTGAATAAGACAATAATATATTTTTTATAGAGTATTTCGGTATCTAGGACACAAATATCACCAAATTCAACTCGCACGTAAAAATCTCAGGTAGACACAAACTGAAAGCAGATACGGTAAGTAGATATTGGCCTAAATATACGAAGACATCCATTCGGATAACCATAAGGTAGCACAAGAAACGACATTGCAACATTGTGAACTGACGCCACTCGCATAATTCATCCCATTCCAAGGTTTTCTTGAGTTATAAAGTACTAAAATTCGAAAAACAAATTTGAAGATTTTGCCATTCTATAGACGTAATTTTGTTACGTATAAATTTATCTCCCATTATCCTGAGAAGTTTTATATAAATATATATGTAAGTATACAAGTGGCGTGAATTATATAAATATTCTATAATAATAGAGAAGTTGAAGTACGTACAAAAGTTATCTCGTTATATTTTAGTAATACCATACTCGTGCACTAAAAAGGTATTGAAAACAGTTTGTTTACGCAGTATTCCTTACAACACAAAGTCCCAGAGTCGTGCGTTCACTCAAACATCAACACAGAAGAACTCAGAGAGAGAGAGAGAGAGAGAGAGAGAGAGAGAGAGAGAGAGAGAGAGAGAGTAAAATCCTAAAATAAAATTCTCTAGCAATTGAAGAATAACCGACTCTGTTCGACAAATTTGTCCTCCGGATCGTCCACATCTCTGATCAATTTTTAGAAATCAATAAAATATAATGAGAGACCTGTCAGAAAAACGCCAATATTGGTGGTAGATTTTGGACGATAGTGTTGGAGATTATGTGATAATGAAAATAAGATGAAGTCGAGTATTGGGAATTGCACTCAAAAGCTTTTGATCGTTCAATCATTTGATTCCCCATCTGCTGTTATTTAAGCTAGTCGGATCATCTTTGTCGAAAAAAATGCCAGTGGTAAATCAACACTGGAGACAGATGGTGATTGTCTATTTTGGGGTTTTCAGACTAATAAAATTTTCCCCACTACATACATTAGCTAACTTCCTGAACCAATCATATCAGACGGTGACCCTGTCGATTCCAGCGCTGAGACTCCTAAGTGAAATCTCTTGATTTTCCGCTTTTATATTTCATTTTCAAACACATAACATATTTTATTTAGTCTCAGTTATTATCAAATCTCGAAGACCTGAAATCGTATGTTACAAAATCCTAATATTATGAAAGGAAAAAATCCAGCCTGCATGTGTGTATAAATTACCCTTAACTAAAATTAATATTGTGTTTGGAGAAGCAGCTACTGCACGAGTGGACTTCTGAAGAATTACAGTTCTTTCATACTCGGCGCTAGTAAACATCAACTCACTCGGACTTGATTGAATTCATAAACTTTACGTCGAGACTTCAGCTGCGGCTCTTGAACATTGCCTCGACTGTTAATGTAATGAAACGCCTAGCAACGTGAGGAGTACGGAACTGCATATACACCTTGTCTCGCAGCAATTTCAATTTTGTGTGTGCTTGTCTTCGCTGCTGACAGGCCGCAGGAGACAGCTATCTGGTGTTGGTGGTTGAGCTCAGACGCGTGGGCGGAGTGATTCACCACCACGGCTAATAGCGACGCATGAGTAAGACCGGCGACTGACAGTCATTTCACAACGCAGTTACCACGAATAGTTCGCTTAGTGGATGCTCATAAGGTTTGTTTTCGAACCACAACCGAGAACCTTTATAAAAAGAACGCAATAAAATTGTAACTAAAATACTCTTAAAACGTTCATAAATTTTTCTCTGCCTAAGAATTACAAACGAACAAGTAAATTTCTATAAATCAGAATAAAGGATACTGTCTCCTCCTCCCTCTATCTCTTGAGAAGTGTCTGCTCATGCCACCCCAATTCCAAATATACTAAGAGCAATAAAACGACTCTGCCCGCAGCCAACAGACATGTCAACAGTTTGCGTCGCCGTCACTTAACAACTATTCTTCCCTGAACATCATAGAAAAATAAATATTCATAGTAGATGGGGAAGTAACTGTTTGTACTGCGTCTTGACCTTCATCTGCTCCCTAATGCGGAATTATCATAATTTTACAAAAAACAATGCATTTCAAAATGTGCGTCATTAAAAGTTTTAATTAGATTATGTGTTGTACGGTCTAGAAAATAATAATTGTATACTCTATTCCACTATTAATATGATGCACATTATAATTTATATGAAAATATGATGCGATTTCACCAAAATATATGTTTACTATCATATATATTGGATATTTGCACATATTTCGACCAGAATTTAACGGTATCTCCTTTTTGCGGGAAATTGATTATCTAGGTTCAGAGTAAAACAAAATAGTGTTTTATTGCGTCATAGGCTCCACTATAAGATTAAAATTTAATTTCTTTAAAATATTATTGTCTTGTAGTTTTGTGTTTGTTTTTTCATCTATAAAATAAGTGATTTAATACTGTCTTCTGGCCCTACTCAACGCAGTACTAAAATTCGAAAATATCCGTTTTTAAATGTGTTTTCCTCTCAATTGTTTGGGCGTGTTTAATTTTTATTAATTTACTAGTTTGTAGTTATTGTTATTAATAGTTTTTGTATGAGATTTATATTTGAATTCAGTACAATAAATTCATCCATTGATAAGATATCCGTTCAATGCTGATATTGTAGCCCAGAACACTCCTCAAATTAATTCAAGAATAATTTTTAATATTTGGATTAAAAACCTCTGTGTACCCAGAGTCGAACTGTGGCTTGCTGGAAAATACGGCCCTAAAATTTGGCGCCGAGGTGACGGTGTGTCGAGCAGATCCTGTGCCTCCAGATAAAGGCGGCGGATTAAGGGTCAACCCTTCCAACAGGCGAGAGTAAGCTCGCGATAGTGTAAAATCAACGCAGATTGTCTGAAGTAAAACAAGTGAAGAGGTTTCCACACTCTGATGGGGAATGAAGAGAGTTGAGCTGGACGGTGGACAAGCGACGAAACAGGACAGTTCCTATGTATAACCCGGAGAGCGAGGGAGTCTGGAAAGAGAGAAAGTGTAGGGGTAAAAATAGTTCACATGTACAACTTGGAGAAGGAAAAAAGGCCCGACGGACGGAAGAAGAATCTTTCTAGAGAAGTTAAGAATTGTGACACCGACTAGGAAGTGTAAAGAAGGAAGTTGCCAGAAATTACTGTGATTTTCCTGTTAGCCAGGGGCAGCCAACTAATAAAGACGAACAGGTATGTTTCTGCCTGCGACGTAAATGATTGAGATTTCTGCCACACGTCCTTCCCCTCACATTCAACCCCTTTTCTTTTTAGGTTTATGTTCAGAGTCCCATAAAATCGTCCTGAGGTTTATCTGTTTCACGTATTAGAAATTTATTTGAATATAGAATTTAGTTAAAGTAAATCATTAAAATTTAAATTCAAGAGTAAATAAATTGATGCAATTGAAAATGACACAGTCGAATTTTTGTAAACCCTTAATTTTTTTAATATAATAAATTAAATTTAAAGGCAATAAAAATCAAATTCTATTTTTTATATAAAATTAACCCACACCATAATATTACAAAATTATATTATATTAAACCCATTCGTAGAAATCTAGAAATTTCAGGACCATTAAGAAAAGAAAAACGATTTCAAGGAAACTATTGCGTATGATTCGTGTTTTGATGAGTCATAACAATCAGATTGATCGATGGAGTTTAGTATTTAATTTGCAAAATTCAAGTTAGTTCTGAACCCGTGATGCTTGTTGCATATTTACCTTAGAATCGCTCTCAGACAACCGAGCAAATAGCGAGTTAAATACAGAGAAAGATGGAGAGATGGGAAGGGGAAACAAGACCCAAGAGCGATTTCTTCTAAGTATCAGCCTGGGGCATCAGTAACAAGTCCTCGAGAGATCTAGGTGCCAGACCATCAACAACTCACGGCGACAACGAGCGGGGCAGTGCAGGGTCAACACGTCAACATCTCATATCCAGACGCAGCCTACATAGCACTATACTTTATGCAATGCATTCCCACGGAGAGCCAGAGCTAAAACTATCCTTTCTTCCCAGGAAATAGCTTAAGAAATATTTCCTCAGTGATTTAACTTTTCTTCTGTATGCCAATTCCAGTAAAAGTTTTGAAATTAAACAAACAGGATCAAATTCATTGATTAGGTACCGATATTGTTGGATGAAAATGCGAATAAATAGCATTACATTGTATCAGTAAAACCTGTTGACGTTTATTAATAAGAATATTTACACTTAAAAAGCCCTCTATTTCATTAATTTGACTAATTTGGGAAAATAATCTTGTTTATTATGCCATTTTATAAAACTAATTGGCTTTCTTACTATGTACTGATATAATTGCGACGCATTTTGGTGACAAATATAAATGGCAAAAAAAGACCACCAGAACGGGGTCGTGACTCAGGCGCGGCTTACACGGATCCTATGACGTCACATGCGTACAAAAGTTTTAACTATATTTTTCCTTGGTTATAATTTTTGTTCTTGACATTATTAAAACATTTTAAAATGAAAAGTATACATCTGTTTTCAAAATTAATAATAAGAAAAATTGCCTGAAAACAGAATAATTGGAGACGTGTCGTCACTGGATCCGAGTAAGCCGCGTCTGAGTCAATATACCGTTTTGCTGATCTTTTTTTTTCATTTGAATTTTCACAAACAAATCTTTTGAGTTTGACAACTGTAATGTGCGGTTTTGTAGCTCTAGGTTCTTGGGTTCTTAGTTTTCTTAGCAACTGAAGACATGAACAACGTTTCGAGAAACGTTGTGTGATATTTATGTCATCACTTCTTTTGAGTGTATTGTAACGCGTGTATTTAGGTTTAAGTTTTTCTTTGTCTCGGAAGTGTTGTTTGCTGTGGTCTTGAGAATTCGAAACCGTGCACGTGCGTGGGGGTGGAGGAGATAAATATATCCATCCAAGTAATTTCGTGTCCTGTCTCGATTGTTGGCCTCAACATGACAGAATAGTTAGACATTGTTGAACACGGAACTGCAGCTGCGTGCTATAAATCTTGTGACAATGGAAGAAGCAGTAAAACTGACGAAGTTTTCTAACCATGAAAAAAGTAAAAGAATGGGAGGATATAAGGGAGGAGATAAGCTTTTGAAATAGACAGTTGTTCTGCGCTCACCGAAGCTGGTGGATGTGATTAAGAGAGGCTCCGTAAAGTTGTTGTCTCTGAGATAGTTCGAGGCAGAATCGTCGTGAGAAAGGGACCTAAATTGGTTAGTGAAGAGTTCACAGAATAGCACCACACAATTTAGTACGACGGCTTGCCAGCATTCAATCCCGGAGGCCGACGCCTTAGCCAGTGATCAACCCCTGAGTCGACGCCAGTACGTCGGTACGAGAGCTACAGCAGGCAACACAACACAGAATAGCAGTACGCATTTGGTACGGGCAGCAGATCTCTTCTATTTAAAAACCCACAGGAGCCTGAGATAAGAGTTTTCATGTTTAGCTTTAATAAACTTATATAAAATTTCTTTATTGGTCAAATATTTATTTTGATTTAACGTAAAAACCCAGCCCACAAAAATAATTCTTTACAGTATTAGGCTGTTTTCTTATTATTAATTAAAATTTTTATTTATAAATCAGTTACTTTACGAAGAAGCTTACAAACATTGCATGGCACTTCTCGTGCTTTTTAAGATACGCAGAATTAAAACTTGGGTTATTTTTGAGGAATAGCCTAAACATTATTGCGTCTACTTTGGGCAGGTTTCTACTACCTGCTTTCAAAACGTTGCTCTCTATTGTACAATTTAATCAATATTAATAAAAATTCCGAGAAATAAGAAATTAACTGGCTCCTGAATTCACGCTTTGCACTTCACACTACTCAACACAATATTTACTCACATGTGACATCACTAAAATCACAGCCAATCAGAAAGCGTTTTCGATCACGTGGGAGAGTTCCAATAAAATTAAATGTTATTGGATAGCAAATAATTAATAATTTTTCGGAAAATTGATAAAAAAAATAGATTCACCGTCAAGAAATATTCTATGATGACAGTAACGTGATATGTATTCACAATACAGTCAAATAGGCTATTACTGAACTAAAGTTGCAACACAATTTATTTCAGTTGATTTGAAAGTCCATCAGAAGTTGTACAGCCATTAGAGATCACATATATGACCCTCAAATATGCCGAAGAGTTTCGATTTCAAGCACAAGAATTCATCTGAGAGTTGATTGCTTGCACAATTTATTTTCATGACTCTCAATTTAATATGCAATGGAGATAAATGTCCGTGTCGAAGATTTGCTGAAGGAATATCTGTCAACTCATAGGAGATTTATGTTGATTCCAAAAATTTCTAACCCGACTATCCGTTCACACAGTCACACGCACTAGTGTTAGTAAGTTGATTATCAACCTTTATGGTTTCAATATAATACAATAAATCATTTATATACATTTGAATATACTAGGGGTGAGGATAATTACTGAATATAAGAAATAAGTCAGCCTCCAGATCAGGAGGATTAAAAGGTTTTTATTTCTAATCCTCAGTAAATATTTAATTTAAATATGTTTTAAATAAAAGTACTACACATAAGATAACGGTCCCAGAAAAAACGGTTCCTGTTGCAATATTTTTGATTACGTGAGTCAATCCAGGAATAAGTAACTCTATTGACTATTTAGATATAATTTGACCTTTCAGTCTGGCCGATGTAACAAGGCACAATTTATACAATTATTTTGGTGATGGCCAATGCAATTACTATAGCATTATGTAGAAAAATGCAAACATTACAAGGAAGTATATTTATTTACGACAAAACTGTGGCTTCAAATATATTAACTATCACTATTAGAATAAAAAAATTGAATAATGATTTAGAGATTATATTAAAAGTTATGACAGCTAAAACTATGGGTAAGAAATAAATCAATCTGGTAAATATATTTTTTTCAAAGAAAGTTACGTTGAAACGAACAATTATTATGAAACTAGCCACAGCTTAATTGCAATTATATATATTGTAATACCAACTAAACAGGCCATTAATTGTTTTAATATAATTAAATTGTTAGCGGTACGAATGCGTAAAGGCGACAATGAAGGCGGGTTTTCCCTTTGTTGAACAATGTAAACTGAAAAAACCGCGCTCTTGGAGAATGGCATCCTGGAATCGGCGATGAAAGGCGAAGGAGTCTAAAAATCTGCGTACGAGAGATGAAACAGTTAAAAGCCGACGGTGAGATATAAAACAGTTCAATTCACCTTGAGCAACAAACAGTAAAGTCTGCATATATAAAGTACGAATAGTGAGATCCTGTATTTTTACATGAAAGCAAGCAAATATTTTTACGGAGAGATTTACATAATAATTTGCACACGGTGAAGCAAATGGTTGCTTCAAGCTGATTGAACCATTTTCGCATAGAGGAGACCGGCATCCACTAGCTGACCAAAGGGGGCGGCTCATCCGAGGTTCCAGATAGCAGAGGACGAGTATTTAAATCGTGTGTATTAAAAATTTCAATGAAGTGTAGAGTCTGTGTAAAAATGGCTTTTTAGTATGGTAGTTTTCAAGCTACAAGAGAGATCTGGTACCAGACAGATATTCCGTGAGTAACAAAACTTTTATACAAATTTGTAAACGATAATTAAAAAGGTATAGTCAGATTTCGTTCAGTTTTCGTTTCATTTAGTTTTCTTCTGTATCACTTATCTTCATATTATTTTAGGTTAACTTCTTATATTTGAATTGTTAATTGTCAGTTTATACATTGCTTTTGTTCTAATTATCAAACCCAGTAGTGACCCTGAGATATAGAGACCCGACGTATTTCATTGTAATAATATAATAATTGTATTTTCATAAATGCCACGAATTAATAAATAAAATTCGGCGTGCAAAATAGATCTTATACAATGTAAATTTATCAACAATAAATATTTAAATATAAATAAATTTTCGTTAATTAATCGTTAACCAGTTATTTATTACATAAATGGCTTCAGCAAAGTGGGGCAAATTAATCGTTAACCTGTGTTTATTACAATATATATATATATATATATATATATATGTATATATATATATGTATATGTATATATATAATGTTTCGACATGTCCTGAAGAAAACTAGAGTCAATTACTTCGGACATACACAGTAATATTAAATAATGTTACTTTTATAGATACATGAGTGTTACATTTTTAACCTACCTGTATGTCATTGTCAAACACAACGAACTCGGAATATAAAACATATATCATAACCAAAGAAAAAAAGAAAGAACGCACGTCAGAGATTCTGTAGTAAAAATTCATGGATGTTGTTAAGGTCAATCGTATCTGTTTTGTTAGTTTTATTACGTTTGTTTCTATGTGCAATATTTCAGATATTATTTTTTCTCTATAACTGGATTCATCATATAAAATTTATTTTAATTGAGTTTAGTTACGTGGCTGTGTGTGTAATTTGACGATATAAAGTTTACTCTGCGTCCTTTATTCTAGTAGTCAAAGACCGTTTAGACAAGGGACAATTTATACAATTAATTTGGTAAATAACATTGTATCGATCATAACGTGGATGTGGCAACTAATTTTACATGAATATAAACACGTTAAAATCCGAGGCAATAAATGAATCGAGCAAAAACGGAGCGCATTTAAAAAGTATTGCGTAATATTCATATTTACACAATCAGAAATTAAAATACGGACGTACGAATTTGATAAATAAACAGAAAAGTGACAGAGAAAAATAAGGGATTAATAAATGCCACCATTTGAAAGCAACAAGGATTGCAGAAACATTGTGTGGTATTTATTTATCACTTATTTTTGTCTGCTATTTGGCTATTTATCTATCTAATTAGCATAGTTTTAACACAGACATTTTAAATTTTAAAATACTCGTGTTTGACCAACGAGTTGAAGTATCGGGTTAATATAAGACAATTAGACCTAAAGTTTCACTATTGTACAAGAATCTCAATGAAGTGGTGATATAACTAAGTCATGAATGACCTCAAGAGATAGCAATGAGGAATGACGCCGTGAGAAGTAAGACAAGTGTTATGAACGTGGAATGGATACTGAAATGACAGTTGGCTGGACAGCAAAAGCAGATGGCTTAAGAACAAAGAAGCCAGGGGATAATAAGACACTCGATTCGTGGGTCAGTACTATGAAAGTACAGGAAGAACGCAGCCCTGCATAGCTTTAGTTCGGATTATATCAAGTCAATCCGATTTTGTGTTGATGGATTTAGTTATGAAATGTTACTTTTTGTTTTCCCTCATACTTATGTATTCGCAAGTTAATTTTGATATTATCATCTTTATATTTATCAATGGAGAAAATATTAAGTTCGAAACTTAAGTATACTATTAATTTCCTTACACCTTTTACTGTGCCGCTGTAAACAAGCTACTACAATTAAGTCATAAATATTATAGTAATTTGAAGAGATATTCGAAAATATATAAATACGTATTTACTTAAAACAGAATTTCCCGTTAGATATTTTGATCAGTTCCTTGAACTTGTACTGTTATATTCCAGCCAGTTTATATACGTCATAGAAGATCTTCCATAGTTTTCCCAATACAAAGAAATGCCCGACGTCGCTTCTTTGTAATCTCCCCAACTAATCAGCCATCTATTTTTGTGTGAACTACATCCCAAGAGTTTTCTCATCAGAGCTCTTAATTCGGTGTTTTATTCGTGAGCTTCAATATTTTCCAGCCGGTAAAATTTCAAATTACGTTTTTAAGTCTTTACACTCGTACTAGATAAGTTTTATTATAACTTCATTTTCCGTAAATGTAATGTAATGGCGGCCAGATGTTACCAACTATCAATTTCTTCTTAATGAAGAAATATTTAATTGTCTTTTGATACCGTACGTTTGATGTGCCTCAGTTTTGTTGCGAAACAGAGCAATTTGCCCGCCCAAACAATTTCTGAATTACAACGACGTCGGAGAGAGCTGTTCTCTCGCAGACAGAACCTTGAGAAGTGAATTTTGCGTCCCCACAGCAAACCTCTCTCCTGCCATCGGAAGGGCGTGGATCAATGCCTGACCTACCTGATGCAGGTTACACAAGTAGTTAAACCTTGCCTACCTTGGCATCCTTCTTTTCAAACCCCTTCCTATGCTATTGCAGGGGAGTTGCTACCACGTGGATTACCTTCATGTAGCCTGTTACTCTAAAAAAATCTGAATTCATTATATATTGTAATAGCCAGCTCAGAAGGACAGGAATTCTGTTCTTATCTTTCTCAGATTTGTTTACGAACTCAGACTGGGGATCCTTGAGTGGTTTGAACACATAAAAAATAATGATAAAATGACAGTTAAGTGACCTTTTAGTAAGGGGAAGGAAAAATAATTGGGGCATTTTGCAGCTCTTAGGGCTAATTGGTTGTGGACGACGGAACCCTGAAAGGCATCTTAACAGATGGACGAGGTAATTATATTAAAAGGAAACGTTTAATTTAATTGTTTTGAGTGGCTCTCGGAGCGGGAGAACTGCAACAGATGGTGTTTGTTTGGCGAAAGTGGAAATGAAAAAAAACCTGTGAAAACAAGGGAAGATTCTGGAGCCCGGATATAAATAAGAGGGCAGTTGGACAGTTCGAGAGGTTCATTATTATTTTCGGTTGGAGAGGAGACGGACGTGTCAGCGGGGAGAGCGATGGTTCAGGTCCGCAGGGACGGACGTAGAGTCAAGTTGAAGTGGCCGAAACAATTGTTATGAACAGTTTGGAGTTTGCAAAAAGGAGAGATCATCGGATGGAAGGCCAAGCTAGGCGGCCGAGAGTAATTAGCTGGACATCAATCGTCAACAGTCGGTGGAGGTACATCGTGGAGGTATGTCTGCCAGCAGAGGTGTTTGAATTCATCGAGAGGGTGACGTCGTCAAGAGGAGATGGCTGTGATAGCAGAGTGTGAGCGCAGCCTGGTGCCTTTTAAGCCTGTCTGAAGTGAGTTTGTGGACCAGAGAGCTTGTAAGTTTATTTTTCTGAATTAATAATTGTAAATTTCTAATAAAGGGTAAAAAGTGTCAGATTACGTTACTTTCGTTTCATTTTGTTTCAAAGATTTCATTTCAATAATTTAGTTTCATTTGTTTCACTGGTTTCAATCATTTCATTTCGTTTTTCATTTATTGTAACTGTATTTGTTTAATTGTAACATTTTGTTCCGCTTCCTTATCAACCCAGTAAACACCTTGAGGGTACTGAGTCCAATTATTTAAAATGTATTCTAGGTAAATAAAATTGTATTGATTTATAAAATTTCATCAGATGTGTGTCATTGTGAACATTGTGCTTAATAAATGATAATTGTTGGTTTAAATTGATGATTTATTTTATTTTGGTCGTTATTATAATATATTGTGGAGGTCGGTACTCTTTATTATGGAATCACGCCGGGAAGCTCAGCACTATATAACTTTATCAGCTGGGCGTTACTTAATTGGTTACGAAAAATTACCAATACCAAAATTATTGCTTTACTTTATTAAGGAAAAACAAGCGCGTCCTAAACGGACGGAACAGAAAACAAAACATAAGGAACTTCCAAGCGTCAAAACACATAAAGCTGTCGCGTCAAACAGTAAATGACTATTAACAAAGCAAATAAATTCGATTTTCTCCAACATACTTTATATGTATTATTTAGCAGAAACATGAAACTCCCTTTATTCTCTCAGTCGTGTAAATATTGTTTATTTCTCCAGTTACAAGTCAATTACATTAAATTATATCGTTTTTATTAACTCCTTCCTCTCCACGTCTCCAAAGATAATCCTTTTCCACCAGAAACAAAAACTGTTGCTCAGCAGCCAACCTTACTGTTATTTTTTTTACTAATATCCTATTATCATCTAAATGAATTATGACAGTATATGTGTATATATATATATATGACCGTTCCAAGCACTGTATTTACAGTATTCCTGGGCGATTTTCAAGTTGTTTCTTTCCTGGAGAAGGGGAGTAGACGCGTTGATGGAGACTGGCTAATTGCGAAGCAGAACTGCAAATATTCTCTCTCACACAGCACGCGCATTTAATGTAGATGTGTGTTTTGCGGCTCGCCGTGTGTACTTTGTCTACTCGTCTGTCTGGTTCCTTTGGGGAAGCTTTTGTCCACCGTCAGACAGTCGGCAAACAACTTTTGTGTGTTTGCTCCAGTAGATAAAAGAGTCACAAATGGCAGGTAATTGTACTCACAACGAAAACACTTAGCTATGGTGACAAAGAACGTCTGTAATGCTCGATAATAAACGGGGAATAGGCAAACATTTGTGGTCAGTTACTTAGCGAAGACGTGTCGTGGAAAATTCCTCTGCTGAAGAACGCAAGGAAACAGTTTCATGGTCTTTTGATAGAAAATGTCTGTAAATATCGTTGAAACAGTTGGCTTTAAAATCGACGGCTTAACTCAGTGGTTGCAAAACTTTTTAGACTCGCGACCTCATTTATTTGCAGATCATATAGAGCAGGTGACCTCATTGAAAAGATTACGGAGTAACTTGGATATAGTCTGATTCCGCTGGACTTAAGTGGCATTATTTAGTGCAACACCAAGAATTCAAAATATTTTAACTTCGATTAATTAGATTGTCTCCCTCTATGGTGGCCTTAACCCATAGTTTGGCGACGCCGCATCTTACTAATTTGGCAGTATATAATATTGTGGTCGTTATCTGCAGACACTTTCATTAAAATATTATTCAATTCCTTAAAGCGATTCTTTTAGAGTTACGTACACCTAAAGAATGATTATCAAACTTTCCAGTTAAATCTCGACTAAGACATATCTAGTAATTTGGTTAGAATACAACATACTAGGTTTTGTGTTAAAAAGAAAACCTTCGTTACATAAGTAATGTATGAAAGTCGTGTCAAGTTACGGTACGCAGTGGCCCACTGCTTTGTAATTGTAGTGGGAATGGGGGGGGGGGGGTAGGTCAGAGCTCAGTTTAACACGAACCTTTGTTACGGAAGCTTACAAATGTAAACAGTATACTGAAAACGTTGGCTAAAGGAAGTATATTTTTTTCAATTCAGGATATGTAATACACCAAAAAATCATCCACAAAGGTTAAGCGATGATAAGTACAGAGTGTGATAAAAAGATCTTACTGCTATCTGTATATCCCGTTCGTAAGAAAGTAATTAATGTCTTTAAGAATGATAGTGGCATAGTTCCCGATTCTCCAAAAGGGGGAGTTCCCACCTGACGACAAGGCTCCTCTCCACCTTCTCTCTTCTTCTACTGCGCATCTGACACGACTTGCTATATCTCACGACGTATTCAGTACATAATATGATATTGAACTATATATAAAATTCAACGAGAGTAATATGCGCTACAATTTCTAATTTTGAGGAAGTAGAATATAACATTACAACTATAAATTATTTCAGTAGCTGATAAAACTATTGTGTCTGTTATCGATAATTTTATAATCTTAACAATACGGTTTCATCAATGGTAACTCGTTGGTTATTCAGAATCAGCGCTCGGATTCACTCAATGCCGTCATCAGAAGTGGATGTGACACGACGTGCAGCTCTTTACTCGTCCTTCGCACTTATTAGACCGCTGAAAGTCTTCTTTGTATATCAGCTCATGATACACCTGAACACGCTTTTCTTTTGTGGTGCAAATGGACAGTGACGCGGCCATGTTTGCGTGACTAGAAAGCAGAGTGAACTGTAGTGATAATGCTGTAACCTACTACAAACAATGCGTTTTGTGCAATTTATATAGTTGCGAGCGCTGAAAGCCGTGTATGTGTATGTACGTTTTGACTTTCCTTTAATAAATGAGAACTATTCAGTCTCAATTATTTACATTTTAAACAATGATACAGTACCACATGTTGGACGTACCTATTGGGTGGAAAATGACCAAAATAAACTTAAAATTCTATACACTCAGTCGTGTTAAATCTAGACGGTATAATGAAATGTGTGTGGAATTGACATCCACATATACGTAAACTACTGAATAAATAATTTGCAAAATCCATTTTTATATAAAAATGTAATGGCTGGAAGGTAATTTCACTCATTTGAATAAAGGCTATGCAATATTATACATATTAACCGGAACAATCATAATTATGAGCCCTCAAAAGCTGACTTTCTTTATTCAATTGAATTATTACTTTTCTGATTTGTAATTAATATCACATTCGTGTAAAACTCTATTCTTACATTCGCTACGTCATATTTAATATTAGAAGCCATAGGCCTATTCATTTACCAAGCGCACATTGGATACATCTGATTATGTTATTATTTCATCAGATTCGCGTGCCGTACACATTCTATTGGACTGATACTTTAGACGTTCCCTGCGGCTAGGAGAAGTGGAACAGATGTTTCAGATAAAATTGACGAACTCACCCGACTGTCTTAGTCCTCCTTTCTACGGCGAATGATGAAGTGTCACATCACCATCTCTTCTTTCAAGTCCTAAGAAACGGGTATAGTCCACATGATGGAATGGACTCATATATTCTCGGTAGGCCGTAGTTCAAAAGAGAGTGCGACGGATGTGAGCCTATAATTATTAATATTTATAAATATTATTCATGTTATCTCATATTTCTATCAGCCACGTAACGTTTGTAACATAAAAAGTTTGTACAAAAAAATGTGGCCAGTTTCCTGTAATATTAAAATAAACTCTTCAAATATTTTAAGAGAAATGAATGTGTAAAATGTATAGCGAAACGGATTTATGAATATATACAATAATTTAAATTTGGCACTTGGGGGTTACCTGATTAACACAGTCGCTATGAAATTCATCACTGAACAAAGTAAATAAAAATAATACCTGAACGGTCTTTAGCTTGTGGTGTGATGGCACTCATAGAAACTCTTCTGATATTGGATGAAATGTAACCTTACGAGTTATTTTCTTCTCGAAGATCAGACTATATTCGAAGATTTCTTGACGAGGAGGATAAGTGGGAGGCAAAAGCATCGACCGTAGGTGTATTCCGTGGTTTCATCTTGACCTGTCGCAACGTCAGCATGTTTGCTCTATGTTCACCATAACGAACCCGACATAGTGAGTTAGTTACATTGGATGAAGCCGCTGATAATTGTTCATGTTAACTGCTTACGTCCTCGCGTAAAGATTACAAATTTATGTTTAAATACGATTATTTTACAAAAACTTATGTACGGAGTATGATTTTAAACTCTATTTTTATTTCAACTGCAGTGTTTCTTATGTATTTATATTATATTATGTTATATATGGCATACATAATAACTAAGTTACATTCAAAAACGCAGTATATTATGTTGCCCGGGTATTTATTTAAATTAATCCGGAGTAGGAATTGATTCGACACTAACCTCCTGGTAAACATTTAATTTAATTAGCACAAATAGCGCCAGTTTTCTAAAATTTACCCATTTACGGTCCCCTCCCCAACCTAACCCCTCGGCATATAACTTCAAATAAACCATGACGATGACTGACAGTATTAGGGAACCCTCCTACTACATAAAATAAAAGTGTCTCAAAATTCACGACGAATTAAAACAGTAACAAATGCTCGATATATTAATAAGGTGTACAACTATTCCAGCTACCTTAAAGGCGTAAAGAAATAAACTTTTAACTAAATAGACACAAAAATATAGAGGGTACGAAAATAAATAAATTGGCCGGTACCTTAAGAGGGTGAAAACTACTCCGGGTAACTTTTCCTCAACCGCGTCCACCTCCATGCAGAGAAACATAAAATTTCGTCAACCACCATGATGAATGCGAGAATTAAACTCAGCGACTCATATAATCCCAGAATCGACAATAACATCAGTCTTTTTGCATTACTTTTTATGTAACACTCTTCCACCACCACCCGTACGGTAAGGGTGCTTCCCTCCCTTGCCTTTTGGAGTTGAAATTAGACACATAAAAATTCTAGAATGGCACTACCAAAATTAAGTGACCCCGGAAACATTTTATTTGATGTTAATAATGATCGTTAAGGAATGTTTTTAAATTCCACCCCCACTCCTAGAGGCGGTAGGTGTGTCTTTACCCCATAATGTTTGTTCCTGGATTGTAAGTAATCTGTGTATAAATTTTTATAGAAGTTGGTCTAACAATTTAAGATTTTAAACTTAGGGGATGATCTACAGCTTAACTGACATAGTGAATGTAAAAAATAAGCTAATTGAATTCTGTAACCCTGGATTTGACACCAATTTGACACCAAATTCGGTTGTTTCGGGTTATATTTATGTAACCACCCCCAAACTTATTGGTGCTTTAAGAGTTTGAAATTATATACTAAATACATTGGGATAGAAAGTATTAATCACATATACCCCGAAAAGAAACTAATCGACGCTAATATCGGCCGAATTAGCATGTTTTTAAATTTCACCCCCGTTCACCCCTTGGGAGTTTCATAACGCTTCAAAAACTAGACAAAAACCTTCGAAAAACAACTCACCAATCGGATGAATGGTTTAGGAGTGGTTAGGGGACACAGACAGACAGACAGACAGACATTCATTTATATATATTTAGAGAGAAAGAGATTTCTTCTGCATTCACCATTATCATTGTATACAAATTTATATTATACATGAATCATTATAAATTTTAATTGTTTATAATTTGACAATAAAGATGAATTGTCACATTGTTTTACATACCAACAGTGGCCATATGTTATTAATGCAGTGGCCACAGAATCAACAAAAATGTCAGATTGCTATTTAAATATATTAATATGTTCTGTTTGTATACTAACCACGTAAATAATTAATTTAGATGTTCTCTGTTATATTATTCTAATATTGCAATTGATTTAAAATGTCGGCATACAATTTTCCAATATCACCACTTTTATTATGATATCAATATAATTGTTAAAGTTTAAAATGATTCAAATGTCTTGAAAAATAAAATATTAAAGAGTTGTGAGTTCGTTAAAAATGGAAATGCTTGGATGTGTAAAGTATTTTTCAATCTTTTATTAAATGAATGGATACCTGACTTTGTACTAAGTTATAATAATTACTCATTACAAATACCGTCAATGAGTAAGTGAATTGTCTGGAAAGCGTAAATATACCTAATTTCTAGAATAGTTCTCTGCATGAAGTTCTATAATTTACCTCATTACACGCTTTTTGGATAGATAAAAAAATATTTAAATTTCTATATCAAATATTTAGTAAAACATACGTTCAATTTAAGAATTCTTAATTAGTGATTCCTGAAAGGACGTCAAATAATGCACAATTCGTGATAAATATGATAAATTATTAAATATCTAAGTTATTAAGTACTAAGGAATTATCAGTCACTAATAAACACAACATTTATTGAAGAAGATTTTGATCTTCACAATAAAAGTTTATGACACGTATTTACACGTTATTTACTGTATATTAATATTTGCAGCACAATTTCAGCATTATAAATTTAATTATTATAAATATAAATTAAAATATAGTCAATTAAGGACAAACATAATGGCGATATTTCAATCATCAGTTTATACATGCCTTCATTATATAAATTTGGTAGTTCCACATTAACACGATATAAATTGTCGGTACGTTCAATAAATTAACGATCTATATCTAAGGGTCATCCAGTGTAAGAAGACTTTTGATAAAATATTATGGAAAATTATCTAAATAAAATTTTCCACTAAAACTCGTACGTCCTCTTTAGTATTTTGCCGACTGTTAAATTTGAATCCATGTAGCAAATACTTATTACCAATATGATTACATTCTATGCGGAAGTCCATGATTCAATTATTATATAGATTAAAAATCTCGATACTAGTCGAAATTTAAGTAATGAATGAACTATTGATAAAACTACAAATAGTGATTAATAAATTATGAAGCAAATCCAAAATGTTTGCATAATGTTTGTCTTTCTGTTTAGAATTAATTTCATTACCTTTCTTCTTAGAAAGTAAAATCGACCAGGATAGCTCAGATGGTAAACGAAGAATGTTCCAAGTAGAGCTCTGACGAACCGACAAACTATTTATAATTGAATTTTAATAATATTAATCACCTTTAATGATAAAGGTATGTATATATAGATGATTTAATTTCATAGATATTAATTTATATTTATAATAATTAAACCTATAAAGTTCAAATTGTGATAACAATACAATATTAAACTATATGAATTAAATAATTCACAATTTCCTGCTCCTGGTCAAAAAATTAAAAATTTTAAATGCGGAGATGAAGAGGCCGAAAGCTCATTATAAAACTTATTTGAAAAAATCCATATCCTATTTATTTGTGAACGATAAATAAAAGGGGTTATTAAGAATATTATTCCATATAAAAATTTCAGTTTTCATAATATTAAATAAAGGTATGCATAGGAAAACTTAAGTTGTTTTGTTAACGATAACAATATTATTTTATTTAAATATTATTGTTGGCTTCATATAAATTAAAAATAACGTTACACATAACATGAATATGGTAATTAGGGTAGAACGCAGCGGTTGACTCTAAATAGTTAAATTAATCTGATTTATTTATTCTTTACATCTTCATTTAATCGTACGCACGTTTTCTTTATAATAGACGTGGAGTACGTGGAGTGATATACTTAAGTTTTATTTTTATTTTTAAATAACAATAACTTTGTTATTTTATTTAAAAAAATTCAAGTTGGTATGATAATATAATATACATGAATTAGGGTAGAAGCCAGAGGTTTCTCCTTACTAGTTTAGTAATAATGGTAGTTGTTTTCTATACTTCTCTATTTCATGCTGTGGGCGTTTTCTTTTTAGCCGAAGTAGGGTTTCTGACTAGGTCTTGTATCAGTTGGTTTAGATGGTTTATTATTGTTAATAGTAGTCTAATTAATTTTTATTGTTTCTGCTACAGTTGTTATACATAGATCTGTGTGTATAACTGAGTTTCGTACAAAGCTTGGTGAATCTGCAAATAGCCTCAGTGATCTGTTTTGGATAACTTGCATGCGATTGATATGTGAGCTGAAAAATAAAAATAAAATAACCGTGTTGAGGATCGTGTGTAGCGGGGCCCGTACCGTGTGAGCCGGGACTCTGGGCTCTCTGGGTGCAGCAAGGTCGGTCGAGCGAGCGCAGAATAAACAGCGACGCAATGTTTGGCCACCGTAATTGCATTTTCCTCCTCACGTCTGCATCCGGTGAAGCTCGCGTCTCGTCGCGTCGCGACGTTTTCGCACTTAGCGACCCGAGTCAAGGTGATATTGTCGAGCGTCAGCCTTCCTTTTCCGCGAACGAGTAATGATCCGACGATGCGTTCTGCGGGTATAATTGTTTCTCAGTTCCGTTCGTCTCGCCCACGACGAGGAAATAATTGTTATGCGACTTGGGAGACAGATGTTTATGAACACGTTCCTGGAATATCTACATAATCGTGGAATGCCATCAGTGACGCCTTAATCATTTTATATTCATCCCATTACCGCGGGAAAGGACATTCTCTTACGGCCGTAATTGCTCGCCGTGCAACAGCATTTGACAGCGAACTCAACAACCTTGTATAATTTATGATGTCATCTACGTTGATACGTTACAGCAGTGAATAAATACCGTTGAGAAATGTCACGTATATTTTAATAAAAAAATATATGGGCAGGATCAGGGCGGCTGCGACATTTTCTACTCACAATTTCAAATGCAAAATTCAAGTGAATTAGTACAGTATTTTTTTCAGACATGTACCTACGTTAAAAAATGGCCTTATATACTACGTATTTACATCAACTTCGATAGCAGCAGAAGCGTAAAATAGACTAGACAGATATTTGATTCTAAAATCAAATTACGTTATGCTCAATCAGAATCTATGTGATTCTACTGTAATGTGCCATTACAGACTTTAAAAACAAAATTTATTGTCAGTAAAATTGTTTAATATCAATACAAGTATTTTTTTTTATCTGCGGAAGGTGGACTGCCTCTAAGGAGCACAAAATTGAGAATGTTTTCCGGTTGGTAAGAGTTACGTCCAATGAATTAATTTTTTTTAGCCAGGCGAGAAAGCGTGAGGTGACGTCCACCTGTCAATCGTGGTGGAAGGGAGAAAATATCACCCGGGACATGAAATAATTAGCTGTCACCTGGACAAAAGGATATCCCTTCGGCCATAAATAACAGCCCGGAGGATACAGCGCAGCTAATTTCGGGTCCTTCGTGCAGAAAAGTCGTAAGCAACAATAAAACCCTGCCTTTTGTAGCCGAAGGAGCCATAAACACATAGACCGGACGCCACCGATTTATACAACAGTATTTTTACGATCAGTGACGCTGCTGAAAATTTGGTGCGGGACGGGATCTGAAAATTGAGAAGGTTTGGAGGGGGAAGAGCGGTTCTTTGCTGCATAGCCGAGGAGTGGGGAACCTATTTCAAAAATTATAATTACATTAGCCTTGAAATTACTAACAAAACTATCAAGCTGCAGGGCAACAACACTGCCGTAGTTCAACTTTTTGGAACTCCTGTTTCATCGCGGTGGACCAGGATCATCAACGACCAACACCAATAAAATTCTGAACGGAGGACACAGCTGCTATCCTGCCTGGGATTTCAACAGATGATTCTCGCCTTAGCAACTCCCACCACACAACTAGTTTGGGTTATGTACGGAACTTTACATTTATCCCCCTGGCTATACCACGAGTGATTTTGATGTGTGTTCCAAATGTTCCACAATAGCCCCCCGATGTCTCTCAATTTGCAGCTAACCGGAGCTTAACTTTAATTTGTGTAATAATTAAAATTTATAACAAAATTCTATTATAATGAAATAAATTAATTAGTTAATTTAAATCTTCCTTCATTAAAGATCCTACGCAAACTAATATTAAAGATTTTTTTAAACCAGTATTGATAAATAATACGGACGTTGTCAATACCACAGAAAATTACAAATTACCAGAAATAACGACGACTGCTCCAGAAAACAACCGTCGTATTACAGCTTTACGTATGTAGAGAAATTGACGTTTAAAATTATAGATACCTTTAGAAAAAATGATATTAATGATGTTAAATTAACCGTTAAACCAGTTAACCATGTACAAAACATACTAACTAAGGTTAAGGACAAGACAGAGAAACAGTATAAGACAAATCTGTTATATAGCATCCCTTGTATCAATTGCCCGAAAACATATATAGGTTATACCACAACTAACATCAAAACTAAAATGTATCACCATAAACAAACATTAAAACATACAGCCAAAAGCAACACAGCGTTGTCCACCCACACAAAATTGACTAACCACGAAATTGATTTTAATAATATTAAAATATTACATAATAATATTCATAAACTAAAACTTAGAATAGCAGAACAAATTATATTAATCTAAACAGAAACAATATTGTTAATAATAGAAACGAAGGTTCAGAAATAGAAAAACAATATGCAGAGATACTTAAAATATTCATAAGTAAAACATCTAAAAATAAAAATAAGAAGAAACTGTAACCAATTGTGTTTTTTAAAATTTATTTTAGGCCTCTTTGTTGAAGTGTATATGTTTACATGCATGTATAATCTTATATATGTATAGTTAAATAATTATTAACAATATGTTAAATCGATACTATAGTTTCGTTACTTTAGTATCGATTTTCGATTGAAATGCTACACACTGAACCACCTAATGGAGCAGTTTTAAAACAGACCTTGTTGAATAACAACATAGTTTTATAGTAGTGACTAAGTACCTATAGGTACTAATACTTTTTAAAGTTAATGTGATGTTAATTATAAGACAAGAAGGTATGTTATGCTGAAAGTGTCGCAATGTATTCGTAACTTGATGTTTTTATATAAGTGATAACGTTTTTCTTGTTCATTCAGGATGATTATAACAATGAGTTGAAAGCTTCCGACTATATATTTAATAAAGTTATAAACTTGGAGACTGTTTTTGGTTTTTTCTACTCATCAACATCTTCCTTCATTTATATATAAATAATATAAAAAAGTATTCCATTAAATTTTCCCATCAGATAAATTTTGACCCCATTCGTATAGCGCGGTAACTCCACCTTAGCACTGATACGACTGTATTATCAAAACGTAAATGTCATGGTAAACTGGTTAAGTGCTATATCGGGATCATAAACATGTACATTATGAAAGAGGGAGAATGAAATGTGGTATTGGAGAAGAATTGAAATAATAAAGATTATAAATAGTAAAACACGAAGAGTTATAAGATGAGTGAGAAATGATCCTTCTTGAATACAATGATGTATATATTCTGACTATTGAGACAACTTAAAAATAAACTGAAGCCAATTGGAAGTCAGTAAAAATATATTCATTTATGGAAAATTAAATTACGTTTCGTCGCTAACTTTGCGATATATATATATATTTTAAAAAAGTTACATTATAGTGGAAAAATTTTAGAATTAAAAATTATAAAAGCAAAATGTCATAAATATTGTTCAAATTGTTAGTATCATTTTTTATATCGATAGAATTATTATATGATCTGATATACAGCTTTTCACTCAATCTTGAGTAGTAGTTCGTTTCTACATTCAAAATTGATACATTGCACCAATTTATTTAATGATTTTTTAAGTAAATATGTTTTGGCGAAATAATAATTTTGAAAATTACTTTATATTATTTTTACGTTATTTTAACCTAGTTTTTAATGAGTGCATGGTTTTGTCCTATATATGTCTTGACAATTGTTACAATTATTTTTATAATTAACATTTTGCTTGTCAATTTTGTCTTTAATAATAATAATAATATAATATGTTTAAATAGTTATGAGACTGAAAAATAATTTTGTGACAGTCGAATTAATTTACTTTGCAAGCAGACAATGTACGGTTGAACTACCAAACTACATTTTTGTTATCATTTTTAATCTGTAAATTGTTACTGCTATACTTGATATTATTTAATCTGCCCTTAATGTACTTATTATTAAATTTGGCAGAGTAATTTTGGATACAAACAGTAATTCTACAGTTTCGATCCGCCCGATTATTACTCTTCCGAATTTTTCTTAAAAATGTTATATTAATCATTGTAATTGTTTTGATTTCAAGTATTAAACTTAAACTAGGAGAGGTCGCTAAGTTAGCGACGAAACGTAATTTAATTTTCCATAAATAAATATATTTTTACTGACTTCAAATTGGCTTCAGTTAATTTTTAAGTTTAAGTTTCTGACTTCAAATTCTCTGTTGTTTATTTATAAACTTCTTGAATACATTTTTTAAGAGGAAGAAAAACGGTTTCGGACTGAGTATCTAAGAAATTTCAATTTTCTTGAGTAAATTATGTAAACATATAAGATTTTTTCATTTAGACCACTGGTTTACTTCAATAATTCCATGTTCACCTCATTCTTATTAATAGAGTAAAAAACTGATTATCTCCCTGAAGTAACATGTAGGAATGATTTATCCTGTAATTAATATGTATCATTGGTCACCTAAAATGAAAATATTGATAATTCATAACGCTCTTTGATATTAATAATAATAAAATGTTTGTACTCCAAACAATAAATATTTTTATATTGATTTATTTTCAGTCGCATCAACAGCCATACTCAGTATGCGAACTAAATTTTTCCTTGTAAGAGGACTGATTTGACGAGCGTTTCTCTCAGGCACACGAACATCCTTCGAACCTCTGTGATGTGAGGCAGTCACGCTGACTCCTACACCACAGGAGTTCTTAAGTATTCTAGGTAATTAGATCCGGAATTTTTTTCAAGGATATTATTAGAACAACGAAAAGAAGAGTTTAAGGGAAACAAAGCCGTGTCCAGAGACGACAACCAATTTTAGCTATTCAAGTTATTTTCAGGCGATTAAGAATTGCATGCAGGTCACGTATCGCAAAGACCACGGCAGCATTCACCACGAAAAGAACCTACTGACAAGGAAATTGAATCTACAAATGCGGGAGAAGCTGGTAAAGAGCTACAACTGGAGCAGAGCTTTGTCTGGATCAGAAAAATGGACATTGAGAAAGAGAGAGAAAAATACGTAGAAAATTTTGAAATGTTGAAAAAATGAATTGGACAGAATTGATAAAATAATGAAGAGGTACTATGGAGAGTTCATGAGACAAGATCGATCATGACTACAAATTCTAAGAGAAAGGCAAATTGGATGGGTCACATCCTAAGGAGAAATTCTTTACTACACGACATCATCCCAGGACACATGGATGGAGTAGCAGAAGGAGAGAGCTGCAGCTGCAAGATGACTTGAAGACAGAAAGAAAAGATATTGGGTGATGAAGGAAGAAGCTAGGGTAGGAGGAAGGAGGATTTTTTTTTTAAAAAAAAACTTCAAAGAATTGTCAGCATGTGCAACAAGTAATAATAAATTGTATTAATAAATATTATGCCATGCCAACACTTTTATGTATGATGGATTAACTTTCTGGTGTTTCGACGGAAATTCATTATAATAAATTTGAAATACAAATTGAAGATATTTTCATAAAATCTAATTATAATCAATGTCAACACAACGCAGACAATATATCGGATATAATAGATTAAAATACTGACATAGAGTAGCATAAGTAAATTAATCGTGTTGAGAGATGTATGTTTCTGAATGAAAATATCAAAGCATAAATTGAAATATATACTATAAAAAATCCTATGCTGAAGAGGGCCTCTGGTACTATAACGGCAAAGGACATATGTCCTTAATAGCAATAATAATAACTGAGAGGTGTTTAAGAGGACGGAGAAATTTCCTAGTTTCCATTTAAACCACAAAATAAAGTAGTACAGCATTGATGAGAGATACACCTGGGTCATTACGAACTCTTACATACGAGGTGCCACCCAAAGAATACAGCAAGAAAATATAATTACACCAAGCCTGTATCTTAATCACCATCATCACCTCCAAAATAGTCCCCTTGCGAGCGTATACACAGCTTTCAGCAGTTTTTCGATGAACTCAAAACTATCTTTAGTGAACTAGTTCAGTACCACCAGGTATTCCGCTTCAGTGTCCTTAATGTGTTTCATCTTCAGGTCTATAATGTGATTGTCAGAGAAGAAAAAGTCTCGCGGAGGGTGAATATGCCGTTTGTGGAAAGCGGTTAAAAGCTATTTTTATGTACACTGTAATATGAATTTTATGTATTTTATTGGGGTTTCCGGTCACGCTTTACTATGACGTGTTGGACTTGCCTTGGGAATGATCCGAGATAAAGAGCAAAATGTCAGCAAATATTCCGGAAATAAACTGGATCGGGAAACGCAATAATCAATATGTATTGTTTCTGGTCTGGTACTCCGGAGTAATAAACGCATTTACGGCACAAAATTTTTTAGCAATTTTCAGTTCGTCCGTAAAAATCCTTAGGCACGTCGCAGACGTAATGGCCCCCGGCCCTTCCGAATCACATCGCGGCGAACAGCAGCCACCTTTTCAGGATTTATGCCAATTCAAGGCTGACCATGAACGGAGATCATTAACCGATGTTGTGCCATTTTTAAAACGTTTAAACTAATCGATAGTTTCTTTGTCGTCTCCAATTTCGAGCTTCAACATTTTTGCGGTGGTTGGTTTGAGCTGCATAAAATCTTATCTTTGCCTATTGAGTTTCCCTAGAATTTAATTCCATAAGATAAAATAGCATGAAGGTATGCAAAATAAACTAATTTCCCTGACTTAAGATATTTAAGCTCTACATAATACAGACGGTTCCAGCGAATTAGCAGAAATTCATTAGTAATTTTAACGTTATCACTGATTTTAATTGATTATTAATTACGTAAACTACGAATTTGTTGTATGATGTTTCATTAACGCTATAGTCATTGTCTTTGAGAGTTATAGGCTTCGTTTCTCATTTACCATAAAATTAATTTTGTTCCATGTCAACATCTTAAAACATTATCTTCAGTTGACCCAAGCCAGTGAGAGCTGTTCTGTCGTAGGCCGAACCATTCTGGAGAGACGGTGAGGGATACATTTGGGGATGCCTTTTCCTCTCTCCGTTTTTGAATTAACGTTCCCACAACCCTATTTTGAGAGGAGTATGCTCTGGGGTCGCAGACCTTGGGAATACGGTAAGAGTTGTTCCCATTGGAACAGCCGGAAAGCTGCCTCCTAAACTGGACGAGGCACCGAGAAGGAAATGCTGGACACCCACAGCAAACCACTCTCCCGCCATCGGAAGAGCTTAGGACAAGTACCTAATGCCCGACCTACGTGATACAGGTTTTCTAGGTTTTGTCCTGCATCACTTTTACGCGAACAACGGGTAGGACCTTAAACTATATCCCGGGGGCCCTACTTAACCCTTGGCTTCCTTCCTCTACCCTTCCACCTCCCCCTATAAAATCCCTTCCTATGCTATTAAAGGGGAGTTGCCACCACGTGGATTACCCTCATGTAGCCTGAAACTAAAAAAAAAATAACGTTATTTGTTGCCTCCTTCAATGTCTTTGCTTTATTTTATTAATAGTTTTGTGTCGTCTGCAAAACAGTATTGCTTTGGAAGTCAGGTGTACAGTGTTTGAGATTTATAAACAGCAGACGTCCAAATATTGAACTCTCTTATTTTACATCAGAAGGAATTTTTAAAATCATCCTTTACGTGTTTATGATATATACCAAGAAAGGGAGAACATATTTCTATCTTTACTAACTTCTACTTCTTGAAATGTTAAGAAATACTGTGTCAGTTACCTAGTATAAGGTGATACATGCTAGACGTGCTGTAAAAATAAAACGACACCGGTTGAATGTCTTCCACATCCGCCAAGTAGCCAACCTTCGGCCTCGAACCGATTAGAGGGGTTTACTGCTCGACTGGTCCGAGGTGATCTGTGAACATCTCTAGCCGTATGTCCAAGTTCTTTGACCTCATGGGATACACCCGCAGAACCGGACGAGGTGAAATGCCTGTTCTGTCAACTACAATGTGAATGCCTCAACAGATCGGGGATTAGATCTGCAGGATGAAGTTGCACGTGCACGTGAACTGAGAAAATGGAAGATAGCCATGTTCGTGACGGTGAAGCTGTATGTCGACTTCAGTTAATGTAGAGATCTGGTGTTTCCGAAGATTTAGAGAGGTCAGACTCTTCACGTATTCACTGGAAAGTGTATGTGATAAGTCTTTTCGGCAACAGTGTCTGTGAGGACGCGAGGTGGTAAGATGACCAGCAATTTGAGCGGAGCGGAGGTTCCTGGCGCGTCCGCAAAGACTCTGGCAGACATGGTGTAATTGCCGACTTCCTGCTGCCGCTGCGTAACCTCTCGTCCGCTATTCCAGGTCATCCGCCGAGGTGATACGAGACCATGGCCACGAGTGGGAGTGTGCCGTGGAATTCTTAATGCGGCACCTGCTCGAATTTCGTGTCCTCGGTCCATCTGTTACGTCGCCGTGTGTGTGACGTGCTTTCGATATCCGTTAGGCGTAAAGAACTCCACTGGGTTATTCTGGCTAAGCTGTGTCGGCAAATCCAGCGTGTGGTTGCGAGGCGCTTTACATACTTCTTCCCACTCACTAACTCTCGCTTTACATGGTTCGATCTACCGCTACTAAAACTGGCTGCTGCGACGAGATTCATAGTGTCATTTGCTCAAATTACATCGGACGAATCATACAATTAATTCCAATGCTATTTGGAGTTAAAGAGACTGTTTAACTTAAAATGCATTATCTTTCTTTATGTTGCATTGACGTTTTCTTGATTGATATCTTTGTATTATCCTAGGGTTAATACAAGAGACGTGGAGTTTGTGTACGAGTTTTCCGTAATATGATCACTACAGTGTTCGATTCTACAATCTCGGCGTTTGGAATATAATTTTCTACAATACCAACTTTAGACGAGAACCGCAAAACGACTCACTCAGTCAAATTCTCAAAATCAATATTAGCTCATTTGTAAAACTAAAAATAACTGCTTCTAATGAAATCTAGACCACTGCCTCAGTCAACATCTAAAGTTAATTCATTAGAATTGAATAACTTCAGTTGGACAGATTTTCTAAAAGTAAACATGGCAGCGGGATAATTTCTGTCAGAGAGCAATATTTTTATATACATCAATTATAAAAATTTAGCGTATTCAACGTTTTAATATTTATAACACATAAAACAAAAGCGTCAAGAATTATGATATCTAAGAATCATACTTATAATAAAAAAAGTGGACGTTTCGAAACATTCTTCCAAACGTTTCGAGGCCTTCGTTCCTGCAGATGTTCGCTACGAAACCTTTACGAAGAAGATAGAAGGGTGTGCTGTCACGAACAGAAATAATAAATCGACGCTCCTCATGTCGAGTCACGGAAATGGATGCAATGAACTCATACGTGTACGTGGAGTATAAATTTGACGATTCCTGATATTGTAAATCCCGGAGATCCTCCGTTACAAGTTATCAAAAATGCTCCCTCCATAAAAGACGCAGTTATTGTTGAAGGAAGAGTTCATGTGGGTCAAACGATTCTCGAATTACGGCAGCAACTCCACAAAGAATTGTACCGATCAAATCCCATCTATAAAAATGTTTAGGGAGTAAAACTGCAACATATCTGAGACAAACTATAGCGGACAGCTATCTGTGAAAATCAAAACATATGGCACAAAAATAACAAGAGAAGTGTAGCATATGGTACGAAAAGATATCAAGCAAATATGGCCTGCGATTTATTTTGCCAAGAAGGCGTTGAACTTCGCAGTTGTTGACGAAGACTGTGACTGAATCTAGGGAACGAATCTGTCTTGGATCCACTAAAATAAACAAAAGACAACCATTGGTTTTTAATAATATGAACGGAGTTTGTAAGTTAGACTGTAGTTCGCAAAGATGAAATAGTTTATAGTTAATTCGTGTAAGGAGAGAGTTTGGAATTAGTTAGTCTGTGGAGTTTGCAGAAGTTGTTAATGATGGAACTTCGAGAAGAGAAATAAGAAAATTGAGAAAAAGTTTTAAGATGGAGTCAGAATATGCTCAAAGTTAACATTGAAGAATCAGTGGGAGTATTGTCGGTTAGTGAGAGCGAGAAAATATTAGTATGTTTTTAGTTAAAGTAATAGGAGGATTTGAAAATGAATTTTGGTTTTGAACTAGGAAAAGTGTAATGAAAACTACCCTAATTTTCATTCGGAGGAGAGCTTTGTACTTCCCCTAAACCGGTAACCAGCCGATAGAGAAAAATCCTCGTAAACATGCATTGTTAAAATATTTCTATTTAATTCAGAGCACAGGAAGCTCAGCCCAAGAATTACCCTCTAAAACAAGGAATCTTAATTATTAATTAAAACAGGTAACGACCTATTGTCATTTATTTTTAATTGCTATCAAGTGTTAAAAATTTTAAAAATCAAAGTATCACACTTAATCTGGAACCTTAATATTATATGACTCGTTTATTATTACACCATTTAAAAAATATACCAGACCGTTTAAAAGTGACCTGTGAACGTCAGGAAAGTCTTAATGTTATCGATAAATTACAACCCTACAAAAAGGTGATTGGAAAACATATATATATATATATATATATATATATATATATATATATATATATATATATTGTAATATTCAATTAGATAAGCTTTAATTTACTTTAATGAATTTGAAGAATTTGCCTTCGTTGAAGCTATTAATGTAATAATTAACTGGAAGGCGTTAACTAAATAAAAGAATTAATAAAATTACAAACAATATTTATTTATTTATTTCGTGGCAAGAACTCAAAACAATTACAAATTTAAAATATTAGATCTCATGGTCTTCACTGGGTTTGATAATGGACACATCAATTATGTTTAAAAATCTTATTAACAAACCAATCACAATTAAAAGAAAAGAAATTTACTTGACAATTAAACTAGAACGAAATTTAAAATAAGAACGAAATTAAGAAGTAAAGAGATTAGAACGAATTAACAATTTAAACGGAGAACGAAATCTGACTTCTATCTTTCAATTACGTTTACATAATTAATTACTTTGTATTTTGTTACTCACATTTGTCCAGCATTCCAGCATACCTTTCGTTTTCGAAATACACTATTGCGGGATTTTACACTGATTCTAAGACTCACAGATTTTACACTGATTCTAGCCAAACTTTATAGGATGTCAGGAACTCGGATGATCCTCCCTTTTTGTTGTCAGCTACCTGTTGACTGATTGCCTTAGGTGAATTCTGCTTGCCTTAGGTGAATTCCGTGGTCTGTAGATTTGCTAGGCTTTACTGCATTGGACTCAAACTGAAATTTTACTATTTCTCGCCGGCTATGGACACAAAACTGCTTTTACTTAGCAAGTTTCGACGTTATGCTTTCGTGAATGTTTTGTCCTCAGAAATGTCCAGGCACCAACCAACTCTGTTAAATTCTAATCGCCAACTCCGTTGAATTCTCGTCACCAAACTAACAGTTATACTTCGACGATGTCTTTCCGCGAACTGAACTATCATCTTGCGTTTTAGCGTGAATACGCCATTATCGGACCTTCCGACAAAGGAACAGAGCTGGGCTACACTGTCGCCATGTTCTGGAAACTCCGCCGCTACGAAGGATTTCTCAAACAATTTAAATTTTTATGTTCAAACAATTAATGTCCTAATTAATTGGCATTACAATTATTATAAATATACCGGGACCTTTTTAAATGCATGACAAAGATGGACTTGAATACGAGAAATCCGTGAATAATATTTCTAAATAAATGTTAGCAGTTACTTACATCTGTTTCATTCGAAAAAATTTACGTCAACGTCATAACGTCATAGAGATTCGTCGAAATTGTTTAAGAAATTCAGGATTATCAAAGCTTAATTTTAATATATATATATATATATATATATATATATGTTGTAATGAATAAAAGACAATTATTGAATTAACCCCACGTTGAGGATGCCAAATGTAATGAATAAAAATAATTAAAAGACTTCAATGGTAGGCCACACATTAATGACGCCAATTTGTAATGAATTGAATATCATCAAAATTTAAGAAATTGATTAATGGATGAATTTTATTTTATTAAATTTAAACAAAAAGTATTCAAATAAATTACCAAATTTTAAACTTCACAAAACAATTAATTTATTCCAAGTAAAATAACAACAGCCTTTCTTAACGTGATTATTTACATTTGTGTTCTTGAAATTTTACAGATTTTATCAACTCTCATCTCAGGGTCGTTTAATTGGGCCTTCTAAATAAAGAACCAACCTTTTTACATGTATATTAAACAATCAAAATTTTTCTTTACAACATTAAAGTTAAATAATAAAATAAACGTGAAACCGAAATCTGACGATTTGATCCTTATTTAACGTTTACAACCTTTATTAAATTTCATTCTACTTATAGACTCTGCTGGTACCAGGCTTTCGTTTTGGGTTCAGATGCACTATAAACTTTGCACATTTAACAGGCCATAATTTCACCGAATTTAAATTGATTACAAAAACTGTCCAAAACTTTGATATCTCTCAACTGGAACGATTTCTCCGTACAACTCCTGTGATGCTCCGCATTAAGTCTCTTTCTCTCACCAGCAAATATGGTATTTTTAGTTCTAACTATTAGTCAGCCAGATTGTTATCAGCTCCTTCTCCATGAAATTCGCGAACAGTTTTTACTATTTGAATTTTTTTACGCGTAGCTTTGCTTATTGAAAACTTTTACTGCAACTTTTCTCGACGAATTTATGTCCAATACTTTTACTCAATGAATTTACAGTCCGCAGCGTTTACTTGATCAAATTTCTGCCCGCGACTTTTCTTGATGAATATCTGCCCGCAACTGCCGCCGTTAGACCAGAGTTTTAGAAACGCTCGCTGCCGACAAAGGCTCGCACACGTGTTTACCCATTGTTGTCTTATATTTTCGCCGCTAAAAAAATTTCCAATTATCAAATCACTAATGACCTCTAATTAGTATTACAATATATATGTAAATATTTTGAAATATTGTACTATTAGTAGCACGTTTGTTTTATAAGTTACACAGAGACGGAAACCGTATTTTATCACAACTGTTTAAATAGTAGTATTTCTATATTTCTCCATTTATTATAGAAACTTGTTACTGGTAGCGATTGTAAAACTATTTTCCGATATCTGTGGTTGATTCGATTCTTCTGATATTTTATTCTAGCTTTCATTATCTAGGCGTTTCTACAGGTAAAATTTTTTCTTAGTTATTTCATTCTTAAACGAAAAAATTCCCTCATTTTCTCACTTTTCCTAAATCTAAACTGATCTCTTTCAGTTCTCATCAGCTTTATTTTCATTTTTGTATACTAATTTGGTTAGTATTTTATACTGCGATTTCAGACTGATGATGAGATATTTTTCAAGTTTGCCTTTTATTTTCCTAAACGTTTTGATCAAATTTGTACTTTCTTATTTTGAATAAATATTATTATTACTTACCAATTAAAGGGTGAGTAAACATGAATGGATGTGCAATTCAGTTCACATTGTTCAGTTTTTAATTCTTAAAATTGAAAATAATTTTATCATTAATTTAAATGAATCATATTTTTTTATACCAGACACTGGAAATAAAAAAGCTGTAATTTTTTTAACCTTTTATTTGGTTGAAGAATATTTCAGTAATTCTATTATACATTTTTTGTAAAATTCCTTAAATTCATTTTTATGCGCCTTAATCATCTTTTGGACAATAATCAACTTAAATACATTTGATATATATTTTGAATTTATTACTATATATATCTTCCAGACAACCTGAAGATTTGATAGATGTATTTTACAGTACTATAAATATTCTTTGAACATGCATGTAAATTATTTGCTGCTATTGGAATCGATCCCAGTTTAATGTATATGAATATATATATACAGAACAATCAAATTTTACTATTTTTTTTAAAAAAATTAAACTTAAGCGGGACTTCTATGTTTTATCAGTCAAGCGAAATTAAAAGTAATATCCAATTTATAATTTTTTATTTATTCTGACTGATATAAAATTTGACAGCTCTAATCAAAACTTAAAATATAAACCGAAATATAATGTTATACGGAAACATAAATATTATTCCGATGTCCTTAATTTATTCTTCCTTTCTCTGAAAATGTAGACTTTGAATCAACCCCAGTGGTGCCCACCTCATCCATAGATTCTTTTGGTTGGCCGGAACTCGCCGGCAGAAACTGGAGCCAGCTCGAGAAGGCGAAGTCGAAGAGTCACAGGACACGTCCTCTGATCACTTGATCCCTTTCATTTCCCAATTTCCTGTTCTTCGATCTCTTATTACGATTAAATAATTGCGTTCGGATGTGGACAATTTTTTTTACTGAATTCGTCATACACAACCGTTGTGCGTGTATTTGAATTAGGCTCTGTAAATTCAGTCATTACAACAGTAAACACTAAATTAAAAGAGCAAAATTTATTTGCACTTTATTTCAATTGCATCGATACAAACATAAAAATAACCTAGCCGATAACATTATCAGGGGGTCACAGAGCTTTCTTTGATGTGCAACAAAATTTAGGTCATGCAATTAGAGTATGTTAAGACAACATTCAGCTTTAAACAGTTCACTATTGCCGGAAATAATTATCTATGCTCCAGATAAAATCGTTACGGAAAATAAAATAACCACCCGACATACATATTACTACATGCTGAATAATTAATTTTATAACTTAAATTACTGGAGACCACATAACACGACCGTTTTATCGAAGAGCTGAATTTTCGGGCATTTTCAAGAAGACAGTTTTTTGACTCTGATGAAGCATGCTTGAAAAACAAATTTAACAGAAATGAAATACTAAGGATAGATGGAGATAACTATATTTTCTGCGGAATCTGTTTATCTCAATATTAGGTGAGCGAATAGGATGCGACTATTATTTCAACCAGGGTAAAGCCAGTTTTATTTTGCACGTAGATACCACAAAAGTCATTCGCTCTTATTTAACGAACCCATGATCATTGTGTTACAAATTATTAATAAATAAATATTTAGGATCATATAAAATAAGAGATAACGTAATTTTCTTTATAGTGCATAAAATGGCACTAGTACGTCAAGTTGTATTAAACATAACGCATTTGTTATGTTCATATAATGATTAAATTGAAATTTTAAATTCCTGAAAATAGGGGACAAAATATAAAAATATAGTTTTTACGTTTAGAAGTATTATAAAATTGAACAACCACTATCACTTTATTAAGACACATATTTATAATCTTTTCATTACTTGAATTGAGATATTTTTACAATAGGCGTAAGATTAAATAGTAATATCAAGTAATTTAACTTGACTACTAAAACTTGAAAAGAATTATAATAACGTTGGATTGTGTTCGAAAAATATTTTGGATAATGCAATATACATCTGTCAACTCTTCATAAAGTCCGGATTATATATATATATAATCCGGACATTATATATTGTAATGCCAATTAATTAGGCCATTAATTGGTTTTAATAAAATTTAATTGTAGCGGCAGGAGCTTCCAAAGCAACAATCGATCCGGGCTCTGTTACTTTGTTGGAAAGTCAAAATGGCGTATGCGCGCTAAAACTGGAGAGTGCTAAGAGTTAGTTAGAGGCGGGACATTACAGAGAACGGAATGAATGAGTCTAGAGCAGAGACTAGCCATTGTTTAATGTATTACTATAAAACAAAGTTGTGAGTTGAAGACAAAGTAAAAACATTCACGGAAGCATTACATCGAAACTTGCGAAGGAAAAGCAGTTTTACGTTTTTAGTCAGCCAGGAAAGGATGTCAGCAGTTTACGTCCATAGCCAGCCAGGAATAGTAAAGTTGCAGTTGAGGCCCAAGCGGTAAAAAATACTAGCAAATCTATGAATCACAGGATTCATATAAGGCGAGCAGTTATCAGATAACTAACAAAAGAGGATCATCCGAGTTCCTGGGAGCCGATCAAGGGGGACTTCAAGAGTGTAAAATCTGTGAGCCAATATTAGAATCAGTGTAAAATTTTTGCAATAGTGTATTTCCGAAAACAAAAGGGATGCTGGAACCAGCTGGACAGATGTGAGTAACAAATTACAAAATAATGATTTATGTAAACGTAATGAAAAGATAGAAGTCATATTTCCTTCTATTTTAATTGTAAAATTAATTTCTTTTCGTTTTAGTTTATTTCTATCGACGTATTGTTTAGGTAAATGTAATTTGTTTGTTAATAAGATTTTTAAATCAAATTGTTGTGTCCATTATCAAACCCAGTAGAGACCCTGAGAATTAATATTTTAAATTGTAATTGTTTTTGAGTTATTGCCACAAAATAAATAAAAATATTTTGTTTGTTAATTTCAATCTTTTCATTTAATAAAAAGCCATTCATTTAATTATTACCTAAATTCTTCAGATTCTTTAAATTAAATAAAGCTCTATTGTATTTATTACAATATTGTAGCAATAGTTAATTAGGCCATTAATTGTTTGGTCATAATTTGAATTGTTTTGATAGATGAATGTTAGTGGTATGAGCGAGCAAAGCGACAATGAGCGGCGAGCTCTGTTGCTTTGATGAAAAGCCGAAAAATGGCGATTGCGCGCACAAAATAAAGGGAGTCTTCAGTTGACAGTCTAAGTCTACGGTCAACCACGAGAGGAGACACATCAAAACAAATTTTCTCCGAGATACATAACAGTTCGGTCCAAATAGATAAATGAAACAGTAAAAGTCTAAAATCTGCAAATCGTGAGTTACAGTAAGCAAGCAGATAGTTGGACAGAGATATTTTTCAACAACTAGCCAACGGTGAAGCAAGGGTTGCTTTATTATAAAAATTTAACAATTTTGCACTGAGGGAAACCGACATCCGATAGCTGACCAATTAGAGGATCATCCGAGGTTCCTGAGAGCTTATGCGTGCATTTCGACGTCATGAGTGTAAAATCTGTGAGGAAATTAGTATCTGTGTAAAAATTTGCATTTATAGTGTAGTGTTGGAGATACAAAAGAAAGCTGGTACAAGTCGGACATTACGAAAGTAACCAAAACTTTAATAAAATCTGTAAACGATAACTAAAAGGGTAGAGTCAGATTCGTTCAAGTTAATTTCTTTTCATTTAGCTTTCTTTCATTTATCCACATATTGTTTTTAGGTAAATTTTAAACTGAATTGTTAATCAGATTATTAAATTATTTCGCTGTTAATTATCAAACGCAGTGTAGGCCCTTAGAGAAGAGATCTTAAATTTGATTTAATTTTGATTTTAATTTTTGGAAGCCACAAATTGATAATAAATTATTTTGTTTGTTAATTTTTCGATAATCTTTTAATTTAATAAACCTTATCATTTTGATTATTACAATAAATATATATATATATATATATATTAATACATTCAGGAGGTACCGAATGTATTTAAATTTATCATAGTCAGAAAAATGGTTGGGTTGGATAAAATTGACATTAATAAGATATAGATAATCAGTTTTCTGACCAATTACATACAATATGTATTTATTGAAATTAAAACAACGTTTAGGTACGTGTTTGTACCTTCATCAGTAGCGTGTAAATAAGTGCCTTGGAAAAAATGATAATTTTTTTTAATATGCTGTGAAAATAGTTTTTTAAGTTTTAGTATATTTAGGAACGACCTCATGAATACGTTCTGAAACGTTTTAATTTCAGTATATAAATATTTTCTGTAATTGGTCAGAAAAAATTATTTATTTTATATAAACAGACGTACAAAAACAACCTCTATTAATAAGATCTATTTAATGAGCTATTTAACAGACTTTATTATAATTAAAAAAAATTGTAATCAATCATTAACGAAGTTTTAGTAAATATTTGCACGCTCATCAGGTTGACTATGAATATTAAAATAATGAATATTAACAGTTAATATTAATAGCCACCCTGATGGGAATACAAATATTTACTGAAACTTGATTATCGATTAATAAAATGTTTTCGGATTATTAAAAAGTCTGTTATAATGGCCGTTAAATACTCTTTATTCATAAGAAACAGACGTAAAAATCTTCGTCAAAATAAAGGTCTGGAAAAATTATAACTTTATATTTCCTGTGACTGATATAAAAACAAAGGGCATTTAAAATAATAATAAAATTATTTTATATTTTACATATGCACATCTAAACCATTAAATTGTAACTTTTTATTAGGGTACGTAGTTCATAGACATTTAATTATCCAAAGTGACCACACGAAACAAGAATTTGCATGCTACGGAGCTGCATGTCACAGAATAAATAATTAATAATCTCGCGACAATATGTACATGCAATTCTCACATTAGTATACGAACCTTTCAGACACCTTTCTCACACTTTCTGAAGCAGAGAAACGAATATTTAAACTTGCAAAAGGTTATGTTCCTCCGCACAAGACTATGAAGACTAATTTGAAAAGAATCATGTCAAGGAATAATTCGATGTCTCATAGTATTCTAATTTCCTTATATTGCGTCTGTATACGAGTAATGTGCGATTGTTTCCAGTTCACTTTCCACTTTATATATTTGATGTTTAATAGGTTATATACTCTACGCGTCACCATTATTAAAATAAAAAATACGATAGCAGTCTGTCAAAGAGCTCGGAACCTGACAGAAAATAATACGCTTTAAATTAATAACCACATAAAACATTTTTAACGATAAGCTATAATGATTAATCGTGAAACTATAAAGTAGTAGAGTTATCTGTGAATATAAATGATTACTTATCTCCTGTTCTGAATAGTCAAAAACATCCAAATGCAGCAAATTTTATTTCAAATATTTTTATTGCATTAATTTTTAAATCAAATCCCAGGAATAATGTGGGCTCATAGCCGAAGTGTATCCACAATATTTAATGATATCGAATACGAGATTAATCCTATCAGATTAGCATAAATATTAAATCAATAGTCCAAAATTATATTTTTAATCTAGGAAGCTTGAGGGAATATGTAATGGATGTGATACACAATAAGAGTTTAAACAATTATTTTTAATTTAAAACAGGTTGTAACAATAATTATTACTTTGTTTTAACATAGTATTGAATAAAATAGAAAATTTTGTGATACGTAAATTTCAGCTAATAGGTAATTTGTGATAGGTAATTTTCAGCTAAGAAAAAGCGCTAGTTCGAAAAAAATACACTGTACCTTCTAAATATTTAAAACTTCAATTTCATTAGCCGTTGGAAGACAACTGTAAAATAAAATGGCTAGAAACATACGACTGGATACAATTTCATTAAAAATTCTATATAGCGGCAAGTACGTTTCATTAAAGGACATTAATAAAACATAAACGCGCAGGTACCAGATTTTTTCTAAATAAACGCACAACTATAGAGAAGAATCTAAAGTAATGAAACGGTAATAAAGAAAAACCGTAAAAGAAAGTCTCTCGCCAAATAAATGTCTAGTTCATTCTAAATGCGCGGAAGGTAGATAAAACCAGGCCAAAGGAAAATTGGTAGATCTAGAATGAATGAATTAAAACTTTAATAGGAAAGGAAGTTGTGAATTTTACGTTTAATAAAGTCAGGATGAGTAGAAAATATGAGAGTTTTCTGGATTAAAAGACGTAAAATGAATTAAAAATTGGTTTTGCCCTATAATCAGACATTATACTGAATAACTTTAATTTAATAATTCAGAACATCAGCATCACTATCTGGAAACGATGCGACAAATGAAATATGCAGATACAGAATAATTTAATAGTTTAAATCTATTTATGTGATATAGAAGTAAAATAAATAAGAACGGGTAATGTTAAAGAATATATTATAGTAAATTTATAGATTTATTAAATTTTCGTATGAAATCGTGTAATACACAACGTGGGATACTTTGTGACTGTTTATCCTTGCATTGTTCGTGAGTAAAATGTATTAAATTATTTTTTCTATTGTCTCAAAATATGCGAAATTTTAATAATATTATCAGTGCGGCAGGTTTTTCGGTTTTACGTGCCCATCTCAAGAAATATTTGTTCTGTTGATCTTATCGTTCCTCCCCAAAATAGATACAGTGGTGAACAGTAAACACAAGCATTTACTTTAAGAAACAGAAACGAAAACTTATGACGTAATGGCTACAGACAGAATAACTCTGAAAACATAGAAAACCAGCGGGAGAACACTTCCGTTTCTTTATTGTTGCACCAACGTCGGCTGAAAATATTAGTTGCAAATCCGCCAAATGTAAGGAAACACTCGTTTATTCAAATTATGTTTCCTTAGCAAATATTGCGCAATTCTCTGTACAGGGAACCACTTCTAGACATATATTTATTTAGAACATATTTTAAGCAAATAATAATTTCTCGGATGTTAATTAATATTAATATTATGTTACACAACTAAAAGAATAAATTATAATTAAAAAATATTTTTATTTTGAACTCCAGAAGCAAGAATAAATAAATTCTGGAGTAAACTCAACCTCAGCCAGCGAAAGTTATGCATACGAGAAAGATACCTTGTTGATTATGCTGGAAATTTGTAAGTTCGAAGGAAACCCCGTTTATAAGAGTGTTTTCCGAGGGATAAATACGTTTCACCCTCTCCCTTTCTTTCAATAACGTCGGCACTCCAAACGATATGAAATCGATACCAATCTCGATCATTAGAGTTACATTATTATTAACCTTTCCCCAACCCCACCCATGCCGTTAAGAGTTGAAATTAGATATACTGTATCGCGATTGACATTACAAGTCTCAGAAATACCGAATGCTATCGATTCAATACTGGCGGTTTTTGAATTAATTTGACATTTCATCCCCTTCCCTGTGTTATCCGATAATTTATTTATCATAATAATTTTTATTACAATTTTATTTTACGTTGGACTAACTAGTATGCCTGTCATAATTTTATATAATATATAAATGGGAATTAGTCACTAATCTGTTGGTCATTTTGAATATTTTATAATTAACCCCTTCGCACGCCGCCGGCTGAACACACGAGTTAACCGGAAACGGCGAGTGTCATCGCTAGACGTACCGGAAACTATTAATTCGAAACCAATCTCGGTCATTTTAGTCACATTCATATTTTTATATTCATAAAGAGGATTGAGGATGAGGTTGAACTCAAATAACATTGGGACTGTTGCCAAGCAACTTAGTGACCCCAAAGAGATGCATTCGACACCATTTGGTGTTTTATAATTAATTCACTTTGTCTTATCAAAGTTCGAGTTTTTTTCCCGGTGAATTTCAGCGATTTAATTTCTCTCGGGTTTCCAACAGGGTTGTACCCGGCATGAGTGACGTTTCAACGACTCTTCAGTCCGAATATTACGGCGCCAGGTGTCGAAACGTCACTAATTACATGTTTATGGTGCTGAAATTGGTCTTACCGGAAACATGAAGTATCATTGTCCATCTCAGCAACCCCGGAAAAGTATGGATTCCACATCGGAATTTAAGTTCCATATATTTGGGGATATTTAATAATTATGGAGAATTATTTAATGAGATGCTTTTAACTGGGCTTAGAACTAGACGTTCTACAGCTTGACGTTAAAATGTAGATAATTAACCTTTGATTTGAATTTCTCTTATTTGAATAGATATTAAGTTTAGGACGCAACAAAGTTTATAGAAAAATTTATTTTATGAATGAATCGTAATTTTTCATTAGAATTTATTTATAGTGGTATTCATATCTAGATTATAATTAATATAGTTTGAAAGTTACTGTTATATTAATATTTTTAAAGTTATTTTAAAATATATATATACTTATGAAAGTACAATGTTTGTTTCTTAAACTTCGTAATTGAAACAATTTATTATTTTCTTTTAATCATATAATGACGTATCCTATTTCCTCGACCGGGGGTCTAAGGGAAAGAATAATAAATCTAAAGCAACTGACCGTTAAAAAATGATTAATAATTCGTATTTACTTAGATAGTATTATCAGTGGTCAAATTAAAACAAGGTTGCATCAAAACTTTAATTTTAGCATTTATTTAGCAAGAATAAGTTATCAAATTCACTGGGGGAGGGGGGAGAAGGTGTGTTATGAGTTCGTACGCTCTGCCTGTTCTTGATTTTTTTTGCAAAAGGTAAATTCCGATGGCAATTGTGTGTTAGCGTTTATAATTGTTATTGTGAGTGTTGCAACAACTGGATGCCAATTAAATTCCTGTGGGCTGATTTAACATTATATGTTCCCCGAAAGTAAATATCACCCTGGAGGCGGCGCGCACATTGTAATTGAAAAACATTGTATTAAAACATTGAATCGATTCGTCTTCCACTATTGTCCACAACACAATGCGAACCTTTTATCCAGGTTTCATCTATCTTCTGCACACTACACGCACAATAGGTATCTAGGTAGCATTCTTTTTTTTTGTACTCATAATTATCTGCTAGCGTTTCTTATTCTTACTTGTTCGAATGTAACACGTATTTTAAACACCTAGTGTACGGGTCGAGCCAATAAACCCTAGATAACAGGATTTACTTTTTATTCTCTCGGCAAATCCCCCTACTCTTCCTTTCTCGCAGCCCCTTGGGCACTGCATTAAGGCGAACAGGATGAACGCCAATTCCTTCGTGTTTTTAAGCCCTGAGGCAGTGTGACTAAGGAAGTCTGTCCTCATGCAAAAGAGGAAGGGTGACATTCTGCGTCAATGACTGCCTCAAGTTTAGCCAATAAGTTGTCAAGAGCCGTATCGGAAAGCAACATTTTTAAACAAAACCGTCTACTGTCTTCCCTCTATTTCCTTGTCAGACCCTGATGACTCGGAAGCAGGAAAGTATTTTAACTGCTCCAGTTATCTACTTGAAAATTCATTTGAATAATTACATAAAACAACGTGTAGTTTATGACCAAGAATAGTATGATTTTTTAAAAAAAATCAGCTTAAAAGAGCGTTTGGGTCCAGTTTTTTCCCTTCTACAGATTGTGACCCTACAGAGAAATTACATAAATAAACAATTTTGGTCACATAAAATTAGGATCATACAATAATATTTTTTCAAACATCTTATTATATTAAAATGACAATAAACAACTTAGAAAACCCCCACTTAGAGAAATTGAAAATGATGAACATATTTTATATAATTAATAAATAAGTTTTTCTATAAAAGTGGTGTGAGGAATAAACAATACATTAACAACAATAAATTATTTCAACGTCACGGATATATTACAAATCAATTTCAACAAACCAAATTATATAAAAAGTTTGGTTAGTAAAATAATTTATTATAAACATTCCTTAATTCAGATCATTTTCGGAATTAAATGTTTTCTTTTGTTTTAAATGGGTAGCATTTAAGATTACCTTTTTATAAAGTTTATTCTATGTCTAAATTTACAAAATTCTTCCACTGAAATTCACGACATTCTTCTAACCAATGGGTGGTTGACAGTAATACAGTTTAAAGTTTTGTGATTATTATTATGTTTTTAATCTGGTTTCAAGTGCGCGTTTAGTTTGTCGTATAAAACATTTTTTTCAATTATGTTCACCACAATTAATTTTATATATTTTCTTTGAAATTCTGTATTTACCACATATAATGAATTTATTAAGTTTGTTATTTTTTAAAAAAAATGGCAGATAAATCAAAATTTGTTAAAAGCTTTTTTCAAATATCCACTAACTTTACCATAGTATTTAAATATCGTAAACTGTTTTAAGTACAGCTTGAATGTTTTTATTATCATCATCTTTTATTCTTGTTACTTTTAATCCTAATGTTAAGTTATATTTGATAATGGTAATTGTTCAATAATATTAAATACCATATCTTTTTTCTGATGTACTGGATAATTATATAGTAAATTTCGTAAGCTGCATTAATGCAAAACATAAGACTAATTGAATAATGTTTCTCCGAGAAACCTCGTCCGGTTTTTATTGAGCGCTGAAAGAACGCGTAGCCAAATTACTCTTGAAAATTTGTGTAACGTTTAACAATTTATAATTTCTCGATTGAATTGAAACTAATTAAACAAAAATATTTACCATGAACGAAACAGCTTACTTTTTTTTAACATTTGTGCAAATTAAATTACGTAAATCGCCGCTGATGTTAAAATAAACTCGAACTGTTTAAATATTCTCAGTCTCAAATATTGTCGTTGGAAACAAGTAGATTGTGATAATGTAAATTGAGTCATTCAAGTAATTATTGTGTTAATTGCAAAAAATTATTAAGTTTACAACGATCAGTAGGTATGACAATTCTTACTTGCTGTAACCGAAATTGATATGCCCCTAATTTTATTTAAAATCACATAAAAAATAGATTACATTCCATTAAAAATCAAAGGAAATCATCCACAATTCAAATAAATTGTTTAGATTGTAAAGCGTGTTATTTGCCCAAACAAAAAAGAACTTAAACCTAGAACCAAAAAACATTTCTAATTTAAAACAAACCAGACAATGTTTAATTTTAATTTCCATTTATAAATTATTGCAACCGCAGAAGCCACATTCAGTTCTAGCATTCAAATATAGATTGAATTCCCACTCACTGAATTGACTATTCAGCAGCTCTTATCGCTCTTTAAATTTTTAAAAAAGATTTTATTTGACAAATTATATTTAATATCTTTGGTAGTACAGACAAAAGAAGTGATGATATAAATACGACACAACGTGTCGTTCATTTTCATATTCGACGGGAATTAAAGTAAGACTTGCTGCTGGAATCTCCGCCAAATGAAAATGTAAGATTAATGTACTTATCATTTCTTTAATTACTTTTAAATTAGTATCTTTAACGTCTTTTTAAATTACATATATTTGTTTAAAGTACAACGTTTGTTTTTTAAACTTTGTAATTGTAATATTTTATTATTTTTTTGTATTCTTATATTATTACGCATCCTATTTCCTCGAACGAGGACTAATGGATTGAATAATATTAAATCTAAACCGTGTTCCTTTCTTCAGGTAATAAGAAAATTAAAATAGCAGGAACCTAGAGCGACACAACCGTACAATACAGTTGACAAACTAAAAAAAAAACGTTTCCAGAATCGTTGCGTGGTATTTATATCACCACTCCTTTTGCATGTATTTATTATTAATTTTCAATAACAGACGTAAATTTTTTATTTTAAAATCTTTAGTTTTGGGGGCAAAACATCTGTGTAGCATGAAACAAAAATCGATGCTAACATGTTTTTTTAAGTTATTCGGAAAAGTCGTTAAGAAGGAAAAGAAGTGCGCAGTAACGAGAAGTTATGTTTGCTTGCAGCAGTGAGCGTGTCGTGAGAAGGACCCATTGTTGTGTTCGTGACGTAATCAGTACTGCAGGTGAAATTAACAGAGGTGATTAGTAGCTCTTTTGATGTGGCGCTGGAGAGCTTGCGTGCCTAATTTGTATCACACTGGGTGGGGCTCTGTGTCTTCATTCACTACACATACTTTACAGCTGTTACACAATTTGTTCCTTCCCCGCCCAAAGGAATGCACGCGTCGCACTTGTTAATCCCTACTTAACTCACGTTTAAATTGCTTGTCGAAATGTGACGCAACAATGCGTTACAGGAACGCCAAAATTTGATTCCAGTTGTGTAATTTGAAAACGAAAACACAAAGGAAAGACAAGTTCATCAAGTGTTTCATTTGTTTTTTCATATCTTTTAATTGTAAAGGTGAATATTAAGCAAGATCAAAGTGTACCACCGAACCAAAGATTGAAGCCTTTCCCGGTGCAGTTGTTCAATATATTGTTCTCGGAGCTCAACCGGGTTTTGCGTAATTGAAGATTGAAAATTTATTATTATTATTCCGTTAGTCCTCGAATGAGGAAATATGATACGTAATTACATAAAATTACAATATAATTATTGAAAGCTACAATTAATAACAATTATAAGTTAAAACATGAACATAACTAAAAATCGGGAACAGAAATTCCCCTGTGCAACATAACTAAAGTACTATATAGTAATATTAATAATGATAAATAGTTGAAAGTTTTTATTTTAGGTCTGTTTTTGAATTAATAAATCCGTTAATGAGCTTTTACAGACACTTTATTTTTTTATTTATGGCGTTACGACGTTTCGATACGTGTTCGTATCCACTTCAGGTTTTATTAGTCCTACAAACAATTACAATCTAATAAAAATTCAAAAAATGTTTGATAACGGGTCCGTGATACAGAATTCACTTTACACCAACGAGATTGTAGCAAGACTATTTTTAAAATAATTTCGATACTACCTGAAGAAGATAGGAACGCGTATCGAAACGTCGTAACGCTATAAATAAAAAATAAATGCTCTGAGAAAGTTCATTAACTGATTTATTAATAATGATAAATCTTTAACGTTACTTATGTAACATAAAATTTATAGTATGCAAACATACACTTGGTAAACATACTCTTGGTAAAAACAAATATTTACAGAATTAACTATCATAAAATATGGGTCACAAGAGAATAAACACAAACGACGAACAAGGGACATCAAGAAACTGAACGACGAGGAATCGGCCCTTTCGTTGAAACTCCAGGCCGTAATGAAACGAACAAAGAAAAGAGCAGAAAATACCAACAGAGAGTAAGAAAGTTAAGAAATATACAGTTTAAAGGTCAAAACACTCAACGCTATTGCAGAATAAACAAAAAATAATTAATTATTACAGGAACGATCAATAAACTGTACTGTGTAAAACGCGGTTTTCAGTAGAATATTTTTACACTGATTTCCAAAACTATTGTGGTTATTATTGTTTTTTATATTTGGAGTAAGACTATTGTATAAAACTATCCCTGAATGGTGAATCCTTCTCTGGCAGGGAACAAAGAACTTAGACTTGAGCAATTTCTAGTCTCATAACTGTGAGACTCGCCATTCGTCTGAAAAAGATTCATGTTCCGCTTTAAGAACTTCAAAATTTCGCGAATAAACACATGCAACCGTATTCAAAAGTATTCTAAATGGCACGCTTTTGCAACTTGAACATTTCAATGCTCCTGCAGCAATTACCCAAATTTGCAATGCCATAATAATAAGGAAATGAAAATACGCAAAGTAAACCATTATCGTCGTGTTGATGTCAACATGTTGCATAAATGTTCTGAGACAATAAGTTGAACTGAGTTTCACTTTAATTTGTTGCCAATCTGAAGACCCAGAAAAGGAACATCAGCTGATTCTGCCTGGAAGTCTCTCACTGTTACTACCATACACTCAGAACTGGACGAACTTAGGATTATCTAGATATAGTGATAATTTATTAACTTTAAACCACACATTTAGTTGTCCACCTTTCTAACAAGATTGACAATTGTATCTTCAATCACTAAATTTGTGTCATCCGCCTAGAGAATTGATTTAAGATGATGTACGAATCTTGCAATTAACATAATGTTAATTAACATAATTAACATAAAGAATGAAAAGTAAAGGCCCAGGAATAGAGCCTTGAGGAACTCCGCAAGTAATTAATTCCCAATCAGATAAATGAATATGCCCATCTTTCGATTAGACCACTACCATTTTTTTTTCGAATTTTAAGATATGATTTTAGGAGAAGTAGACGTTCTGCAATTATTTTTTATTTTCTTGTATCCCTGTTATTGTAATCAGAAAATGACAATACAATTTTATAAACTAATGAGCTGGCCTGAAAAATAAGTAGTTCTTCTTTGACGTGATGAGGTCTTCTCCTGTTACAAGTCTTCTTTAGATATTACTTAGATCACTTGGCCATTTTCGTTTAAGCCTTCTTGCATTTTTTATTTCCAGAGGAAGTTCAGGAGAGTGTTGGCGTAGTTTTCTACTTTTACGTGGCTTTTGATACTTTTTTCAGTTGGGACATCTTTGACGTATGGTAATTTCAGGTCTTTAGGAAGTGTTTTATTATAGACTCACCATTGGGCAATTTAAAACATGGAAATATTTTTGATGCTTTTTTTCTATATTATTTCCATATTAGACTTGCTGGTGCATCATTCAAGGCTTAATATCATAAACCCATATTTATTTAAGGATTATTTTTATAGATCACTGCATGTTTTTTTTTTCATGTTAACCTGTTATCTAAATGCATCCATAGAATTTGGTAATAGATTATGTGGGTATTTGTATGAAATTTGCCATGCAAGGGCTCAAGGGAATGGGTTATTATTCATTGTCAACCTTTTTTAAATTAACCTGGGAGAGGGATAATAGGAAAGTATAATAAGACAGTAAATAGACCATAAGTTGTTGTTTAAGAGTTCAAAATAATCTGAAGGAACAAACCGTAAAAATGTGTAGATGGCCGTTGTTTTTCATCTTGTTTAAGTTCGAAAATATTTCGGATTTTCCGATCATTCAATGTAATAACCGAGTATATAATGCAATATTTTGAGGGTGACAATGCTAGTTATTTTGCATTTAATATTCAATTACAATTGTGAGTTTAATATATGTTTTTTTTTTGTGTAGAATTATCTGGGGGGGAAAAGAGTGGTAAAGAGGAATATTATACGTCACTCAGACGTAGCAAACCATCGGGAACGAACGACTCCTTCGGAGGAGCGGTTTCCCTCTCGCTCCGAACAAGTAATACGGGGTAAAACACCTCTGTGCAGCGCTCCACTATTTGAACGACATCCCCTCCACCTCTGCACGTTGGCTCACAGCTCGCTCAGGAGCGAAGCGTTTCGGCTCCGCTTTTTGGGCCACATCCCTTCCACCTCTGAGCGCCAAGTCACAGATCGCCCAGGAGCAGGAAGCTCCTTTGAACGACTCTACTTAAGGAGCGGAAGTCAAGGATCTAGCTCCCGTCATGGAGCGGCTCGACCCATCTATACTCTGACTTCATGCTTCATAATACTCAGAAAATACTACAGTTATTTATTTTTCTCAACGTCGGTCTATCAATTGTCTCCATTTCTACAATCTTGTATAAATGTGAAAGTTGGCGAAGAAAAATTGAGAATATTTGAAAGGAAGATTTATGCTCCAAGCTGTGTTAACGATATATGGAGGTTAAAAATGTAATGATGAACCATACCGCATATACTATATAAAAAACCTAACATAGTTCATATTATTAAAATATGATCGCTTAAGTGAATAGAACGCGTAAGAATGGAGGTTATTAGCTCATGTAAGAAATTAACCTTGTCAAAACCAAAAGAAAAGGAAGACCCAAGTTCATGGGCGATGGAGTCTCAAAATCGGAATAGATGGAATGAGACTGAGGCTCACAAAGGGCCGTAACGCCGGTTAAGAAGAAGAATAAATTACCTTTCTACCTACACCTAGGTATGTTTTTACTCCTGACCACTCTTACTTTAATCTAAAATCCATGTAACACGCGAAAAACATTTTGATAATATAATTTCATATTGCGACAAGATTTGTGGTGGTTGGGTATACCCTCCATCTTTAATGTTTATCAGATGAACGAATTTGAAATATTTAGCAAATTTTGATCCCTGCAGACGATATCAGAATAAAGTAGCCTTGTGATGGACTCGTGCTTAATTACTCAATATCCATACTATTAAATCAGTATCGAACGTTTTTATGAAAATAGTGACATTGCGTATTATTTATTTTCCTTTAACATGCCTGCGAACGATACTTTTCCATTTAAACGCCATCCACAATAAAAGTAGATAGAAATTGCAATTCGGTATTCGAGTTGCTGCGTTAAAGTGCATTCTAATCGATAGCATAAATGCACCGATCAGTTGCTATGCGACGAATACAACACACAACGGAAATAAACTATCACAAATGTGCGTCATTAGCATGAAAACCTCTCCACTCGATCAAGAGTCTTTCTGGCTGAAATCGACAACGACCTAACAGAATTCAGGAACCCCTGCAACTTTTAAAACAGGAATATATTCTGGGTAAGTGACTTATTACAGGTAAGAGGAATTTCGGAATGTATTGGGCCCCAAAACCTGAAATAACATTGAAATTAGAGCATTTTATATTTATGCTACCGTTTTGTGGGATTGATTATGAGTGGTGGTAGACTAATTTAATTTAGATTTTTACTAGGTATTAATTATTTGAGAATTAAGAAATTCATTTATTTTTTAACCGTACAGTTCATATGTTTTCCCATTCAACAATGTTTACTGAAATTAATATGATGTACGAATTCGACCCCTTATGTTTCTCTTTCTTGTAATCACGTTGTGATCGGCTTAAAACATAAATGAATAACTAAATTTTGTAAAACGAGCGATTTAACTACAAATATACTATATTTGTTTTCTAAATTTCTAGAGTATTTGTTCTCATTTAAAAATTCATAAATCTTAAAGAAACTTCATATAGTCTGAAAACAAAATTCGTACTCACATGCTCATATTAACACAAAACTATTTAAAATAATTGAAAGATCTAGATCATAAGTAAAAATTTCGTACCAATTAACAACTGTTACATTCTTGAAAATATTTTACATACATAATGTCTTATTGCTATAATGTTTAAGCAACAACAAAGAAGCAAGCAAGAATATTAAATGGTACCTAGATGTCACAGGGGAAAAAATCAGTGGAGAATTTCGAAATACTCTAATAAATTAACACAAATTATGAATTAGTTTTTTTTATTAATTTAATTTAATTTAAGGGAATTGTAATAATTTTACAAATTTTCTCGAGTGAGTCTCAGTTAACCGGCTTCATTATTTCAATAAAGATAGTAGAGAAGTAGACGGACGTTTATGTGCAATATTATTATGCTTTTATTACTAAATATTTTCTATATTACTGCATTTTTATGCTAATTCCTTCCTTTATATCTCTGTCTGCTTCTGCCGTCTATTCAACATCTTACTAAAATTTCTATCGGTCAGCTACTGCTTACTAACCCTATGTTGGTGCTTGGAATTTTCTAGAAAGTGTTCATCTTCCTAATCCATTATTCCTACTCAACTTTCCTCTCTCATCTCACTAATCCACATTGCTTAATAACCATTGCACGAGTGTAATACTAAAATCTTCTCAAACACTGGCAGGGAACAAATACCTTTACTTCGTTTCTCTTTTTACAGTTTTCCTCTGTGAGACTTATACCCTTGACAACCATTGAACTACAAACGTCATTTAAAAATTAAGTTCTAGGTTATGCATTCCAGTCATGAAAAAAGAAAAGAAAACATTAATTATCTTAGTTTATAGATCCTCAAATCACCCGTATTTACCGAATATTGCACATAGGGGGGGGGGGGGGGGGGGTGATGAACTGGATAGGTCACGCTCTTGCGCGTAAGTATTCTAATTGACGTAAAATGTCTGTTATTCGGTGATTATTTTCCTTTTCACGTGGTCAGTACTTTTTTATTTTTACAGTAACAGGCTACATGAGGGTAATCCACACGTTGACAACTCCCCATTAATAGCATAGGAAGGGATTTCAAAGGTGGTAAACGGAAGGGTAGAGGAAGGTAGGCAAGGGTTAACTAGGGCCCCCGGGCTATAGTTTAAGGATCCGGCATTTCCCTAAAAGTGATGCAGAACACAGACCCTAGAAAACCTGCAACAGGTAGGTCTGGGTACTTGGCCCCCTCCCTTACGATGGCGGGAGAGAGGTTTGTTGTGAGGACGCAACATTCCCTTCTCTGTGCCTCGACCAGTTTAGGAGGCAGCTGGTCGACTATTCCAATGGGAACAGCGGACAACTCTTACCGTATGACCAAGGTCTGCTACATGGAACGTAACATGCCGAGGTGCCTCGGCTTGTGAGAACCTTAGTTCAAAAACGGAGAGAGGAAAAGGCATTCCCAAAGGTAACCCTCTCCGTCTGAAGAAAGGTTCTGCCTGCGAGAGAACAGCTCTCACAAGCTATGGTCCTTCTAGTTCCCTCCGTCCATTGTGCAGGTATTATGACTTGATGTTAGACATTCCTTGCTCACGGGACTCCACTGACCTTAGCTAGGGCAGTTCAGTGAATTTTCATCGGAGTTAAAATGTTTAAAAAAATAGAGAATCATATATTTTTCCTTAAATTTTTTAAAACGTTTTCACTTTAAAAAATATGCAGTAAATTAAAAGCAAGTTAATTTTTATCGAACCCTGATTAGGTAAGTGAAATTCGTGGAGGGACTCGTGTTTTGGGAGAAGTGGACTGGAGGAATGCAGGGCAGTCCATTGTTAGTCGTTGAAGGCGTATCGCTTGCAGCGCGGCAATTCGCCGGAATTGAGTTGCTAGACGTGGAGAGGCTGCCTCTCAGACGCGTGCAATTTTCCTATCAGGAGCCGAGACGTCTGGCTGGTCCGCAGAAGGTCGTCTGCCTAACCTTCACCTCGATCCATATTAGTGCTCCATCATTTACTGCTGGGCACGATTAAAGCACTGGTAAACCGAAAATCAGAAAATCCTCATTTATGCTGTTTTCCCGTAAGGAGAAGTATACCTTGAAAAATAGAAATAAAATAAAATGTCGGACTATGAATATGTTTTATTGGGTTTTGGATACGTTTGAAACTAACTTGACATGGAATATAGGGGCTGATTTTTCAACGATGGTATTATCACAAGTTTAGACGTGATTACCATCCGACCATCGTTTATCAGTAAATTGACCCTTTATTTAACAAATATTGACCTTTCGGGAAAATCACAGAACCACTGAACCACCGATGCTGATATTCCCACAAGCCGAGGCACCTCGGCCTGTTCTGAGAGGTGTATGTTCCGGGGTCACAGACCTTGGGAATACGGTAAGAGTTGTCCGCTATTCCCATTTGAATAGCCAGCTGCCTCCTAAACTGGTCGAGGCACGGAGAAGTGAATGCTGCGTCCCCACAGCAAACTCTTCTGCCGCTATCGGAAGGGCTTGGGACAAGTACCCAATGCCCGACCTACCTGATGCAGGTTTTTCCTGCCTTTCTTTAGGCGAATGCCGGGTAGGATCCTTAAAATATAGCCCTAGTTAATCCTTGGCTACCTTCCTAAACCCTTCCACGTCCCCCCTTTCAAATCCCTTCCTATGCTGTTAAAGGGGAGTTGCCATCTTGTGGATTACCTTCATGTAGCTTGTTACCTAAAATAAAATAAAAAAAAAAACAAAAAAAAACACAGAATTCTACATGATATAATCAATTATTGTTTATTTTTTTCGGAAAAACAGCAAAGATACCTATAGCTTACTCACGGCAAAATACCTTTAGTTACATGGAAATAGTCATCCGTCAGACTCGACAACAAAGTATAAGAAAAGGAACCTTTGTTTGGGTGCGAATGGCCCTACTCAGAAATTCGAGGAAGATTTTCAATACCATTTGTGTGCTGTTTTTTTTTCAAAGAGTTCCAAAAACAACAATTCTTGCAACTTATTTTTCCGGTCCTTGAGTACAGACCGTCTGCTACGTATAGAAGATTCGTAGCTTCGTCATTTCAAAGTGAAACTACTCTAATTTGGACTGTCGCCTCACTCTAAAGAGGAAGCTTCCTTAAGTAGAAGTACTAATATGTTACTTCACGCTTGCGGGAAAACACTTCGGTGAGTCAAGTGTTAATGATTGTTACTCAGCTGACTTCTCATTTCATCCTGACTTGTCTGGATGTAAGAATGCGTCTACTCAGTCATTGTAAGGAAGTTGACTCATAAGTATGTTGAAAAAATTTTTCACCCGCCATCGGATGGGCGTGGGAAAAATACCTATGCCCGACCTAGCTGATGATGGTTTTCTAGGGTTTACCCTGCATCACTTTTAGGCGAATTCCGGGTAGGATCCTTGAACCATAGCCCGGGGGCCCTAATTAACCCTTGGCTACCTTCCTCTACCCTACCGTATTTCCCCCTTTCAAATCACACTCTATGCTATTAAAGGGGAGTTGTCACCATGTGGATTACCCTCATGTATCCTGTTACTCTAAAAAAAACTAATTACCAACATTTATGTTAATTTCTGTGACTCATCTCTGTCTCTCAAAAAGTGAAGAAATACACATTTCTTTACGTCTCATAATTTTAATATTCCATCTCATTACAATACATGATCTTGTGAGTCAATACTTCTCATAGATAAGTTCAGGATCTTTGACGACCTTCAGCAGTGATATAGTAATCGGAATTTCAATGATCATTACTAAAACTTTCCCGACCCAGTGACCCAAACCAATGCTAAAGAACGTGTCTGTTTTCTTTATCCTAAATGTTTATATGACAACAAAATAAATATACTAGCCAATAATTTTAAAATTTCATATTTAATGTATGGTTAACTTCAATAATTACACATACAGATAAAGTATGTATACAACATAGACACTCAACATTTCATCCCGACTTGGGAATTCATCAGCTGATCCAAATACATGAATGATTAAAGGAGCCTAATTTAATAAATCTATAGAATATAAACAGCTATTTTTTATAACATTGAGATTAATTGAGGATCATTTGCATTGTAATTAGTGTAAGAAAAAAATATCACATTTTTACTTAAACTTACGCTGTAGATTCAAGATACTTTTAATTTTTTATTGTGTAAAATATGTTTGATTTGTAACTTTTTTATTAATTACAATCATTATAATACAAATAGTTCTTATTTAACTTCAAATGGCATTAAAAATAAATTATTACATTCTATAGATTTATTTAGTTTGACTCCGTTTCTTTCTCATTAATATGTAACACCTGATGAAGTCACAAAGTCGGAATGAGCCTTGACTATTTTATGCACTTCCGCAGTATATTATTGGACTTAACAATATATTGAATATGCATTGTCCGACTTATTGCCTAGTAAATTTATTTTGTTACACTTAAAAGCCAGATACATATCAATTTTATTTATATGATAATTGGATTTGATAAATCTGTAGGGAAGCCTGTTTCCTTCTCGACCGTTGGAGAGCTTTATTCATCCGTTTGAGGAAGGAAAGCGGAAAGGAAAATTCGTCGATACATTATCATGGAACCAAAAATGTATTAATCTGGAGCTTATCTTGAACTAAAACTGCATCAGGTACTCAAAACCTTCGAGATTCCTGTCGTTTTAAAATAGTATTCGGGAAACCTTATCTTGAATTGTCGATCAAAAAGTATATTCTCCTAATAATTTCTTTATTGCATTCTAATATAACATAACGCGCTTTTTACGATTTTCTATCAACATAACTTTTTTCAAATCTCAATTCCTTTCGTTGCTCTAACCATTTGAGCTACCCTGCCGACTCAAGCTCTGTACGACTCTTCTCCATCTCTCTTGTATATTCCTGTATCTCAGGCTAAAATAAAATTTACTATTCCCCGGTTCGATTCACGGTTCTGACGATTTTTTTGATCTCACTTCATTAATTCAATTACATTCAGCTTTCGAGCTGAACTTATGGTTATGAATTATTGTTGATATTATAATTATTCTTGTTTTTACTTGATCTATATACTATTTTTCGCTTGTAGCTTTCGCCCAACTTATTTTAGCAAATCTGAGTTCTGATTGCTGATCTGATTTGATCCTTATTTTCCATTAATTCCATTAATTTTTCCAGTAATAAACATGTCAAAATAATATTCTGATGGTTTCGTATTCCCATTATATTAAAATTAGCTTCGCTTTGAAATTCGTAGCATACGTTTAATTTTCAAATAGGTGTGCTAAATATGTAAAATAAGAACCTACGGTACTATTGTTCATTTACAAATTATCGGTTACTGAACTGAGTATTGCGCTGTCATGTTTGCATAAGTGTAAACAGGTGATGACAATTCTTGCACTGATAAACACACTTGAAGAAAGCAAGCGACATTAAGTACAGCCATTGTACTACGCTAACATATAATTTGCGATAAACACACGTTATAGGTTATTACGGCGCGGAAGAATTCCGTGATTTGAATCCAAACATAATCTAATTTCACGAGACTAATGAAGGCCATAATGTTGAAGCACACAGAGTGCATGGCGATGACAGTGAGTTCAAGGCCACAAGACGTGGTGCTTCAGTAATGCCACTAGCGACCTGGAGTAAGGCCATCAGATAAAAGGCATAGAAGAATAAAGAAGAACCTTGATACGATCTGCAGCTACTCAGGAGCAACTATGAAATGCAAGAAGTGTAACGATAAACAAAGTCCAAATTAAGGTGGTCATAGTTTGGAAGAAAAACGCGTTCAGAAGGCGTCTACTGCCATAAATGTATAGCATTATCTTAATTATTAGGTGCAACATCCGTACCTCTTGTTTTATATGGCTCTTTATCGAACCTCGACGATATCTCGTACTATTTAGGATCCTTTATCGGGCTACTACGAGTTGATCACTTGTTTTTCTTTGACCAACTGAACTGACTATTTTCGGCCATTATCTCGCTTCATTGTCGATTTCCAGCTGTAATTATGGCACCGGCTATAGTGGCACGTTCCACTCTCAAAGGGAAATACACATTAAAACACATTCGTATAACATTAAAGGGATAATACTGTCCAGCCAAAAGTTAAGATGCCTTTTCGGAATTCAGGTAAAGTATATTTACGACAAATAAAAATTACTTCCGTTATTAAACATAATATTTAGTGCACGGTCTGCACACGATGAAACAAAAAAATGTTTTCCATTATATGAAAATATTACATTCATACATAACAATGAGTAGCTTTAAAATAATTTCAAGTGTGTTGCATCTCAGAAATCGTCACGACAATTGGAAACCGATACGAACGAAAGGAAAAATGTACTACACGATCAAAAATAATTTAGTAATATTATAAATGATTAAACCCTTTTTTAATGCAATCACATTTTAAATTTTTATTTCAATGTAAATTACAATAAAATGTCTGGATTTTAAAATAGTCCGTCAGGAGATTTCGGTTATTCTAACCATATTCATGTGTAAAATTATTAAGTGCATCATTGGAATTAAATTATGCGCTTACCTATATTAATATATTAATTTAATTCCCACGATGTACTTAATAATTCTTCATATTTTACAGATGAATACAGTTAGAATAACCGAAAGCTATTTTAAAATCCTGACATTTTAATGTAATTTACATTGAAATAAAAATTTTATATGTGTCTTTATTAAAAAAGGGTTTCATCATTTATATTATAATTAATACGGTGCTTTATCGCTTTCATTAAACAAATAATTTAGTAATTAAAAAAGAAAGTGGCGAGAATGTTCAGCCGCAGACAAAGTAATGTAAATTGAAAAGAGGAATGCAGTGTAACGTGTTTTTTCCTAAAGAGTTTCTCGTACATTAGTTTCTGAGTACCTACGAAAATTTTTTTTGTCAATTTGAATTAAAAATAAATGTGGCAGTGGTTCGATCTAAAGTGTTACAAATAATTAGTACTAAAAATTAAATTAGCCTTGAGTGATTAAAATTTATATTTTCAAGGGAATAAAATAAAAACATTGAACCAATATTTTACGTAATTTAGATTAAATTTTATTTTTAATACGAACTGCCACAAAGTGTAAACTTTAGTTAATACTTTTATTCAGGCAATATCGAACAGTCGAGATACGATTCTTCGCACTGCACCCAATATGAAACAAGAGTTCTTTATTTGTTGCTATAAGCCTCAGTAAAGAATATTTGTACGGCTTTCGGCATTATAAATTTTCCCTAAGTTTATAGAAAGTAAAGTTTGATGAAGTTCCGGAAGGCAGTGCATGTAATTGAGTAACAACTGCAAAAAAAATCGACAGTAACTACTGATATTCTGAGATAATATTGTTTGTAAGTTCCGTCTTTTATTTTAGTCATTAGCTAGGGATTAAATCAATTGACAGCGGGGGCAAATAAAGAGAATATACATTTGACGATGTGATATTATACTAAGCGAAAGGCGTAACAGACTGACGTCGTAAACAGTGAACAACTATTTTCGCAGCACCAGTTGAAAGTATAGGCATGCGAGTTCCCAACGGGAACAGACGTGGACCTACTTCATTCCTTAGAAAGACGATTGGGTCTGCTTTTTGCGTCTTCCCGGCCTATTGACTTGATCTCTCTTCCTCTTTAAAGGCACGTTTTCATAAAATGTTGTCAGCAGTTTTCGTCACCAACAATGTGACAATGTGACAACAAATTCTCTAGATTTTTATTTAAGTTGTCAACGACGGTGTAAAGCCGGTTATATTTCACCTATTTATTCTCCAAAAAATTCAATTGAACAGCCGAAAAATTTTATCAATCAATTTCAATTCCAAAGTTACTTCTGAAACACACAGCTATATCAGGTGTTAACGTTTATCGTAACATATTTCCTGAACAGTGTATTCTAAACAGCTGTGTTCATCACATGCGTTGTTGAATGGGATGTGCCGAGGATCATAATATAATATTCCTATGATAATTATTATGTCTGTCATTATCCTTCGACCATGACAGCGTTTCAACTGTCGATATTTTTTCACCCCCTATCGAGTCTGACAAATGGGCTGTGTAGAGGTGAAATTAATCTGGGTAGTGAACCGGGTCTTCTTAAACAATAAGACTCTGTAGCTCCAATTCATTTTAATATAAATAAATATTATAATATTGGTTGATGCGTTGTCGTTGGAAGCTACTGACATCAAGATTAGCAACCAAGAAGTTACCAAGAAGAGATAAAACAAGAGAAATGGCAAAAAATCTTAAATCATGCATTCTGTATAATTTTTAAAATTGTGTTTAGTCATGATGACGTCAGCGGTGACGAACACTGTTGACAAGAATCATATGTAAGCGTCAAATACCTGGGTATTCACTTGGACAAAAAAACTGAACTGAAGCAACAGATTACAAATAACAGAATGCAACTTAAAATGAAACCAAGGATAATAGGAAAAAAAATCCAGTAGTTCGTTAGAAAACAATGTCTATACTTACAAGATAGTAATCAAACCCATACGGAAATATGGGATGTAACTGAGGGGCTCTGCCTGAAAATCAAATACTGAAATCATCCACAGATTCCAATAAAAAATCATCCGACAACTAGCAAATGTCCCATGGTATGTATCAAACCACATCGTACATGAAGACCTGCGCGTCTTTACAGTTAAAGAAAGAACCAACTAATACCATGACAAAAAAGACAACCACCCGAACCCACTGCTAGAAGAACTGATAAGGCATAGACACAATAGAAGATTGAAGAAGGCAGGACCAATAGACTGTATTTGAGGTAATGAGGATGCATCGCTGGACGCGTCTCAGCAAATTAGCTTAAATAATGAATATTATATATTGTAGCGTCCGACCTTTCGTCCTTCCGTTTCTTGACTCAATTTCTAATACGGCTGCCAGGTAATTTTTTTGGAATGAAATTACCAAAACAATTTATTTTGTAATTAATTTATTCCTCGAACAATGAAACATTCAACATCTGCAGGGCGTGGTTATTTATGACACTTTTTACATGACAGCACTTGAACCTCCGTCCCCTGACGAGTGCTATAAATCGACAATGAAACATTATCATATATATATATATATATATATATATATATATATATATATATATATTCTATAGGTGGTATCAGATAAGTGCAACTATTTCGCTCCTTTATTCCTTTCTTTCAACGTTCACTATCCATGGAACCTAAATCTCTCCTGTTGTTTCTTGTGGTAACCTTATTATAAGGGACATTATATTCAACACGTGTTGTATTTGAAATTTTCAAATCTTCATGAGACAGAGATGCAGAAGTGAGTAGAGGGTACTCTAATAAGGTGCCGAGATATAAAATGTATGCAATTAGTAGGTAATATATTGTAATGCCAATTAATTAGGCCATTACTTGTTTGGACGTAAAATTTGAATTGTTTGAGAAATCCATTATAGCGGTCTGATCGAACAAAGCAACAATGAGAGAAGCGAGCTCGTTTTGCTTTGTCGAAAAGTCAAAAATGGCGTATGTGCGCTAAAACTCGGGAGAACTAGGAGTGAGTTCGCGGAAAAACATCGTGAGGAGCAGAACAAGTAATATAACTGGCGGGACATTTCAGAGGACGGAACGAATAATACTAGAGCAGAGACTAGCCATCGTAAATGTATTATTATACAAAGTTGTGAATTTAAGACAAAGTAAAAACATTCACGGAAGTATTACCTCGTAAATATCGCGAAGTAAAAGCAGTTTACGTCTATAACCAGCCAGGAAATAATAAAGTTGCAGTTTAAGGCCAAAGCGGTAAAAGACTAACAAATCTATGAATCATAGGATTCGTATAAGACAAACAGACATCAGATAGCAGATATTCAGGAGGATCATCCGAGTTCCTGTGAGCCTATCAATTATGACTTCAATAGTGTAAAATCTGTGAGTCGACTTTTAGAGTCGGTGTAAAATTTTGCAATAGTGTACTTCCGAAACCAAAAAGAATGCTGGTACCAGCTGGACAGATGTAAGTAACAAAACCAAAACTAATACTAATACGTAATTAAAGGATAGGTCAGATTTCGTTTTCTTTTAATTGTCAATCAAAGTTAATTTCTTTTCTTTTTAATTTCTTTCTATCGACATATTGTTTAGGTAAATTGTGAACTGTTTGTTAATAAGATTTTTAAATCAATTTGTTGTGTCCATTATCAAACTCAGTAGAGGCCCTGAGAGAATGAGATCTCAAATTTTGTTGTAATTATCTTTATTGGCACAAAACAATATAAATAAATATTTTGTTTGTTAATTTCGATCTTTTCATTTAAACAATCGCATATCCGTCTGTTTATTACAATATATATATATATTAATTTCTGAATTAAATGAAAGACTGTTTTTAATATACGAAAATTCTGGCACGTTATCATAAGCGTTGAGGACTTCTTCGACAATCCGTCAATCCTTTCGGAAGCAATTGTTTCCACTGTTATTGAAAAGGCAGAAATATTTTAGTGATGCGGTACTACTATTGGTACATAAAAAGTGTTTGTAATACATTTAAATCGGTTGTAAATTTCCATTAAGAAATTTGTGCAGTGTATTAATTCTTCGTTTTTATAAAATATTGCAATTTGATGTTACGCTTGATAAATAAAAGTTTGTGGCACTTTAGAATTGTTATCAGGATTTCGCAGTAATGAATTACGTAGCCGCTCTCGTTTTTCGTTTTTACCAATTTCAAATCCAGTTGTTGCATTGTGTATGAGAATGTTCGATTTTACGACCTCCAAATTATCTCTTGTGTCACGTCTGCATGTAATAATGAAGTAATAAAATAATTGGTTGAAAAAACACGTCGATTGTGGATAGTACAGGTTCAGACTACTTCTTACATCAGGATTACGTAGAAGGCATTTCTTCTTGTACTTACAGAGACTTTATAAGAGCTTCGTAGCGCCTTATTTATCGCCTTAATCCTCTGAACTCAACTTTTCTGAGCACCTCTTTGGCACAATTTACGCACTGCAGTCTAGTACCTCACCTAATCTCCTCTTAATTGCAAAGCTCGTGTAATAATTCCGACGTACCTGATTACGGAATAATTCCAAGTATAATGAAAGGGATCGATAATTGATCTTCGATACGAGTGTACTCCAAAGTTATTTGCTGCTTGCATGAGATGATTCTGAAACCTTTGTACGCGTGGAATTGATTAATTATGTCACAGAAACTTATATTTTCGTATTACATTTAGACTCATTGTTGTAAATGCTGGTTCCGAGAACTTGAACCCCAATGACGGTGATTTCGTACCCCTCTGGATACTACGAATAGAGAGAAACATAACGTTAATGATGAGATCGCGTGTGAAGTGTGATGTTACTACACGTAAGGAATTCTTCGCACCAAATTCATTTTCTCTTTAGAGTCGGACATTGCCTCAATGTTGTTGTGAAACAATGAATATTTCATTGAATAACTCATCTTTCAATTATCAATACTTCAACGAACACATTCTTATTAATAATCAATTTAACAATTTCAGGATGGTTTGGCATGATGAGTATAAAAAGTTGGTCAGCCAGTTTCAAGAGTAAAAATGGTTGTGGCACGAAGCGGAATCGCGGACGGAGGTCTGTCTATTATCGGACGTCTGAGAAAGCCGCTTGTGTCTATGCGGCCTTGCTGTCCCTGCAATTAAGTTTTTTTCTATGAGTTTATTATACAGAGCGGGCTCAATGCTGCTTGCTTGTCACGCCGCATTTCTGTTGCGTGGAAATTGTGACTCTTTTCATTTCCAGGCGAACGGAGCAGAAAGTCCCTTTCAGTATTCCAGTAAACAATTTATCCAGACTTCATCATAATGGAGAAGGAACGTCGCGTAATTTATTTGAACCGATTATGGAAGAGGGGAAAAAAAGTATGTGAATAATTATTGAGCGTGTCAGAAATTAAATACCACACAGTAGCTTAAAAACAATTTTTCTGTTGTGGATTCGGAAAATTTCTGGTATTCATCAGCGATTCTTGTTTAACAGATTATACAGTGCGATTCTAATATCATGGTAAAAACTCTGAGGGGTGTTACAGCTTACTAAAACATACATATTTTTGTATCGGAATGAACGGTAGAAAGTGACGTATCGAGGCACGAACACACACAAAAAAATTAGACATATAAAACATTGTTTAATTACAACATAACCGTAAAGGGATTTTTTCCTGCAATGCTCAAAATTGTGACCAACAACATTAATACAAACAAGGCAGCTGTGATTGACTGGAAATTATGTGGGTAGAGGGCAGTAGTGTACCTGGCCATACGTGATCTGATGCATCTGCATATAAAACAATCGTGGACGACACGTTGTGTTTTTAATATTATAATTGTTTAAACCCTGATTTTAATAGTCACATAAAAATTTTTCAAAATAAATTACATTAAAATGTCACGATTTAAAAAAGGAGCTTTCGGTTTTTACTAACCATATTAATCCGTGAAAAACATACAAGTATTAAATTATTATTGAATTTAAACTATGTGTAAAACGTATAGCCTATATATTATTACAACGTTACAGAGATTTAATCATATATTATATACCAGATAATTTAATTAAAATATTTTCTTAGGCCAACATTTTTTGACACGGTTATACAGCATATCCTATTATTTTCAATAGGGTTACATGTTTAATTTTTAATAGCCAAGCTCTGACTAACTGGATGTGTTGTATCTCACACAAAACAACTTCCATATCGAAATATCAAGGATACAGATTGGAGACAGATAATTGCAAATGCTTCAACTTAAATTTAAATTTATTTAATTAAATTATCAGGTATGTAAAATATGATTAAATCTCTTTGACGTAATATATGGTATACACATAATATAAATTCAATTATGTACTTAATAATTCTACTGTTGTTACAGATGAATATGGTTACTAAAAACCGAAAGCTCCTGACGATATATTTAAAATAATGACATTTTAATGTTATTTACATTAAAATATTTTTATATACGGTATTGAAATCAGATTTAATCATTTATAATATTAAAATATATAAATACAGTCCTTTATCGTTTTTATTTAACGTTGTGTTTTTTTCAAAAATATTAAGTTTTGTTAATAATTTTTTTCTCTCTAATAGGATATCATTTTAAACAAAAAAATATTTTCTAGCTTAAAACAGAAGAGAGCTTGGGAATTAAAACTAAAGTAGACTCTTAATTATCCACAGAATTCATCATTTGTTACGCTACACATTTATTAGCTTTTTTAATCGTTAATAATTAATTACTAAAACTGATGATTTTACTGTAAACAATTAACAAATACCAACTATTGTTTTCTAACACAGTTTATTCATAACTATGTTTTCCAAGCCAGTTATAACTTATTTTTTGGTGTTCTGTCGACTTAGAATAAGTGTTTACTGAATCATTCATTTTTCGTATAATATTGTGGCAACACCTTCACCTTCACGTTACAGAGATTTAATCATATATTATATACCAGATTATTTAATTAAAATATTTTCTTAGGCCAACACTTTTTGACATGAAACTATTAAAACATGACAGACACTCAATTTAAGTATAATATGCAGGTATTTTAGAAAGTCTTATAACTGTCGATATATATATATATATATATATATATATATATATATGAGGGGAAGGAAAAATGTATTCAAAACTGAATCCGTGAACTTCCTACATATATGTGAGGTTAATACTGAATTCGTAAAATCAATATTATTGTCTCGAACACTTGATCTGATTACTTGTCGAATTAGCAGCGTAGTCGACATTGCGCTTCGTTTCGTAACCATTGTAAGTTAGACCAAACTAATTTGCAAGTGTACAAGTTGATTGGCGTGTGTCCCTGAAACGTTTGGCTGCATAAAGCCCTTGTTATGACGGTACAATGCTAATGACAAAACTAGGCTGGGGAGCCTAGACTACACATCGTCTGTGTTTACGCAATGACGTAACTCAGATTAAATTGCAACGTTTCACGCTACCAGCTGAATCCACTATGCTGATTCTGCAACGACGCAAATTTCCTTTCAGCACACGATTCGCGTAATGGCACGTACGAAAGGTGTCTGACTCACATTACAGATTCTGCAGACAACAGCATTACTCCGAATTACCTGCATAAACCTACTCTCGTGTTATTGAATAAAACATAACCTACTGTACTTATTAAGAGCAAGCTTGGTCCATATTAATAACAATAGCCTATGAAGCATTAACTACGAAATTTCTGTGAATTCAATTATACTTAAGGATTTTTCGTATCAGTCAGGACATCTTATACAATTAGTAAAATTTTCTTAATTCTTTGTATAAGTATAAGTTAAATTAGAAAAGGGTTTATATCGGCGAGGATGTTTGAATGGGAAGAGAGCAACAAAACGAAATAAAAAACAAGCGCTGAGGTACTCTCTTTTGGAAAAATGGCGGTAGGTAAGTCTAAAGAAAAAAATATTGAACGGCCAAAACCAAATTAATTGGAAAATCCTTTGTTGTCAAACGTAAACAACTGCAGTTGTTCCAAGACCGAAACAGGGATTTGGAAACATATTGACTTGGTTAAAATTCTGGTTTTCGAACAGTTGATTGTATAAAATGAGACACAGGGCTTGTAAAATTTATAAATATAACAATGTCTGTGTTTGTATAATGTCTAAGAGACGATAGACTTTCATAGTTTTATTTGACAACAGACGGAAGCCGAATATGGAGATCCAGTTTCGATATTTCATCGCTTCGACGAAACATCAGGTAATTCCTGATTGCATACCAAGAAGCCAGCTTAACAATCGCCATGGTTCGTGAGTGAAATAAAATATACGTGCACAAAGCACAGCATTCAATAAGCTTTAGAAAAATCCGATCCGAAGTACAATAATGTAATTGCTTTGGAAAAAAATTGCATGACTCTAAATTTAACATCGGATAAGTATACTCCAGCAGGATTCATTAAAGAGACACGTTTTCTGCATAGGATTTGAGATTTAAGATTATACCACAATTTTATAACATGTGGAGACTTTCTGTCTCAATGCCACACAAACAGGTCTAAGAATGTCGAAACACGATACGACCATCAGATATTTATTCCTTCGGCGCATCGGCATAGAACATCCTATAATTTCCTTGGAATACTATAAGAATAGTTCAAATAATTTTAAGGTTCCTGCGAAAGGCTAAAGAGGGCGGTAAAATACAAAATTATTTTAATATTAAAATGTTATTTTATGGTAAAGTTGTATAAATCGTGAATTACTGCTAAAATATATTATTTTAATGTTAAAAATTCAAATGAAATTATTTAAAGGGATAATGATTGAAACGCTTTTTTTTCAAAGATTAAAATACACAAATTGAATATCAAGGACTTCAGTGAAAAAAAATTACGATTGACACTGTATATGACAAAAATAACAATTGTTGTTTACATTACTGTTACTTCATAAAACGTCAAACGTCAGTGTAAAAAATACTAATTAGATAAAATATCCAAAAAACATACAAAATGAAGTGATAATATGGTATTTATATTATCACTTCATTTTGTCTTATTTGGCTATTTTAACTAATTAGTAAAAACGTAAAACGTGTTTTCCGGCGCGCAGAAAAGGCAGGCAATAACCTGAGTTCAAGTTGATCGCGTCCAGACTGAGTGGCTGCAAATTAGGCTGCCGAACATCAAAGTAACTTTTAATTCTAATATCCAAAAGACAATTAACCGATATTCCTGAAATGTAGGCAACAATTCAATCTGTTATTCGAACTGTATCCAAATAGAATACTTAAATGTCGCCCTCAGTCCGAACTGCAATTTAATTAAAGTACACATGAGACTCACTCAGTCAATAACATGTCCCTTCGTTACTCTGAATGTAATTAAAATTCAATTAAAATATATAAACGACTCCCTCAGTCAAAATTATGTTTATTCATTTACTTTAATTCGTGAAATCATCTGACGAAGTAAACCTAACCTGCCTCGTATTAAAAAATTATATTTTTTAGAGAGGTCTATGACCCAAACCGAATACAAATAAGATTTAAAACTTCCTGATTTTCATTAATTACAATATAAACATTTCAACGATAATACCATATACATTTATTACGTGAAGCCGAAACGAAAATATATATTCTTAAACTTATGTTTCTCTCTTTTTGAACCTATATTTACCCTTAAAGCATATTTAATTTCATCACAATAAAGATGTAATTTTTTTATATTAATCCATATTAAAGAATTTATCTGTAAATACAAGCAAATATTGAAATAAACATTATAGCCCTGTCTTTAAATGCACGTCTTATCGTTGGAACTCATTATTACCGAGATTCATAAAATATTTTACCTCCATGATACCCTCGTGAGTCAGTTGTTATATGGCAGTAAGAGATAATCGTAATTCACGAAACTGTAATGAGTCACGGAGTATTTTTAAAATTAGATTGTCACATGTTTAACATGGCTTTAGACTGTTTCTACTAACAAGTGTGGCTTCATCCGGAATGTTTTATAAGTCAAAGACTGCTGGCAGCCACAAAAATGCATTTTCCCAACTTCCTTGCTTTAATTCAGTAAACAAGTATTAATACAGAACCGCAATCTCCTTTTCAGCAGTAATCAAATATCTCCTAAGTCATAAGTTGAGCGAATTGGTCGTAATTATCTAAGATAAACCTGACGTAACTTAATGATTAAAAGGAATCAGGTAATTTAATGGAGATTTTCAGGAGCTTATTGCAAATTGAGTAAGAATATTTGAGACTGGAACATTGATCTAAATAAGGAATGAATTACGCACTAATTATCATGTGGCATTAATATGTTCAGAATCAAATTATCTGGAGTGTTTCGTGTCGAATCTGATATGAACACAGACGGCACTTACGAGGAGCACGTCACGCCATTGTTTCAATTGGCATATGACAATATTTCGAAATATTCGATCTTGTTCAGAAGACGTCGCACATACAAAATTATTAATAGACTTTGTCACCAAACTTAACTAATCCGGATTATTTGATTATTATATTAGTTCAAAACGGTTGACAGATGCTTTTAAGACTACTAATTTTCATAATTCTAATCTGACTGGACTAAACAATGGAGGATAATGCCAAACAAGTAGAAATTATCTATATTGTCTCCAGATATAAATGGCATTATTGTGCCCTATGAGAACAATTCAAGGCATGACTAGATTTTTGTACAATTATGTTCTTGAATTTCCCTATTACCTTGGTTCAACAATATTGAAAACATTAAGAAAATCTAAATATAACATTTTACAGATTACACCACATTACACCTCATAGAATTCCTCTGGTGAATCTTCCATTTCGGTAATTTGAAGGTTTCTACTACTGACATATATTTCACTTATATTCATTCTTGATGTTTGCAGAAAATTAAAGAAGTCCAAATCCAACAATTATACATGATGCGAAAGCAGAGACAGCGGATTCTGTATGATGATATAAAATAAGAATTATATACGTGTATGAGAAAGTTTGGCTTAATGTTCCTTTTCCTCTTTCTTAAAATTTAATCTTTTATGGACAATGGTTTTCTTAGTAAAAACTTTATAGGCCGATTTCACACTTGACCACAACCTGTAGATCAATGATTGTATTTGAATGTTATGAATACAGTAACCGCTCTTAGTTTTCTGGCTGCATATCAGAGCGGAAAGTAGCGTGGCTCATTCAACGGAATCTTTTTCAAATACATGGTGTGTTCCCACAAAGCGGCTTGCAGTGGTCACTGATCAGGCTAAGGTTGTGGATGACAGATGCATTTGGTCTCATTTCAGTAGCCATGTATAGTTGGTACCAGATATCCTCCAGTCTTTGCCGCTTGACCGTGTTTCGGAAACACTGAGAGATTTTCCATCGCGTTTAAACATTCCTCATAAAAATTGGAACAGATGTGAACTGAATTAGGCCATGGGTTAGAAAATTGGATGAAACTGGTGACACTCTAAGAACACCTGGCCAACAATCATCCATAGACACCGGATAGTGTCCGTCTGTTGAAAGCCACAACTGAACAGTCGCCAAGATGGTCTGTTGGAAGGCTGTTGCTTTGGAAATTATAGATCGTAGTGTGTGATGGATTCTTCATTTAGATTTCCAGTTTCATCCCGATAAAGTGGGGATGGTTCAGAAATTTATTACTCCAACTGCTGAAATCTCTGTAACAACATGCTTTTACAAATTAGATCATCCAAATTTTTCTTCAGAAAGTGACGAGGCATATATTTACCGCGGTGGAGCTATAAATAAGCCAAAAAAAATCCTCTGGTTGGCTAAAAATAACCACCGATTGATTCACGGAAGACAGTTACATTCCTAAAAAGCGAACTGTGAAATGTCCATACCTTTATTTGAAGAGGAATACCGCGACCGTGCATTCCGAACTTATTTACATTGTTGAAAAAATTGTTGAAGCCCAGAATTAATAAGATCGGTGAACAAGGGTTGATCAATTATCCCGAAATTAATACTGTGTTTTAAGAGAAATATTTCCCAGTTGTTTTCACTCACGTGAGGGGTGCTGAGGGGTGGGTGACGTCAGCATCTGCGATTTTTTTCTCTGGAAATATCTTTTTTATCAATAATTTATAATATCAATCAGAATCAAATTCTTTGAGCGACTTTTGTTGGCTTAGGATTTATTTTCATAATTGAATTCATTACTGTCCTGATAGGGTCCTCTCCAATAATTGGTTCCCTGTTACCACCTTTTCAGGTCAATTGGCCTTCATTTCTTCAGTTCCGTTGATTATGTGTTCCAGCAATGGTTCGTGGTATGTGTTTCTAGTGTTTCATGGTGTTTCATTGCTCTCTCTTCAATTATATATTTGATGTACGGTATTCGCAGATCATGATGTAGAGTTAGGCTAATAACATACCAAGGAGCAGCAACCATGGCTCTGAGGATTCTCGACAGTGATTTTTATATCTTGACCGTATTGCATTTGCTGGCACACCCCCATAATTCAATGCCGAAGGTCCAAATCGGTTTGATGATGGCTTTATATATAATTATTTTATTTTCTACAGATAAATTTGACCTTCTACCAATCAGGCAGTATAGTTCACGAAGGCGTATGTCCAATTTTTTTCTTTATGTTTTCTATGAGTACCTTCCAACTTAATTTCGAGTCGTGATGCATTCCAAGATATTTCACATGTGCCGATTCCGGGAGTTGTTGATTGTTCGTGGTTACTGGAGAGCATTGTTGTTTCCGGAGAGTAAATGTTACCTGTGCTGATTTTAAGCCATTAATTTTCATTTTCCATTTTATCTAGCTATTACTTACGTAGATTAAGGTGGTCTTGAAAATTTTTGCTTGCTGCTATGGGATCTTCATTTACGGCCATGATAACTATCATCAGCGAATGTTCATGCAATTTTAGTTGTGGTTGTAAGTGGATTGCAAGTATATATCAAGTTCGAGATAGGGTAGTGCTTTGATTTGGGGGAAGGTTTAAGTTTCATCGTTGACTCTCTTTTTGAATTTGCGATTCTCGAGGTATGATTGTATTAGCTTATAGTAAGGCTCCGGCAGTAGGTGTTTGATCTTGCAGTTGGGTGCCTGTTCAGTACTATTTGTTATCTAGAGATACCTGTATAGCATTAACTATATGATGACACTGTTGAGTTGTAGAGCGCTGGGGACGAAACCCGAATTGATGATCTGCAATTATGTCTTTAAGAGAGGTGATACAATGGAGCAGTAACCGTTCTAATAATTTTGGCACCATTGAAAAAAGACTTACTAGTCTATACGAAGCTACATTGTTTAGGACTTTTTTAGGCTTGGGTATTAAATTATTTCTGAGAATTTCAGTTCTGAAGTAATAAAGTGTTCAAAGATAGCCCGAAAAACCTACTGCAGCTATGGGAGCGGATTAGTTAGGACGTTATGCCCGTTAGTTATAGATGTGTCTCTAAGACATGTAGATATGTAGCTGGTAATGATCGCTGACTCAACATGAATATAAAATATCTAATGCTGACTTTTAAAATAATAAGTTTTATTATAGTTATTTTAACTGTTTTAATATAATAATATAATATAATAAAATATAATAATATAATATATAATAATATAATAAAATATAATAATATAATATAATAAAAACTGTTTGCTGGTCCTTGTATATCAGACATTTTATTTGATCAACAGACCTGTGTTTTTCAAAACTATAAAATCTTGATATTGTAAAGTTTCCTGTAATAAATAAATAAAAAAGACATGTGTTTTATGTCCCGCAAAGTGACAAAAGAATTCTAACACCCCTTCAAGCTGTGAAAACTAAACTGTCACTCTATAAGAATGACATGACTGCGAGACTCACCGTTTTGAGCATCATCCAAGGCAGGTATTTAGTTTGATCAGAGGGACAAGACAACGTGACTGCAGGGCTGCGCTGGGTCAGCTGTCTGCCGCATTCGCCCAGACAGGAAGCAGCGAGCTTTTATTGTTATTGCACATAAACGTCAGACGGCTGCTGCACGCCTAGTTGACTGCTCCTCACCTGCTGAACCTTGTCGTAAACAAAAAGAAAAACTGCGCACGCACATCTGTTTCGCCCTCTCGTGACGTGTACCGTTAGCCGCGGCTGGCAGGTAGTCGGCTGGCTGACTCGCTCGCTGGCTGGCTGGCTGAGTCTCTCTGGTGGTTGGACGTGGCTGCTGCGTCCGAAGACGCACAGTAACAACTCTGTCATCCAGATCATATCAATTTAGAGTAAACACTACTATATGGGAAAAAAAATTGTCTCGCAACCTGTAAACTAACATTTTTTAAATTTATAATAATGAACTTATATAGTACATAGAATTTTTAAATCTTAAAATTTTTATATGTAAAAAATATTTATGTTTAATGAATAGTACTTATTATGGTTAATAGAAACGCTAACAATCTTTAAAAAATGTAAAAATATTCTGTGTTTTGGTGTTTATTATTCAAATATTTAATTTATAAGCAAGTGATTTAGGCTTACATTTCCAACAAAATTTCTGGTATTATGAAATGCTGTGCTAAAGATCTATTAGTTATTTGTAAGCACTTCCACAAGTATATATTATTTTATATCTTACTTGACCTCAATTCATCGCTACTCAGACTGGGACGAGGTGTCTGGTCACCAGAGTAGAAATGACTGAATTTATTGTTTTGTGTTATTTTGTTCCGATTACTTAAAGATGCATTTATCAGTCTGAAATACTTTTATTTTCAATAATAATAATAATCTAAATTAAGTATTTAAATATATCATATTTATTTATTTATATTTTATAATAAATTTAACTGTCATTTAATTAATTACATGAATAAAGTTCTCCTCGTTCATGCATTATTCCTTTCCAATTTATTAAACATTTCCTTATTTAAAAATTGTCTATTTGATACGTTCTCTTCTTTACTTATTTGTTTCCGTAGTTTTTCTGTACATATATCGAACTATAAACAAAAAAAATATAATTTTAAATATCTATTTTCATTTTTTATTCGTTTTAATTTTTAAAAATATACAATATTTAAAAGAAAAGTCTAAAATCCCAGGATATTTTCATGGTTAAATTTTCTGTTGATTGGAAATAATACAAATTTAGACAATTTATAAGTATAGTCAGAAGTTGACTTGCAAGAAGTTTACTAGAATTTTGGCAATGAGATGGGTAAAAAATTGTTGCTATTACTAGGTAAGTATACAGGGTAAATAATATTAACAATTTAAAAAATAATTCACACTCTATACTTCTATTTCAGACGCATCTCTAATCAAACGTCTTCAAACGTTAACATTCTAGTGCTACTACATCTTCCAAATATTTATTTCACTATACCTTTCTTATATCAACTGAACTCAGCAATACTCACACTTTACCCTGTCTCTCCTGTGGTCTCTTCATAACTCCACTATTTCGACTGTTCTTCGTTCTATCACGTTCCCCTCCATCGAAGATTATCGTCGATAGTTTCCCAGATCTCAGTTTTAAAACATGCGTTAACACGCTCTGCTGGGTATAGGTTTTATTTTTGCATTTCGTGTTGTTCGCAAAACCTAATATGTCAATTCTATCATATTTGGGCATTCTACGGTGATGTTAGCGTTTTTCCACGCCTACACACCGGACGAGAAATACTCGAGTGCCAAAACGGGGGATCATTTGTTCTCTACAATTAATATTTGTTATTCTTTCCCTCATGGGCGTATTTTCTTAGTTGTGTATTTTTAATTAATATATTGGCCAAGTTAAATATTTTTAATTCTCGTACTTTCATATTTATGTATATCATCGTGTTTTCGACCTCCTTACTATTTCGGCAGTAGACGAATAATTGGATACACGAATCTAAATCTTACATTGAGATTAAAGGGAAAATTCCTGATTCTAATTTCTAATTATGTATTCGTTTAATGACTCAATTTAAATGTGTGTGGTGAATAAAATGTCCCGTTTTATATCTGTCTAAGAAAATGTAAGGCGACACTAATAAATTCGGACATAAAAATATAAACGACTGCTTAAAGACTAGAAAGAACGAATTCGCACCAAATGACCTTGAGAGGACGTTATGAATCTCGACCACTTGTAGTTATCAAACTCCTGAAAGTGTAGAAAGTGAGGTAATCTATTTATAATTGAAATATTGAAGCAGAGATACTGTGAGTGGAGTTCTCATTTTCTGTATCAAATAAATATAATTTTTAAGACTTTTAGCTACATATTTAATATAATCTGACAATCATCATTTAATAGATAAATAAGAAATACACATAATATGCTAGAAAAATTTATTAATTAAAAAAATAGTTTCAATACTACGTTTCGACCACCATTTCAGGACTTCTTAAGGTAACTTACAGTTTTGAATGTATGCATTTTTTTAATTAATTAACCATGTTTATATACATTGGCTGTATAGGTTTTTTTAATTTTCGTTATAGTTGTCGTTGGTATTTGACCTAACATTATGAGTGTCTTCTGAAACGCGAAACGATGAAAACGGCACTTTATAATATTTGTTTATAACATTAAAAATCAATACTGCACATTTTTTGTTTAGAAAATATCTTTCAAATGCTATAATTTAAAGAAATGTTGCCAATGTTCTGAAATTCTTATTGTTAAATCCTTTGTAACATATTTTTATTTGTACTTGCTTTCATAACTTATTTTCCATTCAAGCGGTCACCAAGTGTGGTTTAATTGCATCAATAAATTAAAAATGCACGATTCCTAGACGCTATACAAAAAAAATGGGTGCGATCATTTGAATAAATGAATGAAGTTATTGAACTAGAATTGGATCAATAAGAACTGCGGAGATGAAGCCTAGACGCCATACAAGAAAAAATAAGGGAGTGAATGGGGCGTGAAGAAATGAATGAAGTTATTGGACTAGAATTTTATTGAGCTGAAATAGAACCCAACCCCCCACACTAAAGCCTGCTGAGGATATTCAATGTAACTTATTACCAAATGCGCAAACTGTTTATAAATATAACTACACTGCCCTTCACCACGCATATAAAACAATAACTTTACCACACTATTATGATTATATTGATTCGTAAGTTAGGATTGTGTTATAGGTGCCGTCTTCTAGTCATTAATTGACATCGAATTTGAACATGTGATCCACCCTAATACATTAAGAACGAAATAAAATTAATCTTTTTGCTTTTCTGTCTTGCATCGGCACCATCCATAAAGCAATTCTTCATTTCCTTCACCGGATGTATGATTTACAAAGCTTGCTGCAAAGGGAAAGTTTCTCCAAAAATGGCTGAATGCCATTTATTTCAAAGGAATTAATTACAAGATTTTATTGCGCAAGTTGCAGCTTGTAAGTCAATGTGAAAAAGCAGTCGTCATTTGTGATTGTTTGCGTATGTTTAATATCGTCATCATAAATAAATTTATATAACTTTCGTGTAATGGTTATTTTATTTTCTAAGGTGTAGACAGGCTATGTATAGGGTAATTCACATAGTGGCAACTCCTCTCTTGTAGCATAGGAAAGGGATTTGAAAGGGGGGATGCGGAAGGGTAGCGGAATGTAGCCAAGGGTTAACTAGAGCCCCAGGGCTATGGTTTAAGGATCCTACCCGGCAATTCGCCTAAAAGTGATGCAGGGAAAACCCCAGAAAAACCTGAATCAGGTAGGTCGGGTATTTGGTACTTGTCCCACGCCCTTCCTATGGCGGGAAAGGGAATATTTTTAAAAAATATTTCATATAATATTATAGTGAAACAAGTATGGGTAGATTTTTAAACAATCATTTGTCGTTATTCAGATAAATCCGTCTCCGTACACGTGTATTATGTCTTAACACGAAAAAGGTTTTTCAAAAAAAAACATTTCATCTCACCTTTCAGGAGTTAACACTTACGATATATCAACTTGCCAACCCCTACACACCTGGGGAGTGTTTCGCAAAAAGCTCGCAATTGCAAACGCTGTGTAATTAGTACTAATTAGATAAATAAACAGCCAAGTGACATATTTATGTAGCTCTTATTTTTGTCTTTTTATTTATATAATTAGTATACTTTTACTAAGACATATTTTATGATTTCAACTGGGCAATTTCGTTTTCGGAACAACCATTCAACAAGGTTTCGGTTGACGCTGTGGCCTAAATGCTATTTCTTATTTATATTTAAGCGGAGGATTTCCATACTATATGTTAACTGACCCATTATGTGATCCCATTTTCCGGACCTGGTAGTCAAAATTTAATAACAATATTTTTAAATTATTCATAATTTAATTGAAAAAAATGTAAAATAACAGGAATTTGCAATGAAGAAGTGAAATATTTAGTTCCAAAAGTACAAGAAGAATTAAGTTTATATTACAGTCAAATGAAAATATTATTTGGTAATCACATATTCGATCGCAGACAGTGATATAAAGCAGTATCATTACATAAAGAATATGAAATGGATGAGAATATATAAATATAAACTAATGGTCTACCAAATTTCCTTTGGCGAGTGTTGAAAAAACAGCTTCTTTTGTCTATATTCATATCACGAACACGAAAACCTTTATAAGACACAGGACAAACTAAGTGACCATCTAACCTTCTAGAAACTTAGTAAATTGCGCCTGTTTTATATCATAACACGCATGTGTGGAGCCATCTTAATGTGATACAAATGAGTCAGTCACAGCCTCCTTTATGCATCTCTCTGGAAGTAATTTACAATTATAAAGGATTTTTTAAGCAATTGAAAATGACATTTACTTGTAATTAACTGCTTAAATTATCGTGAATGTGGTATTTTATCATGGATCGCATTTTTTCAACCTATGTTACAGTGATCCCTGAGTAAAAAAATCCGTGTTATTTGACATTATGTGACGTGTATTTATGAAGCACTTTATCGAATAGTTTTGCTGCGTGGTTCTTACAGCACTTTTGATAGCAGGAGTAATTTTATTCTGTGAAACTGAGAAATGTACGAATGTATGAATGTATAAAATGCAAATCAAATATATACTCATCTATACATACTGTATATGTGTGTTTATGTAATTCAATAATTTTGAAATAATTCTTCTAGGAATGGCAGAATTTTGTAGGGATCACCTGATTGTGTGGGCATCGAGTTATCCATGGTGTGTTTAGCGTGACCAGCTTTATTATCAACAAACTGTAATATAAGTGCATGTATTACAAAAATAACACCTAAAATTCAAATTTATAGAGATAATGTTCTGTGATATAATTTAGTAGAAGTCTTTCAAAGGGTAGTGCTTGGACTCTGCTACCTCTGGTCGGGATTTTATAGAAACGTAAATAATGATTGCGTCTACTTGCAGGCAGTTTCCTAGAATTCGGAGGCTGGCGTTGACAGAAACACAGCTGGCCAGGATTGTCCACAAGTACAAATTAGCGTAGCTGTAGTTTTACTACTCATAGTTTCATAACGGATTCACTCAATTTCAACAATTAATATCACTAAAAGTACTAATATTTCATATCTTAACTTTAAACACTTCCTCCCATTGATTCATTGACAACATGTCTAACGCAACCACTCTGGTATCCTCATACTTCCACCACCATTTTACGACTCTTTATCGGCCCTCGGACATAACTGGTGTTATTGTTTAAATTTCGGTTCTATAGCTCGAAAGGTCCGCGCACAATTGAGAGACAAGTCCTGCTGTTCCCTCCAAGAAAATGGCTGTGCTTAATTTTTACCGACTAACCACTCGCTTGTACATCTGGTATTACGTATTCTGCAGCAAGATTTATCAAATAAATATTCTTGAAATTTTTCTTAAATTTATTTAGTAAAATAATTAAGTGATTTAACAAGATTATAGTGGAAATATCCTCGATTAGATTGCCAGAGCAGACAAAACTGAATTATTTTACAAAATTAGCACTAGCCACTACTCTGAAAGTATGCTAATGTTTCTGTGCAACTGTGAAATGTACGAATGAATTTATAAATAGCACATAAAGTATAGACACTATCGATAACTCGATGCCCATAAAATCCTGGTGTTATAATTTTTTTCTCTAAGTTCACCTGTTTTTTATTTTAGTTCTTTGTAGAAAGGAAACCACACAATTTAGGACAAAACATCGTTCCGATGAATTTTACGGCTATGAAATGTTTTTAACAGCATAAAAGTAAAAAAACAATCCATGAATATCAGAAAAACCTTTACAGGCTCTGTATCTAATTTATGACCTTCATACTTCTCAAATGTAGTTGTTCGGAATCTCTTGTTCTCCCGTAGTTTGTCATGTAACTGAAGGTATGACATCTTTCATACAATGCGACTTGGCTCTTGTACAAATAAATGAATAATAGCGAAGGTCTGCAAACCTGTAGATTTTATCGCGATGAGGGCACTGACTCTGCTAAGTTGGGAAATGTTGTGCGAACTGCAGAACCTGGTTTACTAAGGGGCATTCAATACTACCTCACAGAGAATAGATCCCTGTTATTTTCACGGTAAAAAACATATTTCACATTTAATTATTTGATGATTTTTTTACAGTGCAGATTTTCAATTTGCCCAGAAAGACCTTTCCGTGATTATAGTAAACAGTCAATGATCTTTTTATGGCTTTTGTCCGTTTCAGACAGCCTAGGTAAATGTTATATGTGTTATTCTACCTATATATATATATATATATATATATATATATATATATATATATATATTTCATTATGAAATAAACATTTGAGTCAGCATACATTCAATTTTATATGTCATTTACTTTGCACGCTGTACGATTTGTGGCACAAAGAACAAAGTTCGAAAATTCACATTATGAGCTAACACGAAATTTCCCCGTGATGTCCTTGGTAAATTTTCCTCACCGTTTCTAAAATATTCGTAAACAAAGCAAATGGTAAATATTCTAAAATTATATGATTATTTATTAATATAATAATTGTCTCATTGCGTTGAAATGAAACATTACCGACACTATACCGGCAAAGGACTCGGGTCGTTTTATCGATGACCTAGTACTACTACTAAATGAAAGAGACGATTTGCTGTTGTTACAACTCCTCATTAAATCATTGCATCACAAGGCCCGGTTGACCAAAAAAATGTTATCTACGGGGGAAAATGTAAGGTTGGTTCTAAGGAGGTCCACCCATCTAGCGTTCCTGTCAAAATCGACCGCTGTCAAGTTTTGGAGGACCGATCACACTTATATTAAGCATCATTTTCTCTCGCTGCTACCGCCTAAGCTACATTGCCCAGGGCCGCAACTGGATGTGACAGATCGGATTTACTGGCAGTGCTATCTTAGACAGATGGTATTTCTCAAGTATAGCACTTGAAGCCTTTACCAGTCTTTGGCGTGTCTATCCGACAGACTTTCGGATTTTCTGTAATCTTTCAATGGCAGAGCTGCCAACGTAGAGCCTTCTCACTTGGATCCTACCTGAGGTATACACACTACCTCCTAGGATCCTACGCCAGGGATCAGGGCCAAAACTGTGAACGGTCTGCGTAAGCAGACGAACGTTCTACTGTATCGTGCAGAATAAGGAATAAAAAGGCAGGCTGGTTAATTTATAGCAACATTTAACAGACTAAGCGGCTAAAATGCGAGTTGCGATTCATAGCTCGCGCAATACTACTCAAGGTGAACCAAACAGTAGTTAATGAATCTCGACAAAAACTATAATACGGTAATCATAATAGCACTTAAAGCAACGGTAAGAGTTTATTTCTATTCTTTAGCTCGAGTTGTTTGAAGTTTTTGTTTCATTTGCAATGTTGCGTTAGAAATATTTTCCTAAATTAGTTAGAAAACCGAGCATATCACTATTTCGTAACTGCCACTACTTCCAGAATGTAACCATCTCGTGTAATGATTTGCTTCATTTTAATACCGAAGACACGAACTGATCTACAGAATAAATTCAGTTTCCATAGATCCTCTCGAGAAGCAAAGCTTTTAAGGCTGGGAAGGAGTTATACATCGTTTTGGACCAATATCTCATTAATTAATACCTTAATTTTTTATAAGAATAATTTATAATGATAACATTAAATACTGTATTAAATTATTCAAATTAAATATTACATTATAAAATCAATACAATTATTATTCTTACTATAAAATATTTTAATAATGAATACCAATATTCCAAGTTTATAAATAAATACAATTATTTTCAAAAAACTCATTTACAGAGTAATAGTGGCTCAGTAGAATTTTTTAAGCTTACTTTTGAATGAAACTGAGTGCTTCTTAATACTTTTAAGGTTTACAGGAAATTTGCGAAAAATTGATTATCAGGTTTATTCCATCCATTATTGTGCAACCTAAAGACTCTTATGTAAATTTTTTGTGTCTCGTATCAAATTAATGTATAACCGAGTTGGTAATAAATTTATCATAATTACTTATTACAAATACCATCAATGAGTCAATGAATTAACTTAATTATATTAATATAGATTAAGTATACCTAATTTCTTGAATAAGTATCTGCATGAAGTCCTCACTTTATTCTAATAACATGTTTTTCCGCTAGAAAGTTTTCGTCTGTTGAGTTACATTAATCATATACCATTCTAAGGTTACTGGGTTTAATATTACAGAGAAACCAATCTCGGTAATATTAGACGTGTTACGACAAGTTACATTAAAACAACCGTTTTAACACGTCGTTTTAAAACGCCGTTTCAGAAATTTATGCTGTATTATAACCTATGTAATTACGTTCATCTCCACTCGAAGAAATTCTTTATTTGTTCATGTTAATAATTATCACCAAACGAGTTCTCCATTCTGAAAATTTCACAGCTGCGACCTGTTGACAGCAAATTTCTTCTGGAGTCATTGAAAGTGTGATGTTAATTGTGTAGTGTAGTGTTACATTAAAAACAATTCCATCTAATTTTCCTTTTCATTTCATCTGTCTATTATGTTAATATAGTCTGTAAGTATGTAGTTTTATTTCATATAATTTCTAATTTATGTATTTTTTTAAATTTTACTATATGTTTAGTTTATAATATTTTTCTATAGCTTTCATTACGTTTCTTTTTATTGTATTGTATGTTTATGTATTTAATGATAATTTTGACTTGTCCAATTTCCTTATTACAGGATTAACGGAATATATTACATAAATATAAATGTAAACACTCAGCGCTCTCAACTTAAATTCCCTGACCAGAAATGTAAACAGGTCTTCTTCGTCTGGTAGCCAAATGATCCAACCATTAATCACTGAAGAGATCTCAACATTTTGTTGGGAAATCAATCTTTCGAATCTTGATGTTTTTCTTTCTGTTGTGCTTTCTCCTAATTAAACCTTTCCACGAGAAATTAAATAGGAATTAAGATTTTTAAAGTGATAAATATGGACGAAGTTCTAGAACAAAATTACTTCATTGAAAGAAAAATTAGTGAATATGGAAAGATCTAAATTACGTGTTCGAGATGACGATAACTGCTGATTGCACGCTTCGTTGAAATATTTAAAAGAATATAAAATTTAATTTACATGTACATCTACTCCGTTCCCTGCGTAAATAACTCGCCAAAACGAGAAATTCCCTCCTAGCTAAATACTGACATAACGACGCTCGTTTGCCACAAACGTAACAACGCAACTTCATCTAAAAGCTACCTAGATAATATTTCCTCCGGGCATGCGGCAAATTGCATGGTTTCTGCTCTGGAGTTTTAATAATTCTCTTTGCGCAATATGAGAGTAAAGTTACGTCAACTCTAACAATTAATTTGTTAGAGTACGTTTCACAAGCAAATTTCGTTAATATACTCTGCGGTTGATGCGACAGGCAAAGAGAAAAAAATTAACACTGAAAATAGATAGAAATTATATATATATATAAACAGTAAACTTATTGTTACTATGGACGGAGAAAATATTTCTCCGTAATCAGATATCGTCTATCTTTTCAGATATTTCTAAATTGATATTACGATGAACGTGTCGCAATATTTCGTCTCAAGGTCAAAGATGCGTAGATTATAACTTGATCAAAACATTGAATCTTTTCTTGAATATTTTAATGTTACAACAGCTCTTATCAAACATTAGTAACTGATTAAGAACTAATGATAGTAAAATCTATCAATACGCAATAATGATTTTTCCTCAATGACTCATAACTTGAGAATACCAACAAGAAGAAAATACACGATAAAGAGCTAAAAGAAGTGTCGAGTATACGTGTCTTATTCCAAACCTAAGTCTGATTATTTGTTACTGTATAAAAAATATGAGGATTACTTTGTAAACAAATTATCATCGCCTCAAAAAAAATTATTTCATAATGTAAGATCATTTACGTTTATATATATATATATATATATATATACATACTGGTTATTTTCGCTTTTTAAATTCAGTAATTCAATAAAATATAAAAGAATATAGCTGACATTCTAATTATTATGTTAATTGTGGCATTTTTTAAATGATATTTGAGAAGTTAGAAGTTAGGGTTTGTACGTTGCCCCATAAATTGAAATTTTTGGGTTCAATTCTTCAACAGGTTAACGGTAATTTAATCTTCGTTCACTATGTGTAAAATTTCAACCATCAAACTAAGGGTTGTTGAGATACGCCAGCGACCAATCTCTTTTATTACGTCCACCAGACCATAATCACATAATAACAGAACTTAGAATAAGAAAGAAATTGATTTAAAAATTTTGGAATGAATTACGGTTTATTTATTGATACAATTACTCCTACAATGAAGAAATCTCAAAACTCAAATATAAAATTGCCCGTCAAAAGGTAAAATAAAAAATATATAACATACGAAAATAATAATGATAATAAAATTAATAAAATAATAAAATTTAAGCTATATGTTTTAAAACAACCCACACGCACAGTCCAGTATCTAAATTTCTCCTAAAACCAGACTTTTAATACCAAATTAGGCATAGTTACCAGTCGTTTCCACAGGGTTGCACGTATCTGCTTTAAGAAAAATCTCCTTGCCCATGACATTAAGCGTATCTCAAACGATCTACGTAACAACAATTAACCCACAGAAACCATGAAAATAGCGTTGCAAAAAGCTACAAAACTAACATCAACCCGTACCACATATATAAAAACCGCACAACGGCCCGTTCTATATTTACCAAACTTTCCAAAATTATCAGAAAAAATCCGCAAAGTTTGCAATTCAGGGTTCGCATAAATGGCAAATTATCCGACTCTGTTAAAATTACCAGGGGTCACGGGGGGGGGGGTGATCGGTCCATTCATCTTCCTTACTTTCCTAAATGATTTAACAATGCTTATAAATTCCCATATTAAACTGTTTGTCGACGATTATATGGTTTATAGGCAAATCGTAAGCGCGGAAGATGATCGGACTCTTCAGGCTGACCTGGACAAAATTTACGAAAGGTTAGTTAGAAATAAAATAAAAGTAAACTCAACGGAGAGTAAGGAATTACAAATAAAGAAAAACGTTCCTTCAGTCAGGTATAAAATGGTGAATGAAGTTAAAACGGAATCCAACGGTTGTATATATTTTGGAATCACGATTAGAAAGGATCTAAATTGGGGAAATCAAGTCAGCAAAGTTTTGAGGAAAAGTGCTAGGAAAACGAAGATATCTGCTTACAGATCAGTTTATATTTCTAAAAATGATCACCCTTTCAAAATTAAAGAAAAAGGGCAACGTACAGACGGCAAATATTCATGTGTTAATAGATGAATTCACGACTGGAATTCATTGTCTGCAGAATTACTGACAACTTTTCCGAATAGCGCTGATCAGTTTAGACGTAGGCTAAACTACATTAATCAAGGGGAATTATATATATATATATATAATATCAACGTGATAATAGTCTAATTTTGTGTTTTTGTGGTATTTGTTGAGCTCTAACAATTGTGTCGGGCGAACCTGATTGTCGGCGCCTTGAAGGAACAGTTCCACGTCGAGAGCCGCCGGGGGCGAACGCCCTACAAAAGTGTAGGAAATCCACGTGTTGTTTAATTCAAATCGTGCCTTGAGGAATCTCTGTCTCGTGTTCGAAAAATAAAATATTAAAAAATATCGAAGTTTGATTCTTTACCTGAATATAACTTGGCACACAAAAATGAATACAACATTTTGGTTATTAATTACTATAATATATATTTTCTTATTACACTTTTTAATTTCTATCTGGTCAGCGTGAAGTGAAGTGATTTATGATAAAAGAAAGATGAAATAAAACAGTGAGGTGGAGTTTTATTTGTTTTTTCTGGTAAATAATAATAATAATAATAATAAAATTAACAAAGACAGTTGGCTTATGTTACCCATATATTTGTATATATGTTATATTTGTATTTATATATCATTTTTGTATTGTTATTTTTATAGATATAGTTACCACCGGGCAAATTCCCAATAGTAGCTTAATAATAATAATAATAAACCTCTACTTTTAACTTCACACTGTTGTAACAAAATTCCAAATATGTATATTAGCTACAGGTGTACTTTTATAGTATTTTATATAGAAGACTTATTTTTCTTTTCATTCGGTAAACCACGGAGTCTTCTTAATGCCCTGCGTCATTTCAAATCGGTATCCTCTTGGAAGCTTTAGGTTACGCAGATTCTCGTTTCTATCGATGTGTCCTGCCATTTTACATTAGATATACATATAATAACTCCAATTTTTTGTATAACACATTATTCCTTTCAGTAATATTTGGAAGACATATTGATGTCCTACAGACCAGCCAAAAAGTGGATTGAAAGCAGACACATAGAACGGGATCTACTACCTTCTGATAACACAGTGTAGGTTAGGAGATAGTAAATACGTTTAATTATTCCATATCAAAACGGAATGAAGTAACAGTACAAGAAAGAAATGATTGGGTTAAACTATATTAAACAACCTGTGATCGTTAATATAAATTCGGTGGCAGGCAAAGATTGTGTTATTTAAAATTAATTCTGGTAAAAAGGTCTCATATATTAAGATCAGTATATGGACAAGAACGAAACACGATTCTGGTAAGTTGAATCGCACTGTGTAATAATAAAATGTACATGATAAAAGAAGTCATAATGAGGAAATGGTGAAGAGCCCAAGTAGGAACAAAGAGAAGCTTCAGGAGTGCATAAAACGACTGTTGAAGCAAGTAAATGTAGTCGTAACTTCAGCTAAATGTCAATGATTTCTGTCAAATATGAATGACGACGAAATGTTTCCAGTGTCACAACTTTTCCACTCCACGCTGTTGGTGGCGGCGTTTATGCGAGGTCATTGTCATAGGACGGGTGACAGAACTCAAGAAATGGATAATGACCTACAGATAATCAGTGGTTAGATACTACGGACGAGCCTTAAAGGCACTTGTGCAGATAAGACGAAGGAATGACCTGGGATCGTCTCTATCTCCGCTATCAGCGTTTGTGCAATATTCTTCCCAGACATAACACATCAAGGAGAAAAGGCCTTTAGTAGCAGACGTCTAGTCCTATGAACTCACCAACGATAACACAAACGTCCATTCACTGGGTATCGTCTGTAATTCACGAAAGCTGAGTCACATGATCACATGTATCAAATCAGGATACATCGAAATGCAGATTTGATATGCGCTTGGATGAAGTTCTTAATCTGTGATAGATTCAAAATCCGTACAGGTATCATTTACTCTACGGAAACAACGATGCCCTCCAGTAACACGAAAAAAAATCAACTCCCGGTATCAACACTTAAAAAAATGCATATAGACTCAAAACTAACTTGGAAAGTACATATAGAAAAGAAGAAGAAACAAATGGACATACACCTTCGTGAGCTATACTGGCTGCTCGGTAGAAGGTCGAAACTGCCTTTAGAAAATCCAATCATCATATATAAAACCATCAGAAAACCGATTTGGACATTCGGAATTGAATTATGGGGGTGTTCTAGCAAATCTAATACGTTCAAGATACAAAAATCGCAGTCGAGAATCCTCAGAGCCGTGGTTGATGCTCCCTAGTATACTAATAACCTAATGCTACACCAAGAACTACGAATACCATTCATCAATGTTATAATTGAAGAGAGACCAAGGAAACACCATGATAGACTCGAAACATATACGAACCCACTTATAAACACATTCCTGGAACATAAAATCAACAAAATACTAAAGAAATGCTGACCAATTGATCTGAAATGTGGTAGCCGATGACCTATCCTTCGGAGAGGTAATGAATTCAATTAAGTAAATGAATTATAATTATAATTATAAGCCAACAAAAATAGCTCATGTGTTTCTGATAGCTATTTAAATAAATAATTATGTAAAAAACATGCGATCTAGAACTTCAGGGTATGAGTAGACTAGATTCTTCGAATGACAATATACAAAATATGTAGGGGTATTTAATTTCGCAAACATATAATAATAATCGCAGATTAGTTCATTTAAACTTGTTTTAAAAATTCCTTATACAACAAATTCTACAGAAAAACTGCTCAAAAATAGTATATGTCAAAATATATTTTCTTACTATTTTATGTTACATCGGTGTTCAAGTCGGTTCTACCATAACTGAACAACAATTGTATCCAATTGATTAACTAGGGAAATTTTTAATTCTGCTTTCCAGACAGAATACCTGACGAAGTCGATGAAGATCGTAGTGGAAACGTTGTATTAGACCCTGCTGATAAACCAATCATCAATTATTAAATCTATTCACCAGGAAAGCTTGCATTCATTAGAACCGAGAGAAAGAGTTGTAAATTTGATTATGATACGTTAGCTGAAACTTATTTTAATATTTTGATGAATCACCTATGTATAAGTCATTATACTGGCAGAACATCGAACCTCCTAATCGCTACCTTGAATGCTGAAAAATTAGTTTAAATTTAGCTGTGGTTAATACTCGCCATTAGCCATTAGCCATGGGCGTGATATTGCTCAATTATACTTGTATTTGACAAAGATAAAGAGTTTATATATATATATATACTGTAATAACCAGCTCAGAAGGACAGGAATTCTGTTCTTATTTTTCTCAGATTTGTTTACAAACTCAGATTGGGGATCCTTGAGTGGTTTGAACATATAAAAAAATAATGATAAAATGACAGATAAGTGACCTTCTAGTGAGGGAAGGACAAATAATTGGGGCATTTTGCAGTTCTTAGGGCTAATTGGTTGTGGACGACGGAACCCTGAAAGGCATCATAACAGATGGACAAGGTAATTATTTTAAAAGGAAACGTTTAATTTAATTGTTTGAGTGGCTCTCGGAGCGGGAGAACGGCAACAGATGGTGTTTGTTTGGAGAAAGTGGAAATGAAAAAAACTGTGAAAACAAGGGAAGATTCTGGAGGCCGGATATAAATAGGAGGGCAGTTGGACAGTTCGAGAGAATCATTATTATTATCGGTTGGAGAGGAGACGGACGTGTCAGCGGGGAGAGCGATGGTGCAGGTCCACAGAGACGGACGTAGGGCCAAGGTAAAGTGGCTGAAACAATGTTATGAACAGCAAGGAGATTTTTTGCATTCAGTAGGGAGAGGAGACGGACGTGTCAGCGGGGAGGATCATCGGATGGTATGCGGCCAAGAGTAATCAGCTGGGCATCAGTCGTCAGCAGGTGGAGTTTCATCGTGGAGGTCTGTCTGCCAGCAGAGGTGTTTGAATTCGTCGAGAGGGTGACGTCGTCAAGAGGAGGTGGCTGTGATAGCAGAGTGTGAGCGCAGCCTTGTGCCTTTTAAGCCTGTATGAAGTGAGTGTGTTGTCCAGAGAGCGTGTAAATTTATTTTCTGAATTAATAATTGTAAATTGCTAATAAAGGGTAAAAAGTGTCAGATTTCGTCTCATTTCGTTTCATTCGTTTCAATCGTTTCATTTGTTTCACTCGTTTCAATCATTTCAATTATTTCGTTTCAATCATTTCGTTTTTCATTTATTGTAACTGTATTTGTTTAATTGTAACATTTTGTTCCGTTTCCTTATCAACCCAGTAAAGACCTTGAGGGTACCGAGTCCAAATATTTAAAATGTAATCTAGGTAAATAAAATTGTTTTGATTTATAAAATTTCATCAAATTTGTGTAATTGAAAATTGTGTTTTAATAAATAATAATTGTTTGTTTAAATTGGTAATTTTATTTATTTGAGGTATTACATACGTGGAGCAAATGTCATTAATCAAAAATTTATTAGTGTTTATTAGAATATATATATAATAAGGTTTCTTAGATTTCTTTTTGTAATATAAGGTTGCATTAAATTAATGATTTAAAACTTTAAAGATATATATGTCTGACTATTTAAGAGTAAATTATAAATAAAACACAGCCTTTTAAAGACAGAAAAAGATTTATAATTGAAAAATATAACATGTTGTCGCTATTTGCGTCCCCTTCAGGTATATGAAGTGTAACAAAATTTTGAAAGTATGACTTGTTGACTGCTGTGACTGTTAGGTGATTTACAGCTATTCTCAACAGTTAGAGGTACACATTAAATGAGAAGAGAGTGTCTTGTTTTTCGTTATATTGTAACGACACTTTAATTTGTTTTAGAAAAATTAATAAAAGAGGAATTTAGCTCTTTCTAAGAATGTATAATTAAGAAACCTTTACACAGTCTTTGAACATCAACTTCCAACAGTAATTTACGACAACGACATTTTATGTTTAGAGATTGAAAAAAAATAAAAATGCGGCTACTACCGTAAACTATCTGTTGTATACTGAAACTTTGAATTCAGAAGATCGTAAAAGTAATATAACTCACTTTATTGGGGTAGGAAATATTTAAATTATAAAAGTGTGATGAAAAATGAAGTTGTAAACTACTGAATATTCAATATTTCCAGGTTTGAGATGCAGCATAACGGAGTGTGGAGATTTTAGCAGTGATCGCTTTTATCTTGTGACGGGGAGTTTGTATTTGGAATTTATTTAAACTCCAGAACTACCAGAATCGAATGTATCTTTTTAAGTAGCCTATATTTCCAGACGAAACCGAAAAAAAATATAACAGAAATTGTTAGATATCTGTATAAACGGTGCATGTATATTTCCACCAAGAATTTACTGTGGGTAGTTTCGAACTATCCACGTTGCCACGAATTTAATTTAGAAAAGTCGCAGTAACCCATTGCGAAACTCTTCTCAACTATATAAATGTCAGGATAAATAATACATAAAAATAAATAAGCATCGGACATTTTAAATCACAAAAAATAAGTTATTAAATTAACAACGTATCGTCGCTTCTTTGCAACCTCTTCAGGTTGAAGATTTTGAAAAATAATTATGTACATTCTATGCTGACTGCCGAAAAAAAAGCAAATTAAGCGATGAAAAGTTGTTAATTTAATAAATTCATTTTTCCGATTTAAAATTGGCTGATGTTTATTTATTTATTAGTTTTCTCAATAGTCAGAATACATATTTATATGTATCATTAATATATAAAGATATTAACGAATAAATGAATTTATTGACTGAAATTAAGTGTACACTTGGTGGCAGCTATAATTAAATATAAAATTTTATATCTAGATTTAAAATAAAATTAAGCTATTACGAAGGAAACAATAAAACATATTTTTCAACTCACTCTAATAATAAATGAAAAAAATTGTCGGATTGAAAACTAATAATAAGAAAGATGTTGAATTTTAAATCAGTGGTCACTTTTACCAATATAATTTGGTGGACTTGTAAGGTTCTGTACTTCGCTCCTGGCTAGTTTGTTAAAATAAATTTTAAACAAAGCACGAGTGCACTTCCCCGAGTGCTAGCGATTCACAAACGCGTTACAAAATTATCGAAAAAGGGTGTAAATTGCTGTTGCCTACTTCCGTACTGTTTCGTAATTGTACAAGGAGGGACGGTCGTTGAGCCTTATTTGATAAGTAAGTTTTCCTTAAGTGGTTACAGATAATGAAATTTTCATTTGCTTGCAGTGGAATCCTGTTTTAACTAGTAAATTTAAATTTATATTGAACTTGCTGCAACGCTACATACATTTGCATAGAAGTTTACATAGGAGTTGACAACGAGTGCATGTGTAATTAACATACAAAAAACCTTTCGTAGATTTCAGTTGCCCACAATTCTGAAGAAATAAAATTTTTTAGTTGCTTCAGAAACTTGGTAAACTTGTCTACTTACATTTGCTTTAACAGTAAATATAAATTCTGGAAAAAATAAAAAATTTGGTAACACTTTTTCAACGTCTTGAAATTTGTTTTAGAATTGTGAAACGTTTTGATTTTGGAAAAGTATTTTTATGTATGAACTAACTGAAAGCGAAATTTTACCTAAGACTTTGTTTTGAAATTTATGATTCCCAAAATGTGTGAAAATAAATTAGATGGTCCGCTGTTCATTACTCTTACAGTAAATTTATTCCCCGCGGCTATTCGTCACGAAAGAAAGTGAAACTTTATGATTTATCTTCAATTTAAGCATCTGGATAATTATTATAGATACTGATTTTAACAGCGGTTATATGACCGGGTCTAGTGACTCCTATTAAACAACATGTGTGTTGAGACGACATACACGAAAAATAATTTTTTTCTCTTAAAATGAGTGTCGCAAGGTTAATTTATTTGACTCCAGTATTGCGTCTGTTGCAGTGGAGCAACTTAAAACATATTTAGTTTCACCTGATGAAACTAACTTGATGTTACAACAACCAGATGAGCGGTTTATTTTGAAAATTATCGCAGCTGATGAAACTTGGCTGCAGCAATTTGATCCTTGAGAGCAGACAACAACGCTCTGTGTGGAAATCTCTGGCATCATCAACACTCACACACGAAATCAATGGGAAATTTTAGGTCATGTCATTTCTTTCCTTTTTTTTTCCTTTCATCTTTTCGGGGTAAAAACACTTAAAGGACAATGTTATTGTTAGTTTAGCCTAGATAATAAGTAACATTATCATATATCTGCCACCGGGCCATTTGCCCAATTATAAATTAATAAATGCATACATACATGTTCAGGAAATTGTATCCGCATATCGTTATAGTAGTTTACTATATGGATGAGCTGACAATTATTCTAGGCTATTTCAACCGTAAAAGGCAGCATTTTAAAGCAACGGGCTGGATGTTGCAAACGGTAATGCAAGGCTGCACGAATGTTGTTGCTCAACATCTCACAAAAATTAAAATTAAATGTGTGAGTCGTTATAGTCATGATTTAGGCAACCCAACGTGAAGCAACTCTTTCCTTCAATAATTTTTTCGTCAAAATAAGCAGTGGTGAAATCAGCGGAGCCTATATATATATATATATATATATATATATATATATATAGTGTAGTGGTTACCGTCAATGGCTCGCATCACAGAGATCCCGGGGTGGGCATGGATGTTTATGTTCATCCTAGATACGAACTAGGATTAAGACTGATGGAGAATTGACACACTGTCCATGTTTCCCTTCCAAATCCAGAATGCATTATGTAAGATGACAGTCTGATCGTTGTCTCGGTAGGTGAAGACCCTCAATGGGCTGCCAAGCCATCAAATAAATAAATAATAATATATTTATCTATATAATAAAAAAGGATGTATATTTGTATGTATGTATTTACGTTAATTTCTATACAAATTTAATCGCGTGGACAGATTGCAACAAAAAAAGGTACACATATTCTTCAAAACACGAAAAACGGTACTGTGGGGATGATAAACCGCTAACATAAATGTGGAAAGAATTATAATTGGAAAACGTGATAATTTTGAGTTAAATTACTGCCCGACAACATTCCATGACGTCACGCGAGAGAGAGAGAGAGAGAGAGAGAGAGAGAGAGAGAGAGAGAGAGAGAGAGAGAGAGAGAGAGAGAGAGACGTTACAACGAGACGAACAACGGAAATAGTTCCTTTTAATAAAGCATAAATATTTTCATTGCATAAAAAGTGTAATTTGATCCAGCAATACTGCATCGAATTATAATAAAAAAAAATACGAATACTTTATGATCCTTGCAGAAAATGTAAGTTAATTTTCGTGCCATATTAGTGACTCTAATATGACGACCAATTGTTTGAATTGTGAATCTAGCTCAAAATTTCATCAATTTAATCTTCCGTAATGTCTGAAGACTGAGGGACAATTATATCCTGCAATACTCAGTGAGTATTTTTAAGTATTATATTCGTAATTCGGAGGTATATTTTTTGGGATTGATGCAATAAAATTCAATGTATTTTATAGATTTTCAATTAATGCACTATCGGTCTAAAGGATGTACGTAACAGTTATATTTAGGTTGAATCACTTCTTCACTAAAGTTTAATATAGAATTATGTACTTTTTCGGTTTTATATAAATAAGTACACTGGCAACCCCGGGCACCCTGCAAATATAATATATATAACTGGAAATATATATAGGCTAAGATAATTTACAGTCTAATTAATTGTCAACAACGACATCTGAATACTTTATATTTAATTCCCAGCGGGACAAATAATCTTGCATTACTTCGCTATTCCTTGTTGTCGGGTAAGTTGATACATATTTAACAAATACCGCCAATAATCTCTAAGAAAGAATACTAGGCCAATGCCGCCGAAAGGCTGTAGATTTAGACGCGTTTCAGCCACGAGAACGAGGTATACATTAACTTTAATTATTCAGAATTATCTTAGCGATACTAAACTCGTACGTGTTCTATAGTTCAATGCCGTGAAACGCATTTCATAGGAAACTAAGAGACGCTTATTTCTCTCACGCATTTCCGCTGCGTATTTCAGTCTCATAATAACTCAACCCCTTATGAAGATATTACAGAAGGCTTTAAAGATATCCGGCGAAACCATAAGGCACAATTACGTACAAAAATTATTTGAAACATTCTTACATGTGAGATATGCAACCTCTTGCGTGAAAATGGACGAAGAGGCTGCTCAGTCTGCACATGGTCTGCGAGGGCTATTCTCTCGCAGGCAATACCTGCGAGGGATGTTCTCTCGTAGGCAGAACCTTTTAGGGATACGAAGGGGCTACCTTTGGGTATGCCTTTTCCTCTCCGTTTTTGAACTAAGGTTCCCACAAGCCGAGGCATCTCGGCCTGTTCTGAGAGGTGTATGTTCCGGGGTCACAGACCTTGGGCATACGGTAAGAGTTGTCCGCTATTCCCATTGGAATAGTCGGCCAGCTGCCTCCTAAACTGGTCGAGGCACGGAGAAGGGAATGCTGCGTCCCCACAGCAAACTCCTCTCCCGCTATCGGAAGGGCGTGGGACAAGTACCCAATGCCCGACCTACCTGATGCAGGTTTTTCTAGGGTTTGTCCTGCATTTCTTTAGGCGAATGCCGGGTAGGATCCTTAAAATATAGCCCGGGGGCCCTAGTTACCCTTGGCTACCTTCCTCCACCCTTCCACATCCCTTCTTTCAAATCTCTTCCCATGCTATAAGAGGGGAGTTGCCACTATGTTGATTACCCTATACATAGCCTGTTTACACCAAAAAAAAATGCTCAGTCTGCACCCGTTGCTAAGTTCTTTACTTAAGAATCTACGGAAAGATGAAAATAAGGTTTACTTTAGAATATCCATTGCCTCATTTGTCTAATTACTTGACGAAAAAAAGGATAGTCTACAGCTCAGAAACACACAGTTTAGGAATTTTGAACAACCAACCGAGATACTGGCGTTAAAAAAAGGTGAATATAAATATATGGATAATCCCACCGTTGCTCACACAAGGAAATGTCGTAACGTCAGGGAAACGTTGTTATATAAATAAATTTTGCGTACAATTTGAAAACCCGAACTGAAGAATATAAAAACAATCTTAAATTCAACATTAAAAATAATTCAGTCGTATCAAAATTCATAATTTAAATAACCATATTAGCAATATAGTAAAATATAAGGCGAAGAATGAAAACATTTTCAAGATTGGTGATGGAAATATTGCATATAAGATCTTATGATAAGTGAAAAATGATACTAATAATTTAAATAGAATTTATTATACTTTATTATTTTTAATACTTTATAAACATACAAAAATCCTTATGTTTTTATAATAATAGTAAATACGAACCTCATGCATAGAAACTTTAAATACAGAAACCATAAGTAAGAAAATTTAATTTTAACAGTCCCGGACGTTTCGACGCGGATTGGTGTCTTTTTCTAACAGCGAAAACCTTACAACGGGAAATTAAACGGAAGAATCATATGAAATATTTCCCTCAATAGTCATGAAAAAATATTTTCATTCTTCGCCTAAAATTTTACTATGTTGCCAACAGAAATTATACCAATAGAAATTATATATGAGAAAATTAACGTCTAATTGAAAATAATGAATAAGAAAGAAACGTTGTGTGGTATTTATATTATTACTTTTTTGTTTGAATTGGCTATCTTTCTTATTCAGAAATTATATATTTTTAGATATATGAGTTTTGACACGGCTGTATAATTTTGTAGGTTGAACTTATGTGCCTTGGTTCGGTTTCACAAAAAAAATGATTTATATAACTTTAATATTTGGCTAATATTCACTGAAGAATTTGGACATGTATGGAAATTGCTATTATTTTATATAATTTTAAACCAAAAAAAGTTTTAGTCAACACTTGATTAAATATAATTTTTATTTGGATATTAAGATTTACTCAGTTTTACTCCTGATGAAGTCAGGACGAAACGTTGTGTCTGTATTTATGTTATTTTGTTAATAAATTTTTGTGACTAATTTGGCTGTATCTATAAATTTGAAAATTATCTTTTCTTCCGTCTGAATTTGATCAAAATTTTTGCCAATCGTTTTCCTTCGTAATTTAGACTTGAGTTTCGTCAATCGCCCATGTATATTTACAGTTATTTCAAATATAATATACATTAATTGCCACGAATTTACATATATAAATCAAATAATTATCCAATCACATTTTATTAAAATAAATTTTTATCATAATGTAAATAATTTAACACTTAGGTTTATATTTCTCCTAATTATTTATTGTCATAACGTGAAGGGGCCCTAATTTTATGGTGAAACGTCGTTTTTATACTTTTTTATATGTATAAATTATAATGTTTTCTGACTTATATGGCCGTTAATAATTATAATGATATTTCATATTAAACATTATAGTATTTAATTACTTGCAATTTTATGCTGGACATTAATTTTTGATTAAATAAAATGTTATATACATATCTGCATAATTCGTTGTTTTTTTGCACTCAATTAAAAAACAGACTTGCCAAAAATATTTCCTTGAGAGTAAAACCATTATTTTGTTGTGTTAGTTTATATCTGATACGAAACAAACTAGTTTTATTGGATTATTTGTCAGAGAGTAGCGGTATTAATGTTGTTATTGAACGTAATGCAGAGAGAGCTGTGGCCAGCCAAGCGGTCTAATAAGTGCGACCTCGGTGACCTTCCAGTCCTCTCGGCTGCGGAATAATTACGACCTTATAAATATCGACAAACCGCCGACAGTATCTCGGTTTGGCCGATCTATACAGCAACACTCATAAAAACGGAGACACAGGTAGTGCGCAATGTCAAAGATAAGTTATTTCAGACTACGCGGCCGATCAATATACAAGGAGGAGGTTGAAACCCTCTGCTGGCGTTATTTATAATCACCGGATCGCCGGAGCTTCATGTGCGAGTGATCACTCTACAGTCTATGATGCTGAATGTGAACAGAAGAGAAACCTGTCACACTGATAGTAATAATTACGTCTCTCGCATATATTCGTATTGCCACTACACTGGATCTATTTTCCTGTTGCTCTATTACTTTATTTAATTGGACTCTCGCGTTCGAACTGTAACGTTCTATTTTATTTGTAAATAATAGATCTGATACAATTTGGGTTGTTTTTCTTGCCGTCAATATTTAAACAAATAGCCATGTTCGGCTAAAAACTGATTTACTCTGTTTTTAGCTCGCTCATTTCTGTCACGATTAGAACAAGGGTTTGTTCCATCATTGGAACGATTTATCGACGAACACAAAGTCAAAGTCTACTACTACCTAAATTATATTTAACTTCACTTTCCTCTGCACTTTTATGAGATGAGAATTTATATAATATTTACATATTAAAAAGGATCTACCCACAATTTTGCACTGCGTTTCCGTGTCGTTCGGTATATAGGCAATATTTTAAAAGTGACATTTCGTACCATAGAGTCCGTAAGGAACCGCCCTGCTATGGTGTAATGGTCAACGTCATTGTTGCACACCACATAGATCGCGGGATCGAATACCTACACAGGGATTTCTTTTATATATTGATTTATGTACAGTCGCATCAACAGCTCTGATTATTAGATACTTATTACGGAACTAATTTTATCCTTGTCGGGGGACTGATTTGTCGACAGTTTCTCTCATGCACACAAACATCCGTGACCTCGCCCTTATTCGAACCCGGGACCTCTGTGATGTGAAACAGTCACGCTGACCCCTACACCACAGGAGGTCAGCAGGGATTTTTGTATTTAACACAGTCAGCAAAATCGAGTCTGGCAGCCACCTAGGCAGGCCTCAGATGTGTGAAATCATCATCGCCATCAATATTTAATATGATACATATTATGTTGCTAAATTTTCATATCATGCGCATTTATAATTCGTGAAATCCAATCTGGATCACCCTGTTGTTCCTCTTACTTCCGCCAGAAGCCACCACGGAACGTCATGTAGTCAAAATCTGTAGGGACCAGATAAATATTCTAACCGATGGTTTTTATTGCGATGATATTAAGACGACATTTAATAAGTTGCTTATTTTATTGTTGAGCGAGAATCAAGTACCCGAGGGATTTTCACAGATTTCGGGTTGTTCATCCCTTCTGTAATATACATGCATATGTATTATTAAACCTTCTGAATTCAGTCTATTCCAGAGATACGACGTGGAGAGATGTTTCTCTGGAATAAACAATGGAGTTTATTCCTTTAGGCAGTGGAACGATCTAGTGTTCCCATCTCGGATTATTCTTTTTCCCTGAAGAAGACCAGATTTGTTTTTACTGCTCGAAACGAAGGACTTTACATTTTCTTTTTAGTCAATGAAAAATCCGAACACCAATTCTCTTAATATGGATACAGCATTGTTAAAATTTAAATCCAAGATGATGATGATGTTAAAATATATACATAGTTGATGGTGTTTCTGGGTAGAAAGTTAGGTTTAAGGAGAAAATACTCAATGATGAAATATTAAAGGGAATCTACCGAGCATGAGTGCTCTACCCAGGTTTATGAAATATCATGGTAGTAAAAATAGTAGCGACTTCAAAGTTGGTAAATATATTGTGTAATTTCAAGTAATTTCATAACCTTAATTATGGATGAAAGCTCAGAAAACGTATTTACGGAAGATTTATTTGAAAGCAATACAGACTATCAAATTCGAGGAAAACAAAATCATGAATGAGGTCTCTAGTAGAATATGGAATCATACGATGAGATCTTTGTAGGTGGCCATAAAGAATACAGAAGCAGTTAGAGTAATAATTTTATTATAAATATAATTTAAAGCGTAATGCTAAAAACGATCGCATAAAATAAATTTAAATTAAGTAAATTTGGATTTAAAAATGCCCGTTTCGACGCACATTGACGTCATTTCTATCGGGGAATAACTTCAGACCGGAAACTGAACAAGAAATTAAAATGAAAGTTGAAAACTAAGAGCCAAACAACTAAAAACAAAACATCATATAACTTGTTGAGACTTTCTGTGTCCTGTTTAATGTCAACAGTATTTCTATTATTTTTAATATACAGAATTACAGAAATCAATCAATCTTTTCCAATCATGTGGTTCGCTGTCTAAAATGGAGGTGCTGGCAGTGATTAAATTTCATGTTTGATTATTGGATTGTTTTTCTTGCCGTCTTGCCATCTTGCCGTCAAGATGTTTACAAGATGTCAGTTTGAAATTAGATTTATGTTCTTTAATCCTAGTATTTAAAATAATTTTTGTTTGGCCTATATAACAAAAATCACAGTATGAACACTTAGCTTTTTTTAAAAAAAAACATTTGTAGTGGAAAACTTTTTAATTTAATATCTGTGTCCTTTGACTATAAAAAGAAGATTTAAACTTAAAAATTACAGAAAATTGTATATTTTCAAACAATTGTATTAGATTAAATGATAAAATACCACAGAAAATTATCACAATAAATTAATTATACATATTTTTTCTTATAAAATTGTTTTGGTTGAGTCCTAAATTAATTTTAGATAAACTGATGTTAACGTATTTAGAGATAAATTCAGAAGGTTAGCCAATAAATTTTTAGTATTATTAATTTCAACAGACGTTAATTTTTTGTTTACAATTTTTCAATCAGCTAATTTACGGTGGAAATAACGATAGATGCTAAACAACGTAGTACTCAAGCAGGAACCCAGAAAAGATTACGATTACAAAAAAAGATATTCAAAATAAAGAAGTAAAATGGTCAGATTTGTTTAATTAATACAATTAACAATACGCAACTGCAATTATTTTATTTTTTCTACACTCTACGAATACTAAATTAATAACGCAAGTTCTAAGATAATTATTTAAATACAGTGAAGTTATAGGATCTGTAAAATTCATTAAAATATTGTATACAGAAACAGAAAACAAAATTAAGATTGGTTTACGAAATGTACTCTTTAGTGTTATTTTCTGACTACTATACAGACAAACTAAACATAAAAATCATACGGGAATTTATAGATCAATTACATTTTAAGGCGAAACGGTTATTTGCTCAAAGAAATCAGCGTTCCCGTTGATACTTAAGTAATGACGACTTTTTGTGATCACTAATTATGGATTCATGCTACAGTCGGTTTGACAGAGAAAAAATACCTGGAAAAGTAGCGTTTTCGATTATAATTGAAGGGGTCAGTGTTGCTAATCATAGCAATTTTATTTATTCCATACGATTATTTAAGTTTTAGCACAAAGATTTACCGAAGGGTTAGAGTATCGATAGGGTAGGGCTTGTGTCTACATTTATCTCTAACGCGTTAATTATTCCTAATTGTTCTATCATCATTATTTAATTAAAACGATGTGTTATTTCTTCTACAAGATTATTGTACGGATATACGCTACTGTCGACGACAAACATTTGATTTACCTACATTAACTAAGAAAAGTAAATTAGGCAGGCTTAATTTTTAATTTAACTGTTTCAACGGGAAGGTGTCAACATAACTTCAGACAAATTTTCAGCCAATTTTCTGTAAAGGAAACAAAATAAAAGTCGTGTATCGGAACATCCGCCATTTTTCTCTCAAGACCAGCGAAAAAGTTTGATACCGCTGCAAACGTTCTGACAGCTCTGTGTGACTACGTAATAAGGTTTCGAGGAAATCGGCCCTACCGTTTTCATACGAAAACCGAACAAAATCAGCCTTACAGAATTTAGATGACGCTGGTTTTGGTGCCCCGGCGCTACACCGTAATGATAAACTAAAATCATCTGATTATGTACAACAAAACTCTTATTTTATTTATATGCAGTTTTAACCGACCAAAGATAGTTGTAAATTTATGTCGAGGTCAATATCGCCTAAAGACGACTGCAAGGGACGGAGAAGCGAATGTTCCCTTCCTATGCTATTAAAGAGGAGTTGCCACCACGCGGATTACCCTCATGTAGCCTGCTACTCTAAAAAAAAAGGAAATGCTGTTTCCCCACAGAAAACCTCTCTCCCGTCATCGGAAGGGCGTGGTACAAGTGCCTAGTGCCCGACGTAGTTGATGCAGGTTTTCTAGAGTTTGTCCTGCATCACTTTTAGGTGGATTCCGGGTAGGATCCTTAAACTATAGCCTGGAGCCGCCAGTTAACCTTTCGCTACTTTCCTCTACCCTTCCGAATCTCCCCTTTCAAATCCCTCCTATGCTATTAAAGAGAAGTTGCCACCACGTAGATTATCGTCATGTAGCCTGTTACTCTACAAAAAAAATTTTTTTTGAAGGTCGTTTGCCTGAAACTACACCCGGAGGAACATTAATATGGACTAACATTTGCTGCGGCTCATACATGACATCGACCTTGTGCTCTAGAAATGGTAATGATCGCAGAAAATAATAATTAAGGTTATCAAAGCTGAATATTACTTTTGAATAACCTCCCATGAAAATATAAACAAATAGCTAATTAACAGACAAAATTAAGTGATAAAATAAGTATTGAATAACGTTTCTGGTACCATTGTTGCTTTCGTTAGGTGATTAAAAGTCGTAACAAGACCAGTAAGAACGACAGAACGCACAAACCAGATGACGAAAAGCTTCTTACGATTTTGAATCGCTTAATGAGAGGTACAAGACTTGCAGAAACTTTGCGTGGTATTTATTTTGTTCCTTAATTAGAAACTTTTGTATCTAACTAATCTTCTAATACAGACGGTTTTTTATTTTCAACTATTTTTTATTTTTATACGACTAATATTTCTTAGAAGTTGTTAAGAATGGTCAAATAGTGAAAAAAACGAACGATATACGACTGAAGTCAGATTAAAAGACCAAAAATATATTAATTACATTAAAGAGAAAAATTTATATTGTGATATAAATAATTAGTTTTATTTATCCGTTAGTAATATTAGCTATATAATATAGTAACTCATTCCGATATAAATACGAAATATATAAAGGGATCAGTTTCTGTTATTCGGATATAATAGAAAAGTATATACTTAAAATAATTAAAGATCGAAGGTTTTTCCGATGAATAGAATTAAGAAAAGGTTCTCGGGTAGTATCAGTTAATAGCGACGTTTCGAAGGCTAGCACTTCCATCTTCCTCAAGTCTGGAAGCCAAGAAACTTTCATTGCTTCAAAAGAATTTTTTCCAGCACCTGAACTTCAGAATGGTATTTAATAAATGCAAAAAAAAATGTGATAAATAATTGTGGATCATAAATTCATTAACATTTTCATGACGATTGAAAAACACCAAAATATAATTTATTACACATGATACAAGAAACGATATATAGGGTAAGGAGAAATATTTAGATGATATTCCATGTTTATGGACGAGTTTTAATTTTAATGACATTTATGGCTTAGATCGAATGAGAATGAGTTAGCTTTGTGTGATTCTGTTTTTGATCTGAACACGGAAAACGGAAAATGTAAATATGTGAATATATAGAATTTAAGAAAAGATAGTATTTCCTTTATATTTTATCATAAAATCCAAAAACACGCTTTTTATGCGACACACCTCACGATTTGTATGGCAGGCCCATTTATTTTTATCATTTATTTTATTCTGTCTGTTAATTGGCTACTTCCTTATCTAACGGAGTTTACGTAACACTAGGTGGCACACAGTTATATCAGTTTGTGTGACGGAGACACGTTATGGATATAACAGGAACCTTAACCCCGCGGGGAACGATACAGGAATCAAGCTCCGAGGGAACGAGGCCGGGAGAATTTCGTAATAAATTTTGAGTTCGAAATTGCAGGATATTGGAAGCAATACAAATTGCACGAAGGAGACGTGTTTGGAAAGGCTCAGAAAGTATCTCGTGAGAAGTAGGATGAGAGTTACGAATGTAGTGGGAATCTGGAGTGGCACGAAGACATTGCTTATGACGGGAAGAGAATGTGGCCCTATGGGGATAATGTTAAAGGTGACCGGGACCTTAAGAATACCGTAAAGGTGAAAGTTGCGTAATTTGGAGTACTTAGGAAACTTGAACGTATGTATTTATTTATTTAATCCACAAAATGGGTAGTTTTACCGGTGGCAGGCACAGAAAATTACTATAAAAATATATTTAGTTTGAATAAATAAACTGGACGGAAGGAGAGTATTTCATTTGTAATTATATATGTATGTTGAATTATATTAATATAAAAAATAAATGTTGAAAATGTATGAGAATATATTGTTCTGGCCTGAAAAAGATAACAGCAGGAATAAGCGTGTAAAAAAGATTAAATAACTATCTAAGGTATCAAACTATGTTATCATTTCACTTTAGTTTATTGTGAAACTGTTTTATTAACGAAGCACTATCACTTCACTACACTAACCTATATTCACTAGAGTGTTCAGATTGAACCTAAATTTTCTTTCCATTATTGGACTCTCTAAACAGTCTTGCAGGTAAATTGTTCCAGTTTTACCCTATTTAGGAGTGGCTATTCCTATTGGATTACCCTCATGTAGCCTGTTGCCCTAAAAAGAAAATAGTCGGCCAGCTGCCTCCTAAACTGCAACCCCACAGCAATCCCCTCTTCCGCCATCCTAAGAGCGTAGGGAAGATACCAAATGTACGACCTACCTGATGCAGGTTTTTCTAGGGATTTCCCTGCATCACATTTAGGCGAATTTCCAGGTTAGCGACTTAAACTACAGCATGGGGGCCCTAGTTAACCCTTAGCTACCTTGTCCTACCTTTCCGCATCCCCACTTTCAGTCCCTTTCCTATGCTATAAGAGGAGGATTATCCTATACATAACCTGTCTACACCTTCTTCGTCGTCTCTCTCAACGTGTGTTTCAGCTGCCTGGCATTGATTTGAACATGTGATCGGTCCTGCCGTACCTACTCGGTTCCTTCGTTCTGTCGCGAATTCCTTGCCAAGGTTTCTGACCTGAAAAGGCTTTAAAGAAATCGCGTAACCTAGCTCTTTACCTTCTTAACTGTAGCGTGTCCCACCCTAGCCTATCTTTACAGATTTGCACGCTTTCTTACGAATGTTTTCGTATTTTTCCTATATGGATCCTAGAATGCCTGTACCATATTCCATAGTTGGGCGTACTAATGGTTCCTTAGATTTTGCCATTTTTGAGAGTTCTCATTACTAAGCGCAAAGAATTCCATGCCCTCCTTTAGCATAATTTACCTGCTCCTCTCTCTGATTACTGTTAAAATAAATGCCTCGGTATTAACTGCAGCCTCCTGCGTCACTGTTTCCTGATCTATTTTATATTCCAGGGCATATTGTAGGCGTATTTAGTAAAACTGCTCGCCTTACTTTCGCCATTGCAAATTTTCATTTTATTTCGCTTGGCGCATGTACTCGGCATATCTACGTCATTTTGGAGGGCATCACGTCATTTTCCCTGTAGATTACACAGTCAGCCGGACCGTAGAATTTATACCATTTGGTAAATCGTTAAAAAATCCGTTGTGAGTTTTTACTTAATTGTAGAAAATGTTATTTTTTGCCAGCTCATTTACAACATTTAAAGGTTAACAGTATTTGTTTTTTTAATTCGAAATACAATAACAAAATTTAATTTTTACAGTTACATGCTCTAAATTTAGAAATTAAAGACATACATTCATGTTCTTCATGGGAATCTTAGAAATAATAATGGTGTAATGACCGATCCCTGTGGAACTCCCGATGATACGGATTCGAGGTCCGAAGATTTTTATTTTTTTTTAGGGCAACAGGCTACATGAAGGTGATACACATTGGGCAACTCCCCTTTAATAGCATAGGAAGGGATTTGAAAGGGGAGATGCGGAAGGGTAGAGGAAGGTAGCCAAGGGTTACTAGGGCTCCCGGGCTATATATTAAGGATCCTACCCGGCATTCGCCTAAAGAAATACAGGAAAAACCTTAGAAAAACCTGCATCGGGTAGGTTTGTCCCACGCCCTTCCGATAGCGGGAGAGGAGTTTGCTGTGGGAACGCAGCATTCCCTTCTCCGTGCCTCGACCAGTTTAGGAGGCAGCTGGCCGACTATTCCAATGGGAATAGCGAACAACTCTTACCGTATGCCCAAGGTCTGTGACCCCGGAACATACACCTCTCAAAAAAGGCCGTGGTGCCTCGGCTTGTGGGAACCTTAGTTCAAAACCGGAGAGGAAAAGGCATACCCAAAGGTAGCCCCTTCTGCCTGCGAGAGAACATCCCTCGCAGGTTACCTGCGAGAGAATTCTCTCGCTGGCTTGGTTTCCGAAGATTCTGGGAAGTGTTATTTAAGCAATTCTTTCCCTTAAAGAACTACTGCTTTATTAATACCCTTGCCATACAACTCTTGAATCAAGATGTCGTGAGGAACTTCATCGAAAACGTTTTCGGCTATGTAAAGACGATATAATTGTAAAAGATACTGAATTATTACTGATTGCGGTATGGTTCGTTCTTTTTAGGGCAACAGCGCAGTACGTACGTGAGGCAAGTTTTAAAGTTGTTGGTTCATCACCTAGAGCGGTTGGAACGAATTAGGACAAGGTCAAGCACCGCGCCAGACATTCCGTATGACTGAGAACTACAGCAGCGTCCAGTAGGAGATTAGGAATTCGTAGTGAGACGGCCTAGCCGGAGTGGCGAGGGAGGATCGTATTTTTAGCCGCGCACATTGCGTAACGGACGTGACCCAGTTGCCTGCAGGTGATGCGCTACAACCCACTCTCTCTCTTTCTCTCGGCTTCCACTGAAATTGCAGCTGGCTAAAAAAATATGCGATCCTCTGTTAGTTACGGGGTGCGGTAAATTTTCGCTCGTTCGTGGGGGTCCGGGGAACGGAAGAAAAAGCGCAGGCAAGGGTTACTTGGTCCCTTCGTCGTCTGCCTTCCCGCCCTTCCCGGCACGGCGGCCAGTCGATAGGGGAAGAGGGGTGAACAAAAAGGAATTTTTTCAAATAAAAAGGCCGGTTCGTTTGTGCGGGCGTGCTGCAGCGATCGACCGCGCCGCCGCCGCCGAGGGGAAAGTGGGGCGGCTCTGCGCTCTCTGTCGCTCTGTCTAGACGCTCTGCCAGACGGCCCCCCCTCTGCCCCCCCGCCCCCGCCCACGGCCGGGCCCTTCCCTTCCCCGCCGTGACCCGGCGGCGCAGCACCTTCCACCCGACGCGCACGTCGCTACTGTCCACGTTCACATCGCATGCATCATTTTCACGTGCAGTTATGAATGAATTTATTGAAGTGCAATTAAAACTAGCTTCGCTGGTAGACTATGATGAACACAGCTAGACAACACTATTTCGAAACGTACCAATTGTTTTCAACCACAGCTGGAATACATGATACTACACTACACCCCGTACACTAAAATTAATGCAAAACATACGCTATTAATAATATGATGACGAACACAGACGATACTGAAGGATAATTAGTTGCACTATTTTTCTTCTAGAATTGTAGATGGCACCAGCTGATACAGAGAATATCACATATTAAGCTCGTCAAACGTAATAAATAAATTAAGTAAAAAAGATAACGTCATAGATATTGCTTAGATAGTTGGTGAAACTCTGAATATTGATAGAGATACGGTTTCAAAAATTAGCCTAGCTATATCCCTATGATCCATATCCAGTAGAAATTATGCTGATTAAAATTTATATATTTAGTAATGTTTTCTACCGAAAGTTTTAAACTAACCCTTTGTTCCTTAACCCTAGTTTAAATAGCCTTATTGTCTGTTAAATCTAGATAATAAATTACATTCATTAATACAAAATTTATTATCTTATACATTGTTAAAATTAACCTTTAATCCTGTCAACAAAATATCACAGATATTAGATATCCATTTGTTAAATATATTTTTCTTGACATAATCATCGTTTTGGAGGCTGAAGGTCGTCTAATTGGATATAAATATATTCTACACGTGCATCTGAAGAAGTTCCCAAACGGGAACGAAACGTCACGCACTTTTGTATTAAATTGTAGCTGGTGTGTTTGCCGATTTATTTATTCAACTGATGTCAGATAATTATAACTGTAAACAGTTAAAATATATAAAGGAGAATACTGTAGGCGTCTTTACAATTTTTAATATAATAATTATATATTGAACTCTCTAAACAACTGATAAAGTTTAGAATACACCTTTTTTGTTGAATGGGGGATCTATGGCTGTTTTATTTGGCAATATTGGGGATGGAAAACATCAGGCCTTTTTTACTCTCGTGGAAATATTTATGATGTTTGAATTAGGTAATAAAATATTTTAAACAGTATTCAAATTACAGGAATGATAAAGTCTGACAAAAGGATCGCACGGATTAAAACTCACAGCCCTGTTTTGATTTATGGGGTGATTTGAAATGAAATTGCGAAATACAATTAGTAAGTAAAGAAAAAGAACTGGTAATAGTGATTCAACAGGATACAGGATACGTCAAGAAAATCAACGGCACGATTAACAAAAGGCCAAAAAATGCAGTTAACCTAAGTTCAATATCTTGTCTGTATTGCCCTACATATCATCAGAAAACTACCAATTCGATAATGAAGTATGCAATAAACGGGCTAAAATAAATACCACACGACGTTTCTGCAAAACCTTGTTGCTTTTTGTGCCGCGTGTCGTTCTTAAAAGGTCTTACGGGTTTTTTTTACACCTGATTAAAGCAACAAGGTTTGTACAATCGTTATGAGGTATTTTTATTATCATTTAACTTAATTTTTTTTGGCTACTTCATTATCTAATTGTTAATTTTAAGCTAAACTAGTACAGACGTTTTTGATATTCTAAGACAAATACCTAATTCGTAAAACAAAGGCATCTGACTATTCTCAAATTAATTTTTAAATACGTAAACTTAAATATAGCAACGGCTGAATCAGATGTCAATGTGAAGGTTGCTGTTCAAGTGCCAACTAGGCTACTTGCGGTCCGCAACGTCTCAAATCCATTTAATTATTTCTTGTTCCGATACAATAATCTGACAATATTTTTGCCAGTTTCTACTGGTCGATCAGTGTTGAAGAAATAGAATATTATATTACGTCAAATTAATTCAGGAAAGTAGTAAAACCGATCACAGATTATTGACGACGTAACGACAATTAAACAATGAGAGCCACACGTATACATAAAAGTATTTTAAGTTACATTCCGGACATTGTTTTTCTAAAATATTCCATTTATCTCTATTAAAACATTCTATTTTCAGTGTTTCCTTTTATGATCCTCATCCACAGTTACTTCGCGCAATTTATTGAACTAATGACAATCATAGTTTGTATATTATTTCTTTGAACTGCGTTACCCATTTCACTGCCGAAATAATTCTTCACGTTTCCGCTTTGTTAATTGGAAATGTGTTAACCCTTTGAAACACTTCAACTCCATATTGCATGTTGAATGCTGTCGAATAAAGCCAAAATTTCTACCACCTAAGATTTTTTCTCTGGCGTCATACATTTAACTAACCCCTTTATTTATTATTGTCACTCCGAATTTTAAACATATACTTTCTACACCCACGATGAAAATTACTTTGACACACCCTTTTGGATTTTGTCAACTGACCAGTGCAGTTTTGTCGCTCTAGGCTCTTCTTAGCACCTGAAGAAAGGGACAGGGATTCTAGAAACGTTGTGTGGTATTTATATTTTCATTTCTTTTGTCTGAATTTGTTTTTTATTATTAATTTTCAATCAGACGTAAATATTTCATTTCTAAAATGACAGCCTTGTATTTTTGTATTTTAACCACAATGGTTTTTTAATCAGTCACAAATAGAATAAATAATATAGCTAATTAATAGCAAAATGAAAAATTTACGTCTGTATGAAAATTAATAATAAGAAAGATAGCAAAATACAGACAAAAAAAGTGAAAATATAAATACCACACAACGTTTCCGGAAGCATTGTTACTTTCTTCATGTACAAAAAAAAAACCGCAAGAGCCTAGAGTAACTCTTTTCAGGTTTGTCAACTGACGAGTGTAGTTGTGTCGTTCTAGGCTGTTGCGGGTTTTTTGCACATGAAGAAAGTATCATGGCTTCCAGTAACGTTGTGTGGTATTTATATTTTCACTTCTTTTGTCTGTAGTTTGATATCTTTCTTATTATTTCTAATTAATAGCATTTTATAAAAATTATTATATTACAAAATCGGAGGTTAAGAAATGTTACCATAATAATCTGTGAACAAAATTTTCGTAATTTAAAAAACCCTTTTTTAATTTAACAAGAATCCCATATACATATTTGACAACATTAATTTTTTAAAATTATGCTAAAGGTATGTATATAAATGGGATTCTTTTTAAATTGAAAACGTGTTTTATAAATATATTAGTATTAAATTTTCTTCTTGTTTTCTATGAAGGTGTTATGGAAATATCTCCAAAATATTTGGTTTCTAAATTAAATAATTTTATAATAATTAGTTTAATTAAAAATTTGCGGCTGATTCAAAAGCTACTGGGGTTAAAATACAAGAAAAAATCATATATCAGTCGTAGTAAAACATAAAAATTATTGAAGATTCTTTCATTGTTCTATAAACTTGTACGTGACTATCTCCAATTCGTATTGAATTTTAATCGACTTACATACTTTTTTCTTAGTCGATGTGACCCCCCACATGTGTGTATAAGATGAATCAATTTTGTTTTATTTTTAAAAAAGAAAATCAACTGTATGCCGATGTTTCAAATTATGTGTAGAAAAGAATGATGACCTTGAAAGTGTTTCATTAAGTTGTATTTGAGACTGTACTCGGGGTTTTCATTTATACAATTTTGATCAAACAGTCTTCTCCAAATACGATGTACAAATAAATGGTTCAAATAATGTGGATCACTAAATTTTTAATATTTTATTTCTACATTAATAATTTTATATGTGTTACAAAAAATATTATCCGTGCTATTAATTACAAATTCTTTCGTTAAACTTTACGGTATGTTGAATGATACAAAATGTGACGATTCATTCTTAGGGTGAATGAATTTTTCGCGACTCTTACTGAATGATTGCTACAGTGTTGAATTAATAATTAATCCCATGATTTTAATGAGAATTGTACGCTTTATATCACGAGCTTGAATATTGTCACCTCTAAGCTGAGGTGGAAGAGGTTTCTGTTTGAGCATCCGTTAAGTTCCTGTTGCGTAGACCAAGCGATCTGTGAACGAGTCGTGTCTGGGCCAGAGTTACCCAAGCATGACCATCCAGTCTCTCCACACTTCAAATACCATTTCCGTCCGCTGGAAGTATACGAATCCGAATAAATGATTGGACGCGTACATTTGTGAGTGACTCGACATCATGTTGGAATCATATACTTCAATCGAATTATAATCATCCACAAATCTAAATCATATAGTTCGGCTATGCAAGGACATTTAGAAAACCAGTTTACTCAAGTCACTGCAGCCGTGTCAAATTAGAATAACTTTGAGGACGAGCATCACTGCTTCTTTCGTTTATTTCGACGAGCGAATATTGTCGAAAATGGTAATGAAGCCAGAAAATGACAATTAAAAACTATAATTTAATTTAACATCTCTCAGTCATAATGTGGAGCCACATTAGGATTGTAATAAAGACATTGGATAGTATATATAATTGTAAAAATATATCAGCTGACAATCAATGGTTACATTTTTTTATAAATAACAAAGATAGAAGATGACATCATGGATATGATAATTATAACTTCATAAATAGATGTCCGTTATTTGACTCATTAATAATTAAACTATAAAGACGATACATTATTGAATTGTTAAAATTGCTCAAACTCATGTAGTCGAGCGGAGAAAGATAAACTTTTCGTCTTCTGCGTCAGGAAATAACACTGTCAAAATGCTATATTTTTATTATGAAACCCTGGCGTCAGCGTTAATGCTACGAGGAACTTGTTTGAGTGTGAAGAAAACCACGTGTTGAAAGGTTTGGTATTTTTCAAGGAAAACGCCATCCAAGGAATATTTATCAAAGCACGTTAATTTTAGGGTTATAAAGTTAAGATTCTCAAATAGACGGCACCGGATACTATTTAGTTTAGAGTTTTCTGAATTAAAAACATTTATGCATGATTTATACAGTATCTAGACATTTACCTCAACCTGCTTTTGCAACTTGAACATAATTTATCTCTTGGAAAGTAGAGTCTAGAACAAACACAGAAAAAGATATTATTAGATATATAAATAAAATAATGTTGTTAACTTGCGTTGGGGAATCCGAAATCAATGTCATCTAAATTCCTGTCTGCTTTGTTCACCTTTAACGGGAAAACAGTAAGACCGATTTCCATGTTTTTTTTTGTTGTTGTTTTAAGGAGGCTTAAGAAGGTTATTAATATTAGTAATCAAACACAATTAAACAAGTCGGATAGATTTCTATTTCAATGTTGTTATACAGAGCAGTAAAAAAACGCCATCCGCCATCTTGAGACTAAATGACGATCGCGGAAAAATACAATTTTAAGTCCTTTGTTTTTAAGGAAAACGGATGAACACGTTTTCTCTGATGGGTTAAATATCTTTGGCTCTGCATTAAACATTCATCCACCATTTTGAAAAGTTAAAACTTTAAATTGACTATATCCAAATTTCCTTTATTTTTAAGGGGTGTGGTAGGGTTGGTACATAAACAAACCCATTGATATCAGGAGTTGGAATATAGTTGCCTAACACTCTTGCAGATTGAGTAACATGAAAAATTAAATAAAATCAACATAGTTAATCGAGGAAGCAAACATAAGTGAACAAATATAGAAACCCGATTGCAATTAATGTATGTAAACAGTAACGCTATGTAATCTATGGTAAATAACATACGGGTCGCCAATGACCACGATGTCGACGCGATCGTTATAAAATTTTATTAAAAAGGAACATAGTTAAAAGTTTTTATTTTACGCCTGTTTTAGAATTTAGGACGATACGAACATGTATTCAAACGTAGTTACGCTACAAATACAAAATAAAGTGTCTGTATAAGGTCTACAATTGATTTATTAATAAAAACAACTTAAGATGGTACGGGTAACGCGTTAAAGAAAAACGGTAAACGAAAGACTTTATATGTTTTAGACAAATCTTTGAGCCAAACGTAAATCCTGGTGTTAACAAAGTTACGTTCCAGTATGAATGACGGGCTAGCAGAGAACAGTAAGACAGTTTTTTAGCAATGTCAAACAGTCATCCGTCATTTTGAGTCTAAATGACGATCCATGCAAAATCGTATTTCAACTCTTTGGGCAGGAATCTTATACTGATAACAGTGAGGCTATTCGTAACGTGGTAAGGCTATAAATAGTTCAGTAGAATTTTAATTCAGAAGAGTTGCATAATAGTAGAAATTTTCTAAAATTTCAAATGAATTATTGTCATTATTTGTGTTATAATTGACGACTATATTATAACTTTAAAAATTTCGTTGTTGCCTTCAGCACTGTCTCCAATCATAGGCGAATATAAATGACGAAGTGATGAAGTAGAAGAGCGTGGACTAGTCCGCTTTGCTGCAAGTGCCAAGGACAAGGGAAGCTTTAACGGGGCCAAGAGTTACGTACAATTCCATAGCCACACAATGAAAGCCGCACAGCAAACATTGTTGCCCTCGTTACGTGCAACTCAGGAAGGAAACGCCACGTCTCCATATCGCCTGTTGGCGGTTCGCTAAAATGGCTAGCTTAAAGATCAACCCATTTCTCCAGCCCAGACAAGATCGTTGGTTTAATAATATCTGCAGGCAATCTCCAGACGGAAAGGGTAGAAACAGCAAACAGATGAAGGAAACCAGAGGGGTGGTTTATTATTAACCTTTCACTCGACATAAAGATGTGAAGCGAACAAGGCTGTGTATTCGAAACTATCACCAAAATAAAATTGAAGCGCATTATAATCAATAATCATTTTATTTAATAACGTTAAATTGTATGTTATAAATGCTAGGAATATTTAATTAAATTGAGTCAACTAAAAATAATTCGTTATTTTTAAATCTGTTTTTAATAGACGTTTGACAGAACCTCTAGAAAATGAGTTGAACGCAGTTGAATTATTTGAAATGAAACCAATTTTGGAATTTGAAAATAGACATTTTTGTAAGTTGACGATAAGATAAGATAAGTAATCTATACGGAACCCTATTATTCCTCTGAATTCCTCGAGTATCTTCTGAATTTTATGAAAATATCACAGACTCTTCTAGGCACTGATGCTAGTGAAGGTTGAGGAGGTCAAAATTATGCTAACGTCCTGCTTCACCAAATATATATTATTGTGTTTTCTATGATATTTAAAGAACATTTTATTAGCTTTAGTAAATATAACTTTAAATTAGTTGGTTTTAGTAAATATATAATATTTAATAAGACCTCATAAATTAATTTAAACACACAATTATAATTTTGTGTGAATTAATCCGCTAGTAATATTTTTTTAAAAAATTTGCATTTAATAAATGATAGGACTGCAAGTTATTTTGCAACCTTATATAGGCTTACCCACAACTTCTTTGTGCTACGGCCGTAATTGACGTATTTATCCGCTTTTGTTGTATTCTAAACATAATTCCATTCATTGTTAATAAAATCCCTACGATTCAGTAATTTGATTGCCTCGTAACGGCTCCAAAACTCATTGCAGGTTATTTCCGTGTACAATGGCGTCTGTACCAGTTTACTGAATCCATTTTGAGAGGAGGGGGACTCAGTCTTGTATTCCACATTACCTCTATTCATGAATTAATGAATTGACCAGAATTAATCGAAAGGTGTCAAGAATAACCTACTGGGAACAATGACGACCTCGCTCAAATATCATTCTTCCTGTATATATATATATATATATATATATATATATATATATATATATTCAGTCAGCCTGGTTGTGGTTTTAATGTGGTGTAACTCAGACGAATGGAAATGAGCCTAGTAAGGACGAGCTAGTCCTCTAAAAAAATTTTCGTAGTAATTTGTTTAATATTTTATAATATACTTTAACTCTGATCCGTCAGAACATGTTTGTCTGTCAAGTGCCGAAAATGATTGTTTTTGGGGGATTAGTGGGACATATCGTGTTGCAGATATATTTGCTGCTTTACAACTCATTTGAGAACTAGTTGACCATTATTGACACAAGCGTACTGGACGCCTGATCTCGATTTTATAAACAAGGCACCCTTGTGTTTCTGCGGCCTGAAAGTTTTTGCTGTTTTTTTTTTTACTTTTGCATCGCGTGGAGTGAATTTTTATTTTATTTTTATTTTTTAGGGCAACAGGCTCCTTGAGGGTAATCCACTTTGGGCAACTCCCCTTTAATAGCATAGGAAGGGATTTGAAAGGGGGGGATACAGAAGGGTAGAGAAAGGTAGCCAAGGGTTACTAGGGCACCCGGGCTATATTTTAAGAATCCTACCAGGCATTCGCCTAAAAGTAATGCAGGGAAAACCCTAGAAAAACCTGCAACAGGTAGGTCGGGCATTGAGTACTTGTCCCACGCCCTTTCGATAACGGTAGAGGAGTTTGCTGTGGGGACGCAGCATTCCCTTCTCCGTGCCTCGACCAGTTTAGGAGGCAGCTGGCCGACTATTCCAATGGGAATAGCGGACAACTCTTACCGTATGCCAAAGGTCTGCGACCCCGGAACATACACATCTCAGAACAGGCCGAGGTGCCTCGGCTTGTGGGAACCTTAGTTCAAAAACGGAGAGGAAAAGGAATCCCCAAAGGTAGTCCCTTCGTATCTCTCCTAAAAGGTTCGACCTCCGGGAAGGAAGGTCATGTATCGATCAACTATTCCAATTTTTTTTAGGGCAACAGGCTACATGAGGGTGATCCACTTTGGGCAACTCCCCTTTAATAGCATAGGAAGGGATTTGAAAGGGGGGATGCGGCAGGATAGAGGAAGGTTGCCAAGGGTTTACTAGGGCCCCCGGGCTATATTTTAAGGATCCTACCTGGCTTTCGCCCAAAGAAATGCAGGGAAAACCCTAGAAAACCCTGCATCGGGTAGGTCGGGCATTGAGTACTTGTCCCACGCCCTTCCGATAGCGGGAGAGGAGTTTGCTCTGGGGACGCAGCATTCCCTTCTCCGTGTCTCGACCAGTTTAGGAGGCAGCTGGCCGACTATTCCAATGGGAATAGTGGACAACTCTTACCGTAAGCCCAAGGTCTGCGACCCCGGAACATACACCTTTTAGAACAGGCCGAGGTGCCTCGGCTTGTGAGAACCTTAGTTCAAAAACGGAGAAAATCAACAAAACTGGAATATATGCATTTGTACAAATATCTCGGTCAATATGCGCACCCTACCATATGTAATCGTGTCTTTAACTAAGTTTAATACTGTTAATTTTAAAAATAGTTACCAATTATTACGTAACTTGTGAAAATACGAACTGCACAGAAATTTAGTAAATGAAAATCAAGAATATAACGTCTGCCTCGAGAAGATAACATTATATCAGGTTATGTGCACATGTTTGTGCTCCATTCACTCGGATGAAAATTGAAAACATTGGCAAATATTCCATGATGCACCGAAGGCGATAACTATGAATAACGAGCAAAATATAGTTATAATGCAGGTCCTAATCACTGATACTGGTGTTGCAATTGCGGACATGTTGATTTTCCATAATCCACTAGATGGCGTGAAAGTTTCAGAGTTCAGAGAATGGCCGTTCCAAATCACAAGTGAGATACAATTTGATATCTGTAACAGTTTTCAAGATATTGCGAATTTTTAAAAAAAAATATGCGCCGTAAAGTTGGTAAAAAAATTTTTCGTTGTTGTAATGGTGGTAAAAAAGAGGCGTATCCATATGTAATCGAGAACATGGAACACGATGATTTCAATTCGATATCTTTAAGGATTTTTGAGATATTGCGAAATTTGAAAAAAAATCATAAAGTTGGTAAAAACCAAAATAAATTGTTGTACAGCGCTGTGGATCTGTATGAATATATTAAGCGTTGCGCATGGATTGGTCCTGCACTATAGATCTTAAGTAGGCAACTCTACTTTTGCTAGGGAATATTTTCGTATTGTGACGAATATTTGAAAGAAATCAGTCTTCAGTTCCGCTCTAACACATTCCTTAAATAAATTTATTTTTTACTATAGTAGTGGAGTAATATAAGTGGTAAAAGCTTAGTCTGAGAAGTTAGTCTGAAAGGTCAATCATCGAAATAGAAAGAGATAAATACTTGATGCGAAGTTTTGAGTCTGGTGCAACCTACGTCAAGCAGCCATCATCCAACTGGTCTATACGTGCGTCATCCTCGCCGCCAAACTAGCACAACGACACGGTAACCGGATTATAAATCATAAATATTGTATTCAGGGACAGAGCTGAGACTTAATACGTTCATTTACTGGCCCACCACCCTGTGTTTAGAAATTCTCAGTCACTGAGCTAAGCATCTTAAATTATTACTGTAATTGTGCCACTAATTTTAAATAAATTCGACGGTTTTTGTAAATTAATTTGTAAGCCAAAGACCTGTTACACTATTCGCGGTTCAATTTTCCACATTGTAAGCGGTTTATTGTTAATTATATTCTTTGTGTTGTCCGCTACTATCTTATTTTAAATACCGGTTGAATAATTTATATAACTGAACTTGGGTTATTTTCCATTCAGTTTGTCCAGACAAATTCAATTTTTTCGTTCCAATTCTTTAATTTTTTTTTATTTCTGCAATCTACGTTCTGTTGAGTCCAAATTACACATTAATTATCCGTTCTGACTCTAATACACAGAGTTTTACCACTGTGGAATGACACGTCCACTTAATCATGGATTTATTCGTTTCCCTACAATTTATAATATTAATAGAAACAGTAACAACATATTCGGTACGAAGTGAATGTTTGACTCTTTTTTGTAGTTATTTATAGATATCAATCATTAATACCAGAAAAGTGATGAGTTTAACCTCCAAAATAATGCAGCGAAACAGCGATTTGTGAGTCTGAAGCTGGGCAATTTCTGAAGTGTTCAGCTTACTGACTGTTGCTACAGCTACATGGCAACTAGAAGGCAATTACATATACACAGGTTTAATCTGATTACGTATATTTTTTACAACCGAAAAATTTGGTAGAAAAATCATCGTTGTCTTTAAAAGGTGTATGAAACAGTAAGACACAAAATTTATACAAATATTTCGAATTCCATTGGTTTATGTGTATAATACTTTTATTATAACTGAAACCGAGCGAAGAGAAGATCTCTCTACGTCGGTTACTCTTCTTTATGGCATTCAAAATGGAACTTATTTTTTAATACGTGAAAAATCGACTCCCTATATGTGAATATATAAACACGTCATTAATGAAATTGTTTCAATTAAGGAATAATGCACCTGTAAGAAGTATTTAATTACAAAACACAAGGAATATATTCACTGAATATAACTTTTTTTAACCACTGAGGTTTGATTTGTTATCATCTCCACACCGCAAGTGATATAGTTTCTCCAGGAGAACACCAAATTCAGTTTGATAGGTTATAAATGGACTCTTTTCTATTTGATCGAAAGCCGTATTTATATATAAATTGTTTATGTTTCTGGTATTAAAATTTCGCTTATCTGAATTGAAAGTGAATATTTTTTTTATTTGTCTCTTATGGGATTATGTTAGTATGCATTTCATGCAAGAGTAATATTTCTTATTATTTTGATTATTCTGGTATTCCATTGTCTTAGAGTAGATACCTGAGCAAGAAAAAGTGAAAAAAGTCAGAAGAAAAGTAAAAAAGAAAAGCAAAGAAAATAAGAAAAACGGAATGAAAGAGGCAGGTTAAAGAGATGACGATAGAGATCGTCTAGAAGATCAGAAAAAAGATGTAGAGATGTACTCGAAGCAAAGAAAAACAGGAAGAGAGAGGCAGTGTGCAAGAAAAATTTAGGTTAAAGAGATGGCATGAAATATCGTCGGGAAGTTCAGAGAAAGATGTAGAAACTCCAACGTTTCGCAGTACAGAAAAATCTCTGTTCGTCATCAGGGAGGGACCAATACACAGAGACATCTGTCACTCTTGGACCAGGCCGAATTAGGTCTGCCCCACCTAATGAGTGTCCGGATTCTTATGTTGCGCGTCTGAGTGTTGTTCTCTCCCTGATGACGGTCATAGATTCTCTGTACTGTTCGAAACGTTGGAGTTTCTACATCTACAACTTCCTGACGACTTATGATGCCATCCCTTTAACCTAACTTGTTTCTTGCTTTTTCTTTTTTAGAGTAACAGGCTGCATGAGGGTAATCTACATGGTGGCAACTCCCCTTCAATAGGATAGGAAAGGATTTGAAAGGGGGGATGCGGAAGGGTAGCCAAGGGTTAACTAGGGCCCCCGGGCTAGTTTAAGGATCTTACCCGGCATTCACCTAAAAGTAATACAGGGAAAACCTAGAAAAATCTGCATCAGATAGGTCGGGCATTGGGTACATGTCCCACGCCCTTCCGATAGCGGAAGAAGAGTTTGCTGTGGGGACGCAGCATTCCCTTATGCGTACCTCGACAAGTTTAGGAGGCAGCGGGCCGACTGTTCCAATGGGAACAGCGAACAACTCTTACCGTATGCCCAAGGTCTGTGACCCTGGAACATACACCTCTTAAAACAGCCTGAGGTGCCTCGGCTTGTGGGAACATTGATTTTTTTTTAGGTAACAGGCTACATGAGGGTAATACACATGGTAGCAACTCCCCTTTAATAGCATAGGAAGGGATTTGAAAGGGGGGATGTGGAAGGGTAGAGGAAGGTAGCCACACTTTCTGTTTTTATTGTTTGTTTTTGTTTTCTTCGCTTCGAATATATCTCTACATCTTTTTTTCCGGTTTTTTAGACAATCTTACTCGTTATCTGTTTAACCCGCTTCTTTCTTTCCGTTTTTATTGTTTTCTTTGCTTTTCTATTTTTACTTTTCTTTGCCTTTTTCACTTTTTCTTTCACACTCATCTACTCCAAGACAATGAAATACCAGAATAATCAAAATAATAATGTTACCTCACCAGTGCCAGCAAATTTCAAATCCAGATTAACAAATGTTCATTTTTAAAAGCCCCCTAAACGGCGTTCATGACCAAACTTAACACATAATTTTAACTACCCTATTTTAAATAATAAAAATTTTTCCTTCCCCTAAAGAATTTCACCAGAAAATTACACTATATGCCAATGGTGAATGAAAGTAAACAAAGTCAAGTAATTTTTTTAATGTTGAGATAATATAACTTGTAAACATTATTACACCTATTAAAGACCAGCTCACTCACTCGATAAATTAAAATAAATATATTTTTGATTTAGATTTCATATATATCAGCGACCTGTCAACTGTCTCTGATTTAGTATACATTACTTTTGTATTAGTGGTCTTGAAACGGATGACACGAAATACCTGTGTCGTTAAAGCTAAACACGCGAGCAAACAATAGAATATAAATTTGAATGACGCACCTGAGATAGGACGATGAAGCTTCTAATGTTGAGAGTGTGGCAACGGAATGCGTGGTATTCACTTCAAAGAATGGATATATCCAAGGTGTCTTGTTTTCTATGTTTATTGACTAGTAGTTGTGTAGGGTATACTAACGGCAGAATTGTTTCAGAAATTATGTTTGTGCCATCGTCTCAAGCAGAGAATGTATCTTAGTTATCAACTCAGCATACGTTTTAAAAGTACATAACGTGAAAGTCTGCTTATATGTTTAAGAGAGATTTAAATTAATTCTGAATGAATAAGGCAACATTGTCACTGTCATTCTTCATCTTAAGTGGTACGATAAATTACGTAAAAATAAATCTGTAGAATTCTATTTTGCTCCTATATAAATGTGGTAATGTATGTTTCAAAAAAACTGTTAAATACACAGCAAACTCCTCTCCCGCTATCGGAAAAGCGTGGGACAAGTACAAAAGCCCGACCTACCTGATGCAGGTTTTTCTAAGGTTTGTCCTGCATTTCTTTAAGCGAATGCCGGGTAGGATCCTTAAAATATAGCCCGGTGGCCCTAGTTAACCCTTGGAAACTTTCCTCTACCCTTCCGCATCCCCCCTTACAAATCACTTCCTATGCTATTAAAGGGGAGTTGACCAACGTGGATTCTGTTGCCTTAATATATATATATATATATATATATATATATATATATATACATATATATTTGTAGGTAAGTCCGGGAGGAAAGTGTGCGAGGGCTATTCTCTCGCAGGCAGAACCTTGTAGGAGAGATACGAAGGGGCTACCTTTGGGGATGCCTTTTCCTCTCCATTTTTGAACTAAGGTTCCCACAAGCCGAGGCACCTCGGCCTGTTCTGAGAAGTGTATGTTCCGGGGTCACAGACCTTGGGCATACGGAAAGAGTGGTCCGCTATTCCCATTGGAACAGTCGACCAGCTGCCTACTAAACTGGTCGAGGCACGGAGAAGGGAATGCTGCGTCCCCACAGTAAACTCCTCTCCCGCTATCGGAAGGGCGAGGGACAAGTACCCAATGCCCGACCTACCCGATGCAGGTTTTCCTAGGGTTTTCCCTGCATTTCTTTAGGCGAATGCCGGGTAGGATCCTTAAAATATAGGCCGGGGACCCTAGTTAACCCTTGGCTACCTTCCTCTACCCTTCCGCATCCCCCCTTTCAAATCTCTTCCTATGCTATTAAAGGGGAGTTGCCCAACGTGGATTACCCTCATGTAGCCTGTTGCCCTAAAAAAATATATATTTGTAGGGATTAAAGTGGGTCCGTGTTCCAGAATGATTGAAACTAATAAACATTTAGTCTACGACGATATGAGAATTTTTGACGCTTTAAAGTAAATATTAATTTGGCCACAAACAGATTATCCAAATAAAAATGTTTCGCTTTAATACAATTGATAAGTTTATTAATAATGCAATATTTCTACGCTTTATTATTTTTAAATTCACACTATTTAATATAAATAAAAATTCCAGTATAACTTAGTTCACTAACATAAATAATCAATTTTTTCAAGTCTTTATATTGATTGTGGTATTCCCACTCTCAATGAATGGAAATAATGATTTACCGTTGCGAAAATAATCCACACAATTAAAAATTAATTAATTAAAAAAATGGGTATTACGTTTTAAATTTTCTTTATAAAACAACTTAAAAATTATTGCGAAAGTCTTACTATATTTTTTTCAATATTTATTGTTTTCAAAAAATTCCTCACACTTCTCGATTTTCCAGTTCCTTGTCGATATAACTAAACAATGATTTTGCAGTTATGTGAGCCGCGATTATTAATTTTTAACTTTTACTAATCGATGAGTTTGTTCAGGGGCAAAACATTGCACATGTATCGTAGCGTTACCCAAACGAACGTGACTCCATTTTTCCTTTTCATGTTTTTAAAATTAATTAGTATCGTATTCCATGAATGGAGAATTTAAAATGCTGTATGAGTAATTGACTCAAGGGCGTTGTAATCATGGGGAAAGTTATATAAACCGAAGTAAATGCAGAGTTCAAGTCAATTTACGATTTTTTTACTTTATAGTTGTGACTCCCACTTCATTTGCACCGAAAATCGGTAAAAAATAAAGATTGTGTCTTTAAACCGTTATCTTATTTTTTGAAGATAGTCTTTTTTTCTAACGCTTAATAGAGAAACAGTTCAGCCATTTTTCCTGTAAAATAAAATAAAAATCCCTGCTCAACCTTATGAAATCAGGTATTGGAAATTCCACCATTTTGGGTCGATGCGACAGATGTCAGCTTAATATTTCTAAAATCGTTCTTATAACTCTATATAACACAGAATAAAGTTACGCTGAAATTGTCTCCGTAAGCGTTGCAGACGGTTGAAATCATTGATCAAAGTATCAGTGTATATTCTGGAAAAACCATTATTTTGTTTGTATACATTATTTTGGTAAAGTCTACCTCAAGATGAAAATCGAGTCTCAGTGGTAAGATAAATTTCACAATATTTGTTATTATCCTATAAGTTAATTAAAGACATAAAAACAAGAGACGATTAATTACTTTCACGTATAATATTTTTTTATTCAAAACGGTATCCCTTGACGCTGTTGCAATATTAAAGAGCTATGATCAGACAGGTTTCTTAAAAAAATATTATTAAATCAAGATAAAAGATACTCGATTACGGGATTCATTCTCAGCTTGGATTTAATCCTTTTATTTTCTCACACATTTTAACTCGGACCGTAGAATGAAAACGTAGTTTCACAGCGACGGCTCATGAAAAATTACAGCAATCCTAAGTAAGAATAAAGGTTATAGGAAAATCATTTCAACAAGAACTCCTTAATTAAACCCCTGTCCTGAAGATGTATATTGGAGCGCAATTAATGAATTATTTATGGTAAGATGTTATGTTTTTTGTTTCAGTATAAACTTTTTCAGAACAATAACGAGTTTCTGATAGTTTAAAGTCTAATGGTAATAAATGAGGATATAATAATAAGAATAGTAGTCCTGCGGGTACCTTGGTAAAGGGATGTTGTTTAACCGGAATTTTGTTTCAATTTTCTTAGTTCGTGTAGGAACAGTCGCCTACCGGCAGGAATGTAATGGAAACTTTCCCTCCCTTAGTGATACGGTGACACTTAAGCAGTCTGAGACGTAGGGCTCTGTTGCGTCCTTACGTTGCGCGATCTAAGTCTGAGGAATGTACGGCGGCGCAATTGTCAGATAGGCTACGTGTCCCTTCAAGGTCACGCTGGGGCGGCCATATTTACTACGAACATTACTTTCGTCTGCCAAGTTAACGCACTTAAGACAGCTAAAATGGTACAAGAGCCCAACGTTTGGCGCCATATTATTATTTTTGTGCTTAAGATGGTTACTTCCAACATTACATATGACGCTCATCAAGCCAACAATTAAGAGTTGGAAAACGGCCAGTAAAGAGCGAAAGACAGCGAATAGGCCAGAGGTGATTGATAATGGAAAACACATCATGTTTTAGAAATAACGAATGTGAGGGTATGTGCTCATAAAGCAAGTGAGAAATAGTCTAGTATTAATTGCTGCTAAGAATGAAACAACGATTCACGTCTGTCTGCGTGTCGTCAAGGATAATTAATATATATATATATATATATATATATATATATATATATATATATATTGTAATACCCAGTTAAGAAGGACATGAATTTTGTTCTTATTTCATCAGATTTGTTTACCAACTCAGACTGGGGACTCTTGAATGGTCTGTATATAAAAAAGGATAATAATAATATGATGAATAAGTGGCTCTTAGAGACGGGGAGGACTATTTTAATTGGACATTTAGCGGCTCTTAGAGGTAATGGTTTTGACAGACATCTGGACGGAACCCTAAAGGCATAATGACAGAAGTTTCATGGACATACAATTATATTAAAAGGAAATGTTTATTTTAATTGTATTGAGTGGCTCTCGGAGCGTGAGAAAGCCAACAGCTGGTGTTTGTTTGGTGAACGTGGAAATTCAAAAAATGTGACAACAAGGGAATATTCTGGAGAGGGGAAAGCAGATAAAAGACAGTTGGGCTGGAGACCTAAGAGGAGTTGGACTGGAGACCTCAAAGGAGATGGACGTGGAGTCGGGTGCCAAAGCGCATGAGGGAAGGATGTTGGAGGGTCCGCAAAGTAGGACGTGGAGGCGGTGATAAATATTCGGTCAAATGGAATGGTGGCCGTGACAAAATAAACATTTTAGTCCATACCAGCAGTCAGGATCCGGGATATATATAAAAAAGGATAAAGTGAACGTGTCTGTAAAGCGTGTGAAAAAGTCTGTGTAAATAAGGGCATTGTAGAGTAAAGAGCATTCTTGAAAACCCCAAATAAAATTGTAAGTAGACATTCAGTAATAAATTATGTAAATTGTTAAATAAGGGTAATGAGTCAGATTTCGTTTCATTTCGTTTTTATTCATTTTAACTGCATTGTTTAATTGTAAATTTTGTGTTCCGTTTCCTTATCAACCCAGTAAAGACCCTGGGGTACAGAGTCTGATTTATTAAAATGTATTCTAGATTAATAAAATTGTTTTGTTTATAAAATTTAATAACGTGTTTAATTTAATTTCCCATGCATAATTATCAAAGAGTGGGGTATTACAATATATATATATATATATATATATATATATATATATATATATTGTGTGTGTGTTTATATATTCTATTCGGGTCGAAACTGAAGAAGAACCAACTATAGAACAATGAATGCATATAATTAAAAATTTGAATGACACTGGTAATAGAGTAATTGTTGACTATCTGCAGTTTGGTTTCCTAAGGAATTTGAGGGCCGGAAAATGGCAGATGTTGGGACATAAATTATAAGTGACCAGATGGCAGCCATCAGTAGTTTCGGGGATCTTACCCGAAATTGAAATCTCAAGATCGATAATACGCATACTGCCTTCTTAAAACTGCGAAAAAAAATCCGAGGCATTGCTCAAAATTTGTCATTAAGAGTGGTTGAATAAGTTTGCATGTATTCAAAAATGGCGCCCAACGTGTGGTCTATTTCATTAAGGAATCTTGAATTATTTTCTTTAGTCTCTCGAAATATTTTAACTTGTTTTATGGCACTTACAATTGACTCCTTTTTTCTCAGGTTCGTTGTGAAGCAGTTATAAAATTTTTGTAGCTATTTTGAATTTAACTTTTTGATTTGTATATTTTAATTTTTTAGCATTTTATTGAGATTCATACCTTATTGGTAATATTTGTCTGAATTGGCTATCTTTCTTATTCATTATTCGTATATAATAATTGTTTTGATGTATACTTATTCACAGCAGACAAGCGGAATCAATAAATTATTTTTATTATTATTATTTACGTCTTTTCTCGAAACCCACATCTAGAACTTTCCCTATGTCGTATCACTTTATACACATTTAAGTATTAGTACAGTTAGACATAATATTTTTATATAACTAAAATTATAAATTTTGTTATATGTCAGACAAGTAAGAAACAGATCTTAAAATAAAACAAAAACTTTAAGCATTAATCAACTTTCTTTTAAAGAACACGTCAACATTATAAAAAATTACTCAGGATATGAATATGTTTGAAAGAAAGACAGCTCCTGCGTAAGTTTTTATATTTTTGACATGGGAAAGTTCATTTAATTAAAAAAGTTGAATTTTTAAGGTTTATGTTTTATTTTAATATTAAATCAATTTAAATAACAATCTAGAAATAATATACTCTAATTTTAAGCAACAAAAGTTTATTTACTAAAATTAGAAAATAAGTGTACTAACTATATAAATAAATATCCAAAAATCAGGTGATTCATAAAGCACAAGAGCCATGAGGACACACCGCACAAACCAGGCAGACAGAGATCCGGAGGAGGCTACCTTTAGGAATGCCTTCTTCCCTCTTCGGTTTTTTAAACTAAGGTTCCCACAAGCCGACGCATCTCGGCCTTTTTTGAGAGGTGTATGTTTCGGGGTCGCAGACCTTTGGCATACGGGAAAGAGAGGTCCGCTATTCCTATTGGAATAGTCGGATAGCTGCATCCTGAATTGGTCGTGGCACGAAGAGGGGAAAGCTGCGACTCCACAATAAAACCCTCTCCCGCATTCCAAAGGTCGTGGGCAACTACCAAAAGCCGGACCTAACTGATGCTGATAGCCCGGGGGCCCTAGTTAACCCTTGGCTACCTTCCTCCACCCTTCCGCATCCCCCCTTTCAAATCCCTTCCTATGCTATTAAAGGGGAGTTGCCCAAAGTGGATTACCCTCAAGTAGCCTGTTGCCCTAAAAAAAAAATTGCTGATTTTTCTAGGGTTTTCCCTGCATCACTTTTAGGTGAATTGCCGGGTAGGATCCTTAAACTATAGCTCGGTGGCCCTAGTTAACCCTTGGCCACCTTGCTCTACCTTTCCGCATCCCTCCTTTCAGTCTCCTTTGCTATGCTATAAGAGGGGAGTGGCCTCTATGTGTATTACCCTATATATAGCCTGTGTACACCTTCTTCTTTTCATCAATCAGGTGAGGAAAAGCTTCTAATATTTTTGAATCACCTGGCAAAAGCAACAATGGTTGCAGAAACGTTTTGTAGTATTTATTTTGTCACTTAATTTGTTTGTCATTTGGATACATATGTATGTAAATGATTATTCACATAAGAAAAAATCAAATAATTGTGGTTTAAAAAAATTGTTTCTGTCGTTTAGATAAATATTTGTCAAAATGGTAAAAATCAGTCCTAAAAGGACTGTATTGACGAGAGATAACTAATTTTTCCTTTATAAAAAGCCACCTGGAAAGATGATGAACGAATGTGAAGCAGTAGGAGGCTGGGTCTGGTTCTAAGCCATGAAGCCATGTATTTATTATTGTTACTAAAATGAACCGCACATATATTTTCGCTAAACGGGTCTTTGTGGCCAAATTTCAACGCGAATCTCACGAGATGCTGACTTAATTTTTTTTTGAACCCATTAACGACTTATTCAGGTTGATCCCGCGATCTCAGGTTTGAGAGTCTATTGATTTCACACTGTTTTGACATTTAACAAGATAAGATAAAGAAGTCGGTAAGAGTTTGCTGTGTAGACGGTATCATTGCAAGTTTCGGTAATTATAGACAGTCAGATACCAACCCGCAACGATAGCCTAAAAATTAAACACACTTTTTATTGATCGTGTGTCGTCCCGGTTACTAATGTTCGACCTGATTATGGCAGCTTTCAATCCAAGCTGGATCAGAAAATGTTCAAAAGTACTGTAAAATTCTTTAGTGGCACATCTCGTCTCACCCGTTTTACAGAAAAGTCCGTTATCTTCCGCTATCTCGACGTTCGACAGTGAAAGTGCTCGTTAAACTAATTAGCACAGAAGTTCCGTTTAAGTGAGGTGATTGCATTTTCTTACCTCACGAGAACAAATTAACTGGGTCACACTTTCATCTCAATTCTCACCTTTATTTTTTTACAGTCTACCGACCCCCTTCCATATATATATATATATATATATATTGTAATATTCAATTTTATATAAAAATAAAATTGCCACCATGTTACAGCCAAATTATGTGGTATCTAAATTAATGAAAAGAAACGATAATTTATAGGATTTTTCCTTGCATTTAAATAATTTTTGGAAAGATAAGAAAGAATGATTTATTAAATATTCGATTTGCTTTAAGTTTTGTATATATTTTTTTTTACCAAATTGACTGAGCTTTAATGATACTCATTTCCTCAGTCTCTTACTGGGCCTCTAATAGTGATAGTGATTTGCAATTAGCACAAGAGAGTTACTAAAGAAATACAAATTTAATTTACAATAACAAATCGTGTAAAAGAATCTAACAAAAATACTAGAGGTATATGATAAATCTAGATAAATATGACCGAAAATTATATTTGCATAAAAGTTTACAAAACGACGTTTCTACATACCATTTTATTTAGAGCTGTTCTGGTATCTTATTGAACACTCCACAGGTAGTATATTTTTAGAAATTTATTTAATAACACTGATTACTATATCGTTTCATCACAAAATTACGGCGTTCCTCTAACAACTGTTCACTAACTTTACGTCGTTTTATTTTTTAGATAGTCCCCAAGACAAGCTTCTCTCTCAAAATATTATCGTTTGCACTCTAAACCAGACTCGTACTCCGTGACCAACACACTCTTTCGCTATGACCAACACTGGTCAGCCTCTCAAAACAGATTCCTTCATCAACTTTATCATTTGAGCCCCCAAAACACATTGGTCAAACTCCCCAACAACTCAGACTCGCCATGACCACACCTGGTCAGGCTCCTAAAACACACTCGTCAGGCTCCCACAATACACTGAATGTTTCCGTCTAAGTTCTGAGCGTATTACATACGCTTTTAAAACAATAATCGCGTATAAACATTTTCAGGCTCTACATTCTTGCGCCAATCAATACTCTGGCCTTAATAATTACCCCGACAATAATATTAAAGAAAAATTATTAAATAAAACTTACATTATAAATTGTTGATCTCTACAATACATACACACACACACACACATATATATATATATATATATATATATATATATATATATATATATTTATATATATATTTCACGGGAAAAAAGGTTTACAGTTTAGAAAATGTTTTCTCTGTCAAACAATTCTGAAATTACGCTGAAATGCCAATCTTGGTTTGCTATAAAAGAATCTATGTTTTTAATATAAGTTTAATGACATTTGCGGATGGATAGTTGCTATGATAGATTTTGTGGAAAGTCAATCATTGTTCCAGCAATACCAAAAAAAATGGTTTGAATGTAACAAAACTAATTAATATCATTCTCTCCATTTACATTTTACATTTAAATCTGAGCTGTTCAAACATGTCAGGGAATTTCAGTAGTCTGGAGTTGGAAGAATAAAATTGAAATTTATGAAATAATGTATTGTTATGGACTCGGGGTAGTGCTGTTAGTGGCATTTATATATTTTTTTACATTTTTAAAACACTGGGAAAAGCTTTTAGTGCGCAAGCCAGAATAATCAGTTTCTGTAATTAGTACTATGAATGCTTCGTGCAGTGATAATATTTACGACCTCAGATAACATTTTATTCTACACCAATTAAACGTTATTACCTTGCTACCATAAATTAGCTTTAGCATTTTCTAATTATCAAACTGTCATACATTTCACACGACGGTGAGATGCTTATTGGCTTGGGTATTACTGAATAATTTTACTACAATACCTTTTCGCACTTCATTATCCAGTTCTTATCTGCGAGGTAAATCACTTAAGGCTTGAAAGAGGCACTTACTCAATATGCCTATGAATTTACTGTTATGAAACTTTTCCATAACAGTTTTTACTGCAGTTTTAGATTCAAGGGCAACTTCTGCATACTTTTCAGATACTGTATTATCATAATGAAACCGGCTGCAGTACCAGTTTTTGAACGTCTCCAATTATTATTATTTTGAAATGTCTCATATATTCACATTCATATTCTTGTTATTTAAATCAAATATTCAAATGTAAAGGAGTTATTGTGTATTAATTCCAAATGAAAACAATACATTTACGACTAGAATGGTGGGATTTAAAGGGTCAATGAAGTTTGAAATTTTTAAAAAATGAAGTAAAGGTGAATGAATTTGTAAAAATGTATTTATTATATGTTAATTGGTACAATAAAATATTTTGCTTGAATACAGTTGTTGAGAAACTTTTATTACTCATAAATGTATTTTGTAGTACCAAAGTGACTCTTTCAGGATCTTTCTATAATAATATGCGTTGCGAAAGATGCTAAAAGCTTGAAAGTGAAATGTTAATATCTTGATGTTAAAATTGTAGATAATGGATCCATTCCTAATTATTGTCTTTGTCAGATTTCCTGCGCTTTCTGCTCTCTTCGTAGATGAGGATTACAGCATATCAAAGATTCAACGCAGAATACTGTAAGGGCAATCTTGGCTAAGTGCCACTCGTTCAGTGCGGCTCTAATTATCTTGCTCGGAGCTTGTACGACAGGATTTCTAAGAGAAAAGTGTCTATGGTGGATATATCCACATCGCTTTTATTTAGTGTGAAACATTTCAGACTTTTCTTGACATAAAATCTTTCTCATAAATGCGTCGTTTGAAAAAAAAACAAATTATCATATAAAGTCACGAAATTGAAAACCGCCTGTCACCGAATTCCCAGAGAATAAAAATCAAATTGTCATTTTAAGGGCAATTAAAATTTTATGTCCAGTGTGATATCAATAATGGCTTTTACGGATAAGGAAAATATTTGCTTCCAAAAATGCTTCCAACGGTTTGTGGTCTCTCGAATTTAGAATGTTTGCTCTTCAAAAAGTTTGCACATTGTGAAATACAATTTTTTTTATTGCTGTAATAGCTTCATGGATAAACATATTAATTAACAGAATAAAAAATGAATACACCAAAATTCTAACAAAAATAATTTTCAAATAATCGGTCAGTATTTATATAAGATAGGAACACTATTTCTTTAAATAAAGCATGGAACATTATCCAGAGAAATAAATGCCTTTAATTATTCATCACACTCAAATATTGACACTCAGGAATAAAATTAGTAACTTTTGGGAACAGTATTATTCGATTTATGATTTTCTAATTTTTTTTTTCGTTTCTGGATGTGCGTATGTAACCCAAATATAATTTTTTTTATTTTTACCCTATAATCTCCTATTTTACATTACTTCCGATTTTTACGATATAGTCCTATCGGTCTTAGTTTTATATAGAATCAATAAACGAAGGCTTCCACTGGAAATAAAATTGTCAAATGCAGTGAACCTTAGGTCAAAAGTTGGACGGTATTAACTTTTTCATGAGACTCAGATGTCCATTGACGGGATATGTCAGATTCGGATATTGAATAGCCAGTGGACGTTCCAGTTATATCAATAATTCAATTTCAAACAGTCGAGATCAATCATCGTTATAATGTGAAACGTTGATCGTTTAAATATTTCTCTTAATCTTACTTTCAACCTTCTTAACTACCTAATGTATTTGAATATCCAGTTAACTTGTTTGAAACAATTAAAGCATCATTTTGGCTCAATTTTAAATGATAATTAAACGCACTTATTCAGTATCATGCTGAACTTTTTATATTTTATATATATATATGTATATGTGTACATTTTAATGTACCAAACAATTTCTCCTTAAAATCTTCTGAATCAAGAAATCATATTTTACAGTCCTGATGGGACAGTTTTCTGTAAACCCATAAGGTACGACACATGGAGTTAACAACTACGTTCGTAATGCTTATCAAAATAAATTTTGCAAATCGAGTGAAGGATTATTCGTCCGTAAAGCAAGCGCTTCCACGCCATCCAAAGAGTGGAGCGCAAACCACAAATCCCCGGGAAATCTTAACGTAGATCCTCGCTTCACGTTTTACGTTATTTTTCTCCATATTTTTAACGAACCCGCCAATTAGGCGCAAACTTATTCAAGAGTTGTGATGGCGGTTTCGCTAATGACTAAGGTTTCGGTAGAGAAGGGCTTCATTAGCGCCGACAATGAAAATCCACTGAAAAAGGAACTAGGAACTTAATGAACGCGTAATATCAATTATTTACTGAATTCATGCTGTATTTTTTCCAGGGGGATTTACCAATGTTTGCTGCAACTGTGTATGTATTCAACTTCGTAAACAGGAACATGCAAAAACTACAATGTGCTATTAACTGCTTTATTGTGTATTTTTTGACATTTTTCATTACGAGCGAAGACAAATAATGGGCCTTCCAACGCGAATATAAGATTGATGAGAATGAAGTGACAAGAAAAGCTTCATTACAAAGATAGTATTTTATCTTTTATAAACTTAGAATGTTTTCCTTGTACGATTCACAGAATTTAGCTGCTTCTTTATTTTAAGTGAGACATACGTAATGTACTGAAATAAAATGTTTCAGGAACCGTAGAACCTGAAAAGTTATTTTTGGCTCCAGCAAAATATATTGCGTTATAACTATTATTCTACTTTAGAGTCTCTTCGTTCGCACGATTCCTACGTTCCATGACTGTTTATTTGGGAACATATACGTGAATTGAAACTTCCTATGGTTGGCGGAACGTTACCCTTCAGACTATGTAGGTCATTACCACTTGTTATCGAGAGACACGACTAATTGTACGAACTACTGCAACGGTCAAATCTGAGATCGGCGACCTCCAGACAAAATTCTGACTGTAACGACGATTCGAGTTAGAAGCAGTAACTGGAATTAATTAATCTGATTCACGGGGAAAGAGGTCCAGCATGGAAGCCAATTACCAACTCTAACAACGCTCACACTTTAGCGGCGAGAAAGTTACATTGCACTGTCGCGACAAAGGGAATTATTCGCAATAAAAAAAAAGCAGCCTCCGAGGGTTTAACTGTTTAGGACGAATGGTACTTTATAACCAACTCCTACCTAACATAAGAGAAAGATTAAAGTTAAGACACCTAAACCGAATAAAGGGGCTCATACATTTTCTAACCGTCATGGTCCATATGGACAGTATACGGCAAAATAATAAATAGCAGACTGGACAATCTATGTGCCTGTTGAGAGATAGAAGCACCGCAACACGCGTTACGTGGCTCTAGAAGACCTGACAAATCAGGTATCTGCGATAGAATTATCAAAATGCAGGACCCTAGGAACATAGACACTTATAAAGACACTATTATAAAATATAGTATAAATATAATTAATAATAATAATATAAACAAATGAATATATCATAAATCTCCATGTACTCGTCATCGGACCGGACTCCCAAATCCTGGAACCAGATGTGTATTAAGATCAACATTTCACAATGAATAAACTAAACAACATTAAACTGAACATAAACTATAGTATATAGTATAGAAAAGTTAATAAAATAAATCAAGCGAATAAAGACCCAAAACAAAATAATAATTCAAATTATGTAACAAAATTCAGACAAAAAAGTGATAATATAAATACCACACAACGTTTCTGGGGTCCTTGTTCCTTTCGTCAGGTGTTAAGAAGAGCCTCAAAGATCTTCTAAGTTTTGCCAAAAGACAAGTGCAGTTGTGTCACTCTAGGCTCTTCTTCGCAGCTGATGAAAGGGACAAGGATCCCAGAAACGTTTTGTGGTATTTATTGTAGTAAACACAATAATCAATTAATTAAATTTCATTTTAATTTGCCCCACGTTGAGGCGCCAAAATGCAGTAAACACGATATTTGATTAATTATTCAATTTAAGCCCTCATTGGAAATAATACAATTTACTTAGATTTTAAAATGAACACGACTGATAGTTGAAATAACAGAATTTAAAATAAAAAAAACAAGAAATCATATTATAAAAAAAGTTAATTTAATATAAAACAAATTATTTTCACAATTGAAAATTTTGTTACAAGCTGGTAAAGTGCCACGGCTTAATTTCAGGGTCGACTAACGGAGCCTCCAATAAAGAATGTTACGAAAAGACAATTAAAAACTTACAATGTGAAAAATTCTTAACTTAAACAATTATTGAAATACGAAATCTGACGAAAATTATTATTTACATTAGGTTTACAATTAGTAAATTTTATTTTTAGTTTAAATTACCATTAGCTGTTTGTCGGGGGCTCGATCTCACTCAATTATTGTTAAACACTTCACAAGCAGGCCACATTTCACTGAATTTAATGTGGTTGTAATTTTCATACAAAAAGCACTTACTGCTCTTTACAGTTGATGACGTTGTTTATATAATTTTGATACTAGCATAAATATGCCAATGGACAAATACTTCAGATTTTCGACTTGTAATTCATAAACCTGGGACTTCAATATACTATGTCTCTGCTGCCTCTATACACTTGCTTGAATATAGTAACAGGAACTTTGAATCACGTCCAAGCAATTCTCAATTACATCCTCCTCAAAACACAACCTTTCGCCTTCATGGTCTAAGCAACTTTCCCTCTCTCTGTCAAACACACTCGTCAGCCTCCCAAAAACACACCGACTTTCCGCGCGTCTAGCCATGCCTTCTCGACAATGCCCATAGCAAGCAAGCATTCTCCATATTCTTGAACACAATCCTTATATTTACGCCGCCGACAATGTAAATCGTAAAATTTTGTTTATTAAATAATTACATTTTTAATTACCACATTATATTATCACTTTTTTTGTCTGAATTGGCTATCTTGCTTATTCAAATTATGTAACACCCAAATTAAATAACAATAATAATGTCCTTAATAATAGTAAAAATATAATTAACAAGAAGGATACTATACAAACAACTCAGGACAATATACGGCCATACAACTACTCGACCGACTCTTCACGGAGGTCCCGAAGGAAGAGTCAGGAGACAAGGAAACTGTGAAGGCTTTCCTTCATCATCTCCGCATAGAAACTTAAGGAAAAACATATTACTCCTATGCATATTAAAAAATTGTATAATTGTTACAACCTTACATGCTAAAAGAGGTTTTGTTTCTGTTTTCATTGTTAATGTTCAAGTATTCATGAAAGTTAATCTTACATTATATTTTTATATATTTATAATCAAACATGAATGTAAAAAATATAAAATGTAATAAAAAGATAAAACATTGTTAAAAAACGACCTGTTATAGCATCTATAAAAAGGCCAATAACTCTAATTTTAAAAAAGGTACTTTTTGACCTTACAGCTGCAGTACATAAAGCTAGTTATATCTTTCAATGACGTGAAAGCACGTTAAATGTTGCACTAGTAAATTATTGTGTGTAACTGTGATCTCAATGAAGCTACTACACAACTTTATAAAGTAAATGTTAAACTTAAAACCTCTTGAACGACAGAGATCTGGCTTCTGAGCAGTTGGGGCTCTATATTACAAACATTATCCACTTTTAAAACTCTACAAGCGCGAGGAATTCATTTACACCATGTATATTTACCGCAGATTTCGGAACACGCCAGCTGAAGCTCATGAATAATTTATTAAAGGCAAATCCAACACGGCAAGAGAAGCCACACTAACATCTTAATGAAGACTTTTATTTCTGTGGGAACGCTTGAAAAGGTACTAAATATCATGAATTTCTAATAAATAAAAAATACAAATTATTGTCATATTTCTGTCAATATAAGAGACTACTTGATTCTAAGGTTTAATAAAAATTCATGATCGCAGTTATAGATCAATTATCATATTACAAATTATCATTATTTAATATGTATGATTTAAAAACATACCTAATTACCCTGTAGCAAACAAGTTGATACAATTATATAGTTACCACATAAAAAAATGGCGTTGTATTTGAATTATACAGACTAAATCAATGTCTACAACGCTGAAAACACCAACGTCGGTAAGTATTATGTCTGTAGAAGATTAGAATTTCAGCGCTTCTATAATCTTAACAAATGGAATGGGATTCATATAATCTCAAATAAAGAACTGAGTCATTAATTTTTCATAACCAGGAACTCTGTTTGGAATCCCACGATTTAGTCTGGTATAAAGTTGCTTAAACATGTTTAAGCAACTTTATACTAGCGTTCCATAAGAATTTTTTCGCTTAAATGCGTGTCTTCTACTTACTTGGACGGCCTTAGGATATTCTTTCCATCATCTAAGATACCATTGTCACTGTTCGAAACAAGTAAAATATTTCTGAGTACAATGAATGCATCTGGTATCGTGTAAATATAATATTTCATACTGTAGATACAGTTTAATGCTTATCATTCTAACGATTCGAAGTCAGAATTAATTGGTAATATTTATTTTTGTATAACTATGTAATATTATCTTTGTTACAAATTTATTAAAAGTACCTCGCTGTAAATGAATAGAAAAATTGTCAAAACGTTAGAGAATATCGGTTTTTCTAAAGTTAAAGGAATGTGTATGAAACCATTCCTGAAGTTAAACTTCTTACATGGTTGGTAAGACTGCAAGATATTCAAGCATATATTCGGCGGTTGTGGGCCCTTTGTTGCTATACCAATAGCCGAACTCCAAATAGAACCCGCCACGTCAACAGCAGTTAGAAGTGTAAACATACATTACTTATTAATCACTGTCCCAGTGGAGGGAAAAAGAGAATTCTTAATTAAAATTATGTAAAGATAACAAAACTATGTTCCTACTTTCACTGCCTCTATATCTTGAAAGGAATTTAATAACCGTATTGCGAAAACTAATTAAGAAATTATGTCTATTTGTTGATGAATATTCCTGTTCATTCACAGAAAAGTAATTTATTTTTCAACGACTAGATCTAGTTTAATTTCTGTCGCGCTATTTGCGCCCGCAATATTGATGTCAACTTCGACGTCTTTTTGCAGCCGGTCTGGTGATGAGAAATTACGATGAGAAATTCTACATTTAGATATGATAATAATACTCTTCACGTATTAAACGTATTTATAAACCGTATGGCCTCGATGCATAGATAAGGAAATATGCCTAAAAAATGGTATCAATTTAATGGAGATTAAGAGAAGTCATTCAAGAATTGAATTGACAATAGAGAAAAACAGGAATCTGAAACTGTGGAATATGTTTTAAGAAGTGTTGTTTTAAGGCTCATATGAGAACAAAGCTAGGTGGCGTGTTATAACATCGTTAGGTAAGATAAATGAGTGGATCCTAATTTTTACTGCATAGTGTGGGAGACGTGCCAAGTTTCTCATATTGGGTAAATTTGTTAAGGAATGATTTAATTGAAATAGAATAAATTAAAAGCTAGTTCCAATCAAAAAATAAGCTTACTACATAAAGAATGCAATGCCCGCGGGTTCAAAACATAATCACAGAATTGGAATTTCTCGTTCGTCAGGATAGAAATATTACAATCAAAATTAGAATTAAAATTATTTATTCAAGTAAGGTTAAGCTTTCGACAGTTACTAGACTCTTTTGGAAAGAAAGTGCAATAATGTCATTTTTTTTCTGTGTGATTAAAATTACTAAATGAAAGGCAAGTGATACCGTATTAAGACAAAATTGCAAAAAAATTCAGGAGAAGATATATTTAAAAAAATCTACGTTACCTTTTCTTGGGCATTCGTGTATGTTATCTTTAGAAAAGTAAAAATTAATATGTATATTAAATATCGGTCTATTATATAAAACAATTAGAGGCAGCAAATTCTATCTAGCTCTATGCGCCGAGTCGTCAGTGTCCAAGAAAAGAGTAGGAAAATGAATGTTACATATATAAACAACATCAGGTATGAGAGACGTTCTTATGGATATTTATGAATTATTTTTGTGATAAAATTTAATATGTGAAAGGCTTTGAGTGAGTTATAATAAATTATTAGGCCTTCCTTACCTAGAGAACCAGTAAAGTATCTTCGAAAGACAACGACGGAAAGCTGATATTTGACGACGAAGTAATTATGAAGGTTAGATCAATCTTGGATTTTTTTAAACCACGATGACAAAAAAAAATTCGGCTTAAACACAAGATATTACAAAAACATTTTGGATTAGTAAAATGACCCGCAAATGTTGAAGGGGTTTGCCTAGGATCTAAACTGAATGGACCCTAGAAAATGATGCAGCGAGAAATCAGGGGGAAGGGGTGGGAGAGACAGAAGTTGAAATAGAATGCAGCAGAGTGGTCGGACACAGAGAGACAAGATGGTAGACATACAGTAACAGAGTGTTTGACAATACACATAGCAATAGAATTATGGAAATGGAAGAGAGAGATTGAACGTCTTTCGGGAGTGCAAGCAGGTAAGTTCGTCGAAAACGAGTCACTTTTCGATAACTGTACCCGTAATCATCGTCTGTTATCTTCGGCAGACGCTGACGTGGGCAGTTATCGAAACGTCGCGCGTTTTAGACGAATTTACCCGGTTAGAATCCCGAGAGAATTTCATCAACTATCTACATCAGGAAAACCTTCGGAAGATAACCAATGGAAGATAGTAAGTCACAAGTTGAAGGTTGAGCCGAAACTGTGGAGCCAGAAGAGTCGACGCTCCTAAGAAGGAAGATGACCCATACTACGTTTGGTTATGTCGCCGAAGACAAAAGGATTGCGCTTGATGTTGGATAGTCGGTAATGCTTCGGTTGGAATTCACAACTGGACCAGTATGATGGCGGGAATTTTAAGCTCTAAGCTGTCGTCGTCACCTGGTTTGGTGAATTAAATGTACATGTGTTTTCCAATTAAATTTTCCACAAAATTATAATATGTTACTCATTGAAAACCAAGGAATTCCTGAAAAAATACAGTTCTAATAAAGCACCTGTTGTTTTGAATAATTATATAATTTATTTCACTGAAATTAAAATTGTTTCATAATAACTTTTGTTTATTAAATTAATTTATGGGTTTAAATAAAATTTTATACGACAAAATGTATATTCTGATTAATAATATCTAAAAATTCACTTCTAAAGGGAAAAGTAGAAATTAAAATAATTAAACATTCTCATTTATTATTTTATTCTATGGTCGTTTTGATGGATTAATTAGTCTTTAAATCTGTTTGGTTTGTATACCAGCTATTGTGATTTCACACAAGTGATGGAAAATTACATTTTCCAGTAATGTTATAAATTATTTTTTCAGTTATTTAATTGATGTAGAAATATCCAGTACCGCCAGAAGATGATAGAAACAATCACCAGATTGTCAACTAAACTTCCATATTGTATATTGTCAGGCAATTGCGAGAAAACATAGTAGTCTCCGTGGTGAATCTCTGAACCTATTATGACGTCATTAGTTATAACCATTCACATTATCATTTTCCCTTCGGTAAGAGACGATGTCCTAAAAGTTTCTAAGTGAAACCCGCGTATCTGGTCGCATTGTTTCTACTCGTAAGATAACAATTTATCGGCATCGACTTGTAGCTTGAAGACGCCGTATCGGAGCCGTCAGCTTCCGACGTATTGACGCTCTGCTCAAAAGCAGACGTAGACATAACAACGCACCATTTTACGAGGTTTGCTACTACCGCAATAACCCTGTATTTTTAGTCGACTCCTTTCACCGACGTTTCTAAGACTTTTTAAACGCTGTGTTGATCTTAAACGAACAGCACACTGCGGACGATGTCTAGACTTAGTCTCGAGGAAAGAGAAAAAAAGTGCTCAGCCGTAGAAAGTTCACCATAAACGATTTCTAAAACAACTGACAGCGCTAGAACAAACATTTTCCCTTTAAGGTAGAATGAAGTACAGCCGTATTCATACACGATTGAGTACTCCTTCCCTTAACTCAGAATTTTAATCCCTAATTTGTTGGAGAGAGAATGAATGTTGGAAGTTAATAATTATCTAGAGGAAATTATAGCGAACCGCATTCGCCGTCTTTGGATTTTTGTGAAGTTACAATGTCTAAAATCCCCAAAATTCATGCTGTAATTTATTAAATAAAATACCCACTAATTCTAAAATTTACCACTGTAAATTACAGAGTGAAGCGAGACTGAATCTGTTAACGTTCCATAATTGTGAAATAAAGCATGCAATTAATTTTTAAAAATAAACAATATTTAAATAGGTATTAAATAACTACAGCTTATTTTACATTTATGTTGTATGCGGTTTAATTAAATTAGACATTACATTTTCCATTCCTAATGTTTTATTTATATTTTCCCTGTAAATATTCATATGTTGATAAAAAATAGCACTTAGTGTAATTTCCTGTATATGTTTTATTTGTTGTGTCAGCACTAGCTTTTATGAAAAATATACTAAGTTAATCCGGTAAAATATAGATGTTACTAGCTGCAGGGTATCAAAGAAATAGATCTTGCTGTAAGAAACGTACGATGTTCGATGATTCTATAATCCTATTATTCACTGGGAAGACCATCGGAACAAAAAGAGGTGATAGAATAATTACATAACTTAAAAATGTTAATAGAACTAATAGGAAACTTGGGTAAAACATACATTTAATGAGTTCATCGTGCCAAACGCTAGAACGGTTTCGTATATTAAAATCTGCAAAATAAAAAAATTAGTAGTCAATAGAGGAATAAAGATAAGAAGAATCACAGCCAAAAGAAAATATAAGTTAATTTATAAAAGAGAACTTATGAGGTAGTTGAAAAAACGAAAATTTTCCTCGAAAAATGTATCAATTAAGACAACGAGAGAATGTTTTAGTAGAAATATGGCAATCGTTACTGACGTACTGTAACGTAAACTGAATCTGAAATGACGTCTAGATAGAAAATAACGAAACTTAGGAGTCCAAATCCAGAATATATTAAGCTAACAAGAAGACGGTTTTTTGATATATGAATCAGAAACGTTAATAAATTTTGAGTGACTAATTATAGGCAATTATCCCAGTTTAGGGCGTGTCTGAAAACTGCGCTAGTGTGGTAAAAAGTGAAATGATGCTTAATTCTGAAAACTCGCACTGAAAATAGACAGTAGAATCTTCTTAAGAGTATATATATATATATATATATATACATTCTTTTAAGTGGTAATAATCTTATATTTTTCTAATACCCAATCATTTGTAAAACAAATCTTGACTCCTAAGATTAATTGAAAATACGAACAAACTGATAAATATTACTTCATTATACTAAACTCTGATAATCAGTTACCATTGAAGGAATAACATTAATTTGCATTGTGAATTATGTAGAATATATATTATATCAAAATAATCTGTAGATGCTTTCCGATGGTCGAACTTCATGGTTAAATGAAACAATTATACTAAATGAATTAAAATATTTACTATAATTATTAATAAATATGCCTGAAATATATATTTATATGCCAGAGATTGATTAATAACCTATAAACCTTCTGATAAAGTCTTGAGATAATATTTATTAAAATATGGAATATTAATATTAATTAAAGTAAGCGTTATTATCGAATCCGTTAGGACTGAAAGTACAATGGCTTTTATCTACCAATACTTAAATTGCTCTTAGATGGTTTTATCGATACTCTGTATAAAAGAATGAAAGGCGATTCCAAATAGCCCGAATCTTGAATTTCCGAGTTTCATCACTTTATCTTCATGTCATAAAAGTTTCTTTTCGCCTTTGTTTGATCAAAGTTCAGTTCTTTTTCTTGCGCTCTGTGGCACAGAGACGTAAAATAGAAGATTCCTTCTTTACTGTAGATAAGATACATTGCCCAAAGTAACGGTTGCAGAAGTGATACAATGCCAACTTTGCGAACGGTATAAATTATTTCATAACATTCGTTATGCAAAAGTTTACAAAATAGAAATATTCAGAGACGGCAGATGCATGCGGGAAATGGATACGGTAGACGGAGACGTTCGAATTCTGCACATTACCATACAGCAATTGTTTATTAATCTTAAAACATTCACAGAAAGACAACTTGTGTGTCAGGGCGAAATGATAAAATACTGTTCTGTTATTAATTCATGACTTTTTTTTAAAGATTTTGATTGAAATAAAACCACTTAAAGTCATCAATTAATTATTCTATATTCACATGAGCTTTCATCTTGCGCCATATTTATCAGAGGACATTTCAGTATTACAATCCAAAATATCCTTATATAAATGCTTTCTCATCTTACATATTTTGGATTGTAATAGTGCGATGACCTCTGATGAATATGGCCCAAACTGAAAGCTCCTGTGAATCAAAAAATAATAATTTGATGACTTAACGCGGTTTTATTTCAATAAAAATCGATAAAATACTTTTTCTAGAGTAAAATAAATCATCTTCATAGAATTATGAGGCAATAGTCTATTCTGTTTTCAAATTATTTAGATATTAGAGAGGAAGAATAATGTTGCATAGATTGGATTAGGACAATAATACTTTTTAGTGTAAGATTTAGAATGGAATTTTGAAACAACTCATCCGTTACAGATAACCGCAAGTCACATATTAAGACTTACAATGTTAATGTACTAAGGCTGGGGTATAATCTTTAACCAAAAAAGACTAATCGCTTTGAAATAAAGGTTGATGGAGATTTGCTTGAATTAAGTAAGAAAGATTTATTAGTTTAGGAATGCAAGCGACAACATTTCACAGTACATTTAGAATTATATATTATATATATAATTTTAACAAAGAATTAACCATTTCAGTTATTCCAATAAATATGGTCCTAAATTTATCAAAACTTCATTCATTCCTTGGACGCACGTACAGCGACGCATACGACAGCTGCGGATTTATTGTTCAGATTAGAAGGGTGATTATTTGTAGGAGTGAGTAAGCGATCAAGGAATAGTAGTGATCTGGAGGCATTGTAGTATTTCTGGTGCAGCGGACACGCATAATCTTGGAGGCAACGCGGATCAACATGGGTAAACGCGGGAATTGCGGAACAATGCGTGTCAATCAACGAGTGGCATCGCAGGACAGCTGAACACGTGACAGTTGGAGATTAAGTGAATGGGTTGTGTTTGCCGAATAGCACAATATGGTTAATATATGAGTGAAACACATTAAACGATAAAAAAGTCCGGTTAAATCATAAATAGATATAGAAAATTAAATACATTGTACAAAATTACAAGAAAAAGTAACTGGTGTTACTGTTAAGGTTCCACCTCAATATTTGCCTGTATATTGTAGAAAAACATCATTCATTATGTCCAGGAGAGAATTATGATACCGCGCTTACACCGATATTGCGAAGGGAATTAAATTATGAGATCGATGGCGATCAAGTAATAAATCCCCAGTCGAGTTTGCATAACGTAAAATGGTCGTATAATGTATAAGTGCTATTTCTGAATACTCTCTACAGCTAAATTCGATGAAAAATAAGAAATTCGAATGAAATACTTGCAACATTACTAAACAATAGTATATTATAATCTGTTATAATTTACTTGTCATGGTCATGGAATTCATATCAATTGTTTACCCAATGCTGTAACATGAAATTGAGGACCGGTGTCGCCATTCCGGACAGGAGAAAGTACTGTGCATCCTGCCGGTCGATGGCACGAGGTGCAGTATTATCTCCTGAAGGAGGAGGCTTATGCCCCCAAAAAGTTGAAATGTCTCTCTACCTGTGCGACATGGCGACACCGAGCATCAATTTCATGTTTTAACGATTCTTTCTCTGTCTTTCCTGTTCATATAAATTATAATATATATATATATATATATATATATATATATACATGTAAATAATTTCCAGCATGACTGAAATTTATGGAGCAATTCCAAGAAAACTTGGTACATAAAATGCACCGTTAGCATCCACAGAGGTTTGTATGGTAAAAATAATGAGAAATAGAGCCTTGTAAGTGTCACGTCAATTTTTTGGGGGTCAGAAAGATTTATATGCACGGATTCAGTTTAGTTCCAATTTCAATCACAACTTGCTTTGATGTTAATTATAAAATAACCAAAATATTAATCACAAACAGCTAATCCGAATTAGCCTCGGTTTGGTCAAACGGGAATCTGCGTTTTAAATAAGATGCAAGAATATTAAATTGAAAACTACTAAGATAACAGGAAAGAGAGAGCATACATCTCACGGTATTTTAATTTTAAGAGATTGTAATTTCCAGTGAGGCATTATTGATGATTATCAACAAGGAACTGTGAAAGTCTGTAAGGCCCTCTGGTGTAGATATGAAATATCTATGTTTCTCCCACAATTAACTTTATGCTCTATGCTCAAGGGTCGGCTCAGTCCAGAATTTATTTTTTCAATGTCCTGGAGTTGAAACTAAAAATATTTCTTATGATTTAGTATTCATGTAATAGTCAACCCTTGGCTACCGTTTTACATCCTTCCGCATCCGCCCTTTCAAATCCCTGCCTATGCTATTAAAGTTGCCACCATGTGGATTACGCCTCATGTAGCCAGTCTCCATAAAGAATTAAAACTCCAAGGAGCTTTCTGGCGATAATTTGGCCATATTTATCTATAAAAACAAAATTATAATTTTATAAAAAGATTTACAAATAAAAAAATCCAATACAAATATTATTTGTCAAACATTAAGATTTATATTACATAAATAGCAAAATTTAATCAGTCATATTAAATTTTATAATCCTCATGATTTAGTTTGGAACGATTTTATACTATAAATAGGATTAAGTCATTTTCCTGTATAAGATTGGAATAAATTAAAACACGGGCAACGAGTAGCTATCATTTAGTAAGTAAAAGATAAATCGTTGATTAATTATTTTTTTAGGGCAACAGGCTACATGAGGGTGATCCACATTGGGCAACTCCCCTTTAATAACATAGGAAGGAATTTGAAAGGGGGGATGCGGAAGGGTAGAGGAAGGTAGCCAAGGGTTACTAGGGCCCCCGGGCTATATTTTAAGGATCCTACCCGGCATTCGTCTAAAGAAATGCAAGGAAAACCTTAGAAAAACCTGCATCGGGTTGGTCGGGCATTGGGTACTTGTCCCACGCCCTTCCGATAACGGGAGAGGAGTTTGCTGTGGGGACGCAGCATTCCCTTCTCCGTGCCTCGACCAGTTTAGGAGGCAGCTGGCCGACTATTACAATGGAAATAGCGAACAACTCTTACCGTATGCCCAAGGTCTGTGACCCCGGAACATACACCTCTCAAAACAGGCCGAGGTGCGTCGGCTTGTGGGAACCTTAGTTCAAAAACGGAGAGGAAAAGGCATACCCAAAGGTAGCCTCTTCGTATCTCTCCTAAAAGGTTCTGCCTGCGAGAGAACATCCCTCGCAGATATTGCCTGTGAGAGAATAGCCCTCGCAGGCCTTATCTCGTTGATTAATTCCACAATATCATTTATATATGTATATCTACACATTTTTCATGAGAGAAGTATTTGTACAAATTTTATTGTATTATAAACCGTGTGGACATTTGAAACTTCGTTGTAGCAGTAGATTGCAAGTGGCATTGCAGTGACGAGGCTGGCTGAGGCAGGGAAGGTTTTGTAACGGAGCCTGAGTTACCCATGCGAGAGTAGGCTAGGATGTTCCGCTATCCAGCGAACATTATTATTGGAACGGCTCAGCACTACGTATGCTTGCTTCAAACTTTGGTTTTCAGTATTTGTAGTTTAATGAGGCACGTTTGCAAGGAACAATGGGGGAATATCTCGTCTGAGGTTTGCAGCCACACAAAGGACGGAGACTACGCCCCGACATGAATCACTCTCTTTGAGGCTTGTTGCATAATAATAACTATTCCTGCCTTTGGCGTTTCTCTTTCTCTGCTACTCCTGCCATGACTGTTCAACGAGGCCGATATCAGACAGAACTTGTTCGTTTCGTTAGCGAACAAAAAAAAATGTAGTTTTTCATAATTCCAACAAGCAAAAACTGGTATTCACTTTTTTTAAAAAAAAAATATTGACATGGCCACGGCAAGTGTTGCGAAATTTAGAAGCAGAAATATACATTATTAGCCGAGGTATACTACAAAGAAGGGAATGGCTTGTATTTGACAATTACTTGCAAGGATGTTGCGTTTCAGTCTCATCAGACATTCATTTTAAATGACTCTCCTGCTCACTTGCCTCCAGGGATAGATCTTACATATCTCGTGATTGCGAGGTATATAAAAATTTATTCGGTTTTAATGATGGCCGGACGAAAATCCACAATCAGATCCTCCCCGTTAAGGAGTTCCGCGCTTACCACCTTGACGAGTTCGCTTTTAGTTTACAACAAAGAAGAATTGGCCAAGGTGCGATTGAATAGAAACGAATTATTGATTGATGGAAACCGCGAGGGCGAATAATTGGTCTTGGTGGCGACGACCGACTGCTCGAAAATATGCTTTAAAGCAGATATTGCAGCAAGAAAAGTAAGAAGTATTTCTCGCGACAGCATTCTAGCCTTTCTGTATTGCATTATTCATGTAATTGTTTTGTCCAGCAGTATGCTGTTATTCATGATTGTATTTATGAAGGTTATGAATATTTGATTATTTTTCTATGGTTCCAGAACCTATTTATCACAGCCCAAAAATATATTCTCTAATTAGTACATCCATTCGAAAGCCCTTGGAAATGAGAAATATCAGTACATTGCCATAAATCAAAAAAATTAACCAAACATTCATTATCAACATCTGAAGATTTAATTCAAAATAATTGAATAGTTATTATTGGCTGCTGAGCATAACTGGTTTGCAGTCACAATTTGTAAGATGTAAGACGATTAATTTCCTTAATTTAAATGGAATAAAATTAATGTATTAATTAAGAAGCACGTTCAAATCCAGTTATGAAGCAACTATTTGTATTAGATTAAACAGTAAAAATGAATAGGCTACATTTAAATGATCTCTGGCATGAGTTAATACTTGCTCAATTAAACATCTATATTGGTTTCCCTTATATTGAAATACATTGAAGAGCTTTCGGCATCCGCAGAAACTGTGATAAATGCAACCAAACCTCAGATGGTTTTTACTTATTCAGATCATTTATTAAAATTTGCTTTATTTTTATGTCCGTAGAAAATCTCGCTTCTCTCATTATTATAACCAAATACGATGCGTATAATATTTCATTATAATAATTTTTTGTTTCAGCCAGAGACAATGTGAGTTCAAGAGCAACCCTTAAGAAGTTTAGGCCTTAAATCATAATTCATTCCAAAGAGACTTGTGTGTTTCAAGTTAATATGCACCAAATTTGAAGCGTAAGCAAATAAAGAATTCTTCACATTTTTGCCATGTGTATCAGTCTAAGCATTAGATGATGTTGTGTTTCTTCAGAAAATTATTTAAGAGGTATTTACTATGTTTAATATTAATAGTATCTCATTTTAACACTCACTCACTATACACGTGAGCTTTATTTAAACAACTTGGAATATATAAAAATAAACTTTAATTTGTATGCCGGACGAATTACGGTTCAAAGAGAGAAACATAGGAGAAAAATATACGGCACGAGGAAAGATAATTAAATAAAAATCAGTAACTGGTTCTATGTGGTCGTCGAATTGATTTGTTTACGGCCTGAATTTGCTAGACATTTGGATGTAATGGATTACACTAGTTCTATTGAAATACTTTACGTAACTAGAAGTATTAAATTGAGAAATGTTGAAATTTATTATTTTCTTACAGCCAATGTGAATGTATCTTTGTTAAAGTGCTATTAGGAAGTTCAGGTCTTTAATCATTATTCAGTCCAATGAGAATAGTGAGGTATTTACCGTTTTTCTATCAGCTTCAACAGGGTGAATAAACAGATTTGCTAAGCCAGTTAAGTAAGTAAAGAATTAGGTTGATCTGATCACGTTGATGAATGTCAAAGTAAAAAACCCTTATAATGGTAATTGGTATATCAAATAATTTATTTTGTATGGAAGCTTTCGGCCATTAGTTGGCTACATTCATCTGTTCCCTAATATTAATATTATATTTACTAATATGAATATACTTAATATTATTTTAATTATTGATATTAATATATTGGACGACGTGTTGTCAACATGAGACTAATTTTATAGATTAACTAGCCGGAAGCTCGGCGTTGGCCTGGTTTTCGTAATTAAACTCAGTGATATCGATAACGTCGGATTTGACTCTAATCTCACTAGTTTTTGCGTTATTTTTACGTAACGTCCCTTCACCCTCATCCCTAAAGGTGCTCCACCGCATGACGAAATGGGTTGAAATTAAACACTAAATTATCTGGAAAAACGCTATCTATCTCACTGACCCAGAAAAATTTTCTTTCGATGAAAATAACGGCCGTTTTAACATGTTTGGAAATTTTCACACACGTCTACCCCCGCCCCTGGGTAAAACAGAAAATTTAATGTCGTAATTAAAATCAGCGACATAATTAAACAGGGATTCGACTCCAACCTAGTTTTTTTCCGTTTCCCTTCATCCCCACCCTTAACGGCTCTCCCACCCAGGACAGAAAGGGGTAGAAACTATACTTCAACAGAATTGGGAGGGACACTAACAATCTGATTGATAAATATCGGCCGTTTTAACTTAATGTCGAAGACTGGCATATGAACGAAATTATTTTTTAGTATACTCAGTTGTTAATATTAGAGAACGGATGAATATGGTCAACTGGAAGCCCAACGTCTCCATATAAAATAAATTATTTTTATACCACTGATTGTTATAAGTACCGCAAATATTAAGCTATTTGTTCTGATATGTTCATAGAAGAATTAGAATAACGACAAGGGAGTTCAGACCGATAAGACTGAGATGAATAATTTTGCGTCCGTATGGGAGAAGTCGCAAATCCAACGAAACAGTCTGTATATGGATTTTAGACAATATACGAATTCTAGGCCCTGGAAAGAAGAATTATTCGCTTCTGTCTTTCACACCATTTCCTATACCCATCTATCAAACTATTACAACCTAAAATCAGATATACTTATCCTCCAGGAGTCAACCTCCATAACGAAAAACAAAAGTACCCAATCCCATCCAAGACTTGTTAAAAATGAAGACCTAAATTGAAATATATCGTTTGGATTTCTTGTCCGCCTCCCTTCTGAAAAAAAAACAATAAAAAAATCCTATACTGAAGAGGGCCTCTGGGCCTATAACGGCAAAGGACACGTGTGCTTAATAAAAATAATATATGGATTTAACCCCGCAACAGCCTGCTGAAAAGTTCTGTTATTCATACTGACATAGACCTCGTGTGATTAATTCGAGACAAAAGTAATTTAGAGAATTATGACTGTATATGACAACACATGTATGACGTCGTATGGCTGGAAAGTGATTCTGTATTGCTACAGTGATAGAAAAATAAAATGCGCTTTACCTGTAGTAGGACAAGCAATAAAATTGGAAGTGATTATGTCTTATGTAAACCATAAAGTAGCTTTCTGGATTGGAATTGGGCACCTACCCCGAAAGAGGTTATATATTTTCCTTAGTACGCAGCTACGTGGTTTTCATCTCTTCCCGTCAAACTCTGCTCCATTATCATTTAGTATATGTCAGACAAAAAATTAAGATTCTGCAAATTAATAACTTCTTTCTGTGTTGTGCTGCATGGTGTTCGACGCAATAAAAACTTAAAACTTGATTGATCGACTCAGTGGCAGTGGGCGAGCAATTTAATACAATGCTGTTTTTATGAAACAATAATTTATCAGACCATCAATATCAGGTCCGTTATGAAACTTAATAGTATTTTAGCTGAGGAGACGTGAATACTTACGTACAATCCAGAAACCAAGCGGAAACACACAATCTTCCCCAAGAGCAAAAGGAACAGACGTGAGGCGTTCGAAGTTCAAGGCAATGCTTATCGTTTCTTCGACAGCCAAGACGTCGTTATTGCAGAATGGGTACGCGGTGGTCAAAACAACCAACAACATTTTAGACAAGTTTGGAAAATATTGCGTTAACGTGTTTTTAGCGTTCTGAAGTCTGGAAGAATGGATGAATCTCGCACCACGGCAAACAGCTGAGCAAAAAAAAAAACACAGTCCTTGAACATCCTCCCTGAATTACCACCGTGCAATTTTTTTCTTATTCCAAAATCACAACTACGGAAGTCCAAGCGACCAGTCAAGCGCCACGGAAAGAGAAATACAGAAATGTTTTCAGCTACGGAACAAATGTGTGTTGACACAGCTTTGAAGTCGGCGAGCTTTAAATGGACATATCAGGCGACCAAAGGTAGATACAGCCTTAAAACCCTTATTTTTTAATTTGTTGACCATGTATGAGTTCTTTAAGCCAATGGTCCGGCTATGAAAATTATCTCTTGCGTTGGTAAGTTTAGGATTTTAAAATGTTGTTTATTAAAGTCTTACATTCTCAGTATAAATTTCTCGTGTGTTGTACACAAAGGCGTTAAATAGTAATACCACAAAATTTTTGAGTTAATCCAATACCAATAACTACGTACGGGGTGTAGCGATGAGTGAGCATAAATCGATTCAGCGTCGTCGACTTCTCTCGGAATCGTCTGCATTAACAGCCGAAATTAAGCATTTAAGTTCCGTTTGCTTTATTCGGGGCCGGGCCGATCGATGCGGTGGAATCGCTCACTGAGGATGCTGCTCTCGAAGCCCAGCAAATATTGTGATTCCTTTCATTGTGCGCAGGCACTAGAAGTCACTAATCTGAACTTACCCCGCGGCCTGGGCCGTTTCCTAGGGACTTCTTTCGCCGCGGCAGTTTCCCTGTTTACCTTACCCATTCCGTTGGCATAATATTTAGTTTACAGAACTATTTTTACACTGTGTCCGGTGGCTGCGTTTGTCACGCCACGGTAATAACGTCTCTCTTTGCTGCCCAAATTTCATAATGCTGAGAGCTTAGAACTCCGCAGATATTGTAGCCAAAGCTAAATGGGCGCGGTAAAGGAGAATTTCTGTTCAAATTCAATGGTACTTTCTAGACAGAGTACGCTTGGAGGAACACACACAACAAATGAAACTTGTTTTTAATTATTTTATTTACAGTCTCATCAACTGCCGTGGTCATTAGCGAAATGTACTACGTTGACATTAATTGTTGGGGAATTAACGAGTGGGGGGTTCTTATAATGGGAACACACGCACACAACACCCATGCACCAGCCGAGATTCGAACTCGGAACCTCTGTGATTTGAGGCATAACCCCCTACACCACAGGAAGAACGATATATTCATGTATAACCGTAGTATACATTTTGTAGATTTTCATCAATAAGTCGACATGCTGGTTTAATATTTTTATGTATTTATGCCATTCCAAGATTATTTCATAACCAGTTGAATAAGTAATGAGAGTATTTTTTATACACCAATGCCTTCAATAGACTTATAAGAGAAATAAGAACTTTATGTATTAAACAAAAATTCGCCAGATATAATGAAAAATTGCGTCAATTTTTGTAGGCTCATTAAATTATTATTTATCTGCAATTTAAATTCATTTCAAGTAATTTTACAAGTTGCTGCTCGTCGCCTGATGTAAAATAATACCGAAATAAACTCCAGATAAAATAAATGAATTTATTTCCTCCTCTTGAAGTATTATATTCCTATTTGGTATTAATACAAATGATTAGATTGTTATCTGAATATTGAGGAAGATTAGTTTTCTATTAGAATTTGATTAAACAAATTACACTTATATGATACGGAAATATGTAATATTGAATGAGTGTGAGTGAGTGAGGGAGAGAGAGAGAGAGAGAGAGAGAGAGAGACCGAAAACGAAAAAATCCGCATGACATCGTCATCTTTGATGTTTGATAGACTCGCTGGTTTACTATTCAACGGCTCAAGCGGGTTTATATCACACGTCGCATGCGTCTATCTCTCCTTTCCTCTCCTCTTCTCTTATCTTTTCTCGTTTAACTCGCATCGTGTCAATAATTTTTACAAATTTACTAAATTACTGTTCAATATTCAGCGCACGAAAAGAACTTTTTATTAAAACAGAGTTTAATACTAGACATTGGCAAAATTTCACTCTCATATATTATTTCTTAGTAATTATAGGAAATATTCTGTATCTATGAAGTTAAATTACCTTCGAGAATGAAGGACTTTTCTCCCGATGAAATTTTAGGAAAAACAGTTCTCAAGCTACAACCAGCGCAGTCGAGTTAGAGAAACACAACCCATTTCAACAGATAACTCCACCTTAGTCTTCAGGCACATTTAATTAAAATTTTAGAATAATTAGAGAAAAAAACGCTTGGTATGTTATGCATCCATCTGATTCCAAAATGTTTAAATATTTGACGCTTTTCTCTGGTCCTCCAAAAACTAACGGATAATGACGATTATTTTATTCGGTCAACTGTAAGTAACAGCTAGGGAAATGATTGCACATTGATTATGCTTCTACACATTGTTGATGCGATATTGTATGTCCGCGTTGAAACCGAGAACTTAATTATATTGGCTCTAACAGATAATCAATGTCTATAATTCATATATCACCACGTAGATTCTTTTGAGAAGTATATTAATTTCTTATTTTAATCTTGAAACAATTCAAAAGTAATTATTGACACTTTAATATAGGCTTTAGGAGAACTAGAAATGCCAGACATAAAGTCGATAAAACTAGATGTATTGTGGGATTAGATGTATGTGTAAATTATCCAGTGTAGACTAATAATAACATTCTTATTGTCTACTTTCGTAATATTAGTCTGGCTATGTTCTAATGTGAAAGATAATAATCAAGGTTTTAACGTAAATTTAAATTATAATTTCAATAATATAGTTAAATAGTAGATTGTGAAATTTTTTTTAGAATTATTTTCCCGGATTTATTTAATTTATTGCTTTATGAGAGTACTTAACTAATTGAATTAACTCTGTACGTTTATGAATGAATTACCCCGCATATTGCAAAGAGTTCAGTCTTTTACTTCAAATATGTCAAAAAAAGCAATTCATGACGAATAAAACTTTATATAGTATTCAGAATAGAATAAAGATATATTAATTAACGTCGACGGTGTAAGCCTAAGGATTACTCGAAAAATATATGTAAAAATTTTAATATTAGAATATGTTAATACGGCGACCAGTACAGCATTGAAGAAAGTTTGGTAAAATATCGTCTAAAGTAATCAAATACTTCTCGTATCCTCTTTTATTACGAATTTGTATTTTGTTTCAAATATTTCATGCAATCTGAAGAGCCTATTATTATCCGTCGTTCTCCAAGCCCGGAGGAAACGACTATAGTATTGGTAACGGAGTCTGGGAGAGCACGAACAAATGTTATTTTACGAAATTCATTTGTTTTGTTGGATTATTCACCGAAACAGAAAAACCAACAATGAAGTTGTATAGAGCACCTGTTTATTTCATACGAATTCAGACAAAACAGAATTTTTTCATAACCGTATTCTTTTTCAAGAACAAAGCTGTAGCAATAATTGTGAGCTTTACATTTCTTTCTCAGAGTTAACGTACTCGCCTATTTACTTTCAGAAGAAAAAAAAAGTGTGCACAGACCATTCGGATTTCGATATTCTATTCATATTTTGAAACTACATTTTCTCTATTCATTTCCACAGTATTCATCTTAAAATATAATTTTTATTGTTTCTCTGGCAGGGCAGATCGGGGGAGAGGGACATGAACACCGGTGGGTGCTAATCCCAGATAAAAAAAAAGAATAAGAATTGATTTTTTAAACTATTGAACGGTATATAAAGTTTAATAGCAAATTAAAGAGAAAATTGGGAATGCCAGTACATAGGAAATAATTTTTCTTTTATAAAATATTATATTTCACAGACTATTAATTTCCGAGACTTTATATAATATTTACGCTGGTAGTAGTAAAAACATTGTGCCGCAGATGTGCTGGCGTTCTTTGTCTGAGTACTATGGCGTCTGTGCAGCACCTCGTTCGATACCCGGCACTAACGGCAGGCTATAAACAGAAATCAGGACGTGGCAAACTGCGTCTGCTTTCCTTACAAACCCCGAATGAATTTTACTCAAACAACACGTATATTTTTCAGAATGTTAAATACGATATTAAATTACTTTATTAAACCATTCATATTTTGGAATTATGTATTTCAATGTATATCGCACCCATACGTTCATTGCAAAGTACAATTCTTCAAATTTGTCATGAATTGATTTTTTTGACAGATTTGAAGTAAAAGACTGAACTCTTGGCAATATGCGGGGTAATTCATTCATAAACGTGCAGAGTTAATTCAATTACTTAAGTACTCTCATAAAGCAATAAATTAAATAAATCCGGGAAAATAATTGAAAAAAAATTTTACAATCTACTATTAAACTATATTATTGAAATTATAAATTCTGTTTATTTTCATTCAATAACAGTGTAATTATTCTTAATATTTCTATTATTTACACAAAAAAATGAAAATTTAAGCAATATTCATTTATTCGTGTTTAATATAAATTAATTACGTATTATTTATTTCTTAAAATATTTGTATATCATAAATTTTAATTTTTTTAACTTCACGTTGTGAATTTGTAAAATGTTATAAACTAGTTGAACGCCCAGCGCTGCCCGGTATTTATTTCAATCATCCCGGAGAAGGAATTGATTTGACATTAACTACTTGGAGAAATTTTTATTCAACCAGCTTCAATAGCGTCTGCCTTCCGCATGTCCCCTTTCAAATCCCTTCCTATGCTATTAAAGGGAAGATGCCACCATGTGGATTACCCTCATGTAGCCTGTTACCCTACAAAAATATATTCCCGGTACCTTAAAGGAGAAAAAAATACAACCTTTAACTACACAACGAACTACTCTTGGAACTTTTTGTCAACCACGCAACAGCCACGACGAGGAACATAAAGTGTCACCAAGGCTAATGCGTGAATTAAACCCAGGAATCGACATTAATGTCGGTTTTTTCTTCATTTTTTTTACGTAATTCCCATCCACCACCACTTTCCTACCTTGCCTTTTGGAGATTAAATTAGACACTTAAAAATTCTAGAATAACAATAACTAATTCAGCGACACCGAAAAAGCTTAATTCGACGCTAATAATGGCCACCTTGAGTTGTGTCTTAATTCCTCGGTGTTTGTTCCCGGATCGTAAGTAATATGTGAACAAAGTTTGGTAGAAATTCATCTACGCGTTTAAGATTGTACGCGGAAATTTGTTTTGTCCCTTTCCACCCGCACTCCTGCGGGTTGAACTACAACTTAACCAGTATCGTAAATGTCAGAATTAAACTCCGTAACTTCTATAACCCTGGATTTGATACCAATCTCGGTTGTTTCACGTCAATTTTATTTACGCTCCTCCACCCCCTTCCTTAGCGGTGCTACCTTCCCATACTGTAAGTGGTTGGAATTATAAACTAAAAACATAGAGACTATTTATCTCATAGACCCAGAAAAGTAATTATTCGACGCTAAAAGCTGCCGTTTTAGTATATTTATAATTTCACCCAATTTCACCACTTTAGGGATTCCTAACTCTTCGAAAGACCGAAAGAAACCTTGGCGGGCGTGCGCACCTGACTATTGACAGTATAGAAATAATTTTCTGGAATGCTGCCATACAAATTAGAAAGTATGACAATCAAGGAAAATCGGTCAAGTTAGGACAAAGTAATATCGAATACCCACTGGACTGTCCGTACTAAATAATCAACAACGTTAAATACAAAGGGAAAACGATAAAGTGTTTAATTTACACGAGAAAGAAACGTCTGTGATAATATTGCAGGAATATCCCACGAGTTTAAATAAAAATAAAAATATATAATATTTATTAAATAATTAAGAAATGAATTAAGCCACCTGCCTAGTGTTAACAATTAGTATTTATTGGAAACAATACTATGGAATCAAAAACAAGTAATATTAATAAAAGCAGCATGAACATTTGAGACGATTAAATTAAACAGTTATACATCAATGCAAAGTCTCAGGCCTCAAGTTACTACAAGGCGTCCCTCACGTTATCCTGATGAGAGCTCTCGGCGAGATGATTTCTTGGTATAGTGATTGAGGTCAATGCCGCAGTCTCTGGCAAATGTTGACGGCTGCCATGATGCAAAGTTCTTAGCTTAACGATTCTATAATGATCAGTGATACTCTCTTTAGTTTACAAGCATCTGAACTTCGATACTCTCTCTCTCTCTCTCTCTCTCTTTCTCTGACACTTACTTCGTAATTAATTTTCGTAGTTGTTTCTTACTTTTTCAACTGCTTTTTACTACAGAATTGAGAGGTCAACAAATGCGCACGTAACGGCATCACGGCTTTTAAATAAATCTTTCAGATTTAACAGAAATTATGGCTCTTTGTGTCTCAGAGTCTTTCAATATTAAGATCAAATGGATGAAGAAATATTTGGAATGTGATACCAACATTCCACGCTACGTTTTATACTGATAAATCCTCAAAGAAACATGTTTTCAATAAATTTTAAAATTAATTATTACGAAATACATTTTAAGCGGACAACGATGTTGAATTTGGTAGACATAGCGACAGAAAAATATAATTAATATATGATGTTGAATGAACAATTATTGGGCTTCCACCCGGGCCATAGTAGAATTGAACTACGACGTTTCGATGGAAATCTCACCCATCTTGACTCGGAAAACCCTTGATCTTCCGTATATTACGTATCATTTTTAAAAAATCCTAGAGCAGTTATCGACAGTGAAGTAAATAGGAAGAATCGTAAAACAATTAAGGTCAACCACGTATGAAATTAAAGCATTGTTAGATTATAGTGACTTAAATTAATAAATTTTGGACTTAATGATTCTTTAATCTGATGTGATACAGTTTCCCCAATAAGTTTCCTGGCAACGGTTGTTATATTATAATGTTTCTTCAATTCATTTTACTTAAAAAATTATGGATTTAGGAATTATATTCCACTTTATCCTGTCAATAAAGATATTTGTGATAAATAACAGCCACCTATTCTATAAAATTTTCATATACTGATTTTTAATACAAGAATAAAAACTATCTTACATAAACCAGGATTATAAATCACCCTGTACCTTATTAAAATAAGTCAATTATAGCATTATAAATAATTTTAACTAAATTCTTGTGTCATAAGAAATTAAAGAAAACAAGAACTAACAAATTTTTAACTTATGTACAATTCTGTTTAATTAATGGATTCATAGGCGTCATTTACTAAATGAAATAATGTTAAAATGTAAAGATAACCTATATAAGAAGAGATCACGAGGGAAAACAAGCTGATATTAAAAACGTTGTAGCAGATAGTCTCTCCATTTATTTAGTTTATATGTAGAAATAATGAAGGAGTTAAAATAAAACTTGCAACGGATAGAAACCTACTTGTCCCGAACATTAATATCGGATTCAGGTAAATGTTTCTGTAAGTATTAGGCTTGAAAGGAGATGACAGGAAGCTCTTGAAATGTGGTGAAACAGAAGAAACTTGAAGTTAAATTGGGTTTATATAGTTAGATATGAATTCATTAAGGAAAATATGGGAGGGGGACGAAGTGCTTTGAGCACGTTAGCAAAAAGGAATGTAAAGTTTGCAAGACATTTATTGTGACGTCAGAGTTTGGTTTAAGTATTAACAATTATGGTATGTACAGTGAACATCAAGCATAGTAGGTAAATCAGTGATTACAGTATATACGAGGCATAATTAAGGATGCCGGAAATTCTGTGATCTGAAGAGGATGGCCAAAGACATAAGAATATAGAGAGTTGCGATAAATCAGTCAACAGAAACCCGAAAAAAAGTCAACTTAAATAAAATGAAATAATATTATAAAATATTGAAATAAATTTCAAATAATAATAATAATAATAAATACTTAATGAAGAACATAAGTCTGAAATAAACTATTTTACTAAGGTAGTAAAATTCACGACTAATTCCAAACTCTTGAAGCCTGGCTCCTCTAGAAGACCTAAGGAATATGATTATATATTCATATCAGCAAGCACGGATAGTGGTACGGAAAGTAAAAATGTTTCCCGTTTGCGCACAACAGGTGCAGAGACAGTTTCGACGCCGAGTAGTCGGCGCGGTGCAGAGCGTTCGTGGGAAGTAAAATTTCGCGTTGCTGTAGCGTCGCCATCTGTGCGCCCCCCCCCCCCCCAAAATTATAATAGAACCTACTGCATAGAAGGGGCAAATATATCGTCGCTATCATGAATTCATTATGTAGGAAACGAATATAATCAAATTATTCTGTAATTGAATAAAAACCTCAGGAAACAGATCATCGAGAAATTCTTAATTTCCTATTAAGTAACTCACCGGATACCTGTGCTTCACTGCAGTATCTAACGTAACGATATTAGTTATTACCATTAGTTAACAATGTGAATCGGGGAAACTATTCCGATTGTCCGGCAAAATGTAAAAAGTTGATCAAGTACACTGACGCTTGTCTGCGATGGAGATTAGCGAATCGGCCAGTTTATATAGATTTGTAATAACTACTGCCCAGAGAGATTAAAAATTTTAATCAGTGAATTAAATCGACTGAAACAATTTGTATATTCAATTTTAGATTCCTTATTCATGTTGAAACCTCAGAAACTTCTTATGTTATAAATGCCCACAATATAAATAAAATACAAGATCCTAAGATATCACAAAATAAAATGATGAAAATTATTTTTAGACTAACAGGCTACATGAGTGGGCAACTCCTCTTTAATAGAATGACAGTGGATTTTAAATGTGGTTACGGAAGCCAAGGGTTAACTAGAACTTCCGGGAATTGGTTTAAGGATCCTACCCAGCATTCGCCTAAGAGTGATGGACGACAAACCTTATAAAATTTGCATTGGGTGGGTCAGACATTTGGCACTTTTCCCACGCCCTAACGTTGGCGGTAGTGGGGTTTGCTTTTGGGAAGCAGCATTTCCTTTCTCGTCCCTCGACCAGCTTAGGAGGCAGCTGGCCGACTGTTCCAATGAGAACAAGAACCCCGGAAATACACCTCTCCAATCCAGCCGACGGTCTTCGGCTAGTTCAAAAGATGACAGAGAAAAAGGCACCCCCAACGGTAGCCCTCTCCTTCTCTGCAGAAAGGTTCTGCCTGCGAGAGCTAAAAACAACTCTCACAGGTCTTCGTCCAAATAAATATCATCAATTTCGAGAAATTATCATCCACTTTGTTCGTTATCCAACGGAAAGTTGTGGCTGGCATTTTTTTTAATCGTGATTAGTAAAGTACTCCCGGTTTGTCTAATGTAATACAGCCTTACATTCCATTTAAGAAACCACATTATATGTTTTTCATTCATCCAGAAAATGGCTGCTAAAATAAGGGCTGACTCATCACTTCAGAGTCAGAGAAGATACTCCACACCGCTCCGAAAGCTCAAGAGTAGGTTTTCTAAATAACTTTGTATTTTTCGGCCTGTGTTTGTACTGGCCCCAGGTCAACATTGAAATATATCCAGCATTTTATTTCAAGGTTAAAATTATTGAACATAACAATACTATAATTGGGAAATAAATACAAAAGCTCTGTAGTAAATATTCGATCTCTTATTTTTAAACGATAGCTGCCATTAAACTTTATTTCAAAACGTGTTTAGCTTGGTTCTGACATCTATACTGAGTAAATTTAAAATATTCTCTCTTTTAGTACTTAAACAATGTTACAGTTTTCGCAATCATTGCTACGATGGCCAAAGACCGTAAAGTCGTCATAGAAATATTTTTTATAAATCTTCGTTGGGTCTCTTTCATCAAACAGTTCTGTAAAAGTGTTTCTTTAGAGCCTCATAAATATGGTACATAGTAAAATTTCCTAATAAAACCACGTGTTAAAAATTATTTTTACGCCTTGTCTTGCAAAGAACTCAGACAAATCATTTGGCCGCGTGGAAATGATCTTCCAGACGCGTGATAATTTCCTTCGCAGTAGTGCCAGCCTGTGACTGAACAAGCGTGTGATTTTAATTTGCCACGAAACGATGCGTTCTCTCACTTCACAACGCACCAGTTCACGTTGAATTGTCTGTAAAAGAGTTCATAGCATCTAAGCCTTCACTGGAATTTCCTCCATACGCTTCTAATCTACGCGACGTCACTTTATTTATCTGCATCCAAAAATATGGGACGCTGGTCATTTTCTCACTTTAATGTAATGTGGCAACTCTGTAGGCCAAAAAAAAAATCCTAATTCATTTTGAGGATTTCAATAGTCGCTGCGTTGATATTCTGACATGTTGAAATATTATGTGATATACAGATATAAGGGACATTTTTATTTGTCGCGATTTCCTGAACGTATTGACAGACAACGTAGCTCTTTGAGAGTAGGAAATGACCTTTATTTCGAGGGAAACAACTTACTGCAAATTACTGGATAAATTAACACCTGTATATTTGATGTTGGGATTTAGAATAAGATCGATATTAATATGATACAAGTTATTTAATAAAGGCCCTGATTATCAGTAAAAAAACCTCATTTATGGTATTTTAACATAATTTATTTGAAGTAGGCTTATTCTTATATTGTTTAAAATGTATATTTTAATGGACTGTAATAAATTATGTAACAATGTTAATAAAAAGTTCTAGATTAGAATGAATAATTTCAATAATGTAATTTGAATTTTAGATTCTTCCTATGAATTGTAAAAAATATAAGATGACAGTGAAATTAACTGAAACCTACTGAAAATAAATACTGTTAAAACGCTACTAATGAGTTTTCATTTGGTCCATAACAAGGAATTTTATTAAATAATTTGTATAAATGAGAACTTGTTTCCATTCCGTGGTTATGTTGCAACGTCCTGATGACGCTCCACGAAATCTGATATATATATATATATATATATATATATATAGTAGCAATAATTAATTAGGCCATTAAATTGATTAGGTATAATTTGAATTGTAACGAATAAGTTGAATTGTAGCGGTATGAACTATCAATGCAATAATGGCGAAGAGTTCTTTTCCTTTGTCGGAAAGCCGAAATGGGAATGCGCGCGCGAAAGGAATTCAGTCTGTACGGAGTGTCAAGAAAAGATAGACAACCACTAAAATCAGCATACGAGAAGTTAGAGTTTGCGGTCGGTGACGAGAGGCAAAACAGTTGGGTCGAGCAAGGAGAAACTAAAAGCCTAAAATCTGCGACGAGAAGAAAGTAGTTAAAGTCTGGACTCTGCATATGATAAGTAAAGTCTGCTATCATTAACTACAAATCACGAGTTCCTGTATGGAAGCAGAAGTTTGCTTCACAAATTGAACAATCTTCGCATTGAGGGATCCAACCCGGCTAGGACCAGAAAGGGGAGACAACAACCGAGGTTCCTGATAGCTGAGGACGTGCATTTCGACCGCGTGTGTGTAAAATCTGCGAGGAAATTAGTGTAAAAAATTTGCATTTTTTGTGTAGTGTTGAAGGTACAAAAGAAAGAGCTGGTAACAGACGGACATTACGTGAGTAACGAAAACTTTGATATAAATATTTTTAAAAGATAATTAGAAAGGTAATAGTCAGATTTCGTTCAGTTTCTTTACATTTAGCTTTCTTTCATTTCATTTATCGTCATATTATTTTAGGTGAATTTTTATGTTTGAATTGTTAAACAGTTTATAAATCACTTTTCTGTTAATTATCAAGCCCAGTTGTGACCCTGAGAGAAGAGATATTAATTTGATTGTATTTGTTTTAATTTTGGAAGCCACAAGTAAATCAAATAACAAATTATTTTATTTGTTAATTTTTGATAATAATTTCTTAAAATTAAGCTTTCTTTTTATAATTTATTAATTCTTTAAATTAATCGAAAATCCAGTTGATTATTACATAAATGGCGCCCGACGTGGGGCGCCATTTTTGTAATGAACGAAAGAAGGTTTATATAAAAGAAATTATTAATAAAATTATTTTATTTCGTAATAATTTTATTAATCATTTCTTTTATATAACCCTTCTTTTGTTCATTACAACATATATATATATATATATATATATATATATATATATTAGTGCAACAGACTACTTGAGGGTAATCCACATGGTGGCAATTCCCTTTTAATAGCATTGGATGGGATTTGAAAGAGGGTATGCGAAAGGATTTGTGGTTTCACCTACTTATAAACGTGTCTGATTTTAACAATGAGAAACTCGTAACATCCCGTTTGTTGCAGAACGTAGATATGAAAAATTAACTGATAAACCACAGTTGCAACTGCAGTTCCCGAACAAATGTCTATTCAATAATAAATGTAACTTGAATTAGTTAAAAGTCCGTGTCGTCCCCATGAAAATTATAACTGCCATCTTGTACAACTGAATAATTGATTTACAATTGAGCATACAGCGTTGTGTTAGCGTACCTGCATATCTGAGAGTTTTTGGTCAATTTTACGACATATGAATTACGATCACAATAATAAAATAGTCGTAAGAAATTTTTGAATGTAACAGATTTGTGCTCAATGTTATATATTAAATTAATGAAGATTACCTGAGCTTTCATTTATCATTACTTTATTTTAGGCCACTTTATAATATTTTTCTAAACGTTTTTAGATTATATTTTACAGTCAGCATTAGGTTTCAAATTTTGTATATTTTTGTTTCAGAATTCTTTTTAAAACAGGTTTAATGCACATAACCGAATTCTTTCACCAAAATTCCAGACTTATTATGATCTGGTGTGTTCTCGACCTGATTTCTAAACCAATTTATTTACATAGTCCTCATATTAATTATACTTAGTCCTTTTATTTTTCATATTCTTCACACCTTGAATATAAAACTATTTTTTTTAACTGTGCAAATTAAGAGTTTGTCTCCGCTATTACATCTTCATTAGAGTATGATCTTCGTCTATAAGCCATTTGTTTGGATTTTGGAAGGAAAATTAATCACTTACAGCTAAATATAACGAAAAAATTCGAAGAGCAATTTGTGGAGTTGAGCGGAAAAATCGGAATACGTGAGAGTGGGAGTATTGTCGTGTTGAAAAAATAACGTTTTTATGGGCCTTAACGGTTTGCTTCGATTGCTACAATTATACTGCATAATAATCGCATTATTATTTTTCCAGAAGGCTATGAGAAGCACATGACGAGAATCCCGAAACAAAGAGTCCATGACTTTTCTTCCCCCTTTGGAGCACTTCCAGCCACTTCAATATAATATTTCTTCGTGTAGTAATAAACTACGTTTCAACAATAGTAACGAAACGTCGCAAAAACTGTCAAATTCCTTTTAAAAAGATCTAGACTCCGCTGAAAATATTCATTAAAGTATTTTGCTGATGAACGCCGTAGCTATTTAGCTGATAAATATTCATGTAAAATGTTGCGATCACGATGTACCGATAAGTTTGCAGTCCCGGAAAGCTCGTGTATCTTCAATCGGTGCTCATTCAGTGCTGCATCGTGGATTTATTCGATATTTTCCTCGGTCGAATCGGTAGTTGGTCATACTGAATGTCCAAAATGTAAAATGTAACTTCGCCCGCGAATGAATTCGACTCCCCAAGACTTAACCGTAGAAAAAGATAGTTAAAATTCGTGAATGTTGAATATAGCTCATCTTTGGTTGGTGACGACCTTGAACCTTTCATAAAAAACTATTTTATCAGTGCTCTAATAACGATTTTATATGTTTTCTCCAAAAATCTACTCATGTTTACTTCTCTTGATTACAACAATAAAAATGGTGAAGAAACGCGCCTGAAATATGTTAGTAGCCCTATTTCGTCTTACAGAAAATCATTCATATGCTAATTGCCTTTTGTGCCTACTGATACTGATCATTTTCCCATAATTATTATTTAAATGTAAAGACAAGTTTGAGAGAGCTGTTCTCTCGCAGGCAGAACCTTTCTGGAGAGGCGGAGAGGGCTACCTTTTGGGATGCCTTTTCTTCTCTCAGTTTTAGAACTAATATTCCCACGACCTGTTTCGAGAGATTTATGTTCCGGGGTCGCAGACCTTGGGCATACGATAAGAGTTGTCCCTCTATTCCCATTAGAATAATCGGCCAGCTGCCTCCTAAACTGGTCGAGGCACGGAGAAGGAAATGCTGCTTCGGCGCAGCAAACCCTCTTCCGCCATCGGAAGAGTGTCAAGTATTAAGTACCCGACCTACCTGATGCAAGTATTCTAGGGTTTGTCCTACATCACTTTTATGCGAATGCCGGGTAGGATCCTTAAACTACAGTCCAGGGGCCCTAGTTAACCTTGGCTATCTTTTTCTACCCTTCCGCATTTCTTTAATATTCCTTCCTATGCTATTAAAGGAGAGTTTCCACAATAATTTACTAAGACCTAACAGAGCATTTGTCTTGAGATATAAATCTAAATCAATTCTGGTCAGTGATATATATTTTCATCTTGTCGGAGAAAGAGCGTACTCCTGATTGGACAAGATCTTATGGCGTAACACTCTGTGAGAATCAAACGTTCCTTCTCTGTAACTTTCTTTGGGAAGTAATTCCTTTCCATTCCACACCATGTATCTAATTAAAATTAGACAACCATTTTCAGTGTACAGTTCACTAAAGTTCCAACTGCATTGAACTTTTTTGCGAATATTATTGAAATTTGTTCGGTTACGTACTGAGGCGTGAGGTCATTTGTGTTAGTCAACATCGTCTTGTATACAAGGGCTACGTGAACAGGCACTGACAGTAATTTGAAGCCATTATTCCGTAACTGAAACGGTTGGCAGTGCCTCAATTGGATTGGCATATCCTGCAGCCGGTAACACACGAATCCTTACGTCTGTTTCGTCACAATGGGATACTTAAGTTGTTTGATGTCCATAAGAAATTATGTTCTGGATTGCACATGTCGACTTCCTTGGGGTAGATATTTTTGTCATGGTATGAAAACTTCTTTTACGAAAGAGGACAGGAAGTATTGGAAAGTACAAGTAAAAACTCTCAGGTCAGTACAATACAAAATTTATTTAATAATAATAAATAAAGATATCAAAAAAATTATTATGAATATTCTCGCATTTTTACACTCATATATACGTTCCCTTTAGTTCTGATCTGTTTAAACCCCAAGTTAAAATTTCTACTAGGGTCAGTCAGTCACTTCTCATGGATGATTCTTCGGAATCGCTCGTCGCGCGATCAATTTACGAATTTTTTCTTATAAGGCGCCTTAACTTCAGAGTCACTTTCGAGTCGGATTATCAAATTCTTCATCAATCTCTGACGCTTCTTCAAGGAATAAGGTATCTTGTTGACTACCTTCCGAATCCGAAAAATCTCATTGGTCCAGAAATTGCTTCCCGAAAGTTTTGATATCTTATAAGAACCCATCACCCTACACTAAAATTTTCGTCAGTCGCAAATCTTGTCAGGTATCAATCGTCGATCGTCAAACCCGCGGACTGTATTTTTCAGCTGGCGTACGTGTCTGGCGACCAGTTCCAAAGCCTAGTAGCTTGACTCCTTGGCGCCATCGAACGCACGTAGTAAACTTGCCAAACTTCCAACGTTGACTAATATTTTTAATAAAAGAAATAAACATCCAAACCTAGTCTAACGATGTTATTTATCCTAAATTAGTCAATAAACGTTAAACATAAATCGTATAGAACAGCTTTTGAAAATTCTGCATACGTGATAAACGCTCAATTAAAAATTTGAGTAATTGAGAAATTATTAGAGAACGTGGATGAGGCGTGTGGTTTATATTTTGGGAAATGGTAAGAAGAAATATACATGAGCATTTATTGTTTTATTTTGTTTATATTCTGAATCGTTATTTTGTGTCCTTTCAACTTCTACACGGTTTCTAACTTTCTTTTTAATGTTTTCGTTCTGTAAAACGCATTGTATAATTAATTGGAACCATAAACAAATCCTCCTGCAACAGAGGAAAGTGAAGAATTTATTTGGCTTCCATATTAGTATATGTGTATACTGCAGTCTGTGATGGGAGCATATAGAGTGACCAAGCACAGTTGTAAAGAATTTCCGTCTCAGTTACTACTAAAAACTAAGAATATACAGACAAATTAGATGACGTGAGCTCAGCCGGTAATTCGACTTTGCATTTGTCCCCTACACGACGCTTCGCTATAATATTTAAAGATAGCCCGTACAGAATTGGCAAGTGCACCGTGATTGTGAAAGAGGAACCTTATAATTCGTTGAAGTGTCTACAAATAACAGCCGGCGCGGCGCGGAGTTGCGCAATACGAGGTTGAGAATTAGTGTCCGTTGTACACGTGGAGACGGGAAGCGGACGCAGACGGCGCGTCAGCACCATTCCCCGCGTAGCGTAACATCAATACAGGCTTTTACTACGCATCTCACATACAGTGTGCTCGCTGACGATCACTCTCACGAGCCCCAAAATTAAAACGATTGCCAAGTTAAATACTATCATTAGCTTCATACACTTGGCAACTAACTCATAAGCCATATACACCTATACACCTGTCTTATATATCATGAGGCAGAGTTAAAAAATTCGCGTCTTGAAATTCATATAATATTGTAAAAATTGATGTTAACATTTCTTTATATTTACTTAGTGTGTACTAACAAAACTTTATAATTTTAATTGATAAAAACATCTGTTTTCTATTGGTAACATACAGTTTTATATTAATTATTATCAATTATTAAAATCATCACACCCAAAATTTATGAAATTATAATGATTCAAAAAACGTCTCTTCTTGTGTAATACTATATCATTTAATACTTCATCAAGGTCCATTTCTGCTCGGACTTAATGGGCAACTTTTTTCACAGTTAAAAAAAAACTCCCATACTATTTTGTAAAAGTATCCAGTTTTGGAATCAAAATTAGATTAGCATGATGGAGCGAACATGTCTGTCTGGCGTTGGTCAGGAGCTTCCAAAATATATCTTGCCTCACTCCGAAAGCCATTGAAAGTCTCTCCTGTATATACGCGATTCAGCTTCGTTATGGCGTCGCCAAACAAAAACTCCGGAACAGTCCAATCTCTTTGATTTTATTCCATTAGTGCTCGTATGAGGAAATAGGATACGTCAATACATAAAATTACAATATAACAATTGGATGCTACAATTATAAATCATTAGAAGTTAATATAAAAATACTAAAATCCGGGAACACAAATTCCCCTGTCAAAAATAAGTAAAATATATTAATATTAACAAAAATAATAATTCTATAACTATACGAAGGGTATAATATAATATTTACGGTTCTAATAAAAAATTCAATACGTACTAATAAATAATTTATGATTCGAGAATCAACTATCATAAAATATAGAATTACACATCACACAAGAATAAACACAAAACTTGACCCACGCATACTAGAAGGAAACACAAACAAGGGACAAGTCTCTTCACGAAACGACCAGGAATCTGCAAACTTCAGGCCGTACATGAAACAAACAAACAAGAGAGCAAAGAAGACCAACAGAGACTAAGCAAGTTATGAAATAAGTGGTTATTATTAACAACATATTGAACACTTTTGCAATTGTTATTTTTTTAAAAAAGATTAATTATTAGTGGAACGATCAAGAAACTCCTGTACTGAGTAAAACACGCCTTTCAGTAGAATATTTTTACATTGAATCCAAAAGCTCTTGTAGTTATTATTATTCTTAACATCTTGAGGAAGACTATTGTATGAAACTATCCCTGAATGTTGAATACTTTTCTGGTAGAGAGCAAGGCGATACTTGTTCGATCTTAGACCTGAGCGATTTCTAGCCTCAGAATCGTGAGACGCCAATCGTTTGAAAAAGATTCATGTTCTACTTAACAAACTTTAAAATTTCCTGAATAAACACTCTGGTAAGAGTTAATATTCTCAGACTTTTCAATAACGGTTTACAACTGGATTTAGTATCCGTATTAGAAAGTATTCTAATGGCACGCTTTTGCAACTTAAATATTTCAATGCTTCTGGAGCAATTGCCCCAATTTGCAATTCCATAACACATAAGGGAATGAAAATACACAAAGTACACTATTTTCGTTGTGTTGATGTCAACATGATGCATTAAGGTTCTGAGACAATAACCGTTACAAGGAAAAACCAAACGAATCTCCCCAAAAACACACAATTGTGTAATTCACTTTGAACTAAATTGCTATTGTTTTCAGATTCATTATCATTCTGCGAGGTAAAAATCCCCTGGAGTGCGTATTGGAAGATATAATTGTACTTTTGATTTACACAAAATGTTTCGTATTTCTTCTCGCATACTTTCATAATCAAATCCAAACAGTCCATTAATCGTAAAATGAGTAATTATCGTTTCGATAGTGCATTAATTCAACAACTGTAACCCATTAATGGAAACGTCCAGACTACATACCCAAGCCGTTCTCAACATTGCCTCTCCGAAGGAAAGCGGAATCGTATGTCCTTATTTTATCTGTCATATTTTAATTCTTATTTATACAAATATAGTCATTACACTAGAAAATAAGACACAAAATAAATAATGATTTCAGTATTTGTTACTAGAATAATTCCTGTATTTCACAAGCTTAATTTTAAACCATTTTGATTACATAGAAATTTTCAGGAACTTTCATAAACACCTGTCGCAATTTCCTCTGGTTAAGTACCAAACAATTGTTAAACGTAAATTAAATTTTGATGACGTGCGGCTTTTTTAATGTATTGATTGTTGTGTACATTTTCTTTATTTTATATTTAAATATAATTTTTTTTACTATGAAAAAACATTTTCATAATTTCCAACTCATGTCTTAACTTAATATTACATATACAAGTTTAAAAGAAATAGGTTTGTGCGAAATAACCAATACAATAATTACAGACGAACGTCTTACTTAAATAAATTTCTTTAAAACATTTAATAACAATTTTGGACATAAACAATGAAAATTTAATGACACAACAGATGAATATGTGACCCTAAAGCACCGAAAGCTATCATACAACCAAAAAGTATTTTATAACCAGTCTCAATCAAATAACTAATACTTAATTAATTTTCTTTTACGCGTTGGTGTACGTTTGATGTTTCTAATTTTAGACCCATGTTTACATGAAGACTGTAATTAGGTTTGTAGTCAGAAAACCTCCCGCACTGAAAATTAAGCTTCAGGGACCGCAGTGAAACAACTAAATTTGACCAGTAAACGCCGAATGCATTGGATCAGAAACTCTCCGAATTATCCGAGAGCTCGCGCATTTTATATGCGATGGGAGTGGATAATGTCTGCGCTACACTTGTTAGGGAAAGTTTGTGCATAACGATGGTTAAACAAAAGGGTCACAACATCAAAATTCCAACTAATAACAGTAAAAAAAATCGGAGAAGTTTTAGTACGTCCAGAAAATCTGTGACGATTGTGTGTAGTACGACTGAGGCTTTGGAGATTCTGGCGTTTTTCTGAAGATTGAGGATTTTAATGAGATAATTTAAATAAACTAACGACCATTATAACAGACATATAAAATATTTTATCCAACCATGGTCGTTTACGAACATATATGTACTTTCAAACTGAAAAATTTACGTCTGATTGAAAATTATTAATAAGAAAAATAGTCAAATACAGACAAAATAAGAGATAATACAAATACCACACAATATTTCGAGGATCCTTGTCCCTTTCTTCCGAAGCTAATTTTTGAGTTTTGACAACTGACTAGTGCAGTTGTGTTGCTAGAGACTCTTCTTATCACCTGAATAAAGGAACAAGGATCCGAGAAACGTTGTGAGGTATTTATATTATAACTTCTTTTGTCTGTATTTGGCTATCTTTATTATTATATTCGTACTTTCATCAGGTAGTTTATGTAATGTTTCTACGGTAACAGATTTTGTTTCATATGTGGTGTAAATAACAAATAATATAATATTTCGAATCACAAATTTATGTATAACATTTTTCTTTTCTTCCTCTAAAAATTTACCTAATACGAAAAAAAGGAAATTTTTCGTTTCTTAAATATTGTAATGAATACAAAAATCTAAAATAATATATTTAAAATCGAATCACAAATATTTTAACCGTCTGTTAGAATGACATAAATTATTTAATACGTAAAATATTATTGAAGATTTTAGTTTGCCATTGATAATGTCTCAGTTAGGGCTCTATATGATAATGAATAAAAATGAACACCGTAGAATGTAAAAAAAAAAGGAAAAACGAACAAAAATATTATTTTATTTACATAAATATGTTGAGGATCACTTATGAATGTAACGTAGTGACAAACTAATATTACTCTATTCTAAACAATGTATATAGAATTACATTATTCATATCGAATATTACATTATTCAGAAATGAAAGATTTTCCTATTTAAATTCAAAAATAGCCTGGAAAATAGTTGTTTTAGTGCCAGATTTTTATTGGTTTAAACTGGCAGCTTCAATCGTGTCAGAGGACGTTTAAGGGGGAGAGATCCAACTCACATTCCTAAGATACATAAGACAAGGCCTTATGACGGGTACGACCTTACAGTCACAATTAGAAACAAATTATAATTTAATCCGTCGGAGTAAAGAGTTTAAAGTCTTGGAAATAAAACAGGACAAGTTATAGAAACTGTGCATCTGAGTTAAATTTAGGAAGTTTGGAGAACTGATAGCAGTCTACATAAATAAAATGATACGTTCGTTTATACATTGCTTAAAAACGAGGGGAATTCGAAATCGATGTCATATAAAAAAACTGTATCTTACATTTACTTTACTCGTTTTTCACGTTAAAACGGTCGGACCGATTACGATGAAACGTTTTTAGTCTGATTTACAGATAGAAATCTAAATCGGCTGAAAGGTTTGTCTCTGAAGTGGTAAAATTTTTTAAGGCTACTTTACATTATCTTCCACCATTTGAATAAAGTAAAACTTAAAAATCAGGAGTAGCTGCAAAATAATTTTTAGAGGAAGTAACAAAAAGTATTAAATAAGAAAACTTAGTGCTGTAAATATGATTTCTAATATTTATCTAAACCGTTAGAAACAGGAATAAGAGTAGAAGCACAGTTATTGAAAACATCCAATTCTAATATAGATTGGATCATATCCCATGTTTATGACATAGCATCGAATACCAAGTACCCTAAATAAATAAATAAGGTGTGACAATATCTAGAGACAAAGAAAAAGCGAAAATAGAAATATTTATTTTATATTCATATTAAGTATTATTGCCATTGAGTACAAAGTTACAATTACCATTTGATTGATAATGAGTGTTAACAGATTAATATTCGGGAGAAGATACCACATACAGCCTCATATAGTGTTAAGTATTATTGCCATTGAGTACAAAGTTACAATTACCATTTGATTGATAATGAGTGTCAACAGATTAATATTCGGGAGAAAATACCACATACAGCCTCATATAGTGTTAATAATTTCAATTTTGTTATTTTCAACATCTATATACTCGGATAATACATAAAAATCATACAGCATTCTAAGATTAAGACTACCGATGTAACACGTCGTAAGACATGTTGTTGTCTCTCGGAGTTTCGTAAATCACGCGGTATCACAGACATTACTTTACCATTGGCTGCTAGTTCATATGTACTCATGTGATACAGCACATAAATTAATTTAGAAATAACTATTTTTATAAATTTTAAGAACCTTGATAATGATTGTGTGATAATAAAGATAAATTTATGCTTCGATATTTCATTGCAGCGCAATTGCCCCAGATAATGCAGCCAGCTGGCCATATCTGTGTTACTCACGCCTGTAGCACACGATTTCAGTTTGTAATGAGAAATGCGCATGTGCAGTATTCCGTTTCATCCCCCTCCCTCCCTCCCTTCACCATCCGTAAAGCTAAAAACAACTGCCTCTTCTTGATGCTACGGAGCAGACAGCACCTAGAAACAGCTCCGTTCCGTGCAATGACACAGAGAGGCCGCATCAGGCAACATAAGCAAGAAATAAAAATAAATTTGAATCATTCAGTAATTAAAAATCTTATTTTAAGTAGTTTATACATTCAAAACAAAAATAGTATTCGTACATTTTAGGTAGTGATTTAAAAAAATCACAATCAAATGTTACTTTAAAGAAAAAAATTTAAGAGGCATCATTGTGCGACAATCTATAGCTCGACCGTGCATACAATATTGCCATCATGTGTGACTTGTTCCAAAAATTAACTTTATTTAAAATATATACGAAGGAAAAATACTTTCATGCTAGAAATGAGGGTCAATTTTGTGCTACATAATCAAACTTTTAAACATGAAACATTATTGAAAATATGTGAAGAGAAATACAAATGTAACATATTACTGGTTGAAATAGTAACACTGACAACAGTGTTTATTATTATTTTACGTAGTTACCGTGGTAAAAATAGGTGCTTGTGGTGATGCACCACATAACTTAAAAACTCAGGAGTCGCCATTACTAAGAGAGGAAACAATTATTCCACACTCCATCTATTAATAACATTACTTTTAACATGTTGTTAATTGTAGATAATTGAAAGTTCGCTTTAGATGCTCAAAGAGTGGTCTAAAATCAAGCGTTTCTATTTTCAGGCCGATTCAACAGTAAAAGTTACATTTTATTAAATTTGAATGACAAAACAGTTATTATCATGAGATTATTGCGGATCTATCAAGCGAAGATTATAAAATTGAAAGATTTAACTGTGAATTGTGTACGGTGGTTCAATAAGTTTCGGTAAAACATTTTATGAAGTTCCGTGCCACCATTCTGATGTAAATGTTAGACAAGACAGGTATTGCGAGGTGGTAATAGCTAAAAGTGCGAAAATTAACACAACCACCTGAACAGAACATAAATTATGCAGGGTTGTCACGGGATTCACTAATCGATTCCTAATATGTAACAACGATGTTCCCTTAAAGCATTAATTCTAAAACTGCACTTTCTGCCAGCGATTGTATCTGCGCTTCGGAAGAGATGGAATTACAAATGGCCCTTGATGTACTAAGTAGTTGGGCAAAGGCGATTAAAATGGAGATAAATGACAAAAAGAGGAAATCGATTGTGGTCAACAAATTATCTTTTGACAACAAAATTAAAGGGTAGAAAAAACAAGAAAACATGTAAAAAAGAAAAAAATTATGTCTGATTGAAGATTAATTATAAGAAAGATAGTCAATTACAGAAAAAATAAGTGATAATATAAATACCACACAACGTTTCTGGTATCCCTGTCCCTTTCTTCAGGTGCTAAGAAGAACCAAGAGTGACACAACTGCACTCGTCGGTTGTCTGCATTTGGCTATCTTTCATATTATTAAAAACTGTAAAAGTTTAAAAAATTTCAGTTCAACTTCATCAGGAAATACATGTGGATCAATGTCGAAATCCCTATATTTTATTGTGAGAATATTAAAATGTGCAATACCACAGTAGCATAAGTTATAGCATACCTTATAAAACGCTATATGTAAGAGTCGCATATAAGAAAGTGATAACTTCTTCCTGAGTGAAGTGAATTTCTTAGGAAACATGATGGCTAATCTTAGAAAAATTTAAGGAACAGTACATAATGTATTTATTGTATGCGTCTTATAATTATTTTTTAAATTTTGGTTTATAATTTCAACTGATAACAGTTAAAATATTTACATTAATAAATGAACGTTGCATTAGCTAATGATATAATAGAGTACGCTAACGGTAAGTAAATATAATGTCGATAAAGGCACGTTTTCATGTGAAATAAAGGCCTTGATCTATCAGGTCTCCGTTTTATAACCCTTCGCTTGTGTAGGCAAGGGTCGGAGCGACGCTGGTAGAAAGGATGCGCGACGCAGTCATGCGTGAAGCGACGCGACGTGTGAACCCTCGCATTAGGGACACAGGGGGAGGATCGTTTCACAAACATGTACTTTCATTCGTGCTTTAGTAATCGTTAATCGTGTGTAAACAAGCACTTTGGTTAAAAAAAAAAACTATTCGGCGTGCAGAAGCTGTGAGAGAGGAAAATGAATCCACAAACCACAGAAAATACGAGCAGTTGAATTTTTAGTTACTCAATAATTCAACACTTTACTCTCCGGAACATTGTATATGGCTCGTGAATATTTTTCTTCCAATAGCAGATCATCAGGGCAAAATATAATTGAATATGTAAATAATTTCATATTTAAAGCATTAGTAATAAACGATTTTATGAGACTAATGGATCCCTTGCATAATAATGAACAATCACGTAAATATATATATATATATATACATATATACATATATATATATATATATATATATATATATATATATACATATATATATATATATATATATATAATGAACTACCGTTGTTTATATTTCATTTATTATAAATAACGAATATTTATTTATTCATTTTAATAACTACTTTACATGTCAAAGAAATATATCAACGTGTGGCACATTTTAACACTGTTTTATTTAATTGTCTTTAATTTCAGAATACCACAATATATATATATATATATATATATATATATAGTTGTAAATTTCTTTTTGATATACCCTGTATATAAGTTGGCTTGAGCGAAATATTCGTGATCCGCAAATGATTTAATGATGTGATATAATGTTCGGTGATGGTAATGATAGTTTCAAAATATTTTTTAATAATATATTATTTTTCGTGAAACTAAACAGAGTAAACTACTCAAAGTAACCATATAATAGTACTTAGTCATATTGTAAAAGAACTCCTAAAGTCACATCCACAGACTAAGTGAAATTAACATAACTTCCTGACTTATTTTTTGTAGGCAATATAACGCGCATATTCTCAGAGCGAAAGTGAGTCCGGTTTTGTTCTCTAGTCTTATTGGTTCTTACTGTTGAACCAAGTTTATTATTTTTAGGCACAAGCAAATAGAGAAAAATGACAGCCGAGGCTGCAACAATGAACAATTATCTGTCCGTAGAAATGACATTCGTGTAGGGTTGCTTGAAAATGGGTTGAAACCTCGTTTCCGCTTAGGAGAATTTATATACACGACAATATAATTTAGTAATAGCATTAACGATTAATAAATTTAAAATGACTAGTTAGGAGTAGTTTATCAATTACTTTGAAGATATCTAAGTGCTATCGATATTCGTTACCTGTATATTTCTTTCTCGGTTGTTTGAAATTTATCTTACCGACTTCTGAACCCAGTCCAGCACAAGCGTAGTCCTGAATATTTGACTTTGACATTGAACTTGAGTTCCTTCACGATAAGAACGTAACTCAACCCTCTCGGGACGAAAGCGCCAGATTTACAACCTGAGAGCTTCGTTACCAGCGATGCTGCACCAACTTAAAGCACGAAACAAAACAGTCATTTGATTCGTAGTTTTCTCTTTGTTTACCTTTACTTGTATTGCATTACTTCCTATTCACTCGCGTTTAATACTGACGTCTCACATTGAATTTTAGGTATCCTCTTTGAACTTCCTTGATTTTTTTTAACCATGTTGCCCTGCACTCAAGAACTTTTACTTGTTACATATTTTCTGTATTATAGCAAATAAACACACATCCGGAATTACTTTCTATAAGAGCACTGAGCATTTCCGCTCATTCTGTAAATTCACGTGCTGTCAACTGAAAGAGTTATTCACTCAGTAAAAGCTTTCTTAGCCAAGGATTTACTTCCGATTTCTGAGAAGCGGCAGTAATCCTTCGTCATAAGGTTTCCTAAGAACTTCGACTGGCATTTCCAGTCGTGAGTTTCACTTCAACTGTCAAAATGGTTCTCTATCTTATCAATAATATGCCATGATTCTTTTTCTGCTCCTGACCGCCTGACACTAGGCCTTTGCAAGCGCTGCTCTTTCATCACTGACATCAGATAAACTGCATAATTTATTAAGCTTATAAGTCATAGTACAATCGCAAAATCTACGTCTTCTTTTTTAGATATTTTTTAGCAATGTTGAGTAATTGCAAGCTGTATAGTCCAGATCAGCGTGCATCACTTTTTCGTATCTAAAATCTATAGAATGTCGAATCTATTTTGTGACTTTCCTTCCGTTCCTTTAAAAACGTAGTGTTGTCCTCCCATGAGGTATATGAATGTATTAGGCCTCGGTAAAACAGCGATCTCTACGAGTGTGTTTGAGAAGATGATTGATGGAAACCGCGGCATTGTGACAATAAAAAAGCACGCAGTCAAGGTTTTTTAAATATGTATACTTTTTTTTCAAATTTAGATAATATTATAGTATATAAACGACCAATGTTTCATCATCCGACGTGATAGACAATCAGCCACATTAAAGGCAATTAATGGCAGTGATTTATCTGTTCCGTTTCTTATTACTTTTCATTTATTATATGTTCTCAAATCTACTCATCTAAAATCGCACATTAGCACGACAACACATACAGCGGTCGACAATTCCTTTTGACATTGACAAATCGCTTAGTCTTAAACCAAGTAGACTATATTCATTAGCAGACAGACTACCCCTTAAGATAATACTACGGCGCTCGGCTATGCAAGTTGACGCAGACAAATCGCTGAGGGTTGAACAAACATGGTTGCTCAGATGAGTGTTCCTCACAACTCAACGCTCAACAAAGCATTTTGACAAAGATGTAGTGTTGAAGACTATCGTAATACTAATACATTAATGTTTGACATATGCCTGATTGCTTAAACCATATGAATAAATGTTTCGTAACTTATTCTCCAATTATAATCAATTTTCTGTTTTGTAAGGTTGGTAAGATTCTGGCCCCGCCGTGACTCGACCTGAGGGCGTTCGAGTTTTTCATGCCGAAAATCAAAGCAAACGGTCATAACGAATTGTTTAATGTCAAAAACATTGAGTGACTGTTCCAAATATTTTAATAATAATGGAAAATCATGATACAGGATTACGATCTGTGCAGTAAATGATGCGACCAGGATACAAGGCGTTGAAAGGCCGCCTAAAGAGAGTAAGAAATATATTCGATGAAGAAACTGACGTAGAGAAACTGTAGGAGTATTGGTCAGTTATAAACCTTTTATTAGAAAGTCATCATATAAAAATTGTCACAATTTTTATGTCAAAATTGTCAGTTTAATTTCAAAAGAAGCTTCCGTCCGTTCCTGGCATCTCAACTCGTGGAAACAACTACGAGTCATGGCCCTCGGCATCACACTAAACAAGGACGAAAACTCCTTTTAATGTTAAACTGACAATTTTCGCATAAAATTGTGACTATTATAATAAGACTTTTTAATAAAAGTTTTTTAACTAATACAAGTTACTTGTCTCTCGGCTTTTATTGGACTAATTACTAAAGCTAAAATTATGTGTCGCACGAGATGACTTAATATTAGATTAACTTATTTTTCACTTCAATATGTAAGACTGTATTTCGGAAACTACAGTGGATCGAACATTGAAGATGTGAAAATACGTATGTATAGGATTCGCAGGACGTGCCAAAGCAAACACAATAATAACTTATATTGGTAGCGATTCGAATTATCATGGCGAAAGTAAGGGTGATGAATGACGAATCTGTAGAGTGAAACGAAAAATCGGCCCACCTCATTTTACCTGAAAATTGGCACCAGTGTGAGTACGAGTAATAAATACAAATAGACATATAGAAATGACGTCAATACGATGCTTCACTAGATAAATCTAATTTGGAGATACGAGATTTGAAATGAAGTCAATTATATTCGAATGGAATGGAATAAATTATATTGTATACATTCAAACGGGAAGAAAAAATTGCGAGAAAAGTGGACGGTCGATGACCAGTTTTCCACTGGAAACCACGAGCTCATAAGCGTTAATATTTTACCCACACGCGACCACAAACGACCAAGAAGGCGTCCATTCGATATATGGGACACATAAATTAGGAAGCTCATCCAGAAAAGTAAAAAATAGAATAAAATTATTAAATATGCAAAAGAACGAATCTAAGGATGTCTAAATCCTTAAAAACTAGTTTGGGTAAGTCGATATATATATATATATATATATATATATATATATATATTATTTTACGTGATTATAGATAATAAATGCAATATATATAGGAAATATTAGGGTCAATGTTTATTTACGGGGACTGATCGACTGCTTGAAAAGTATTAATCTCAATCATATAAAAAAGATAATACGATTCATTTACTTACTATCCACTATTCAGGATATATATGATTCAGTATGAATATTTCAATTGATCATGAATATATCATAATCTTCCATTTTAACGAATTATTGTCATAATGAACCAAGTTCAATCCCTCAAATCTGTGGCCCTTGAGCCTAATTATTCATTAAAAGTATAAAATTTAAAATGTAGTGCTCATCACATGAGCATTCTTCGTCTGTCTCTTTAAAGCGAGGGCACGTTTCTGTTAGAAAGTAGAATAGGAAAGCAGAAGCTTCAAAATGTTCGCATTGACGTATACTTGTTCATGAGGAACGGTGACATCTGTACATTGTAAACGAAGCATTCGATCATTCAAATAATTCAGCGACAAGAATTTTGAAGAACAGCCTTAAGGAAATCTAATTCCGTTAAAATAATTTTAAATAATTCATCTTCCAGAGCAGTGAAAACTAAATGGTATACAGCGAATAGATTATTAAACGTGTGAGCAGTTTTGCACTCGCCTTAGTAGAGGATATGACGCGGCCAGACTTTGTCGCGCGGAAGGCAGTTCCTCGTATGACCGTGATTAGAGCTGTGGTGAAAGGAGAGCACCCGTTGGGCAATACTTGACTAGTTACACTTGTCGGAACGCACCGGAATCCGTCTAGACGGGGCGGGGGAGGCGCGAAAAGCCGCAGACCGGACATCCGCGTGGCCATTTCGGGGCCTGTCCAAACAGCTGTAGCGTAACTGCGTCACGCATTTCCCCCTCACTGACGTGAAACTATGCCCGCAAATGGATTATTAATTACCTACCTGAAAGTTGTTGCAACTAAACCACTCGAGTCGCCTGTGCCTTTGAACTCTGGGATTGAACAGGCTTTCTACTACACTGAGTATCTCTTGGACCCTGTGTAACTATGCTCGATGGGATTGTCAATGAAGACCCGAGATCAGAGGCCCTCTTCAGCAAGGGATTTCGGATGGATGGTATTTTATTATTTTAATACTGAAGAAAACATTGATTTAATGTTTGATTTATTATTCATTCCATTAGTCCTTGATCGAGGAAATGGGAAACGTCATAATATAAGATTACATGAAAATAATAATTATTACAAATACATAGTTTAAAAAACAAACATTGTACTTTGTTTAATAATATTTAAATGCTGAAATTATTCTGCAAGACTCATGGGAACGGATCAGAAATTAGCAAATCATATACTCAATTGTTGTTTCTTTAATTTTTTGCTTGAAACTGCTGAATTACTTGTTAATTTCTTTTACTCATGTAAACTTTCAATTCGTCGGAAATGTGTCATCATTGTTGAATCGATAGGTATCCAAACCAAATGTAATGTGTGCCACATTTTTTTGCGTTAAATGGTAAATGTAACGGACCAGAAAACTATGCGTACCCCAGTGATATATTAAATATCTTTCATCTATGGTACAATAATCGGTTTGCGTATATTTTTTATTGTGTTCTTTCGTATAGATTTATTATTCATTCCATTAGTCCTCAGTCGAGGAATTAGGATACGTCATAATATAAGATTACATGAAAATAATAATTATTACATATACAAAGTTTGAAAAACAAACATTGTACTTTACAATAAAAATTATATAATTTAAAAGTACGTTAAAGATATCAATATAACAGTAAATAGTAATTAAAGAAATGACAAGTGTTTCAATTCGTCTTCAATTTTCATTGAACAAAGTTTGCAGCAAAAAATCTTACATTGATTCCCGTCGAACATGGAAAGGAAAATAAGTCAGCAGTTAAATTCCAGAATATCGTAAAATAATAGCATAACTTGATAGGATACCAGCAAACTATGTTATAGAATCCAATCTGTCCCTCCTATCTACGAACTCTTTCAGCGAGTAATATGCTCCATTAATTGACAAAGATTTACAGCTGTTTACAAATAACTTTTGTATACTTAAAGTTTTTATTTCGTCCGGAAGACTATTGTATAGATTTATCCCGGAATAACGAATACTTGATTTAAAAAGGCTTAGGCGATGTTTTTCGATACTGAGTTGAGAGCGATTTCTAGTGTTGTATAACTGATTTGCTCCGTTTAGGGAATGTAACTCGATGTTTCTTCAGACAAACTATAAATTTCTAGAAAATACGTACATGTACGTACAATATTCATTGTTTGCATTTGCCATTCCACAGATTAGACAGAAAGTGTAAGTATTAAGGTTAGGATATCAAAACCATTTTCTATCTTAATATCTTAATATTCTCGATAAGTCAGCCAAAAATTTTTCTTCACATTAGTCAATTAAAAACTGAATTTTTTTATTAAGCCGTCTCTTTACAAACCATTAGGTTCTAATACGTGAGGCTACACTCTAGACGGTTGTTGAAAACAATAACTTTTTGGATTATACACTTCCTGTGGCCGTTTTAAAAGTTAGATTTTCATCATTATACCGCATAGCTACAGAAAATCTCTCGCGTTCTCATTCTCCCCGCGTCACTAATCAAATGTTTGCCAGTTCTTATCACTTGCGATCCAGTTAGGAACTCATGTTGCCCGTTTGGCTTAGTTATAATATGTCCTCAACATACCAAGAAAGGTATCACAAAGCAATAGATAAACATTATTTTATGTTGATTGGTTTTTATTTCTTTTTCAGTTCCATAGACGTGCCCCATGGTTTCTTCTTAAAGCCGTTAAAAATTAAAATTTTCGGAAGACCATAAAAAGAATAATTTTATTTTGGTCTTGTCGACAGGATGCCCTCAGTCGGGTTGATTAATTTTTTAATAAGCCATTTTTCCGGTTTTGAAATAGAAAAAATAACAGTGAGGCCAATCTTATGAATACGCTGGATGCGGCAATAATTCGAACTTCAATTTTAGTCGTTGTTAAATCTAACGTGTGTCACTTCCCTCGTTCTGTCATTATTATGATTCTTTGCGAAATGTTGCAGCTATTCTTTATTTCCTGGCTGAAGCGGTCAATGACACCTTTTTTTCTAAATACTCAATGTGAATAATCTTACGAGCATCCCCAAAAAAATCGTGATTATCATCTTTCCGGCCAATTTAATCCTCCTTTATTAATAATAAAAATACCTAAATACAAAGAAAAGAAGTGATAATATAAATACTATACAACGATTCTGCAAACCTTGTTCCTTTCTTCAGGTGTTAAGAAGACTAAGAAACACAAGAGCCTAGAGCGACACAAATGCACAATACAGTTGACAAAACTGAAAAGCCATTACCTGAAGAAAAGAACAATTAATAATAATTATTAATTTTCAAACAGACGTAATTTTTTATTTTATTTTAATCCTCCTCCGTGGAAACTTGTTCATCTGCGTAAACCCTCTGTTTCTGCTGTCATTTTGTCTCTCGAAGTCACTGGTGAATGCACGTTTCATCAAATCTTTTGTATCGACGCAGAAACGTGAAAATTGCAACGAGAGACCACCATAGTGACCACTGAACCGACAACACAGAGAAAACGCGGCTGCTATCTTGCCGACATTGTTTGCCTCTCATTTTTTTCATCTAAATTGAAACCACTGATTCATGGAATATGACGGAAGAGAACTGTAAGATGGTAATTTCTGGAGAGAGAAAAAAATTGTATGTTACCAGCGCCTTCTCTTATATTCAGAAAGTTATTATGAACTCATTTATTTAAAACTTTAAATTCTTCGTTTATAAATGCCTGAGGAGTGCTGATTAGCTATTCATTTAGTCCTGAAAAAGTGTTTTACCTATATCGTAAAGTAATAAAAATATTGGTTGTGGTTTTACATATATGCAGATACGTCTCTCAGTTTTATCTAATGAAACAAATATTTGCTTTCATTAACAATACTCAAATAGTATTCACTGGCAATGAGTTTTTAATTAACAATATGGATGATATACGTCAGTAACTACACATTACTAATCAACAAAACACAAGCAGGTTGTAGCTTTACGTTTGTTTTATACAGATAATGAAATACATACAACAACAAGTTGAATCAGGCAAGTATGTTTTATTACAATGATATTTATACAACGTTTTTATATCATTATGGCTTTAATCGCGTGTTGCCAGTTGAAACTTATTGTACATTTGCTATTTAAATAAAATTTCTGCTACACTGGCTATATAAGTACAAGAAACTCTATTTCACTGGATATTTGGTGCTTAATTTATGTGGCCATAGATTAAACAATAGAAAATACCTACATTTATTCTACTCAGTCTAAGTTATTACGCAGAATTGTTTATCAGTGATTCTTGATGGCGTCTATAATGTTTTTCTTCCCCAATGAACCAAAAAGACACGTACAAGGTTAAGAAAAATATTTCATTCCCTTATTGTGACTCTTTCCTCACTGTTATCCTCTAGTCTTGTAATATTTGTCTGTGAATAATCTTTTATTAAAAAAATGCTTTGTGGCTTAATTTACAGTAGAATTATTTTTATGTTTTGATCACTGCAAATTAATAGAGCAAAATTATTTTAAAGTTTAAATAAGATACATATAAAGCAAATCCATAAATTGTAAAATTCGTTTCTTTAAATAAAAATTTTCATGTTGTTCATTAAGAAGTACGTAACACTAGTAATTTGCGTTTTTAATCTATTGATCTCCAAAATACAAACCAACCTGTAGGTGATGACTAATAACACTAATTAAATATTCATTTGAAGTCAGTGTCGCCAAGGTTAACTCCAAGATCACTATTTTCTTATGCTATTTATGCGTGTCGGACTGGTTTGCTAAAAGAGAAACTTCTCGTGACTGTATTAACTGTGATACAAACTTTGTTGGAAGATATACAAGGCAACATTACGAAGGTAGTAGTTGAAAGTAGTTTTTTATGTAATATAAAGTTCTACATCCATCCACTAGAGGTGCTACTGGCAAACACGTGACGTCACGTACGAGGTAACTTGGCTGTGTGACCTTTCAAGATTAATTAATTCACCTTTACTCTAAGATAATATTTATCATTCTGAGAGTGGTTGCATGTATACATTCTTCAGCTAGTGTTTTCCTCTCTCAAAAGAGCGTTTACGATTATTAATATATTCATGAATTTAACATGAACATAGTTTTACGTAGTGCTCGGTAGTCAATGGGATATCGTTGAACCTGGTTCAATGATAGAACGGGGAAAAAATACGGCGGGGTAAACTATGCAGAACTTAAAATAAGAATTAAGATATTCTAAGCAAAACAAGTGATTTTTGTAAAGAATGTGGAATTTACGTCCAAATAGTGCTCACCGCTTATGGTGAATTGATTGACCGCGTTAAGTGGATTAATATGCCCCGACGGCAAATGTAAAGATAATACAGTTGCATATATCACCACCACACACGTTATATAACTGTGGAGTGCGCTTCCAATTGTTTATGCATGACGACCGATGAAGCCTGCAATTGCTGGCTCGCGAAACCGGCAAGGAAGTATCGTGTTCTGCCTTCAGTTCTTATGTGTCGCAAAAGGTGCACGCTAATCTTGACGAGCAATGGAATAATGATATGGCGTTAAGTGGGTCGTAGGAAAGTGCAGCGTATAAAATAGTATTTTCTAGACTGGCTTCAAACGAGGCCAGTCAAAAAAATAACGAGACTGATGTAACCTGGGACAAATATACGTGTTGCGTTGCGCGGTTACTATGTTCTATCTTGAACTGTATTTTTACACGATGACAAGTTACAACGCGATTTAACGTCTCAGTTGCAGTTAGTGAGCATTTAAGCAAACACGCCCACGCTAACTCCTACAACAATAGAATCTCAAATGGAAATTCTTTAAAACAAGCAAGACCCATAATGAATTTAAATACTTTAATGCGATAAAATTCAGCCCCAATGCTAATAGATGAGAAAAAAAAATTAATGAAAATAAGAACAGGACACATCAGGCAGACACAACTCCACATCGTAACAAAAAAAAACACCTCCTTATGTGACCAGTGATCACAGTGGAACACATTGTCAAGTTCTACAACAAATATGACAAAGAGAAGAAACAAACATTAGAGGTTAGGTTAACAGGCTACATGAGCGTAATCCACATGGTGGCAACTCCCCTTTAATAGCATAGGAAGGGATTTTAAAGGGGGGATGCGGAAGGGTAGAGGATGGTAGCCAAGAGTTAACTAGGGCCCCCGGGCTATAGTTTAAGGATCCTCCTACCCGGCATTCGCCTAAAAGTAATGCAGGGAAAACCCTAGAAAAACCTGCATCAAGTAGGTCAGGCCCTTCTGATTGCGGGAGAAAAGTTTGCTGTGGAGTCGCAGCATTCATTCCCTTCTCCGTACCTCGACCAGTTTAGGAGGCAGATTAGAAGAACACGACGTCAACAAGAGCACGAGAAACACAAAAGCACATGAAAGTGGGATACGGTCGTTTGCCCGACACGCACTTGTCCGAAGCACATTTTCCCGACAACAATATACCGAGGTTTGCTCGACAGGGCATTATGCAGACTGATGTTTTCCCGAGAGTCCATTATTCCATTTGACGTTTTCCCGACAGAAAATTATCCTGATCGACGTTATCCCGACAGGTTATTTTCCCGATGGGTCATTTTCCGAAAGGTGCGGTTTTACAAAATAAAGTATAATGTTAATATTATAGAACACTTAATAAGATTTTTATTTTATTATAATTTTTATTATTGTAAATTAAGATACTTATAAATGCGTGGAACAATTTAAACCAAATTTGGTACATATAACACTGAAGATCAATGGGAGTGGAAGAGGGTGGCATTTTCAAAATATGCGATAACGACCTCAATGGCAATGAATAAATAGTTTACGGGGTCGTTATGATTGATAATGTCACTCCCCTAACGGGTTAAGAACAAATCTATGGGTGGGCTGAAAGGCCGTGATAAAATATTGCGGTAACGACCAAAATTTGTGTCGTATCCGGTGTTATGGTAGTCTCTGGGTTAATTTATGGTATTCCAAGAGGGTTAAGTTAAAGTTTAACTACTAGGGATAGCGGTGGTTGGGGATGATAATAATAATTTGATACAGACCCAGATTAATGTCGAATACCATAACAACGGATTCGACACCAATCTCTTTCGTTATCGCAGTATTTTTATTACCCCCTTCAACCCCCGCCGATAGTGGTGCTAGAGTTATATTAAGCCCACGGGGTTTGTTCCTGCATCTTAAGTGATACTTGTACTAAGTTCGGTTAAAATTGTTCCAAGCTTTAATCAGTAATTTATTTTACAATAGTAATCATGTATAGTAAGATAAGAAACGCATAATGTATTATACAAAATTAATGTTATGCCTTATTTCGTAAAAACGCACCTGTCGGGAAAGTGTCCTGTCGGGAAAACTTCATTCAGAATAATGTCCTGTCGAGCCAACGTCAATCGAGATATCGACCTGTCGGGCAAACGTCAATCGGGATATTGTTGTTGGGAAAAATTGCTTCGGGCAATTGTATGTCGGGATTTTGTACTAGACCCCAAGAAAATATAATTAAATTCTTAAAAATAACTTATGTGTGCCCTGATATGTAAATGACCCTGTTGTTTATACTACTATAAATAAAAGCACATTTAAAAATAATAGTGTTATAATTTACGCGAATTAATTTCGGATACGAAAATCAAACAGAGCTTAAAAAGTTGGAAACAGAGACCGAATATAATTAGTAAAACTTATGGCGGTAAACGGGTTCCCTACTCCCTAAAATCCAGGGAACCATTACTCAACAATGGGATAGGTGCACGAGCGAAAAAAGTTGGAGCTGTTGAGCAGCCTAACGGAAAACGATATGCAGAAATGTTTTTGCAGAATTGTGTTGAATCATGTAAAATATATTGAAGTTTATGGACAATAACAGACAGTTTATTAAAAAAATTCAAATAATAAAGTTTTGGTACCTCTATGTACTTATTTCATGTTGTAACTTTAACGTAGTAAAATTAGTGAAACTCAAATTATAAACATTCACTCAGTCTGGTTCTGAAGAAAACTTGTTCGGTTTCCACAGTCATGAAACCCATTGATATGAATGCTTTTACGTAATATATGCAATACTGTTTCATTTAGCTGAATAAATGATATTACAAAATAGTTTAGAATAATGCTATTTTTTAAACTTTCGTTGCTTATTAAAATGGTGATAAAAACTGTTTAATTTCAGTCTCAATCGATACTATTACAATACTGAAAGACAAAAAGAAAGGAGAGCAAATGGATTTTTCTGTTCTAAGTTGTGTACGTGACGATCAATACAATAATACTACATTTCACATCACAAATACATATAAAAATTTCAAAATTAAATTGTATCATAAGTTAAGAAAAGTATGGTATTATAAACATTGCTCAATTTATTGGTATCATTAACTAGCGCATTATGCCATAATAACGTTCACGATGTGATCAAGGGAATCGCCCAAACATAGTTGTCGCATGGAAATGTTATGGTCCACTGATATATTAATGGCGTTTATTATTGTTATTAGCACAACTATCGTTAGATAAAAAATAAGCAATTGAAATCTGCATTAAATGATTCAAAGTATACTTTTTAACGCTTAAAATGGAATCGCTTGGCAACTACAAGTAAAATGATGCCATCATTCACTCTATGGTCAAAATAAATGTGATAATAAAATTTCTTTCGAATAGAAAAGCACTTTCCGATTTTTAAGGACCGAACGCATTTTCACTCTTCGCTGCTTATTACGACTTTGGAAAAGCTTGAAAATTTTGTTCGTCACGTACCGATTCTCGGTATAAAGTATCCAAGCCCAGGTCAGCGAGGCAGATGCTTTACAATGGAGACAAAAATTATCTTGAAACAGCATAGTGTACAGAATCAAGAGATGGTTTTATCGTTCGTAGCGGAATTTTAACATTCTCCTGGCTACCGATTCTTTAGGAGATTCCTGATTTGATTCACAGTTTCAGGAATTTTACGGTTTTGTTCGTTAAAAGTCTTCATGATTAATTACACTATTAAATTTCTATGTCCAATTAAAACTAAATGGGTCGTGGTCCCATTTTCTGATTAAATGCCACCATTTAAATTGAAAGATTGGACTGCAGTGCACAATGACTGGTTTATCGCAGAGAAGTATATTTGAACAAAATAATGTAATCAATGGCAAATATAATTTCCTAAGTTTTCTTTTTCCAAACACCTCAGATGAGTTTTCTCTCGAAGAGAATTTCTTTCTTCGTCAGACGTTATTCGCAACTGAGACTGTCTGTCCCGATCGACTGGCTCCGATTGTGCACCGCAATAAATCAATGCGGCTAGATTCCCCGTCCAAGCTGCGAAGCACTTCATTAGTCGCGTTTTTACTAGCACGATCGCTGTTGCCCCTAGCGACCGGCTCCAGATGATTCATCCCTGCCTGTTACTAAGCTGCACTGCGTAAAGCGTCCCTACGCACTTTCCCTCCGAGACAAGCATCCTCTCATAAAAACATATTCCCTGAAACATAAATAAGAAAACATTTTATTCAAAACCAATATTAAGTACTACTAAAACTTATTACGATTTATATGGTCGTATGTATTCGTTTTCTATTAATATGAAGAATAAATCCACTGACTACGAAGAAAACGAGAAAACTAAAACAAAAAATAATTAAGAAAAAATCCACTCACTTATCGAGGTTCACTATCGAACCCGATGCTTGATTTTAAAAGCGAAGCAGTCTTTCTAAAACTAAATCTACTTCAGGAAAAAAAAAAGACTACGATCAAACGATTAAAAACTGACCACAGGTATTTCACCTTGCTAGTCTCAATTTCTAATTCAGGGATGGCAAGATACTTCTATGTCGATTCCATTGATCTGCATTATCGGCCATATTGTCTGTTCTCGTATCTGAGCCTTTCAAGTGATAATGACTGACAACGAAAATAATGAATAAACTCTTCTCGGGCTTCTAACCAAGTAAACAATTTTATTCGCGACGTTTCGATGACGTTCACTGCCATCGTCTTCTAGAAAACTTCAAGCATTTTGTTAGACGTTCGTTGCCATCGTCTCCTAGAAAAGTTCTAGAAGTTTGTTGGAAGACGATGGCAGTGAACGTCATCGAAACGTCGCGAATAAAATTGATTACTCGGTTAGAAGCCCGAGAATACTTCATTCATTCTCTACACCGAGAAAGACTACATTCTTTATTAACTAAAATAATAATACTCTTCCATTCTATAGGTTATTGACTGCTCATTATAGTAGGTTAACATGTAGTTTTTATATGCATCATATTTGTGAATCGAGTAGTAATTTAATTTACCTGCATCTTCCACGCAAGCTGAACCCGGCCAACAAAAACGATTTCGAAAGACGTGTTATGGTTAATTTTAAGGCATTGTGAACAAAGTGGTATGATTTGTAGAAATAAATCGCCGTGACCTCTATCTTTATCGTCGATAATCACCTTCTTTAAAGCTTTGGTACCAGAACTTAACTGGGATGGGAACCATTACTGCAAATACGTAACATTACGTGCCTAACTTCAATATTTCCTGTCTCCGTTGTCCTTTTTTTTTAAAAAAAACTGAACGAATTTTGATAACACTGTATTACATCGCAGTGTTTTTAGATCCTGGTGACACCGAAGACAATCAATTCAACTCATATGTCATAAATAAATATAATCAGTCATGTATAAGGCAAATAAGAAAATATACATTAATTCAAGCGATTTAACCCTAAAGAGGATAAATATGTTTACTGAAGACAGAAAAATTATTCTGCATTTGTAAGATGATATGACGAGAACGTATAAGGATCTGGCTTTTTATGATATTCTTAAAATATTTCCTTTCACAAAACAGAAAAGGTATCGATCATAAATACGTTTGTCCTGTTGTTATTCCTACAAGTGTTTGAACAATTTAACTGATGGTACTGTGCCAGTACATACAATTTTTTTAACCTAAACTACCAGCGTGGACAAATATTCTGACGACTTTATTAACAGAAAAACATTCAGGAATTTTGTACAATTAACAGATTACTTCAAATTTACATGGAAGCTGAAATTTATTTTTATTTATGTAACTTAATTATATTGTGGAGCTTTGTTACGTGCGTCAGGCCGAAGGGGAGAATCTCGGAAAACACTCACACTAGAAAAGTTGCTTTTTTTATTTTGTAGTCCATTATTGAACTGAAAATTGTAGATGAGCCTAAAATAAATACATATAATTGTTTAAGAGCAATAGGTAGCATTTTTTTTTGGATGTAATTACGACGTTACCAAGCACAACCTTCGACCCTTCGACTAAGTCAAAGAAACTTTGTATACAATGCAAGTGCCGAAGGCCGCCTCAACTGACCTACAAAATGTAACCAGATAGAACGGGTCGGCAAAGGCGGGGGGGAATCGAATCTCCCCGTTGCGAATGCAGGAGGGAGTCTGCAGGGGATAATGGCGCACTTTTATGCAGCCTCAGTACGGGACCCGGCTCCCTAAGGAGACTGACCCCTCCTGGTGTTTAATTAAGGAACCGGCCGACCTGGCGGACGTAAAATAACGGGCACTTTCTCGACACCTCAGACACCACAGTTCATTCTGACGGCTCTTAGAAATCTCTTCCTCTCGAACGACTGGAGCACAGCTGCATACTGTACGGTCAGTAAAATCTTTTCTTCAGCTCCGTTTGCTCACACCCACTGTTGCATCACTATTAATGTATGACATTGGAGGTCACGAATCAAAGGATGCATTTATCAATTTTTCTAAGTCATATATCAATACTGTCTGTATATTTCCTGATTTGCTGTTGATAGGAATGGACGAGAATAATAACTTTATGGCGGCTGACCTTTTTCTTCTCATACACGCTCAGTCATTCAATTAAGAGAACGATTAAAATGAGCATATATATATATATATATACACATATATATAATATTCATGTTGGGTACTCGGTGTCCTGTGGCGAACGTTTATGAGCTTGTTTGTCTCGATCGAAAGCTTCTGCCTGGCTGTCCTGGATTTGGCAAAACTTTGTCGCGATTCGTATGCGATAAACAATATTGGCAAGGTTTTCAAAGTCGTAAATGGGAAAAGAAGAGTGAAAACTCGTACAGTATAAGAGAAGTCCTATTAAAATAAATTTCTGTATTTTTAAGCGGGATTTTTGTCCTATTGAACAGGTCAAGACAGAAGATTTTAATGAGGAATGTCTTCTAAATGTCGTGAATTAGTTGTTAAAAGTTCGAAGACAAGCTACCGCTTCAAGGATTAGTGTAGGTCCTCTGGATTTCGTCGTCTTTTAGCACTTGAAAATGATACCAATGGATACTTTTACATAATCGTTATCATCATAATTCTTCGATCGTAGAATAGTCTACCCATGTAATTTTTATACGATTCTACCCAGATATTCGCCCCAATTCTAGATATTATAACGGTTAATTATAAGGTATACAACCTGTAGAAACCTGACAGACATTCCCTCACGTAGCGATCCGTCTGCACAATTGTACAGAATTGTGAGGAAACAGCTGGCAAACAACGTGACGTGTTGCAGAATCGCAGAAAAGGACGGGGCACTGATTCCAATTCGACCTAGAAGTTAGACATTTTCCAATTTTCAAGGAATTGAATCCTGGTTAAAAAAGCATATCAAAGTCAGGGTTTGAACACTCGGCTCCTCAGGTAATACTCCTAGCATACATATTATTTATTTGTATCTAAAATAGAATGTACGGGCATATGTTAGAAACGTATTGTTATTAGTGCATTAACACTAGAAGTGAGACGTAGCCTACGTGATTTATATTCGAAATGACAACAGGTTCAATGCAGAGATTTTTTCTAGATGTCTTGCAGGACATTATGTCTTGTCTCGTGGATTATGAGTAGGGTAGATAGAGTAGGCACTGAGACCTGAGACTTCGTGATAAAGGCAGGGAGCACGAAGAATGGTAGATAAAAAAATTTGAACAGTGAAAACTTTGTTCGACCACAGCGAATGGACACGCAGTTCAAAGTTACCAATTCGTTCTCGGTAAGTTCAGTTGTGCCACAGAGTGGCGACTCTTTTCACTCTCTCAGTTAACACCTAATTATTTTTAAAATCAGAAAATCGGAAAAATATATATTATTTCTGACTTTACTTATATAAAAATCGTAATTCACTTACTCTCTAACAAAAAAAAATGTATGGATATTGGACAATAATGTTAATTTAACATTTTATTACTATTTATAGAAAGTTAGATTTGTCGCCAAATTGACGGCTACTAATCTGTAGTTAAATAACCCCAGCTTTTTATCTTTACTCAACAATAAAGTTATTTTTATTGGTTTAAATGTAAACACTTTATTATCACTATAAATTGAAATGGGTTGTTCAAAAGTAATGCGTTATGACTATTACTATTATTCTATTACGTTGATGATATCGTGGGAAAAAGTTTCATCTCGAAAATATTCCGTGGCCGTGAGCGGAATAGTGTGAAAAGGTTTCGTATATCATTACTTGAGAACTTAAAATCAAGGCGCAGCGCAAAAAAAACAATAGAACTGAATTATGATTTGATGGTTTCAACTTTTAAAGAAAACATATTTTTTGATTAAGGTGTATAATGGTCGCGTTGACATCGTGTCATTGGCGACCCATACATTACAAAACACCTTTTTTGTTTGGAAATTGATCTTTTTCAGAATAGTGCTTTATTACACAGTAAACAACACTTTACCTCAACGTTTTAAACGAACTGTTGCATTTTTTTCTGACAGAATTGTTCTTCTTACCTCATGTCGGGGAAATTATGCACGGAAATTATATAGATAAATATTCTAACGTGCAATATATTTTGTCAAAGGTTACATAAAATGATTATTCTTTGGACTTATGAAGAATATAAAGGAAAGACAATTTTTTAAAAAAATTCTATATACTTCGTGCCTTTCTCTTCCATCATACGCAAAACTAACTCATTCTGATTAGAGCTAACTAAAAAATCTGTTCATGTTCATGTTAAAATCATAAAAAATCATTAAATTAAATGTTAAAAATTTTCATCGGGTTATATGTTATTTGTTGCGTCAAATTAGATAAATTCTATCTAGTATTTTTCGTCTTGAAAATGGTAATTAATTATCAATAAAAAATTTCGACATTTATTAGCATTTATTGAACATTAGTGTGAAGCTAATATATAGAAGAAATATATAAAATTTTATTTTAAATATGTACTTACTTTCTTTCCAAATTTTATTATATCAGAAAAATAGAAACGGACTCTTTTATAAATTATGTATTTAAAAGTGAATGAGTTAGTCTAGTATTTGTATAATATCATTAACGAATAAATACAAGTGAAATTTGCCTTTGGTGGAAAGAGAGGCTAATTATTTAATTTCCTGTATTAATTGTTTGAGTTGTACGTTGTTTAGTGTAATTAAGAAGTCTTTCGTAGTTTAATTTGACTGCAGTCGTATACCATTAATTTTTTCCCGCTATTTGATCATTTTTAACAACTTTGAAGGAAAATTGAATTCAGACTAATTAGATAAAGAATGAGATAGTTAACAGACAAACTTAAGTAATAAAATAAATTCCACACGTTTCTGAAATACATGCTGATTCAAAATCGAAAGATGCTTTTGAGGGTGACACTTGGGTTCTGTTGTGTGTCGTTCTTTTAAATCACGCGATTTGTAATCAGCTGAAGAAGGCAACAATCACTGCAGGAACGTTGTGTCATATTTATTTTGTCACTAAAATGTTTCTGTTAATTGGCTACTTTTGTACCTAAAGAAAATGTATATATTATGAGCAACGCTTTGAATTAATTTGATGTTTATTGTAATATCCACAAAATTAAATAGATTTATACTTATTGGTAATGTATTTGGTTCTATTATTCGATCGGAAACCATATCAATGCCATAACCAACAATTATCCACGAATATTCAAGTGTTGGCAACATCCTCGCTGTTAATGGCTGAATAGTAAATATTGCGTTCGACCTTAATTGAGTGCTCTTTAATAATACTCTCCCATTAAAATTGGCACTGCACATGAGGGAGGGGTTGGTCATAAAGGTAACATTTATGTACCAATCGGAAGGGGGAAATTGCAGCGCCTATGACCGAGGCTAGAAGTAAAACGGGTTCACCGATGGCTTGTGGGCTATAATTAGAATAATGGTTACAGCTGTGAGAGGACGGTGTTTGGCTGTTAGTGCAGAGAGAATACACACCGTTTAAACTACAAGTCTTTCCGCACACCATTCACACACAAAACATAGTGACAATCGACTTAACCGCTCTTACACACCTGATGATATTTATATAATCTGTATATTTATGACTCAACAGATTTATTTAAGTCTCTGTATCAAATATATTTACACTTGCAGCCTCCAGATTTTCAAATTTCCCCTACTGACGATCACAAATTTCTTTGTTTCTAAATACTCTTACCATCAGCATAAATGGAGTCTTAGAATAATAAAGTTTCCAGAGTTCTCTTCCCGAAACATCACAACGATTATATAAGTTTGTTGCGGAAACTTCCCATTCATAACAACGACTCTCTTTGCGGTTACAAACATCTTCTGTGCTTATTTTGACATTTAAGCTGTTAATTTTATATTCTATGGCAAGCAATTTGAGATATTTTATCTCAGAACAAGTAAATAAAAATTAACAAGTAACATAGGAATAAAAATATGTTGGTATTTTGTATCAAATTTTGGGTTTTTTGCTACGTTTTTTGGCCTGTAACAAAACGCCAGAACAAAACGCGACCTAAAAACCCCAAAATTTGATACAAAGTAGACATCAACACGGACAAGAAAACAACTAGCAACCAAACAAAATTATATTTAATATTGTTTGTATTTTATTACATATAGACTTCCGTTTACGAGTTACAAAAAGAATAACTGCCTTACAAATCTACAGAAGAACGGGTAAATGAATATAAATACCTGCAAGTGTTACATTGAAGTCTTCAATTAATTTACAGATATTTGTCAATCAGATGTATCGAGATACGTTTATATTTGGTATATATATATATATATATATATTATTTAATGTAATAATATTAACAAGGGTTAAGAGCTTGGAAAGTTGGAATTTGACCAGACGCCACCGTGGCTGAGAGATAATCCCTGCAGTCTGGACATTGGCACGTAGGAACGTTACCTGGAGTATCGAACCCTTGGGAAAGCGACGACTCTACAAATATCAAAATTAAATGAACACGTGACGGTCTAGACCAATCATATTTCTTGATCCAGGAAAGATAGACCTAAAATGTTCGACAATATCGATATTTTTGCACGCACCGAAGGGGCTGCGGAGAGAGATTCGTCAACAAACCTTCGCCAGAGACGGACGAAATTCGGGAACGTGCCGTCGCCTGAACCAGAGGAGTCTTGAGCGAAGAGTACGGCGCGTGCGACTGGTACGCGGATGCAACGACGGTCACCTATTTAAAAAAATCATCAGTTTAACCCACCCCGTTAAATAGAATCCTGTGTATATCTATTGAAATCCAGGCTTTGGCTCAGAATATGTTCTTATACTTAGTTCAGTCCAGTCTTCATTTAAAAAATGCAACAGTCTTGTTTCCTAAGACAGATTTTTAGTTGAAACGAATTATTATAAATAAACAACAACCTTTTTGAAGTCACGAAAATATATTTCATAACTCTAACCTTCAAAATTTTGTAAAACGTCATACCTGAAGACCTTTTATGATTTAAAAAGGCTGTAGTATATTTATAATTTATCTTAAATAGTCAGTATATATATATATATATATATATATATTAGAAAGAAACGAATTATTGATATTTATCTTACTTTAATTATAAATAAAATAAAAAATCACCCATTAAATTCAGAATTATCTGAATAAGAAAGATAGCCGTTACAGACAAAAAAGGTAATATAAATACCACAGAACGTTTATGGGATCCTTGTCCCTTTCTTCAGGTGCTAAGAAGAGCCTAGAGAAACACAACTGCACTGGTCAGTTGACAACACTCAAAATCTTGATAAAAAACCACAAAGCACCTTTCGAAAGGGACAAGGATCCCAGAAACGTTGTGCGGTATTTATATTACCTTTTTTTGTCTGTATTGGCTATCTTTCTTATTCATTATTTTCAATCAGACGTATTTTTTTTTCATTTCAGAATTATTTGAATTTAATAAATTAAACTACAGGTAAAATATCTCTTGAAAGTAAATTAAAAGGTGTATAACGTTTTGATCAATCCAACTTTGGGACCTATACTACAGGTACTATATTAATAATAATAAAAAAATAAAACCTAATTAAATGTGTAGAAAAATTTAAATATTTGAAATACGACAAAAGCTTTTGAAGACTATGTTGAAGCCAAATTATGATTCAAAATGGTTTCAAAACTTCGAATAGAATCCTGGTCATGAAAGTTGATTACGACCTCTGTAAATCAGTTTTCAGAAGAAAATGCCATATATGTTTCAAATTATTAATAAAAAGGCGATTAATTAAAAAAACTGAATTTTCATTTAATTAAACTAAAGACGCTTCTTTAATTGAGAGCCAAATTAGGGCGCAATAAGCGATATTCCAGTATTTAAGTCCCAGGCATTTAGGGAAAAAATCTATTTTTCATTCTCCGTTTCGCGTTTGAAACGCCGAAAGTGATTTTGTTTTGAAGAAATTGGTTTTATAATTACTATATGTAGTATTGAAGAATTACATTGACTGTAATTAACACCGCGGTCGTAAAACGTCAGGTCTGTAATCATCAAGGATGTAATTTGTGGAATATCGACTTTTGAACGATCTTTTCCTCAATGGATTTATTTGTTGCATGCACACAATACTTTCGTGTGCTGTAAAGCAATTAGTTACACTTTCCTTTCAAGTTCTTACAGGCAGTCTAAAGAGGTTTGGATTGACTCTTTATCATATCCACACATTACGTGGTTTCCCTCTAGTAAAAAATATGAGTTAATTAACGTAAAACTGCTTTGCTTCAACAATAGGGTTTTCGAAATGCCTTATTTTTTGCATGCAATAAATTTTATCTGGAAATACGATAATTAATTAATCGTAAGGTACTACTATATAATCTATATTCATGAATATTTTAAACTCAAAATCTGTAAAACTTACAAAAGTAAAATCATTAAAAAAATAAAGAATTCAAATTGTTAAAAAATAAACTCGCAAATTGTTAATTAAACCAGTTTGAGTGGTTATTTTGGATGTATGAAAATATTATTGTTTTTTAATATTATACTTTATTGTGATATTTGTATTGTTCAAAACTAAATTAATTTTTAAAATAGATGTTGCTCGACGACATGAAAATTTCAAGTTATTTTTGAATGAGACTAATATATTCAGCATTGGTTCAATAGACTTTTGAAGTCACTAGAGATTTTCACAAATTTTGAATGTCGTTTTTTTTAACTCAGAACACTTCGACCGTTACGAAAAATAATAAATAATAGTTTAATTACTTGCCTTAAATTAATTTTTCAATATTTTGTCATACTTGTATTTTGTACATTCCCTGTATCACAAGTTCAACATATATTTATTGTGCCAATAATCTTTCAAATGTCATAAAATTTAGGTGTAATAAAACTGAAACAGAAAACCATAGATAAACCATCAGATTCGTCGGACTCCTGATACTTGTCATACGCTCTACTGATAACTGGAGAAGGACGCTGTGAGGACGCAGAATTCCCGTCTGCTTCCCTAGACCAGCCGTTTGATTTTGAAGGCAGCCGTTCGACAGTTCCAATGGGAGCAATTGATAACTCTAGCCGTATGCTCTAACGTTTGCGATCCTGGAGCACACATCACTCAACAATGTCCCATCTTGATCGGTTTATGGTACCATTATTTTTACAAGCAGAGCGTTCACTGATAGCACCCACTTAATCTCCTATAAGTTTCCACTTTCCATAGATAGTTTCTGAAAGACCTACTCACGCAGATTGAGATGACTGGATATTTTTTAAAAAAAATGACTTGCAAATGTGTGTGTGTGTGTGTGTGTAGGTGTATATAGCCAGGCTATGTATAGAGTAATCCATGGTCTGGCCACTCCCCTGTTATAGCATAGAAAAGGGACTGAAAAGGGGGGATGCTGAAGAGTAGAGTAGTAGCCGAGGGTTAACTAAAAGTGATGCAGGGAAAATCCTAGAAACAACTGCATCATTTAGGCCGGGCTTGGAACTTGTCCGACGCCTTTCCGTTGACGTTACGCTCGTTTTTCTCAACACACCAACTTACCCTATCGCATCATAAGTTTCACAGCAATAATTCAGAAGTAAGACAGCACTTTTCTCACTGAGTACTTATTCTACGTCCTATGATAATGTCTGCCTATAATTATCTGAGAGTAAATATTTTGCGAGGAGATATGGTGACGATCTGCGAATGTATCTTCTAGAAGTTGGCATGTTTAAACAGCGCAATGTGTATTTCTTCTTGCAACGGCTGTACGCTATTGGCACAAGTTTCTTGTAATGTAAAGTCTGCTTCGCGATTACCAATTTAAATATTTACTATTCAGCTGCAATTTGCTTTTAAATTAAAGCCCAACTTCAAGTAAATTTAGAATGAGTGTTATTAAATAATAGACTTTAATTTATGAGCGTCTTTTTGTAAGAAAGTCTGCGGTGTAGTTGTCAGCTTCACTACATCCCGGTTTCGAATCCCGGCGAGGGTGTGGATGTTGTGTGTGTTTTCCTATCGAGAAACTCTCACAAATTATTTCCCCGACTGTTAATTAATTATTTTAAATCTTTCATGTATTAAAAAATGTTTTATTTACGACGCATATTATTGTATATTTTATTTTGAATAAGTTTATAGTTTTCATTAATACACTGGCAAACAATTAAGCTCGAATTTATATGCTGAAAGAATAATGTCAAATGTTCAAAAAGCTTATTTTCCATGCTTTATGGAATTAACATATAGTATAAATTTCTCGTGAAATTCTTTAAGGAAGGAGATAATTTTTATTCTTCAAGAAAAGGGTAGTACTTTTCTCCAGTTCTTTCAGAGCTGTCTTCCACGATCATTTTTGAAATATTGGGCGTTGTACCTATTAAATTTCAGCAACATACAATAAATCTAGAAACGCGCACAAATTTAATGAAATAAAATGTAACAGCACACCTAACATTCCCGATAATTGATAAGAGATTGATGATATTTATGTGAAGCATTAAGATAAAATTTATTAACTCTAAGTTTCGAAAAATCTTACTAACGGGTAGTATACAAGAGCAGCGAAGGTTACCAATAATATTTTTAATTAGTGTATCAGTTAGTTTTTGTGAGAAATTATAAAATACAAAACGTCTGTGTTAAAAATATACTAATTAGATAAATAAATAGCCAAAAATAAGTTAAATACCACATAAAGTTTCTTCAGTCTTGTTGCTTTCGTCAGGCTCGTATGGTTTTGGAATTACTGACGAAAGGATTGCAAGAAATTTTATGTGGTATTCAACTTAGCACTTTTTGTCTGTTACTTGACTATTTATTTTATCGGATTAGTATTTTATGTGATATTTCGAGTGACTTCAGGATAAACATATGTTATATACTTCTTTATTTAAAGATGTAGTCACGCTATGTATAGGGTAATCCACATAGTGGCAACTCCCCTCTTATAGCATAGGAAGGGATTTTAAAGGGGGGATGCGGAAGGGTAGAGGAAGATAGCCAAGGATTAACTAGGGCCCCCGGGCTATGGTACAAGGATCGTAACCGCCAATAATATATACTTCGTTCGTCTCTTCAATTTCTGAAAGTAAGTAAAACTTTCGACTGGGAAACAGAAACTATAGTTTCTTTACGACTAGTGTACTTCATGCGATTTTCAGTTCTTAATGGATTTTTGCAGTTCTGATTGTAGACAATCTCTAATTTCACAACTACTTCTTCATTCTTAAGGCTTTATGGTGACGAATGGACTTCATCACAGAGTAAACAATAGTGAAGCGTTCAACCTTTATGATACTAATTCATAATATCTTCCGAAGAGTTAAAATATCGACGAGTAAAATTTCCCGCGACTTTTTTTTTCCAGTGGTATTGCAGGCATTAGTATTCAGTGTTAGTTTTCTTGCGCATTCGCAGTTGGCATACATTAGCATCTTATATACCGTAGAGGTGAAGTTTGCTTCTTCTTATTTTCTGATATTTGCCGGTAAACTAAAAATACAAGTCCTATTAATAATATTATTATTATTAAAGCTTACGTATATTCAATTCTGTCTTCCTCACAATCAAAAATAAGTAAACTAATTATAACATTCATTTTCGAGTAGTGCCTCATAGACCGTGTTATTTAACAAGACGTATTGGAACTACAGAAATAACTTCAGGTACGGCAAAATGATTCCACAGATTAAATATAAGCATTCTGATTCACTTAACTGTTGTTCGTTGCAAATTTTTTTGTTTGTATCCGATCGTAACGTAAACGATGTAACTGCATACAATTTGCAAATGTAAATTAAAAGCTGTTACCAGCCAGCAACCAGTTAATCAATTAGTGACGATGTTTATGATGACGTGTTTCTTGGGATCGCTACTGTGACCTCGTAGCCGCAGTGATCGTAACCAGCGAATTCCACGAGATAACTTTTCCTTTCGCGGTCAGTTTCTCGTTGTTAGATTTCTTGTAGATTCGATTTAGAAAGCACATTATAGAAACAAGCGTGTCTGCATTCAATCAATTCCAAAATGTAATTATAAAAAATTCTTCAAAAATATTTTAACAATTAATGTTTTATTTTTTATATAAAAAGAATAAAACTATGTTCCTACATGTAATAAGGAAAAAATATTAAGTGATGCCCATCCGGTTTGTAGGTACTCATCATAATGTTTTTCAGGATTACCGTAAGACAGGATGAAACCAATGGACTCAATATTTGAATATAACGATTTAATAAATAATATGAAAGAACAAATAACTGGACAATTTGAACTATTTATTGGCCATTAGTTATAGTAGAATAAAATATTTTAAATGGTTGTGAAATAATTAGATTATATTGTTGAATAAATTGAAAGTGTTTTATTTGTATATATATTGTAATATATCATATATATAATTATAATATATATATATTATATATATAATTATAATATATCTTATAATATATACTATATAATACTATTGAAATTTCCTAAAGCTCCGACCAAATTAAAAACTAATATTATTTATAAAGTTTATTGCAAAAAATATTATTAAGTACACTACGTTTCGTCCTCTTCTAGTACCGCATAATATATGCCAATATTTATCTACAATGTATTTATAACGTGTTTTTAAAAATAATTACAAATTAATATAATTTTACTTACACTATTGAATATAATACAAGAGTAAAATGTTTAGAAATTAATATAATTTTTACTTAAAATGTTGAATATACTTAATAATTTTTACTCTTGGGTTATATACAAAATTATAAAAACTGTCATACCTAATGAGGTTTTAGAAGAGGACAAAACGTCGTGTATTTAAAAAATATATTTTTTGTAATTACTTCATAATTTCTTTTATTACTAAAAGTAATTTATTTATGTATAAAATTATAATAAAGTGAGATATTTTTCATCATTATTAAACATAAAATATTAATTTTGGAGAAATTATTGAAAAGTATTTTTTGTTTACTGATTAAGCCCATTGGGGTTATGGTATGAATATAAAATAGTTAAAAATTTTCTTCTGAATATAATTTTAGTGGTAATAAATAGCATTGTACGTTGCAAGTTTTCCTGAGTTAACGGACAGGCAATAGAAACCTAGTACGAGGTGCTCCTGTCCACGAGGTATCCCGCTCTTCTGTATCATTTATATTGACCTGAACACGGACTCACCTACAATTAACTAAATTACATTCTTCACGGCCTAATTGTGGGACTTCAGTGAAGAATGGATAGTGCGTGTGAGTTGATTTGAACGACATTACATTGTTCCTTAAGTGCTGAACAGCTGAATAAACCTTTTGATTCTATTGATTTTCGGTTTGTTCCTTGTGGTTTCGTAACTCGCCGTCTTCGCAAAGACGAATTTCTGAAAATAAACCCGTATTTGTGGCGGTGTTTCGTTGTTAGTAATGTAGACTATTGGTTCGCTTACGTTTACTTGTCACATTACAACCTGTATGACGTCATCAAGGACATGTGCGAAATTCGTACGGGGAACCTACAACTACTATAGTCTGACGCAACTAGACTCTCCTTCCCAGTCCGCTCCGTACAATTCGATTCAAACAGTTAGCCTTTACGATCTATAAATTATTATTTTAGACTAAGAACGAGAACTAGCAGACAGCAATCTCATTACTACACATGCAGCTGCAGCCTGTGATGTTGGACCCGACTTAATTACGTTTAGAAATGGACGAGAATCTGACCTGAATATAAGGCATCATAGCTTTCGGTCTCTCCCTCTCAGCTCAACAGCTGTAGACGACCCGCCTGACGAAATGCGCCGGACTATCAGAAAAGGAAGTTACAAGTTCGCATAATATCATAATGTTAAAGAATATCAGTACACTTATTCTATTCCCAAACGTATTTATAAGCTTCTACCAGTGTATTACTTGCGGATCATGTATGTTTTTCTGTACCGCAGCTTTTTGTTGCCTTTTCTCATCCGTAATCGTCAAAATGATCCAATATCGTTAAGAATACCAAACTTTTCCCGTGCGATTACTTGTCAGTTTTGTAGCAGCTTGACAGCTGAAGTTTAATGACGACCACCTTATTTCCAAATGTAATGGAAAAACCTTTACTGGGGCCTGAAAGAAGGATATCGCAGACATTACCAGTACCATTGCATATTCTTGCTCTCACACGGGCGCTAGTTGGCAGATGACCTCATTCACGTCATTTAAAAATTAATAAAATGTTTCTACCACATCTCAAGTTTCATTACTTAATAATGATGAAAAGATTTGACTTTATAATTATATTAAAAATAAATAAATATATGGCCTTTAGTCAGAAAAAACTATAAAGTTTATTGCAAAAATATATATTAAATGCACGGCGTTTCGTCCTCTTCTAGGACCTCATCAAGTATGACAAAAATTTATCTACAATGTGGAAAATAATAACATATGCATTTATAACGTGTTTTTTTTTAAAAAAATGACAAATTAATATAATTTTACTTACAATATAGAATGTAATACCAGAGTAAAATTTTTTAAGAAATGTAGCTTTTCCCGGTGATTTGTTGATTGTACATTTCTTGGCTTTCAACCCAGGTACCTGTGTGAAACACAACGTTTCGATAGCCAGCTCAGGTGGCTTCTAATATAATTTCACTTACAATTTTGAATATAATAGAAGAGTAAAATTTTATCATATTAATTTGTAATTATTCTAAAGAAAATGTTATACTTTCTATTTTGTAGATAAGTATTGTCATACCTGATTATGTCGTAGAAGAGGACGTAACGTCGTGTATTTAATATATTGTGGTAATTAAGAGGAAATAATTCATTAATAAACAAAAATTTGGACTCGCATTGTCTTTGGCATAAAAACACACAAGTCGTACACAAGAGTGTGGCAAGAATGCAATGTTTATGGGTATTCTAGAGGTTGGTTCGCTAGACGCGCAGAGCAGAGTCTGTGGAGAGCCGAGCTCCAGTAAAGAGTCTGTGGAGAGCCGAGCTCCAGTAAAGAGTCTGTGGGAAGCCGAGCTCCAGTGGAAATATAGCAGTGGACAGACGAAAAGTATAAAATCCGGAAAGTGTTTGGATACATGTAACAACAGCTAAAACAGTTAGAACATTTTACAAGTTGCAGTCTCTGAGATAACTACGTAATATTCAACGCTAAATATTTAGTGTGTTGAGTCTAAATAATTATGTCCTCTCGATTCATACTATTTCTTCAATTTTGGAAGCCCAGGTAACTGCATCCAGCAGTTAAAAATCTTCGGAACGAGCTAATAGGATTTGCTAAACGAACAGTGAACCAACTATTCCAAAACTAAAAGTGTTGATTAGAGTCGGTGTAGAAAATGGCCTGTCTGTAAAGTGCAATAAGTGTGTGTGTGTACGAACGAGACAATTTCTTTGAGTACCAGAGACAGTAAGGTAAACTTTCACAGTATTAGTATCTGAAAACTCGTTAGTAAAGATATTATCGTCAGATTTAGAATTTCGTTCAGAATTTAAAGTTCATATTTTATGTTTTTGCATTGTAATAAATCTATTGATGAATTAATTCCATGATAGCTGGATAAAATTTAATTTTTTTTAGGGCAACAGGCTACATGAGGGTAATTTACTTTGGGCAACTCCCCTTTAATAGCATAGGAAGGGATTTGAAAGGGGGGGATGTGGAAGGGTAGAGGAAGGTAGCCAAGGGTTACTAGGGCCCCCGGGCTATATTTTAAGGATCCTAACGGAATTCGCCTAAAGAAATGCAGGGAAAACCCTAGAAAAACCTGCATTGGATACGCCCTTCCGATAGCGGGAGAGGAGTTTGCTGTGGGGACGCAGCATTCCCTTCTCCGTGCCTCGACCAGTTTAGGAGGCAGCTGGCCGACTATTCCAATGGGAATAGCGGACAGCTCTTACCGTATTGTTTAACAAGTATTTCTTTGTTAAAGGCCCAGTAAGCGACCGTGAGAAATAGTAACTTTTATTGTAAAATAGTAATTGATAGTGGGAATTGAAATTTATTTGTCTTAATAACTTTTGTAAAATTTAATTGTTTCTTCGTAATAAATTTTAATCGTTTGTTTAAACTGCATGTTTTACGTTTCATACTATTACTACATAATTGTTGCTGTAACGTGAGGCGTTGCTTATAATTTAATTGTCTTTCATTTGTGATTATAACAAATTGACACCTTAACGTATGTAATTACTACAATATATTTTTTCAATAAACTTTATGGTTTTTTTTTACTAAATACAATTTATTTATAATTACCAAATACATTATTATTGTTATTTTAAGTTATTACTGACAGCTATTATGCAAAATGTATGAATCATTTCGCATCCTTTGCTTTTCATGAGTATCTATGGAAAGTGAATCTATTCAATTTTGATTATTCCCCGGGTGAAGTGGTTTTTGTGATAACGAAATCGACAGACATGTTCTTCACGGCCGGTGACTTAGTAATAGTATTTCAGTGACGGTGTTTTAACGTATCTGACTGCGTTCAATCTGTACCTAAATGTAACTCAAAACTGACACCGAGGAACTACAGCTAGCCGAGCATCACAGCGGCGAAATTCGTCTGGCCTTGTTTCGCCGGTGTTCGTGACGTTGGACGTCGATTGTGAGTGGATTACTTGTCGATTCGATCTAAAAACGACGTCATTACATTGGTCGCACATCCGAGTGTGAATAGAAGCTTGCAGCTAGCCACTGGAGGGGTCAACTTTTACTTTCGCCGCCGGTGCCTCCGGCGTGAGGTTGGCAGTGTCGGCGGCGTTCGGTTGGCAGCAGTGCGCACGCAGCAGACTGCCTCGACTCGACCGCGACAGACAGTTCAATAAGCGCAGCGCTGGCGACATGAGACCTGTGGCCAGCTGCGCCCGCTGCTGCTGCTTCTCTAGCCGGCCAATGCAACGCTCTTAACGACCGTGTGCCCCCCTAGGTAGTTGCAAATTGTCCCCCCTTGTAGAGTAGGCTAGTACAATTTTTAAATATTTTTCTACTCGAACATAACAATTATACACTCGGAACTGGTGATTTTTCTCTTCCCCTCTCTTTCTCTCCCTCTCTTTTGCGGACGTGCGAATCGTTTCGTTCCCTCTATCTCAAAAAATTTAAAAAAAAAACACATAAATACTGAGAGTTTCACGTGAGGTGACTTTGTACGTAAACTTTGCCGTAAGAACTTCTGTCCCGACGAAGTCTACCGCAACTTAAATAATAATAATAAAAAAACTTTTAAAGAAAACAAATTTCAAGTGATTGTTGGTGAAGAAGTTTCCTGCTGCAAGACCCCGACGAAGACGTGACTACGGAAAAGTGAAAGGTAAGTAACTTACTCTCTAGGTACGAGACTTTTATTATTATTTTTGTTCTGTTTGCAATCGTTGAGTGGAAAATAATTTTTTTTTTTCTCTCGTATTTCGCTACCGCCGCGCGTTGTTTCTCTGACGTTGGCGAGTGTTAGAAAGGCGCGCTTAGCGTCGGGACTTGTCTCTCTCTGTGTGTGCTTATTTAGTGACAGCTTGAAGTAGTGTGTCAGTGAGTCATCAATACGTCACCCGGCGCTGCAACTGCACTTGCAAGCAACTTTTACTTAAACAGCGGCATTCTCCTCTTAAATGTTCCTCCGTTCTTGAGGTTGCGTTTTAGTCGGGGGTGGAGAAGGGGAGGGGGGATAGGGGGGGGGCAGACTAAGATTAGGCGCATCTTTTTCCCCAAAATTGAAGATATTTCCGTTCAAGGTCAACTTACAAAAATAACAAAATTAATCAGTCTGAGTTTTATCTGCTCCACAGTTTCTGCTCGTAGTATTTCCCCGTGTCCTTACGAAAACCGGCTATTTTTCATATAAAATTCAAAATTCTCTTTACTTCTGGAATACGTTGAACCAGCGTACGTAAAGTTCCAGAAACTTGTGGATTTCGGGAATCGCTTTTTCTCTCGTTACTGTCGCGACGATGACAATAAGGAGAGATGACACGGAGTTTTGACGGCACTGTAAAAATGTTGCTTTGTTTAAACGTACGATATTTATTCTTAACTCTCTCAATTTCGAAATTTTTTGAATACATCTGTAGACATTTTGTAGATTAAAAAAAAAGATTGACCGGTAAAAGACGGGATTGATATTTCAATCCTTATAAAAAATTATTAATCTCAACAGGCCCATAAAACAAAAATCGGGATCCGATTTTTGGGAATGTCTCATTTTAGTTGCTAATTGAGCCATGATCAGGCGATTTTGTGTACCACAGAAAAAAAAATTATTATTCGCTTATGTTTTGTAAGAATTCCCTCATTTTGCGTTTTCCGACGAAATGCTACTCGTAATCTGAATTATTATTATCACTTACGTTTTGCTGGGGAAACGTAAAAGACGAAAAATCGAGTTTTCGAATTTTTAATGATTTTATCTGTAAGAATAGTTGACCACACATTAATGCTTTTTTAAAAAAAAAAAAAAAAAAAAAAGGAACTGATTTTAAATTTTACAAATTTGACGATGAAGATTTGACTCCAGTGAGTCATTCTGTGAAAAATCATTTAGTACCTAACTTGTTTCGGTTTACGATTGTGCTGTTTTGATCCGTGAAATGGAAATGTCCCTTCCACCCCAAATCAGGCAATTTTATTGAAATTCTGGCGTCGAAACGATGAGCGGAATATTTTTTCCTCGGGGTATTGTTAACCCAATACCGCTGAAGCGACGCCCCGATCCTGTAAATTTAGAGTCTGTTTCGCGTTTGTGTGTGTGTGTGTGTGTGTGCGTGTGTGTTGGAACTCTGGGGAAGCGAGTGAGTTGAGTTTATCTGAGTCGTCTGCTACTTTGGGTTCACGTATAGGTCTGAAGGCAGCTGAGCGACGCCGACGACTGCGATGCTTGCCGTGGCCGCCGCTTGCATCCTGGGCGCTGCAGCTCCGCGTAGTGCGTCGGGTCCCGCGACGCGGCGCTAGTGACAACAATACTTGCTGTCACAACAGCACAAACACGAGCCCCGGAACAGCACATGTCTGCACATTCGCCGCCTATGGAAGCACGTAAGTTCTCCCTTCATACTCCTCACATCCTCCGCACACGTATTTGGTAGCTCTTTGAAACACTTCCGTGACGGGAAAACTTAAATATACAATGGAGAACGTGCGAGATGCGTTTCTCGGTTATACCGGTTCCATATACACCACGGTGCCCATGGATATATTATTGTTAATGAATCCAGCAGGTTCCAGTAAGTAATGCGTTTACTGTCTCCTTGATCAAATGAGCCGTGTAGAACTACAGGATTTATGCTTAATTTTGACACGATGTTGCTTTTTTTAAATCCAGTAGAAGACAGTAATGGTTCTACTGTTTCCACAGGTCCATAAAATATGTCGTCCGTAGGATTTTTTCATTACCAGTTTTATTTTTATGATGTTGAGGTGGAGGGGATATAAAACTTTAGTTCCGAGAATGTACTCCATTGACTGAATCGTAACCGAATCTAACCTGTAATATGACTGGTGACTCCATCAGTAGAATATAACTGCTTTATTTTATATAAATACTAATGCGACCTTAGTTTCCAGACAAATTTAATATCAGAACAATTTACACAGAAACAATTTAAACACGCGCTACATTGCGTCTTTCTCTAAGAGCAGTCGAACTTTGAAATGTTTATTAATTTATGTAGATGAATTTCTGTTTTATGCTTCCGGACTTTCCCACTGAACAGTAAACTAAAAACAATTATATTTAATAAAACCCAGTCAGTATCTTCTAACTCTAAAGAATGTATAACTGTTTTTTATTTTACTACACTTGGAGCGTGACGTCAAAATCTTACCGGGAAAGAATCTATCACGTTCAGATAGTAAATGCTTGTAATTTTACAATAAATAAATAAACTTGGCAATAAGCCAGAAAAAAATAATAATTGACGAAGAAGTTGATAAAAATATAATTTCACAAATTAACTTAGGACTTTATCAGGTGTACATTGTAGTGACTTAAGACTTAAAGAGTATTATGCAAAATAGTTTGTCAAGTTCTGATAAAGACTGATATTGTGTAAATAATTTCTATTACAACAGGCAGGATAGACTGCATGCCTTTGAAAATTTATTTATATAATATCATATTTTGGCAGATACTAATGCAGGAACTTAGCATTTTTTTAAAATTATTTATAATACTTCAAGTTCTAAATTACAACAACGTACACCTGATGAAGTCTATCGATTGCTTTTTCAATTATTATATTTTGCCGTATTGCCGGTTTGTTTATTGTAAAATTAAAATATGTCAGGTAATTATAATTATTAAATCATTGTAAATGTTTCTCCGGTCAAACATGCTACGTTGGTTGCCTATTACACTTATTTAAAAATGGAGCGAAACAGAAACAATTGCTTTTATTTCCTAATCGCTCAATTTTCGTATAGAATACAACGTGAGAAACGTATCAGTTTCTCCGAGAGTTAGTTTTTTTTTCAATTTCTCCACGTAACCCGTTTTCGTATATACAGGATAAGTTTATAACAAAGTAAATTAATATATGGAATTAATTTATTGTCTTCTGGTCCCAATGGAATATGAAATCCTAAATGTGTCATCACTTTCGTCATGATTTTGTTCCATTTTCCTTTTATTCGCGTACCATATGGAATTTAAATGTATATTTTTCTTCATTTACGATTATTTATCTTGTGATTTCTGAGGGTCAACTTTTATGATAATCTTTGTTGAAAAGCTTGAGGACGAGAATGATAGAGTCTGGCTATCGTAATTCCTGTCTCTCGCGAGCCAGACAGCATTGTTGTACAGGGTGCGTAGAAAATAACTTTTAATTTAACGGATTTATTTCTCAGAAACTGATGCAATCCTGAACTCGCGGATTCTGAGAAAGATGTACTAGAAGAAAAGCTTTACTTAGAGGACATAATTATGTCCACGCGAGAGTCAGCCATTTGTCTTTCCTGGTGTCATCAGTGATTCTGTAAATTAAATTATCCTATCTTAACATGAATATTCTCGTTCCAGTAAATAAAAAAATTGCGGGATCAAATCCAGGAGTTTGTGTAGTCAGTTGTTCGGGGAATACTTTAAAAGAATTTCGACAGTTTTTTTTTGGCTTTACACTAGTCATACATGACATGCAGCCCCTCGTAGTTGTTCGCTTTTCTTTAAAAACTTGTGTTCGTTTTTCACTCAGCATTTCCGCAGACAGTTAAACTCACTCGACCTCATCTTGTTCGGTTCACGTTCTCTGATGGAGTTAAGATTACTAAATGGAAATAATTAAATTTCAGTAGTTTAAAGACTTACGGTGACACTCGGGGAATATCAACACTCGCAATGGAGTGCTTCTTGCTGGCTTCAGGTGCAAGACGTCTAGACTTCTGGAAGACACCAGTTTTTATGTTCCAAAAAAGAAATAAGGAATTTACGATTGTCCAAAACGGTTCACGTCTTTATTTTACTTGTCTGCAGCTAACATACAATACAGCTCTTGTCGGTTTAACATAAAGGTAGTACAGAGTTTCAAATAAAATGTTGCATTTACAAAAAAAAAAATCTTAAACACCATTCTAAATGTTTTTATTACTGAGCTGCGAAGAACGACAGAGCAGTTGTTAGACTGGACCAGCAACTGTTATAACCACAAGTGGTTAGTGGATTTCGTAAGAATTTCATTTTATTGATCGTTAATTTGCGCCAAGGATCATATGGGGACAGTTAACGTTCATAGTAAAACTCTAAACGAACTTCTGAGACGTAGCACAACGTTCTTGTTACATTCGAATATACAGGATAGTTTTTAAATAAATGATGATCACTATAGATATAATCTCATCAACAAGTAACTTTTTGATGTCGATAACCTACCATTTAAATACAATTTCAAATTGTTTTTCCTTTTAAGTGGCCCATTTAAATTATTTAAGTGAAAGCAGGGATTCTGTATTTTCATGAGCACAATCGCGCCTTTCACCACCCGCATCCGTTCTTTCACTTGGTTTCAGGTCGTTTAATTTGAAACAGCATACAAAACCGGGTTTGTACTTTCCGGATTCAGGGCTACCAAAATACTGCAGAAAACTTAACACATTTTGTCTGCTACTGTCCATAGAAATGAGTAGTTGGTAGACTGTAGTTGTAGTTTGGTGTGGTAGTTAATTGGTTATCTCTACGGCAACTGGTGAAACTAAAGCAAGTCCGGTTGTGCTCTTTAATTTTGTACTTCTGGACAAATCATTGGACCATAGTACAAATTTGGTACAACGGTACGGTAAGGTTCCGAAATAGTTGTAGTCGATTACAATGAATTATATTAACTGCAAATTATTATTTTCACTTTAAGATTTGGTATAATTTCAAAGTCATTGTTTTAATAGCAAAAAACGGTATTTGTTAAGGAACTACTCGTAAACTGGTAATCAAATTTTTTTAAAAATGTTTATTTATTTCGACGATAGGAATCCAATTAATTTTGTCCTATTCATGCTTTAGAAATGTGGTTTGGCGAACAAACTGCAACGCGAGTGTGCCGTAGAGGCTCTCCCAAATGCATGCTAGTTGAGATTCCCCGTAATGAGTGCATGATATGGCAAAGTAACCATGTGTGATCCAAGTAAGATTCCCCGTAGTAATCATGTAATCTTTGTAGTTATTCACAGCCGAGACGACAAGATGCATGTGTTACGAGCCACGACGTTAGCAGACTTCCATTATCTTCCCTGCGTTCCCTCTTTGACATTAGGGGAGTCTGTGCAAATGAAAGCTGATATAAAGCAAACACGATGGAATTACGCCATCGTAGGTAAAGGAGCCGGCTCGTAATTTAAAATGATTATTAGTACACCGTCTTAGGAAATCTCAAATATTTAATTGGGTAATTAATTAATTTAATCGAAAGCCGCACATAAGCAGCGTCTAACATTGTGCAGCAACTTCTTCTATTGGAATGAATGGAAATAACCAGCCGAATCCGCTAAAAATCAGCTAAAAACATTTTTAATAACGTTATCCAATAAGACTAAGAGTTTTGTTGAAGGATTATTTAATAATTTATAATTTACACAAATCTTTTATTGAGAATTTGAAGAATTTATTGAATAATATATTCAATTTTTATCTTAAAATTTAAGAACGTAAATTAACATAGTGATATTAACACATCTGATTATAAAACAAGCATTACTTAATCATTGAACTTAATTAACTATTCCAAATATTTCAAGAATGGATTATAAATTGAAAACTCTGTTTTGAAAATTCATCTGCGGGCGTGTAATGAATATATATAATATATACTCTGGCGTTAAATTTCACAATCTGGATCTCTGCGTTGAGGAACGTGCGTTATCGTGCAGGGTTGTCTCATTGCGGGACTAATTCCGTTCGTCGTACGTGACTGCACTGTCTCTCACAATAAAACGAAAGCCTTTTCGCTTTGACAACGGTCCATTCTTCTCAGGATCTTCAATTGAACTGCCTCTATAACTGTCGGGTTCACCATCAACGTGTGATTTTCAAAAACTCCGCATCTTTCCTATTTAATTACTCTTCAGATACGAGCCGAGGTACTGGGTTCATTTTCTGGACCGGTTGAGATTTTTCTTTCATAATCCGTTAACTAGAATACAAAATGTGTCTCTCTCTTTCTCCCTCCACGTTTTATGAGCCCTCTACTGTCGATGAGACCTCTTATAAAATTTTCTTTCGCCCTCTCTATTTTCGTTGCGTCTTTTTTTGCTAATCCAGTCAGCTGAAATCCTTAAATCTCGATTCCCCAAACAACATTTGTAGATACCTTTCAAATAATTTTGCTAAAGCTTATTTCTTTTACTTTCAAAGATGATGCCATATCAATACTTTCCATTTTTTATGGTCATTTTGCGTCATCTTAAGAATATTTTGCATTTACTTAGTTTTATTCTATAGATCAATAAAGGTATTCTGATTCGGAGTTCCGTGCGAAGAGAACCAATACGATTTGATTTATTATTAAATTTGAATGCTTTAAATATTTCTTATTGAATGTTAATTAATTTGCTAGATAAATCGTTTAGTCTATGTCGTTCTTCCATATGCATATATTTGCGACCCAAGCGCATATAATTCTTAATAATGTGTAACGATGGTGCAGAAAAAGTTCTATACCTGAATATTCTGAACAGGCAGATATTATCTAACTGAGAAGCATCTTCCCCATAAGACTTTAGCTGCTGGCTGTAATTCCAGTATCCATTATAACTGAGAAAATTAAGAATTTAGAATTAAATTAAAATTAGTTTTATTGTGAAGTGCCCGTAGTAATTCGGGACACAGGGTTTAATCTGTGTGTGTCATTTTGACGAAAATAAGACTATCTGGCCATCTCTTGAAAGACGTAATTAAATGCGCGGCCTCATCGTGGTAAATTCGTTACCATTAACGAACGCGTAATTCTATCCTCTTTTAGATATAACGAGAAAAGGATCCTCCTTCTTTTACCACAAGAAATAGACGAGTGGTTCGGTTACCTTTAGTTTAGGAATTCTATTCATTTGCGAGACAAATTTATATTCAGTGGAACGCAACATTTATTCGATTTTTAATGATAGTTCGGATCTTTTAAGTCTTTAAAGAGTAAACAATTTTTTAAACAGTTCATCAATACAATATAAGGCATTTAATGTTTAAACTTGTGGATTTTACGTGCTGTACGTCGTCGTTATAAAACTTGTAACTGAGAATCAAATTTTTCCAGTGTTTCACATGTTTCCAAAATAATTTCCGTGATAATTTTCTAGTACGGTAATTTCAAATAAGATCTCCTTCAGGAACTTTAGTAGTAAGTAAGTTTACAAAATGAATAAATGAAATATCCTTGTTTGATATTAACGGAGCAAGATGTCTGTAGAAAGTGTAAAAATTTTAACTATATAAATCATGACGTAAAACGTATATATATTCTGTTTGGTCATTATTGTATAAAATAACGTTACATATATATTTATAAAATGAAAAATTTACGTCTGATTGAAAATAATGAATAAGAAAGATAGCCAATTCAGACAAAAAAGTGATACTATAAATACCAAAAGCTTGGTTTTTTAGTTTTGTCAACTGACAAGTGCAGTTGTGTCGCTCTAGGTTCTTCTTCGCACCTGACGAAAGGAACAAGGATTCCAGAAACGTTGTGTGGCATATATATTATTACTTTTTTGTCTGAATTGGCTATCTTCCTTATTCATTCTTTACATATGTATCTATATTTTAAAAAAATCATGACAATCTTTCTGTATCTTAGAGTGATATAATAGTGAAAGAACTGTTGAAAAATTATGTGAAGAATAATTATAAATTGAAATAATCTGAGCCGCGTTAAATTTACTTATTTTTAAATCATAAACACAAATGATGAACAAGTTAAGTTTTTTTAGTAACACCGTACATGAGGGTATTCACAGGTTGGAAACTCCTCTCTATTATGATAGGTAGAGACTAGAAAGGAAGAATGCGAAAGTGTAGAGGAAGGTAGCCAAGGGTTAACTAGGCCCCCGTGCTATTATTTAGGGATCCTACCCGGCATTCGTCTAAAAGTGGTGCTGGACATACCGTAGAAAACTGGCATCAGGTAGCACGGGCAGTAGGTACTTGTCCCAAGCCCTTCCGATGGCGAGTGAGGGGTTTGTTTTGGGGACGCAGCATTCCCTTCTCCGTTCCCGACGAGGTGGGGGGTGTAGACAGGCTATGTATAGGGTAATCCACATAGTGGCAACACCCCTCTTATAGCATAGGAAAGGGATTTGAAACGGGGGATGCGGAAGGGTGGAGGAAGGTAGCCAAGGGTAACTAGGGCCCCCGAGCTATGGTTTAAGGATCCTACCTGGCATTCGCCTAAAAGAAATGCAGGACAAACCCTAGAAAAACCTGCATCAGGTAGGTCGGGCATTTGGTACTTGTCCCACGCCCTTCCGATGGCGGGAGAAGGGTTAGCTGTGGGGTCGCAGCTTTCCCCTCGCCGTGCCTTGACCAATTTAGGAGACTGCTGGCCGACTATTCCAATAGGAATAGCGGACAACTCTTACCGTATGCCCAAGGTCTGCGACCCCGGAACATGCACCTCTCAAAACAGGCCGAGGTGCCTCGGCATGTGGGAACCTTAGTTCAAAAAAACCATAGAGATGTGAAGGCAGCCCCAAAGGTAGCCTCCGCAAGAGCCGTCATTTATAATCATTAGTATTCTTAAAACTGTAAATTGTCTGCGCGAGTTGTGTTTAAATAATAAACGTAGACCATAGATTAAGTAATATTGATAGTACCTGTGAGCTAGATACATTTTCTGCCATAATCTATATTAATTCTTAATATATCTAGCTATGAATTCGTTGATTAAGTAGAAAGTAATCAATCAAAGATAGAAGGCTTTCCTGGAAAATCTTCCAGACGAAGATGACAGAGCTGTACATCTTAGAATCGTCGCGGTTTAATCACTTTTGTTCCCATGTGGAAACCCAAAAATTCTTTCTTCAGTATGAAATTACAATATATATAATTTATCCACATAAATTAAGTGTGTAATACTGTACATTATACTACGATCATACAGTAACGAGAAGGCGCTTATGAGGAGTTTATAGTGTGAGTATATTTTGTAGTTATATATCGCGATTCCGTGTTCCAAAGATACTGCGCGCCGAGTGTTTATATCCTCGGCGAAGTGGCGTAGACTCGCTGGTGCCGCGTGTAGCATTACTGCAGACAATGCTGAGTGTGCGCCGGCCCGATATCTCTGAATTATAATTACACCTGTTGCGTAACGCCAGGCTGCCTCTCAGGCCGCGGCCCTAGCGCAGTTCAGACTCACGCCTTTTACCTTTCCACTCCCGCCGCCTCTACACTAAACAGTTTTCGTTGAGTAGGTTCAAAAATATTTGTCGAGTTCTCATATTCGTAGCCGTCTTTTGTTCAGGAACGCCTAAAATTGCCGATCGTCGCGGTTTTGAATATAATAAACACAATCTCTGTGAAATGATAATGGTATCAATGTTGACTAAATATTGGTGTAAATTTATCGTTCTCTGATTACCGACCTAGACCTGGAGGACAAAAAGTAGAGTTTCAAGCATACGGAGAAGCAACGGCAATTGTAAACTTGCATGACAAAACCCGGAAAGTTCTCAACCAGCTGAGGAATGAGACGACGTGAGATCGATACCTAGACTACTTCATATCAAAAGTTTTAGAATTGTTTTAATATTAAATTGAGAAATACGGGCCCAAGGGATTTGCATTACTCCGGCAGTTAGTTGATTTTCAAGTCATGAGTACATAAAATTAGTTCTTTAAATTTAATTAAAATCAGTAATAAGTATGGCAAAGATTGAACTTTTAGAAAACAAAATCAATGACTTTCGTATATAATTGATAGGTAACGCGATGACAAACAGGAAGAATTTGAACACCTCACTGGTCTTGTCTGTATTTGAAATTTATACGTAATTGTAGATATGTTTTCTGATATTCCGTTGTCTGTGGTATGGAGAAGAGTAAGACATATAAAGATTAAGTATGAACCGAGCCCAAGAGAAGAAGCGCAAAAACGTAGTGAAAGAAAGTGATTCAAATGTATAAGAAGAAGGTAGCCAGCAAGAACGAGAACTGAGCGAAATGAAGAGAAAAACTTATCGTTGATTGAGGAGCCAACGTTCCGAACAGTGCGAAACTCTGTTTCTTTTCAGGGAAGGGTCTGATTCGATAAACTCAAGAGGACAACTGTCCAGATCTTGTGCAACTGAAATCTCTTTCGAATCAAGTCAACGCCCATATGAGTGTTCAGATTGCATCGCTCTAGCTCAGAATTCTCCACTTTCCCAGAGAAGAGTTTCTTTAATTTTCATTAATTTCTAAGACACGTTTTCTCTTCATTTCGCTCCGATGTATTTCTTGCTGCGTGCATTATTTTCGATGATTTCAGTCCGATTTGTGCTTTACATTTTTTTGATTATTTGAAATACAAATAGTGGGTGTATTATTCATACTGCGTGAATATTCATTGTCTTAATTTTCATTATGTCAGCTTTTCACCCCAGTCTGAAAAAGCTAAACAGTTTTTTTTATTTTCATCAACTTAATGCTCCACCCCACCTACTGTTTTAAAATCCGTCCTAAATTATATAAATTGTTGACCGTTTCGTATTCTAAATCACTACTAATGTATCCTATCTGCTGAATACCAATTTTTTTTCATGTTTTTTAAGATTTAAACTAATTATATAAAAAAAAATAGCTAAATATCAGACAAAATGAAGTGATGATTTGAATTTTTAACGTATCGAAATAATCTTGATATTAAAATGAAAAAATTTACTTCTGATTGAAAATAATGAATAAGAAAGGTAGCCAATTCAGACAAAAAGTTGATATTGTAAATACCACACAATGTTACTGGGATCCTTGTTCCTTTCGTCAGGTGCGAAGATGAGTGTTGTATTTATATTATCACTTTTTTTGTTGAATTGGCTATCTTTCTTATTCATAATCTTGATATTATACGATAGTGTATATATAGTGTATATATATATATATATATATACTGAAACTTAAGATGATTAATTTGTGAATCGAGTTCTATACGTTCGGTATGACATGACCAGAAAAAAAGTTGATGATATAAAATTCATGGAGGCGTTGAAATTGAATCTTCCTTATTCTGCTAGATTGAGTCGCCAGTTGTTCAACATAATAATGAAGCGGTACGTAGCATCCCATGCACAACATTAATTTGGCGAGTAAAAGAAATAATGGAGGTGTTGGGTAACACGCGATCCACAAGTTGCATCTGTAGGCGTAGAGGAATACAGCGTGTGAAGTTATTAAAGACAACCAGCACCTTTGTAAAATAATTATATTTGACCAAAAATCAGTCAAATGTATTCACTGAATTAATTAAAACTTACATTAAAAAGTTTTAAATTTGCAGTTTCAATTAAAGTCAAAGTAAAACACGACGTTTATTCCTTTTGTTTGGGATCTTTTCAAATTAGTGAAAATCCTAATGAAATGGTTGAGCATCCAAAAAATTTGTAAATTAATGGTAAATATGGCTAACTTACGTTGTACAAGTACACGTTCAAATTTATTCCAATTATCTTCAATAACAAAATATTGCTTAATTTACGTATAATGTATAATTTAGATATTTTTAAAACACTTTCCATAACAGAAATGAAAGTAAACATTGCCAGCACGTATAATTGAAAGAACATATAAAATTTATTGAACATAACTTACAATTAATTACATGAAATGTAGTGGACATAAATTTCTTAGATGCGATTTGCCCACTAATCTAAAGAAACAATGGAAGTAAAATATTTTAAATGCATTAGAACAATTTAAATTATAAGTATCATTTGTTTACGTTAATGGCTGAATCATTGCAACGAGCATTCCGTTTCATGTAATTAATTGTAAGTTATGTTCAATAAATTTTTAATTAATTTGATTATAAATTATCATGTTTATAAAATCTTGCTTTGTTGAAATTTTTAGAAACTCGGTTTTTGAAATTAGATCTTTTAATCGACTTTACAATACCTGAAGAGGTTCTAATAAATTAGAGGTCAAACTTTGAGAATGTTTTTGCTATTATAATGTTTAAAAATTTAAATTAATAGTAAATTTATAACTAAAGCGGTTGATGCTTTCACTTATTTAAGGACGTCAGTTAAATGGAACTGTTAAACGATTTTCATCTTAATTGATCACTTTTAAACTTATTTATTAATCGAATCACTGCCAACTGGAACAGTTTCCACATTATCGATAGAGATATAAATTATAAATCCAGATAATTTTCAGAAATGTTATACAGTAAACTTGTATTACATTCACTTAATGTTAAAACCAAGACTGCTTCTTTAAGCAATAAAGTTTATCTTCCTAAACTAAAGTTTTGCTTGCTCAGCGGTCTGAATTGAGGAAGGGGACGAGGGGAGGTTGTCCGCTCATGGCACGGCCGCTCAAAATACAGAACTGCCTAGACAATACAACAGATATCGGTATTGTAAAATTTGTAAACCATGTTCAATTTGCCTCGAAGCTGCCATTTCTCGGTTAGGAGATCGTTAGAAAATCAATAAAATTTATTGCTCGATGAGAAGGCCCCAAAAAACCCTGGGGTTAAGTTTCATGTTTCTTTTTATAATGTTAGATTTAAGTGTTTGAATTTTTATTCTATTTTATTTTTATTTTAATATATAGTTAAATCTAATGTATATATAAATAATAATTGTATATTATTAGATAATAAAAACTCTCGAAAGAGAAGTTACGTTGCATACTGTTCTAAGACCGCGTACAGATTCATAAAAATTCTAGAATCTTGGTTATCGTCCGATATGTCGTGGAAGATATTCCGCACCCTGTATCGCAATCCAATTTTTTTTCCCCGTTGACATTTTGTCTGCTTCGTATGTGGCAGTTTATCTGCTCCGGAAACGAGGTTATAATAAAAAGTTAACGCCATTGTTTCCGACGGCGCTCGCTATCTGACCGCATATGCAGCTCCGGAAGGCAGCGAACCGATGTCTGCTGGTGATAGCCGCGATCTGCACCAACTCCGGAAGTGCTGGTTGCATTGCCATTACCATAGTGGCCAGACGACTACCGACACAAAAATAACTTCCAAAATGCTAACAACTCGAATATCGTCCCAATTCTTCATTGTACATCGTCGTTGGCATAATCAAAACTCCACTTGCACGTTACCAGCCGATTTTGAGTCATTATCTTCAATATTTTACTCGCTTAAATTGTTTCTCAATCATACATTTCGAGTGTTCTCCAACTAGGTTTCGTGGGATAACGTGTTGTTTAAAATCTGGGGAGTAAAATTTGGATAATTAAACATCGGTTGCCGTTTTTTCATTCTTATATTAATTTTTACAACTTTTTGTCAAATGACTTTACAGTTTTGCTAATTGTCCTAGAGTGTTTACATACTAAATAATTAATCTGCATACATGCGATCTTGGAAATGTCTAGTGACATTCGTCTAAAAAGACGAGAGACACAGAGTTTTATGAATTTATTCTTGTACGTGTATAAAATCTGTTATTCGAATTTAATTTTTGTCGTTGATGAATTAATGCTTGGGAAGGATGAGTGTAGTGGAATAATGCGGTTGGTTTTATCAAAGTATATGTGAGTGAGGAAAGATGCTTTGGTTATGGAATGCCAGGATGATTTTTGGTAATAAGGTCTGTGGTATATTTTCGTTTGAGCCTGAGGTTTCGCGAAGGTAGCTGAGGACTGCGGTGGAAGTCTGCTATGGCGTTTTCTTTCCAAAAAATATCTATACCCTACACGAAAAACATTCTTTCAAGCGAAAACTAATGATCAATAAAAATTCCACATGAGTCTAGTAAAAACGGCTTAAGTCAAAGTTCAGACCGATGCACTCTTCATAATCCAACATATTCCTTCCCTCCATAAAAATTTATCTGATCATTCGGCAGCAAAAACTGTAGTTTGAGATTAATCAAACATGACCGCCATTGTGCGTCTTTACAGAGGTTATATTCTTAAAGTTTCTTATTTAGTTTCTCAGATCTTACATTGTTGTTTTCTATCCGACTTATCTCTGCAGTTCTCAATAATTTCATCTTCAAGTTCAACTACACATACTTGCAGCCCGCTATTAAAAATATACATAGTACATCAGCGTCATTGCCATTAAACTTTACAACTAAGTTTTGCTCCGTGACTGCATCATCTTACGACGTAAAGACCAAAACAAACACTTTAGTGTTACGAGCCTTGGTTATTCATGCGGTTAGATATAAAATTTTGAGCCTGCTTTTACGATATAATTTAGTACTGTTTGTCGAGCTTCTTTGGCGAAGGCGTAGGTGCAAGGAAATGTGACCTGGCGTAAAATCTAAACATAACGAGTAAGCACTCGATACGTCAGAAATCGAAAAACACTACATCTGAATATGAAACCGAAAAGGCGCAACACTAGCAAGGAAAGTTCTGCTTCTAACACTTTCGAAACAGTATCTTATCAATTCGCACATTGTGTGGTTGTTAAGTAGAAAACCAATGTCACGTGTATGTTGTCCACGGCGTCCCTCGTCTGAAATTTGGTTTCTTGTAAACAATATACAGATACTTTTTCACGGTTAAGCATTATGTTCAGATTTCTATATAAACTCGTCGTTGACGTTTTTGCGGTCATTCTCTACCTCTGTCTTCAGATTGAATCTTTTAAGCACCAGGCTTAGATTTATATGCAAGCTAGACGATGACGTTTCTGCGGTCAGTCTCCACCTCTGTCTTCAGATTGAATCTGATTGAGATTTCTATATAAACTCGACGTCTTCCGATTAGACCGCAGAAACGTCAACGTCGAGTTTGTATTGAAATATGAACCTGGTTCTTAACCGTGAAAAATTTATTATTAACAATTTACACGGGGAAAGATTAAATTCATTAATATACAGATATTATTTATTGTTCTATTAATAAGCATTCTCGTAAATTCGAGCCCGGGCCAACCGCAGAGTTCATAAACTTGAGGTTGGATAAAGTGTCACCTGTGTTAGCGGGACAATAATTATTAAATTCATATTTTGTAATATAAACAGCAGTACAATTAAAATAAAGGCTTTGAGTAACACACATGTTCGAGAGAAACTTCGAAACTTTCTAATTTATGTTTACTTACCAGTATAATCACATACAACAATATTCACCAGGGACTTATAATTAGTTATACAAAAAATTAATTAACCACAACTTTAATACCTAATGCAAAAACAACTCACGATCGAGTAGGACAGAAAAAAAATTGTCAGCGTTTGCGTGTGTAGCGCTTCGTTGCATCTTTGAAAATGGATTCACCGCCCACGATGACTCGATTATAATGAAGATAAATTACATGAATTCTGGCGTCCCTCTTCGTAGGATTTACTTCATTTTTCCTAACAGTTTTGTTTCAGAATTATTACTTAACTAAAAAGTAGATGTTTAGAAAATCAAAAGATATTTTAATAAGTATAATAAACTTAATTGACTAGTTGGGTTTTATCTGTAGTGTCTTTCAAATAATTCATCATAAATCTTAGTGTTGGTTGCAATAAGACAGATATTATAAGTTTTTAATAGTGAAAAATACATGGTTTTGTAATAAAAGAATACCTCAAATCACTAGGGTTTTTTGTACCTTACGTTTTCGATTTGTTGTCTGTTTGTGCTTCTGTAAACTTTTAAGGACTAATCTTTTGATAACATTAAATGGATATGTATTCATAAGTATTCTTTTAACCTTAATAATATTGTGGTGTTGCGTATGGGAAGTTAGTTAAATTGTACATGAATGAAATATAGCAAATATAAATATTAAAATTGCATAGTGACCGACAACTACATCAGAGAACATACTCTTAATAGCAGACAAATTGTCCATATTGAAATAAAAATTTAATGAAATTTCACTCTCGCTATGATTTATTCCTAAAAGTATTGGTAGCGGCTTTCAATTCGAACTAGTCAATAATTTAAAAGACGAAGATAATGATATGTAATTTAACTTTAATCATCAGTTTTATACATGGAAATAATTTTAAAACAACACTAATCTTACCTAGAAGACCACAATGTAATATACAAAGAACACAATTTACATCTTCTTGACAAACATTCTAAAATGACGATTATAAATGTTTCAGAAACACGCATTTCGTCGTACATTCTCGTAAAACAACGTCTAAATACAAGATGATGTATTATAAAATAATCAGTATCACATTCAAGTATTATTACATTTATGTTTAATCTACGCTTGGTGTTTATCAATTTGTTTTCCTATCTTCTATTATGATTATGACTTGTCGAAAGTTTCCGATTGAAATAATAAATCAATAAGCGACTGATACTGAGGTTTTAAATTGAATAACGCTATAGAACGACTATTTTGATGTGATAGAAACTCTGTCAAATCATTTTGGTAGTATATTATTTTCTTTACAGTGCATCAATGGAAAATTGTGATACATCCACATAGCATAATGGGTCGTACCAATCGGTCGATTGCCGATTTCGGAGCGCCGGCTGTTATATTACTATCGCAAAACAATATTGGCGTTCGAATTCAAATCAGTTTAGTATTATTATTGCCATTCACATCGTCGCAGTAGAAACCGTCTAGAAACGCCGAAACCATCTATCTACGTTGCACACGGTACAATGACATTAATCCATCGTTTATTGTCGAAGGAATTTTCGTAGCCTATGGAGAATTTTGAGGACCTGAGTTCGGGTGGCGACTTTATGATGGCTCAGAAAGCCGAAAGCGGATCGTACAATAGCTACATTTTATTTTAACATCCACTGGATGTGGGACTGAGCGATAAAATATATTCGCGAAAATATGCCCCGCATTTTGACGTTCTGCTCTCTTATATTCTTCTATTTCCAATTTATTAAAGCTTTATTTTGTAAGATATATTCTTCTATTTCCAATTTATTAAAGCTTTATTTTGTAAGATATATTCTTCTATTTCAATTATTTAGTACTATTTATTATTTAATCAAAACTTAACTATTTTCTTATTTCACTTCAGTGCTACCAGTTTTAGGTGGAACCTTCAAAAATTAATTGGTACAAGTGTACGTCTCGGTTACTCCCAGAACGCCCCAGAAAATCCTCTTTTTTATCATTTCCACGTAAGTTAATATTATTCGTGATAAATATGGGAGACAGTATTTCATTTCAATACATTTCCCTGCTTCATCAAATGTACGCAGGGGACTTGGAATATTTTTTCATGTTTTAGATATAGAAATAACTACAAAAATAAATTTGTATACCGATTCTAAGCCTCAATAATCCGTATAGAGTATTCAATTTGAATTGACAGCATCAGAAATGTAATGTTTCATCAGCTGTAAGCACACTTGAAATTATTGTCAGGTTCGATTCAACGAATAGAAACTGCCGTCGGTCATCTCAGGTAGCTTTTACGAGTCCGGTTAAACGACGAGTATTTTTAATTCGAAGGATAATACATACTGTAGCGAAATCTATTGTGATAATGGCTTCTGTTTATATATAAATAAATATTTTCTTGGGAGATTTTTTAAAAATTAATTGTCCAAACGCCCACCGCGATAAAATTTGTCTCCACTTCATAATATAACCGATTTGTAAAAATGAGTGTTATATTAACAACTAATTAATAAAATATTAAATATTAATCTTTATAAAATACTGTTCGATTAGTTATTACGACTATCATTAATGTAATAATTTACGTAATTAAAATGAGGCCACTTTAAGCTTTATTGATTGATTTGTTATACAAAGTAGATCAAAGAATGCAAGAGTTTCGGAATTATTTGAATCGATAATTTCTTATCCCGATTGGACAAAAAAAGGTCTTTATGTTCGAAACGTTGATTAATTTTTACCTTAACTTTCTTTCGTATCTACTCTCTTATTTAATTAGCATTACTTTCATTTACAACTTCATTTTTAACACATAGTTAATGACAGTAAAAATAACTGATACCACTCCGAAAGTTCGTTCTACCTTTAGCTGGCATTGTCCACTAGCATGTGATTCTGAGGAAATGCGAAGAAAGAAAACAAGTTGAGGAAGTGCATAGCGGAAACGTGACGGCCGACTTCCTGCTGAAAGTTCGCACGTACTAAAAGTTTTAATTCGATGTCGATCGTTATTTAGATAACAATATCATTTTCAGTAGAATAACAATAGGGAGCGGCTGTAATTATTAAACTTTTGATAGTGAAAGGCAACGAAAGAGACTAAATTTCATTGGGAACTTCATAAGAGAAGAAACAGCCGTGCATGTGATCATTTAAAAATCATCTACATGTTTTTTCCAAAAATCTATTCTAATATAAATCTTTTTCTGAACTATCGAATGTATAGATTTTGTGAAATACGTAGAACTATGTGATATAATTACAAACTTGTTGCACATCAGTGGAATATAAACACTAAATTATCGCATCACAAATGTGCATTAATAGTTTAAATCTTCCATACTGCCAGATACCGTGTATCGTTTTCTATTGTGTAAGTCAGATGTGAAATAATATTTGATATGTTTATAATTGGAGGAAATGAAAATTTGATCTGTTCTGATAGAAAAATTTATTACGATAATAGGTATGAAATGTGGTTTAGCGAAAGGACCGCAATTCGGTTGTTTTCGAGAGTTTGTTAAATGGCAGAACTCATAAAACAAAAATTAATAACAAGTAAAAAAATTGGCTTTAATGTATAAATAACAGAGAAACAACAACAATAAACTCAACATGCAATCTTTTGAAATTGGTTTTAGGTAGTTTTAGTGGCAACAACTATTTTGACTTTTACACATTTTTAAAAAATTGGCTAAACTGAAATGTTTGCTCGAATTGTTAAACCTTGGACCATTTCGACACTAGATCATTCCGTTTCAGCCTTTAATATGACGTCGTTTGTCAATCTTTTTAAATGAATTTTTAATTTAATCTAAATCGTTATTCGTAGAATATCTACATTAGTATTGAGCATGAGACGGTGTTCTTAACAGTATAAGATTTTCATATCGAGAAATTTGAGCAGAGAAATCTAGTCAACTTTAGTACATCAGAAATTTTTTAAGGCAATGAACCTGTACATACTGTTACGACCTGCCTGGAAAAATAAGCGTTAAGTTCTTCTTAAGGAATTAAACTTCAGATCGACCAAGTCTGTAAGTTGCAAATAGCCTTATATTTATGTAATAACAGAGAAGCAGGAAGTAATGATAAATTCTACATGCTCGTCCGTTTCATTCAGCATCGATCATCCTTGTGTGCTTTAATAGAAAAGCTATATTTGCCCCCTTGCTTTTTTTACGATCGGATGATTACCACCATTTAGAGAATCAAGGTCGATTTTTCCGAATATGTCGGATACATGAATGTTTTCCAAACGTCCATTTGGTCGGAAGTATCGTTTTGCGATCAGTCTGCAACCAGACACTTCCAGGTTCAAACCAGAGACAAGCAAAAATGATATTGGTGGTAGCTCCGTGGAGTGTGAAAGAATCTGTAATAACTTTTAAGTACATTTTTACAAGCTTCATAATTGATAATATATATATATATATATATCGTAAAACCACAGTCACAATTTTTTTAAGCCGAAGTAGTTCCAAAAGAAGACGATGGCTGAGTTTTAACCGCGAAGAGCTCGCCTGCGTTAGGTTAGTCGCAGATCTCACGTCTTTATTGTTTAATACTTATTACAGGTACAGTAATAATTTTATTTGCTCTTTCGAAAAAAAATTAATTAGAAGGGAAAGACCTCATTTTGTTTCGTGTTTAATGTCTGTTCTGATACGAGACTTCTCGACTCCAGAGGTGGGCTTAAGCGCTAATAAAGAAACCATCGAGACAAGATCTGCCATCTAACGAGAACTTTTCGCTTAGTACGCGAATGATCTAGCAATTAAGCTATCCCGACGATCTCTCTCCGCTAGTTTAGTCAATACTCGCACTTGAGACGTGTTACAATGGAGGGCGCGTTCACTGCAGATCGTATCTCCTCAACATCAGGTGACCATACTCTCCCAGTCTCGCAAAGGTCACGACCCCAAAGGGCGTACGCTTAAAAGAAAGGGTTTGCAACAAAAATGAAAGAGAAAGCTCGTATCTGATCTCAGCCAGTCCATTTAAGGTCATGCAACGATTCTTAGACTAGAAACCCTCTGGTCAGGTTTAATGAAAATATCTCGGAAGCCACGAAACTTTGCGATCACAAACCTTAAGGAACAATCACGCCCTCACAAAAACGATATGACTTGCCTAAATAACGGGGATACAAATAATTACAAAGAAAACAGAAACGGTATTAAAGAGAGGTGAGAGGATGAAGTCGAGATAAGTTGGAGAAATGAAGAAGTAGGCGACAATACGAGAAAACAATTGGCATTATGTATTCGTCTTCGGGGAAGGAGAGAACATTGATTCGTACCTTAATAACCAGTATTTTAACCCTGACTAGATCATCCCAGCCTTTAAGACACAAATCCACTACTTTCACCATATGAATATAAACTATTATTTTATCTATCTTCCGATGGATATTACAACTGTCAGAGATTGGATTGTCTTTCATTCCATGCTCATTTATGCACTACAGTCTTCAACGATGGCCCTTTAATGCTAACTACTTGATAAAACAGCTTTCAATCAATTTTCCGAAGGCTTATTTTTCTAAATATTGAATACAAAGATCAGCTTCATTAAATACACATATTCCCGTCTATTTTTACTCTGGTTATTGTATTTTTAATTTTGGTGTGTGTGGAACATAAGTGAATTTGCTGTATTAATTGACTTACGTTACTTTAATGTTCAGGTGTCATTTGTAGGCTACATGCGTTGTGGTTCTATGCAAGTCAAGCTGTATGGATCTAAGATTCTATTGTACTGTAAAAAAAATCCAGAATTCGAGTTTTCAATATGAGTTTAATATTTTATTCACAAAAATTGTTCCAATAATTTAAAGTACTTCATCGGATTAGAAAATTAAGAATTTTTGTAGTTATTACACCATTTGCCAAACTTCGTTGTGCACGAATGAAACTTTGTGATTTTTTTTCTCTTTAGTGACGTCTAATTTATTTAGATCATGAGTAATTTTGGCTGAAATTAAGAATCGAGTTGTCCAGGACTCACACTATCTCGTTTCAAATTACAATGGACATATGGCTTTTATAATCCAGGCAATCGCTGGACACTTTCTATTCTTGTCATTCTCGTATAATTACAGTATATATTCTGAGTCACTCAAATATGTAAAAATATTATTAGCTTTTTTCCGCTTAGTAATTCTCATAAGAAAATAAAGATACAGTAGTGTATCAATGGTAAATTCGATGGAGGTAATTTCGATTTGCGCTCGACTAATTAAAATTGCCCTAGGAACTGGCTACTTTATTTCGTAACGATGTATAGCAGACAAATTTATTTGGAATGTCCCTGTAATACGTTACAGCTGTTGCGGAGAGAATAAGCTATCTTCTCTCACTTTTTTTTATGACAAAAGAGGTCTGCCCCTGGCAGAGGTGGCTACGCCTCGAATAGTTAACTGGACACAAAGGTCAGGGCGTATCACACCAGAAAGCGCTTTCCAAATCTCAAACGCAGGCGTTGCCGTCAGTTGAAACTTTTCACGTTCGCTCACGAATCGCCTTCAAGACCAGTAGCAACCACATAAATTCTGTGTGCGCCTGTTCTCTTGACATTACCCAAACGCTCGTGAAACTCGATATGCTCGGCGTTTCTTTTTCTTTTTTACTTTTTCTCTATAAATACTGCCCTTCACGTTGCTGTCTTGCTCAAGCACGCGTTGGGAAGTTTTTCATCACGGTTTTCTATATCCAATGCTGTCTAAAGTTCACCTTCTGTTCGACATGCTTGTAGTATGTCAGAGAATATTATATCGTGTTGTTTTTAAAGGAAATTATCACCAATATAACATTTGAAATCAAATATCAACCTAAACTTGGATCAGTAACTCGTCGTTTGCAGTTAACCGTTCCGCACCCAATTCGGTCAATATCGGATCATAAGTTCTAACCTCTCGTGCGTATTCCACCCTCTACTACAACAGAACGTGCTATTGAAACCCGGTCTAAGGATACTACTGCTGATACACATGTGTCCAGGGTTCCGTTTTCTTTGTGATACGAGGCGAACGTGCCCTAGCATGAGAGGTGCCTCTCGGCCACATCTGCCGCTAACGAAGGCATTTGCACGTGTGTTGTGGATATTGCCTTGCCTTGCCGCAATTTAAGACTCCGGCTTATTAAACTGTAAAGGGGATCCAGCGCATATGTTTCGATCACGACCAACTGAATTCTCTTCCGGCACCTCTGGACAATCTGCAGTTTGTTTCCAATTTTAACCTGAATCGAAAAAAAAATGTGTCGAGGCACTCATCTTGCTGGAAGTTACGTAGATAGACCACATTCAGTTTTATTTCCGTCGTGTAAAAGCAAACATTCTAATAAAATTTAACAAAGAACTACAGTGACGATTTGTTTCGCATAAGTTGTATCGATAGCAGCTCAGATAGAAGAAACGAGGTAAAACGAAGTTATAAACTTCGGGACATCGATCTTTCATTATCGAAAGAAATATTACAGAGAATACATACAAATACACAAACATGAAATCTGACACACGCTAAGAAATAAGGAATGTTTATTAAGCCACATGTGCTCAGACAACTAGTCTGTTCGTACAGTTTTCAACTTAAAAAATGTGTGTCTAGTAAAAGCGGTGCCTCTTTATCAATGTAAAACAAACAGGTGTTATGATGGTGTTTTAATGACCATCTCATCACATACGATCAGTCGACGACTTGTGAGGTTTCGGCCTGAAACGAAGTTCAATATTCGTAGGATTGTTATCATCTTTCAGCTGTGTTTCCCGTTTCCCATAATATCATCTAAATGTCTGTCGAAATCGAAGGTCACCGCACTTCAGCACGCCCTAATGGGTGTCGATAACCGAGCTTCCTCCAGATCCATTCACTCACCGACTGGCCACGTAGCTGAGTACCTGTGCGGTCATTATTTGCATTGAAACGTATAAGAGCTGGCGTTCTAGAGAAACTCCTATCTCTGCCCAGTAACGGTCTGCAACTATTCATGTCAACCAGTCGGTGGAGTGACGTGAGTGCGGCTCTTTCTTTCTTTGTTTAAGAGCGACTGTGCTCAGAAATATGGATGTAACCTCTCTCGCTAATCAGTAAAGAGCAGCGGCAGACAACAAAGGCCGCCTTGCCCCATATCTGGAGGCAGAGGCGATAAGAATCAGCATGGAGAGTGAGTGTTCCTCCACGTCATCGTCGTGGTATTGTTCACGACGCACTGTACTCACAAGTGGGGATCCCCGACGTTCTCTCTTGCATCCCATAGACGAAATCTGCAAAAATATGCAAATATTTAATATAACTAACGAGATTTGATAGATTGTAATGGACTCACCACGGCCTCCAACCCACCACCCCCTAAGGTTCGTACCGTTTACTCGGATACCCAACACTCGCCAAATAATATAATGAGAAACTTCTATAATTTTCCTCAGAAATTTTTCATAACTACCTTTTAAAGAGTATCGATCAGAATGTTTTGAATTTATAGGGAATTTGACAGTATGATGACATTTTGCATTCGGACAGAAGCGAGCGTAAAAATACTAGTCCAGTTCAAAGTTTATGATTTTAAATTAAGAATTGGGAAACGGAATTAGATTGTAAATGTCTAATAATAAAAATACCACATTAAAATATGACAAATTCAGTAAGAGCAATTGAATAAAAGCACTAGAGAGTGCGTGGTCTCCAAGTGCGTTAGAAACGAAACTTCAAAGTAATACGACATTTGGAGGCTTAATAAATAAAACTTGTTATAAATAATGCAGTTTTTTTTACTAATACCAGACAATATTTTTATTTATTTACGACAACGTGGTGGTACGAGTTCCATGAGGTCTATCCTGCGCAGAAATTGTACAAAATAAATTTGTATTATCAAGAAGACAATTTATAAAAGTGGTTGAACAAAAAATATTATACTATTAACACAATGAAACTAAGAAACACTCACCTAAATATTTATTTTATAAATTCATTGGCTTCTTGAAAATACAAATTTATTTTGTACAATTTCTGCGCAGGAAAGACCTGACGAAGGTACAACCACGTACCGGAACGATGTCGTAAATAAATAAAAATATTGTCCTGTATTGGTCAAAAAACGGAATTCTGTATTTAATATAAACAGACGTAAAAATGCAATCTTTAAAATTTGTTAGATTTTATTTCTGCATAAGTTTGTGAGCAGTTTAGAAATAAACTCCTTTAGGTTATATTTTAAGGATCACAGTTTTATTAATAATAGTGTCTTCATCCAAATTTCAAAATGAAGTAATATTTTATGATAATGAGAATTTTGTTTATATTTTGTTGACTCTACAGTCACTATTTACAGAGACTATTTACAGTGTAATTTTAAATCTACGTGCCGTTGCTGAGGCAGTTCGTGTTTGAAGCTCGACCATTGACGTGGTTACTTGTGACCTCACTTCACTTCCGCACGTGCATATCCTACAGCGATATCAATCTGTGCTGCGTTGGATTCTGCAACAGGACTAAAGTACATCCAAATATTCTATTAACAAATTATACTGGACGATCTCAATTTTGTCAATCTTACGATGATTGTGTAATTATAAAAGATGAATCGCAAAAATGTAGTAACACTTTTTGAATAAATACAAATGTATTTTATAGCTAATATTTAAACTTTTTATACTGTCGGAGAAAACAAAGTTTCAGCTGCGATTGGTTAGGACTCTAGTAAAAAGCAAGAGATTACTTATTAAGAAAGAATCTGGACGTTGCCAAGCAGAAATATTGTCAGCCGGGAACGTATTCGAAATAGAAAGTGATGATGAGAAAAGTTTCATAATATCCTTCTGGTTGTTGATTGATCTATTCGTCTTTTCTGAGTCAGAGTCGATATTTGATCAAATATATTATAACGGAACATATAAGGCTGCAAAATTCTCGCGATTTTGATTAAAAAGTTGTGCCTGTTTATTTAGCGATCTCTAAGTCTAAGTGTAGATGTTTTGATTATAATATCAAGTAATCGGTTTAAACATTCCTAACTATATAAATGCCATTTAAAAACTTTGAATTAATTTATGGATAGTCTTTTTCTGCTAAAAATTGATAAACATTACCACTCCGATAGGATCAGACTGTATTTATACATCAGGAAATACATTTCCATCTCCAGGAATCTAGGAGGGTCGTGGGTGGAATGACGAGTTCTCTCAACCGTGATTTCAGTCGCATGGTCGAGCGCGCTTGAAGCTTATCTGTCTAAAATTCAGCTCGCCCAGTAGTCTGGTCCATTGTCCCGTGGATTTTGTGAGAGTTGTACGCGGCCCCGTCGCCCCTGTGGAGCGCTAATGAGGAAGTCGCGTAAACACGCCGTTCAACAAACTTCCTACCTCGTTTTGCATTGCACACTAAGGCCGGCGATGCCGAGCTATCGATTCTCTTCGGTTCGCCGTTAGCGAGACAAACCGACGACCAAAGTTATGGAAAGCCAAAAATAATTTTCCTGCAATATAAATTCAGTAGGCTAGCAAAAAAATGGAGGATTCTTCGCAAGAGCCGTCGACATCGATTTTGGGATATGATATAATGATTATTATTTCTTAAAAGTTTTAAAGTGATCAAAGAACGTAGGCTTTACCGGTGCACCTGCTGTATAATATTCCCTCGGGTTTCCCACCGGGTCCAGTATGAGTTACACAGCATTTCGATGGCTGGAGTAGCACACAATCAGGAGAAGAACCTGAGAGAATGTTATACAGTTAGGGACAAATTTCGTAGTTGTTAAAGTAATGAACCGAAAAGAGCCATTTTATAAGTCGTGACTTTACGCGAAGCTTCCAACCTGACTTCCTGTCTGAACAACTGTCCGTCACTTTTGTTCCTTCCCAAGGAAAACACCAGACGGTAACCCGCACGCTTTTGTTTTTTGAAACAAGTGCCCTAACTTAAAGAAGCAATTTAAATGCACCTGTTTATCAAATATAAATTAGACTGATATCAAAACAACTATAGACGAGGACTATAATATTTTTAGTAAGGTTCCATCTCGTAAAACCTCATGGTTTCGTTGTAAGAGACGTTGCTCATATTTGGAGAGTATTGGCTTTGAATTACTGTTAACATAATTTCTCAGTGTTCATTCGTCAAATGTTTTCCAGTAACAGCACTACATCCCTTCTTATGCTATTAAAGTTAATCCACGTGGATTAACCTCACCTAACCTATAGGCCTACATCTAAATGAAAAATAAAAATAAAAGACGCCAGTTTGGATTTTACCAGTAGAGAAGGATTCTGCGAGAGCTATTCTCTCGTAGGCAGAACCTACAAGGGATGTTCTCTCGCAGGCAGAACCTTTTAGGAGAGACGGAGGAGGCTACCTTTGGGGATGCCGTTTTAAACTAAACTGAGCATCCCACATTCCGAGGCACCTCGGCATGTTTTGAGAGGTGTATATTCCGGGGTCACAGACCTTGGGCATACGGTTAGAGTTGTTTTTTCCTGTTCCCATTGGAACAGTCGGCCAGCTGCCTCCTAATCTGGTCGAGGCTTGGAGAAGGGAATGCTGCGTTCCCACAGAAAGCCCCTGTCCCGCCATCGGAATAGCGTGGGACAAGCACCCAATGCCCGATCTACCTGATGCAGGTTTTCTAGGGTTTGTCCTGCATCAATTTTAGGCGAATATTGGGTAGGATCATTAAAATATAGCCCGGGGGCCCTAATTAACCCTTGTCTGCCTTCCTCTCCCCTTCCGCATTCCCACTTTCAAATCCTTCCTATGCTATTAAATGGGAGTTGCCTCCATGTGAATTGCCCTCATAAAGCCTGTTTCCCTAAAAAAAAAATTACCGGTAACTATTGTGTGCTGACCACGTCTTTAAAGACTCCGTAATTCGTTCGGTTTTTCGTAAATAAACGTAAATGATGAAATTGATAAATTAATTTCAATAATACTCGTGTTCTTGTATCGTAAATTTTAGATTAAATCTCGTAATGTATTCTCCTTTTCCAGTTAATGGCAGTTACCTTAAGGCGTCAACGTGTGGTGTACCGATTACAGCCACCGAAAAATATCTATACTTTATAAGATTATTTACATCTAATTAAATTGGTGATCAAGTGAATGTAACTCTTAAAAATAATTAAATTCGCTGATACAAGCCGCAAATCTATATCAATAAAATAGTAGTTTAAAAATGAAAAAACATTACGTCTGATAGAAAATAATGAATAAGAAAGATAGGCAATACAGAGGGGAAAAAAAGGGTAATATAAATACCACACAACGTTTCTGGAATCCTTGAACCTTTCGTCAGGCGCTAAGAAGAGCCTAGAGAAACACAACTGCAGTTGAGAACAGTGTTTCTCTAGGCTCTTCTTAGCGACTGAAGAAAGGGACAAGGTCCCAGAAACGTTGTGTGGTTTTTATATTACCCTTTTTTTGGCTGTATTGGCTATCTTTTGTATTCAAAATAGTAGTTTAGTCTGTTCATTGCTGAGAAACGAGTGATTTTTTGTATATCTTTACACCTCGTGAATTTTGGGGTCCGAAACCAATTATGTATGCCACGATATCAAAGTTCGCTTTTCACGAGAAAGTAGTCAGAACAATCCCAATGAAATGTTACTTTTTTGTTCTACATTGACTTTAAGAAGGAGTTTTACTACCGTCCGTCGTCTTCCGACAAAATGGGTGACGTTCCAAAATCTTTGTTGTTCACTTTTAATATGAAAACGGTCGAAACGATTTTATGATACTTTATACCGTTGTTATAAAGGTATTTATAGTAATATTAAACAGAAATCCATATCTGAACGGGTTTTCTCTGAAACTGTAGACAACTTTGAGGTTATTTGAAATTTTCATCCTCAATTTGAGATAGTTTAAATATAAAATTCAGTCAGAGTAATTACTTTTATTTTTAGGGGGAATGTGAAGGAAATCCTATTACAGTCAACAAGTAACAAGAAGGTTAAATAAAAAATTTTATCAGTTAGGTATAACTAACACGCTAAATAAAAAAACAACTGTCTTAAAGTCTCATAAATACCGTACATTGTAGACAAATGTTGTTCTTAAAGTTAACACTATCGTTAAAAACCGTATGAAGGACGAGAACGCAGCTACTAGTGATATATGTAACGACGTATTTTATTGTAACGAGCGTTTCCCTTGTAAATAAATTATGATTTCGAGGTGTAGGAGCCCGAAGATGTAAGTGCAGACTTAGAACAGAACAGGTCCATTCAATGAGTTCTCCTACACAATCTCAAAGTTTCGAACCTTTAATAAGTTGTTGCTTAATGGGCGCGTCTTCTGAGTCGAGGTCGGCAATCACTCACTGAGGCCGTGCTAATTATACAGGTATAAAGTTGCAGGCATGCGGAGGCTCGGCGCCGAAGTGTTTGGGAAGAGACTCGCCTACGTCCCACGGGCGGTCCTCGAACCGCGGACCTCTGAGTGGGCGCCGTACCACTTCATGCTCAATTTATATTAAATTAGCTACAGTTCCCTAACAGTGTATTCTTTTATACAGTTTTATTTTCTACGATCGCGAGATAAATACTGAGACATGTTTCACGTGGTTATTTCTTCGGCAGGTCAGCAGGTTCAGTGATTACACTAATTGTTCAAAGCAATTCATGACCAGGTAACACAAAATAAAACTCATTAGTTATTTTAATGTTGTCTTAATTTGGAACAATAGGTATAAGCTAACATTGATTTGAATAAAAAGAACGACAAATACGATAGTAAGCAAAAACCCCAATAAATTACAGTATAGTGGTACAGTCAGTATTTAAGTGTTAAGCATCTATTTTCTGTTAACAAATAAAAATTCTGATTATAAGTAGCCTCAGTTTCCGTTGCGTATTACCAAAAACGCAAAATCTGGGAGCTTTCCTCTCAAATTCCGAGAGGCGATACTTAGTTATGTCAGTGTTACATCAACCTCAAAATTGATTAAAGAGAGATTTTATAGTCACTAAAGATTCGCTGAAAATGTTTTGGTTTTGAAATTCGTTGACAATTGTATTCAAAAATTTATTAAATACGTTACCGAGTCTGTTAAAGAAGAAATTAAGTGAGCGGAATGTTTTAAAAACTGTTCGTCTATAGGTAAATAAGGTTTAGTAAGGGTTAGGCACGCGAGTTCAAACACTGCTTAGAAAATTAAACCTTCTTAAATTCATGTTTTTTCAAGAGTATCTGAGCCTTCCTGTCTGATTGGAGAAATATGAGACTTGTCGCTAAATTTATAGAATTTGGAAAATCTCAAATTTTCTTTATGTGAAGCAAGGCCGCGATAGCAGACTCAGGAATGTAATGAACTTCTGTATGTTCATTTCTTTAAGAAGTTTTCGGACTCGTGTGTCCAACTCACATTTTTTCTCCCTGAAAAGGAACAGAGTTTTTTTACCGTTCGAAACATTGGATGCTGTTTTCTTCTTGCACTGTCTCATAATTCCTTAGATTATATGCAGTGGTACACCCGAGAGCATCCTTATGAAATTTCGCTGAAAAAGGCTTCACAGAGAAAAATCCTGGAGCAGCCACGACGTTCCAACTAAGAGGGTTATTCAGAAAGTAAGATTTGTTTTCTTATAAAATATTAACCGTCTCAATTGTTAGCAAAAAAACTTTTTTATTTAATTCCTTACACGTTTCTCTATTTTTATACATAGTTTTCATATTTGCATGTATTTTTTATGCGTAAGTCATAGATGTCTGCCGCGTTTGAGAATAACCAGCCTTTAATTCCTTCTTTCACCTCGTCATCTCTGGGGTCATGTGAGAAGCCACCGTCTCGTCCACTATAACAATCTTCTCTAAAAAATGATCATATTTCTTCTGATATCGGTCCAAAAAATTAAGATGAAGCGTTTACTCTCGAGGGTTGATGATTCGGCTGTGTCTAATGGCGTCAGCGGTTATTTGTGATCAAACGTACTTATTGAGAAATTTACAGAGTTTGGCTACGAAATCTAGTGAACAGAGGAAATGGTAATATTAAACTCATTGTGGTCCCAGAGTATTCGAATTTCGCATTCGTGCTGTTTCAGAATATGCGTTTGTGTTCTTGCGTCACGTTGCCCTTTAAACACAATCTTTCACAGAACTCAAGACCTTGGATGGTCTAGACTTCCAGGTGATAGTCTCATGGTCAGTGCGTCAACTCCCATTCAGTCGCAACTTTCCGTCAGCAATCCTGGAAAACAGACAATCTTTGCTTACTCACGTACGACTGATTTCAACAAAAGTCCTTGTCCAGCATTACACGAAGCCTGTAAGCGAAACCTGAAGTTTCTTAAGGTAGTATTATGAACGTGTTTGTGTACTCACTACCTGTCACTTCGGCCATCCTCACAAATTTTGTATAAAGTTTGCCACTATCATCTTACACACATTTGGGGGGGGGGGTGTTGTTAAAAGAGACTTGCGTGACAGTTTGTTACTGGCTGTTACTGGTGTGTGCTGCTTGCACCTGCACAAGGAATACCACCGACTGCACTTCCGTTCGCTCTTTTCGACGTGTGTAATTACTGCTGAAGCAACAATTTTACCATATGACGACGTTTCCTGCTCCTCGATCTCGACGCCTGATGCACCCAGATCTCTGAGCTCGTGATGATCAGATAAAAGTCTGTGCTAATTACGAAGCTGTCAAAACGTACATGTCTACGTGTGCAACTTTGCCTTGTAACAGAGAATAAAAATACAGTTATCCATTTACGAACGAATACTCCTCAATTCGCCAAAGTTGAGGAAAAACTTCCATTTAAGAATATGCTTGCGGAATATGAGTTATTCAGTTCAAAACTCAACATTTTTAATTTTCTTTACAGAAATATATTAATTGTTATATTATTATACGTCTGTAGTATACATCTAAAATATAAAGTACAGAATTATTCTAAGTATAGTTTTGGCAATAATTTATTGTTTCCCACAGTGACATGGAACTAAGCATTTTTTAAAAATAAATTCACAAACATTTTTTTAATTGTTTGCAGTTAGGTCCACATCATCTAAGCGATTAATTCTGCCTCCGTATACTGTAGAATTTTTCCATCTATTTAATTTATCATGTATAATTATTTCTGGTAACTGTTAAACAATTATATTTAACACTACTTGGAGATAAATATTATTTCATAAATATGTTTAATTCCTAACGATATTTAATTTGTAGTTTATGCTAATACGACTTAATTTCCATTTGTTTATATTTAAGAATTACACGTAAATTGAAGTGATGAGAATCCTGCGGGAAATTATAAGATTTAATTTTAAGTTAAACATGTTGTTACGTCTGAAATAACGTTCCAAATTTTGTTTAGCTATTTTTTGAGGATTGACTAAATTATGTTTGCAATATTTTTATTAGAACTTGGAAGTTAATAGAAAATAAATACATGAAAACTGTGAATCTCTGATTAAATAATTTGAAGGATTAATGTAAATGGAATGTTTTATAAAATAAGCGTGCATTTTTTCAACCGATTTTATCTATAATATTTCCAAAATGAACACAGTATTAAAAATCTAGTAAAATATGCATCTATTCCTTGTTTTGTATAAATCCCTTACTAATATTTTTCAGTCAGTCGATTTTAATAATTCTATTTTTATTAAGCATCAGTGAATTGTTGATTAAACCTTCCAATCTTACTAATCGAATTAATGGCATAATTCGGTCGTTTGATTCACGTGAATGCGTGTATTTACTTGGAAACGTTTCGGCGTCACCAGATCAATCTGCAAAATATTATTTAGATACCGATCTGCAAGAGAAACTATAACTGTATAACTGACATTAGTTAATTGCATTTTCCGGAAATTGAGTCCGAGTAACGATTTGAGTTGGGGCGAGTTGATTGAGGCAAAGTTTGTCTGTGTGGCGCAAGTCCTGGCTGCCCTTTGTACAGAGCATCCGTGGCTGGCGAGATCAATGCATTTAAATGGTGAACAGTGAAAGCTCCAGCCTTGGCCACTGCTATACTGGGAGGAGGACACACCCACGGCATTATTTATCAAAAGCTGGCAGCCAGGCCTGCTGCCTGCCACTCCAGCTCCTGGCTAAATGTACTGCCAAGTGGTCATAATGAAATTAGGCAGGCACTCATTAAAAGGGGGTGGATCACGAGAATGCTTTTTCTGAGCTCGTTCCTTCCCGAGGACTATGGTGAAGATGTGATAGGGAAAACTACAAATTTGGGGGTCTCTGTTTTTGCAGAGGATGGATTTCTAAACGATTTTAATTTAAAAATCCAAGTCAAATAAAACAGGATCGATCTGGGTTTTGTACCGAATACGCGCCTGAAATGAGAACTCTTGTGTTATTCTCCAAGAACTCAGCGATCAGACGTATTTGAATTGGCCCTTATTCCTGTATGTGGAAAGTTCCCACGAGTTTTCTTACGAACTAGATTGTTTCCGCAGACTATGAAATAAAATTTGGATTCGTACCACCGACGTGTAAATCGTCACTCAACTATTCCGGACTGTCTCGTGATGAGGAATGCTGATGCGGGTACAGTAAATGATATCTATCGCTAAAGCAAGATTCGTCAAACATAAATATTTCAGTACAAAAAAGCCCTTGGTGGAAATTGAAGGTACCGCTTGAAATTGATTTATCACGAGTTTGAGAAAAATCATTTACTTAAAAATTACCAGAAACTGAAAAATTCATGGTTCACTTACTCATCTCTCAGAAGATTATGTTTTATAGACACCTCCGATTTATAATGGATTAGGGAGTAAGAATTCACAATTTTCAATAAAATTTTACTCATTGTTGAAAAAGGCAATTTACGGAAAGAGTATCATTAACAGGGAATTACTTAACAGCGAGTGTTTTATTTTTTATAATATTTGCTAAGCAATTAATGATGCTGCATGCTGCTTCTGAAAGAGAGAGAGAGAGAGAGGACAAATCAGAAAAAAAGTAATTACAGCCACTAGTCCGTCGTCCCCGAACTCCAGAAGGCGCTGTTTTTTTTATTTAATCACACAATCTCTTGAAAAATGCGAGACATACATTCATAATGAAATCTCGTAATAGTTGTTTACTGTCATATAGGCATTCATGAGATTTCCTGACGCGTTAATACGTATTAGTAGACAATATTCTTCAACTAAGGCCAGAGATTTTTCAAAGTATGATAAGATATCGTGGTTTCATTGTTACAAAATAAACGGCCTTTTCTTGAACCAGGGCATTAAATTAGCTGTATTATCAATTAGTAAATGTTGCATGTGATACTGTAAAGCACTTAAAATGTAAAAAGGCTTCTAGTGACACGAATGTCTTTGACAGGCACCGTCCGAGCGTTTTACTTGTTTTTCCCCCTGCACAAGTATATCTCTTACGCTTCCAATGCGCGTTGTACTTTATTGTTCGACATTATCTCGTTAAAAACTTATTAGTGTGTGCGCGCCGAGCCGGTATCTGGCGAGTGAGCTATCTGTAATTTCACGAATGTTGCCATTCCGACGGCGTCATTTATATTCCCGTCCGTGATCACGAGGCTTCGTGATCGGGGCGGAACGCCTGCACGTTGTTTGGCCATCAATTTTTGTCAAACATTTCACAGATACGTGTATATAATTCCCTCGCCACAACGTCAAGGATAAAGCGCTGGTCCCGCCCTCGTAAACTCCAGACGCCTCGAAATACCGCTCCTGTGACAAATGAATCGAGCCCACGAAATTTGTATTCGACTCTCCTCTTTAAACTTACGTGAGAACAAACTTCGGGGAATGAATGAATGAATGAAAAACATCCCAATGCCTGGGAGTTGCAATGTTCTTGTGCGTGAAAGAGACTGGAATAGATGTTGAGTAATGAGAAACATTCATGTAGACAAGCACATGGACTCCGAAAGTGTAAGAGGAAAGATAGAGAGAGGAAGACAGTTGGTGAGAACTCACCTGGAAATTTTTACACTTTGCTTATAAAGCCATGTCCTGTTAGTGTTCTAATTCTATAATTTGCATTTTTCTTGAGGTACAACGTCCTTGGATAATAACGATGATGATTCTGGTGTAATAAATGTATAACGTGGTGAGAAATTATTAAAATGGCTTTTGCCTCTGTCATGTCATTTTCATGAGATGATTAGTAAACACAGTAAATTGCTGAATCCGTAGTCAGCTGTTAATCGTGCCAACATCGTTACGAACTGCCGGTTTCACGAAATGTGTAGTACTTCGGCTGGCTTCTTCAGTAGCAATCCTTCTTGCTCATCCTTCAAAATTGAGTACTTTTTCTATTGCAAACAAAGATAGATGGAAATGAGCCAGTTACATCACATTCTCTATCTAACCTTGCGAAAAAGATATTTAACATCAAGTAAGCCACATTTTGTTTCTCGCATTCTTAATCAATTATTTAATTTCATACTACATTTGTATGCAAATATAAGAGAGGACGAGAGAGAGAGAAGTGAAAATTTATCTAGAGACAAGATGAAGGTTAGAAATAGTTTTAAATTTCAGAAATAAGGCTCATGGCTAAAATGTAAATTCATTTATCTTTTTCTCTTAATTGGACCCATATTGTAATTTATTAAGAAGAAATCAAACTGATAAAACAGACTGATAATATAAAATCATAACAACTTTATGGATTAATTAATAAGAAGAAAAATAACCAATTGCACATAAAAGAAATATGACATAAATACCACACAACGTTTCTGGAAACCTTGTTCCTTTCTTCAGGTGCTAACAAAACTAAAAAACAACCTTTGAGTTCTGTTAACTGAATTTTGCAGTTATGTCGCTCTAGGCTCTGGTGTTTTTCAGTGTTCTTATCTGAAGAAATGAACAAGGTTTCAAGAAACTTCTTTTGTCTGTAAGTGGCTATTTTTCATGTTATTAATTTTCAAAACAGACGTAAATTTTTCATTTTTATTATTAATTAAATTCCATAAGTGTGCACTACGAATAGGATTTGAAATCAAAATTTATTTTTTCTGTTGACGTTTCCTTTGTATAAAAAATAATCTGGAGAAATGGAGTTGAACTAGAGTTTGTTTCTATCTTTTATTCAAATCTAGAGAGGACTCCTTTTCTTTCATGAATGGTCTCAGAAAAGGTTCCTACAAGCCGAGCCATCTAGGGTCAATTTTGAGAAGTGTATATTCCTGGGTCGCAGACCTTGGCATACCATAAGGGTTGTTCTCTGTTCCTATTAGAACAGTCGGCCAGCTGCCTCCTAAACTGGTCGAGGTGCGTCAAAGCCCTTCTCCCGCCATCTGAAGGACGTGGGACAAGTAACAAGATATGACCTACCTGATGCAGATGTTCTAGGGCTCGTCCTGCATCACTTTTAGGCGAATGCCGAGTAGGATCCTTAAAATATAGCCCGATGACTCTAATTAACCCTCGGATACCTTCCTCTACCCTTCCGCATCGCCCCTTTCAAATCCCTTCCTATGCTATTAAAGGGGAGTTGCCACCACATGGATTACTCTCATGTAACCTGTCACTCTAAAAGAAAAACGTTTCTTCAACATATGGTGTGGCATTTAAAAACATTATAACAGTAATGATTAATGATTATCGTGCACGTGTTTTGTGTGTCGATTTATAGTAAGTCAAAATAGAACTTACAATATAAACTGGGACAATTCCAACGTTCAGCCCGGTTTATGTTTGCCGTCTTCGGTTTCTGTTACTTCGTAATATTTCCGCCTCTTTTTTTGAAGTAGAAAACAGGTGAATCCTCCAATAATCATGATGAGCTCCTATCTTCCAAGAACTGCAATATTACTTATGAAGTTGATGCTCAAAACTAATACCGCTGGATCTTCAGCGTAACATTTCGTTTGATGTTTTTCTTCGTGTGCAATACCTTAACCTAGTTGGCCTGCGAGTCGTATGTCAAACTAGTAAACTGGTTGCAACGTGTTCTTTGGTAAATCACGAAGCGTGTATGTGTTTCCGTATCTTTATTAGTCCCGACGACTTATCGTCTTGACACAGTATTTTTAACGCGTGGCGGCGTGCACTACGTCTTATCAGATGAGTTGGCTTTGAGGAGTTGCAGTCGCCCTGGCGTCGGCTATCTTTAATTGCTCCCCATAAAAAGAATCCAGACGGGAGTTAAATCTGGTGAGAGCCAGGTGGCCACTCAGTTGCAGGCTGACCTTTTAACTTTATAACAAGCAGTGCGTTTCGGATTTTATGGTTCGGCCAAGAAATGTAGGCCATCGGAGCAGACACAGAGAACCGAGAGATTATTCTTATTCCTCCCTTTGGCTCCGAGAGCTAGACGAGAATTTCCGCACTGAAAACTCAATAACCGCAAACCGTGCAACAGGCTGCACTTCTCACGCCCAATCGAACTCGGCCAAGCGACGATCTGCTGCTTCGACAGAGTGAACCGCATATCGAACACGTAAAGAAACCAGGCCAGGTTTCTCGTATCCTGTCATCGATAAAGAATAGTAAAATTCATATTATTTTATCGGTAACTGTCGCTTTTCCTTTTAAGTGCAGTTGATAAGTCATAGTCGTTTCTGTGGATAGCAATTTTTCCGGCTTGTTGAAGGATTTTATTTGTTTTTCAATTTTCGACCTTTAATTAATAAAATTTAAATGCTAGATTAAAATATCAACCTTTTTATATTATTATATTATTTATCTTTGTTATTTAATCTCTTTTTAAAATAATATTTGACTATATCTATAATTTAATATCTTTATTGTAAACTTGACTCATTAGAACTGAAACATGCTTTTAAGTTAATTAATCAAATTATAATTTTTAATTGTCTGTTTACTTCTCATTAATAATTTAAACTATACGTACGAAAATCCGTATTATATCCATGAAAATCTGACACGAGAATAAATCATGCGTCAGAATTATGTCAAATATAACTATTAAAATCTAATAGTGAATTAGAAAAAATGTTAGTGCCATCTCGTGGCTTCCATGAACAGTTAACGTAATTATATTAGCTAGTGAAACGACTCCAGTAAATTCAGAATGCTCTTCGGTGTGATTAATGGTCTTGTAGCAAGTATGCGTTTATATTTTGATTTGATTTATTCCATTAGTCTTCGTATGAGAAATATACATAAAATTACAATATAAGGATTGAATGCTACAATTATAAATAATTAAAAGTTAACATAAAAATACTAAAATTTGGGAACACAGATTTCCCTGTAAAAGAAAATGAATAATATCAAAAATTCTTTAACTATACTAAGGGTATAATATAATATTTACAGTTCTCATAAAAATATTCAGTATGTACTAGTAAATAATTAATTATTCCAGAATGAACTATCATAAAATATAGAATTTACACATAACACAAAAATAAACTCAAAAATTGACACACGCACACTAGTAGAAAACACACATGACGGACAAGTCACATCACGAAACGGAGCGAAGAGGAATCTGCAAACTCCAGGCCGTACATGAAACAAACAAAAAAACGAGTAGAAAAGACCAAAAGAGAATAAGCAAGTTTTATTAGCAACACGTTGAACATTTTAGCATTTTTTTTAATGCATCGTTTTCAACTTATGGTAAATAAATAAATAAGAAATTTAGCGGGTAATCAATTAAACCAAAAAATCGTTTCAATACTACGTCAGGACGCCATTCTGGAACCTCTTCAGGTAATTTACAGATTTTAATGTATGCATATATATACACACTAAATTAGAATAAATATTAATTTATAGCCATGGCTTGCGTCCTATGACGGATGTAGCCGAAATTTTTTTATGTATGTCCATACATTTAAAACTGTTAATTACATGAAGAAGTCTCAAAATTGTGGACAAAACGTATTGAAACTATTTTTGGGTTTAATTAATTGATAAATTTTTCTTACATATTGGTTGTATTGCTTATTTATTTATTAAATGATAATTGTCAAATTATATTAAACATTAAAATAATTTATACTTTTCAAGTTTGCGTATATTAATCGATGAAATTCATTTCTTAAATTGAACATTTTTTAATTTCATACAGCATTCACGCTTCTTTAATTATATCTCGTGCTCTAACAACATCACAGATAATTGGTAACAATAATAAAGTGAGTACAATTCTTAGAAGCAGATAAACATTTGAATCAATCATAATAACTACATGTAATAAATTTATTAATCAATGAAGTATTCCTATCTTTTTAGCTATTTTTCAAATTTAGTATATATATATATATATATATATATATATATATATATATATATATATATATATGAACCCTTATAAGATTGTATATATTTGTGTGCATGTGTGGTGGACAGTGATGGCAACTGCTAACGGCAAAAATAATTTAAATACAGTTTTGTATATCTAGTATCCGTTAAACTGTAATATTCCTATAAAGAAGGATCGGCATATAACAAAATTAAATTCCAGGTCTCATAACACGTTTACAGCTAAAAATCTAATTACATGTAACGATATTAGAAAATATCATCGTTATTTTTACGGATTAGTATGATTTAATTAGATATTGATATTACTATTAACAATATGTATGTCTTTGAGCAGAAACATATTTCCTCATTCGAATAATAATGGAAAACACATTAAATCTAATCGATGTTTTTTGTAAATATTTAAAAAGTGTCTATTCCGGACAGTTTTATTATTGGAATAAGTGCAAAGTTTTGCTGGTATTATCATCTTCTCATTATCTTGTTATTGTTTGTAAAGGTAATGATATGGAAAGGTTGTTTACTCAGGGCGCTCTCTTTTCTTCTTTCTACGAGTTCGACGCCTGCTTAACGGTGTGTAGGCAGCTCGCCGGACAGAAGTGATTAGCTGGTTGCATAGAACATGACCCCTTTATAATGACTACAATAAAATTTCACCTCATCTAAACGTTTAAAATATTTCCCCCTTCGTCATAGTCCGCACGTATGATAATAAATGTTTTAATAATTTACAAATGAGTTTATACGCAGAGTTACTAGTTTATGATCGTCTAAGGATCTGTTTCACTTTAAAGTGAATTTGTAAACGCTTCCTTAAGGCTAGTTAATTCTTTCCAATTTTCCTGAATTCAAGTAATTTCAACAACTTGAATAACGCTCTCTAAGTCGCCTGAAACTTTTACTTTTACTTTCAAGTTCTTGACTCAAATTGTAGTGTTGGATAGTGTGAACTTACTTTTAATTTAGTTTAATTTGTTATTTCATATTTTTTAAATTTTATTTGTTAGTAAAAACTAATTTATACAAAGTGGAGTTCTGAAGAAATAATTCGAGTTCTCTGAAATTTATTTAACAAATCTATGGGATTGTACACATAAAAGTTGTCGATATAGAAATCTATGAGATATAAGTTTGTAAATGTTGATGAGTGAAACAACTTAGAAATGATTAATTTGTGGTATTGAAGTTACCGTATATATTAAAACAATGAGTTGTAAGCAATGAATATTAAAAATTGAAAATAGGAGCTCTATTCAAAATTACTGACCGACATTTTAACGTTTCTAAACGCCTCATCACCTTCTGAAGACAGATTTTATTGGTGGAGCAGATAATTTATTTTGTTAATCCGCTTCATGGCTCATAACGAGATTTTTTATAATTCTCTTAAAAATAAATTAGTTGCAAGTTTAATTCCAGGACGAGCCATCTCACTCAATCCATTTTTTTTTCAACTTGAATCAAAACATTGCAAATGTATGTACTTACACTTAAAGCCAAGTAACTTTAAATGCGTGAACGATCCTTAACAAAGTAATACTAGTGAATTTAAAATTAAATTGCGCTTTTACATTTTCTCCACTGGTTTATAACACGAAAATTAATTATTGCTTAAATGAATAGTGAATTCCAAATAAGTGGTCTTAATGACACTAGATTCTGATTTTTTTCTTCTAACCTCTCGTATTTTCCCTCCACATTTCCTCTCGTGGCTGGTGTTCAGATATCGTATTACTGAAATCAACTCGTGTGTCGGAATAAGCCCCTGCAGAACACGACTGAGGAAAGCAACGCTCGGTAACCGGCCTCTTTTGAGGGTCGACGGGTCTCGTTCTCATTAGGAGGGAGAGGCATTATGTTAGAAGATGGCTGCCACTACAACCAAGGGCTGAAGTGAAGTACAGCCATACCGGGAACACATCAGACTCACCGGAGTAACTTCCTAGCTTCTTTCACTCACAAAATAGTTACTTTACTTGCAGAGGACGCGCGAAAGTTTACCATACATACTATCGGCCGGTAATTTATTCTTCCTTCTATATAAGAAAATAACATGTTTATGTCACTACGGAATTTAGATTGTATACCTTAGCAAAGAAACCGTTATACGAAGACTTTTCATGGATGGAAGACTTCTGTGCTTTATCATCTATGCAGAACAGTGCATTTTTCATTAATCCGGAATTAAAATAGCGACCTAGGAAAATTTTGCAAGAGTAACGTAACCAATTTTCATCTCCATCAAAGTTGAATTTTATACGCATCCTGCACAGCGTAACCATGAAACTTCAGGCTGTAATAATAGCTACATTCAGTCAGGTCCAGTGTGATAGTGAGAGATTTATAGCAAATGATCAATTTTTCTATATTAATATAATCCCTTCAACTGGTGTGGAGTATTCGAATATGTGTAGTTTCATTATTGATTCAGTGAGGTAGTTTGTCAGTGGATATACACAAGCCAAATAATAAAAGTGATATTGTTTACCTTCAATTATAACGAGAAAACAGTTTAATAAGTTCGTTTTCAACTCACATAAGCATCATATCAATTCTCTGAAATCTGTTTCAGACCGCTGATCCTATTTATTATTATTCATTTCACTATTTGTCCCTGACTCGTAAGTTTGTAAACAGTGTTATTGACTTTTATTTTTTTCACGCTGGTTACTGAAAAAAAAATGGGGATTGATAGATAGATTTGATTAATTCTATTAATTTGAGAAAATAGGTTACGTAATTAGTGAAATTACAAAGTGAAACTATGGTGTGCTAATCTAGAGTACTCACTTTATATAGCCAGATTAATTTGAACATATGTTGTATTGAAAATGCGTGCGCCTTTCCGAAAACTCTGTACTTTAACTTTTTCAAATGCCTATATTCAATATAAAACACGTAATGTCTTACACAAAAATTCACACGAATAAACGTGTGAGAAGCTGGCAGTTTCTCTCGTTAGACTAGACGTTCACAAAAAGATAAACAACAAATTCCCCCTAAACAGTCTGGTGTCGTTAATAGTCTGGAAGGCGTAAACATAAATTCATATATTTTTGAAAATTATGTTCATTCAGTTCCATAATTTTCAGGATTATATTACAATTTCTATGGTCGTACCGGTGTAGATATATATCAAGTTTAACGACTGTGTTAATTAATTTGATGAAAAAACAGCTAATGACTGACAGTTACAAATATTTTATTTTATTAATTAAATTACACACCATGTTTCGGTCCTTATGTGGACCATCTTCAGGCAAATATAACAGAGTACCAGTAAATTCAGGGAAAATAAGAGCTTATAATTATAAATGAGCCTTGAAATAATTCACAGTGACATCACCCCAAAAAAGTAAAAAAAAAGGATTAGGGTTAGTGCCAAACATCTACAACAAAAAATCCATGTCAAAAGAGACAAAAATTCGGCACAACACAGTCATAAAACCAACAATCCTCTACGAAAGCGAAACACTGACCCTTAACAGGAAACATAAACTTGAAGAAATTAAAAAAGAAGAGAGAAAGATCATTTGGAAAATTCTAGGAGGAAGACATAAGCAAGACGATTACAGGCTACAATAAATCAAAAACCAGAAAAGTTTTCAAACATCGAAATTGATATTAGGAAAAGGCGAATGAAATTTTTTGGTCATCTCAACAGACTACCAGAAAATCGATTGACAAAAAGGGTAAATGATTATGTAACCTCACTTCAGAAATTCACGCTTTGGCTAGACGAAATTCGAAAGGTCCTCAAAAACGTAAACATAAGATCAACTGACATTTTAGAGAGAAATATCTTCAGACAAATGTGAAGTTCCATCAGAGCAACAGTCCAGACCAAAGTGGTCAGAAGAACGTAAACGAGCCTTCTCAGAAATAATGAAAGACTATTGAAACAACAAGAAAAACCCAAAGAAAAGTTGATCCAGGTATTTGCTTAACGGCTTCCATTTATGGGGAGAATTCGCTAATAATATGAATAATAAATGGAATTTACTAATAAAAAGAAATTTAGACAAACATATTGCAACATTACTTAAAAAATAAAGATTAAAAATATACAGTTGTAAATACCTCGTAATGAATCAGTATCTGTTTTAACTTTAATGGTGGAAGGACCATTATTAATGTTTAACATTTCGGAAATTAGTCTACATTGATAATTGTTTTCTATATCATAAGTACTAAAATTGTCCCAATTTATCTAGAGGTTATTGTCTAAAATTTGTCTTTCGTTAATTGTTATTAGATTTCGAATATTTTTTTATTAAATATGAGAACTTTGTGGTGCTGTTTAGAACGGTTCGCGTAGTAATATTTAAGTATTTCGATACCCTTGTTACCTTCCACTCTTGTAAGGGGTACAAGAAATCATTAACTTACCGCTGGACTCTGCACTTAACTTTCATCAGCCTCAAAGAAAGCTTCCGCTCCAAACAGTGCACACAGTAATTTTATTTACCACCAAATATGATTCAACTGATTGGTTTTTGGTGACCGAATGTGAGAATCAAAAGTTCCCGGGATTTGGTATATTTTTATGCCTTTGTATTGGTCAGGAGTTAAACATGTCTGGGTAATTTTTCCGAGAGAAGAAGGTAACAGAATTAAATCTAAGTTCAGAAAAGGACACATTCTGCTTGGATTAACGTGCAGAGGAAATAATCAGAGCTGCGTCATATTTTTCCAAACAAATTTAAAGACAGCCCTTATTGACGCAAACGAATCGGCTCGTTGAGTGTGGAAGCGTAGAATATTTCCCGACGAATTTATGACAATTAATGAGGATTTTGGTTTAATTTAGTTACACTTTAGTGCAATATTTACTGCAGAAGTTTGCAATCATTGATAATGGCAGTACATCAATGGCATGAAAACAGAAAGAAGGGGACATTGGGAAGAGACAGGGCTGGTACTAATTGAACGAAAGTAGTGAAGGGACGATTGAAGGGACATGAGTCGGTACTGTGTAAACCTGTAGTCTCAGGGAATAAGTTGTTCAAACAGCTTTTTTCCCGTGATCTCTCCGAGTACCAAGATTTAACCAAGACATCCAAATCTTCATAACTCTGAAAGTATTTGGGTCCTGAGTAGTCAACTTCTCCACAGAGCACAGAAAGATTGTTAGCCTTTCACAGAACACAACCCACTTTTTGCCAGATTGTTATCTGTGACGACAGAAATAAGGCGAGAGTTTAAGATAAAAACCACCCTAATTGATGGCCCGAAATACCTGTTAACGATTATGTAAATCAGAAAATTGTTGAAACCGCAGCTTTTGAAGATACACGTAATAATAATAATAATATTATTTCTATTACAGAAACCTAGAAATTTTGGGTTCAAAATATTTCTGAGAGAAAGTTCTGGACCACTTGAAGGTACAATTTAAACGTGAGAATATTTTCTCATGACATTTCTCTTCATTTCAATTGCGAATTTTTTCTGCACAACTCTCCAAAGCGGAAATGTGTGAATTTTAATTTTTTTTAAAAAATATATCGCACGTATATTAAAAATCAGCTCTGAAGAAATGGGTACAGATTGTCTCTAGTCACCGTTTATTTTATTTTATTTCTAATTTCCATAATTCTTGCTTGCAATTTCATGTCTATTGGTATAGACACTGTCCGCAGAAGTGGACCTCTGAAGGTCATTGTACACACACTTTGCCTAAAAGTACATTGTCTTATTAAAGTCGCGGATATTTTATCTGACAATAAGGAACGTGTCATAATCGATCAGAAATAGTTCTTCTGATACTATTATTTTCACTTATCTTCACGTCCATTAGTTCTTCCAGACAGTAGGATTATGTATCACGTTGCCTTTGTTGAAAACTTTCTAAATTTACTCTGCAGCTTAATGTTGCCAAATATGTGTGAAGTGTTCTTTTCGCGTCACAAGACGCCGCCGTAATTATTTTTTTAAAAAAATTATTCGTTGGTTCGGCTAGGAAAGTATTTCCGTCTGCAAGATATAACGAAACTGAATTCCCGATTAATGACGGCTTTCCCAGTTCCCCGTGAGCTCGGAACTTCCCTCGTGTTGAGTACGTTAAAAGCAACACCTGGCGCGAGTTTCGGTAGACGTGAATATTGAAGTGTCGCCTAGGTGAGACGTCAGCTTTCGGTAAGGTCCGTGGCCGTGTGCGGCGGGTCAAGGAACGCCTCAAGGTCATTGCACGCGCGCCAGGGTCACTTATACACGTGGCGAGCGCCCGCCCGGCTTCGACTCCAGGCCAGTGCAATACCCCGGCATTTACAGCGCGTACCAACACTAGACAATGACTTCGTAACTCGGCTTTTAAAAATAAGATAATCCTAAAGCAGTAATTGCCTCTGTTCGGAATGTGTAATTAGTACTAATAATTGCCCGTGAATCGTAGCTCTACGGCGTAATTTTTTACTGCTTTGGAAAGTATTTGAGTAGCATTGAAATGAAGTTCACATTATATGTCGTATATTTCCATTAACTTCGTTCTAAATCTGCAAATGATAGAATTTTGGAAAAAAAATTGTTCATTAAAATGTGTGTAAATCGATAATTGGGCTCAAGATGGAAAAAATTAACATGGTAAAGAGAGGGAAAAATCGAAATTTGTCCTGGATACGAAAAGATTCGGAGGCTTTTGCTGAAACACAGTTACAACCGTGGGTTCATTGTCTTTGCATCACATTATAAATATTTCAAATGCGATGTTGGGAATTTGTGAGAACTTTCTTTCTTAAATGATGATGTTATGAAATCATAGGAGTTAACTTGTGTTATGATCTTCGTTGTTTTTTTTTTTGTAATGTTCTTCTTTCACTTTACAGGTGCCAATGAGGTTAAATTCAATTGCAGCTGGTCAATAACTGCAACACGCTATTTTAAATTACGTTTTGCTTGATCGAATGAAGGATTAATCTCATACTTCAACATCGACGCAAGTTTACATTGTTAGTAATATTGTGAGTACTTCAAATTTACGTTTTATATTTGTGATTACGTGATTTTAAATTAAAACAGAAAATAAGTCGTTCATCTGGATTTTAAGAGGAATTGAATATAAGATCTGAAAAAGTCTGTTAAATATCATTTGTTTTAAATTGTATTATACAAAAATATTATCTGATGAATAACATGGCGAGATAATTATATAATCGTAAACATCTGATGGTGGGCGAAACAGTCGTCGAAACATCGTTTCAATGGACAATTATTCTTACTAACCTTTAAGAATAGTAATGATTTAAATTTCAAAATGTTAAATATGTGTACGTAGAGGCGTTAGTATGAGAGTTTGTTATTTATTTTATGATTAATGTGCCAGTTTCCGCAAATTGAAAATTAAACTACTAAAGTGCTATTATCAGTTTATTACTTACCATTATTAACATTTTATTTACGATTGCGAGTTGGTATGTATTAGTCGTGGGAGTAACAAAACCTTTAATGATAAAGAAAGAAATGTTAGGAATAACAATGAAGTCACTTAAACCTGTTTTATAATCATTAAAGGAATGCACGGTAATTTAAAGAATTGGACTAATTTTTATATTTTTCGAATTTTGAATATCGACATCATTCCGCTACCTACAGGCAAATTTACTCTTTAACGTTTATAAGAAATCTTTTGAAATTATTATAGTTTGAAATAGGTTACATTATAATATCCCTTTATGAATTTAATGCTGAAAATTTAGTATTATAAATTGTTTACAGGAACAAGTATATTTCCTAGTAAGTTGTTTAAAATCATCATTGCAAATAGAAAAACATAATTTGTAAAAAAAAAAATTGTTGGTATTTTATTTCTGATTGGAATGGGCTTGATTAATGTCTCGAAAGTGTTCTTTAAACTGTATAATGCTGTGAAAATATGTAACTGAAAATAGAGTGCGTATTAGTGACGTTTCTGTAAATAGCTGCTAAAAAAATTAATCCCCAGAAAACCGATAAAAAAACGAAAGTCTACAGTATTAAATTAGTTTTGCAAAAAGAATAACTCTTTGTATAATTCATCTAGAAGTATAGTTCTTAACGTAGTCTCTTGTCGGAAGTAAAATTCGCTTTTGATCGAGGAGCCAATTGTTGTAAGGCGTGTGACGCCTATGTCTTACGAAATTCGACATTTATAAATATATTTTCATTACATCCATCTTATTTCTATGTAAAAATCAGGGATGTAAAATAGGTTTGATCGAATATCGGTTCTGTAACTTCGAAGATACTCAGTAAAGAGAAAGAAACTGTCTGCGGTTGTTTCTCTTATGGTTTAAGTAGCGCCGTGCAGTGCGCCGAGTATAAGAAAAATATATACAAAAAGTAAAAGTAGTAGAAAAAAAATATTCGGCAAGTAGTACGAAGGCAAGGACATCCACAACCATGCAATAACTTCATAAAAATGGGAACTATTTGCGAGTACAGTAACGTAATGTAATTAGGACTAGAAAAATAAGGAGAAGCGTTATCGGTATCTCTTAGTCAATAAATGGAAAACATATTTTCATAATTTGTCACAGACTTGGTAATAAATAATTATATATAGTCCTGGCTGGACAAACGGGGTGCTTCATAAAATTTGAAGACATGTGTACTGTAAGTTATGGTTTATACGGTCTCCGCGAGAGGCAGTAGCGCTCCTCGGTAACAGGCCTGCCAACGCAAGGCGAACATTCTCCACTGACTACATGTTCCATTTGCATTTTACTCCCATGGTGAGATCTATATTTCACAAGTAATTGGCTATTTATTGTACTAGGATGCCCGCTGATACTTGCTACCGAAGGGTGTATGTCAAGCTATTGTAATTCATTTGACACTGTATACAGTGTCAGTTTTTAGCATTTGGCTTTTCTCGCCGCGTTCAATACCACGCAGTGACCGTATATCGCATAGGTCTGTTTTGTAGTTATTATAACCCTTATTTCTGCGGGTTTAGTAACAATTCAGTACGAGATTTTATAAAGAAATGCGTTAATTTATTACCAGGAAGCTTTCAACTAGAAATAGTATATGTTCATATATGGCTACGCACTGCGATCGACGTCCAACTGTTACTTTCATGTGTTCTCTTCTGAAATAAATGATCGTTATTAGTGTCTCAGGCTTTAAATGGATGGATTCAATCATTTGACACGATGAAAAATTTTGATAAAATGTATTTGTGCAAAACTAGCAGGTATATCCTGCCAACCTACTAGTCGTACTGAATTTCAAGGTGCCTTCTATGCGAGCTGTGAATTTATGTTATGAGCGTGGTGTTTTACACTCTCCGAATATTTTTAAAACAATTATTTTGTGTGCGAAAATGTTCACCTGTTGGATATTATTTGAATAGTTTCAAACTTGACTTATGTCAATCCCACCCTACATAGTATTTTCACCAGGTACTAGGAAGTATGGGAAGTGCTATTTTCTGCTTTGAAGCAGAAATAAAATTATAGAACTATGATCTACGTTTGGTAAGCAAACGTGTTTCAAATTATTTACTAAAATATAGTTCTATTTAAGTGGTCTATTAAATATTATTCTCCTTTAAATTCCATGCATGACTGTATTCTCCGTGTTCCAATCAAACTGTGAACTGTAAATATTGCATATGTGGTGTACTTGGTACCTCTGGACTCTCACAATTGCCTGGTGTAATTTCAGGTTGACATCAGGCTCGAACCAAACAGTGTTTTGCAAGAGACGATCAAACAGATGAGGTGAGCCCCTGCTTGATGTCTGCTTCCAATATGCTTTTGGAATGGATTCAATTTATTCATGCCCTTCCTGAAAACTTGTTAATATTTTCATATTCTAGAACATTCACATTAAATATTTGCATGATCATTTCAATTCAATCATAGTAATTGTGCAAATGAGAGTTTGGGGGCTGTTTCCTCATTATCAGTTATACTTCTTTCTTATTTTCCTGACTGGTTATTTGCTTTCTATTAGCCTAAATGTCTTGATTTGTATTTTTGCGTATTCAAAGAGAATGTCTATCACCAAAGCTTGTTGATTTTTGCTAGATTTTTTGTTTACTATTCATAAATGAATAAAGTGATATGTAATCGTAATAATTCTTAATTTTCTTCTGAAGCCATTAGGTTTCAATTGTTAAAAGCTATTTCTTCTGTTCTTATTGAAATGTGTTTAATTGGGCTGGAGGATGTATATGCTTTCATTATTTGTTTTTTCTCCATGTTAATTTATTAATATCCAAGTACAGTGTATATTTTTATTTTGAAATGAAAAGAAATATCTTGATATTTTTCTTTTATTCAATTCTATTGCTGCATAACTGCTTCATTATTTGCACTATATCCCACAATGTATTAAACTATTGTTTACCACAAGTGTTAAAAAAAAAGATAATTTTCTTTAATTAGCAGCTAGTATTAAAACAAGTTTCGTTCCAAGCTTGATTCTTGTTTATTGAAATATGCTTTTTTTTTTTCAATTTGTAATGCAGACTTTAGGAGTTTATGATAAAGTATTCAACAAATCAGTTGCTGAATTTTTTGCTTTCTATTTAAATGTGTGTTTCTATTTAATTCATAATTTGATTTCTTAATATATTAATTTGTAATGTACTGGAGATATACTATTTTTATGATTTTTAAGGGTCTTTCTTGCGAGTTTTTATATATCTAGTTAATTTCTTTTACAGTGCCCGGGTTGGCAGTGCTGGTGTTGGTCGTGGCTGTGGTGCTGGCCACTCTGGGCTTGGTGACTTGCGTCGTGAGCCACTACCGAAACACCGGCGGTGGCCTGGGGGGGCGAGCGCGCTCCTGGCACAGTGAGCACCCGCCCCCCGCCGCCAGCCCATCTATTCCCCCACCTGCCCCTGTAAGTATAGTAATCATAATCTAATATTATTGCTAATGATTCAGCATACTTAGCATTCTCTCTCTTGATTTAAAAATTGGTTCTTTTTATTGCAGTCTATACAATTAAATCATAGGCTAAGTGAAGCAGTTAAGAACATATTATATTACACTAATCATTAACTTGTGCAAGTAATAAAGGAAATTAATGTAATACAATATATAAGAATTTTCATCTGTGCATTGCTCTCGTGCGTATATTCTTCCATATTCAATATTGTCTTAAAATGCACTTTTTGACCAGTCATAATATAAGAATTAGTATGACTGGCATTGATTATAGTCCGGTCAATCATTTTACATTAAGAGTTTTTTTTAAAAAAGATTCAAAATTGGCAATTTAGTTTTAATATTAAACTTTTACTTTATTAAATTTAAGTACCATAAAGGACCATATATTTGAGGAGTAATAAATGTGTGTTTGTAGTTCCCTTTGTCTTTATTTCTTAACACCACTTATAATGAATGAGTAAAGGTTTTGTGGCATATTCTTTGGCTTCCAAATTGGTGAAAGAAGGCTTAGGCCATGCTGTTTTAATGGTGTTCATTGTTCTCAAGTAAATGTTAAATCAATTATAAATTTTCTGGTATCTCAATATGACAAATAAATATATTTCTTTACCATTAATTAATGCCTAATGTTCACACATTCTACATGTTCGTTCTTTATTCTAAGATATATAAAATAATGTATTCCAGTCATTTTTTTCTTGAATTTAAGCAAAAAATTATTCACTGTAATTAATGTATTGAATTAAACATAAATGAATGATATAATATTCTTGTTTTAAATAATCCCGTTTTGTGTGCACTCAGCACTTGTAATGGCTACTAGTTGTGTGTAATGCGTCTCGTAGAACTACTGTGTACCTGTCGAAGAAAACTTATGATCTCTGAATAGTTAATTTAATGTTCTGCTCCAAGCTATTAGGAATAACCATTATACTCTCAATTAAATTAGTAATGTTATTTCCATTCATGTTATACATGATCAATCAGAAATGATCATGATGCTCTGTACAAAAAAGTCATTGCTATAGATTATCTTCAAATATGAATGATTAATTTCTCATTATGAGATCTTATAAAATTAAGGAATATTTGAGAAAAGGATCTCATCATGCAATATGCAATACAAACCGTATAATGTTATGTTTATAATGCACTAAAACAATAATTGATACTTTTTTCTGATTAATTTATATATACTGTATAAATTTAGTATTTAACCTCCTTCCACCTGTACAAAATAATGACCAGCTCTTCACCAAATGACCAATGTACATAAATTAAGTTTCTTTTAATCTCAATGGGTTACCACTGTTTTTAAGCATTTCCTTCTTCTTGAAGGAAATTGCATTGTGTTTATATTAAGTAATTTTAATTTAGTAACGAAGTTAAGTTTTGGGGGGAAATGTGTCTCTATATTTTGGAATATTACTGAAGAAAATACCAGTTTTTACATGGGAAGATAAGATTTATGCTTGAACTATGCTATCACCTTCTCCATGAATTCAACCTTTGAACTTCTTTGATATCATTTTGCCAGTCTGGTAGCTCAACTCTGAGTTATCATAAACCTGAAAACAATGTTCAGTATGCTTGATATTTTAGTAATGGTACATGCTTATTACAAGTATATTTTCATTGTTAATGACAACCCTCGTGGAGTGATTATTTCTTTATTTTCTGTTCTATTTTTTGTGATACTGCAATTTATTTATTAAATAAAACTATTGTTTAACTTCATTATAGTTTACTAGAGTATGATATTTGAATGTGCACGATTCATTAAAATAGTTATTTACTAATAATTACTATGCATGTTACTTAACTTAGTTCAGTCAGAATTGGTTACTAAATTTTCTAATTTCATGTTCTGAAACAATTTTAGTGCTTATAATTGAGTAATACTTACTTCATTTTACTTTATGAAATGTATATGCAATAGCTGGAATAAATTGGTCTTGAAAGCTTGGTAAGCTTTTTGATGCTCTAGTGTCTCCCTCACATTGAAGAGTTTCCTGGAGTATTTTTAAATGCTCTCTTATTCTTCATTCATTCGGTGTATTAGTTTGATTTTTATTCCTTCTGTAATCCTGGATAATTTTAGCTTCTAATGCCATTAGTCACCTGATTAACAATATTTAAACTATATTGAGTTCATTTTCATTAAAACTAAGGTAGATTCAGCATATAATTTAAAATGATAGCAAATAGATACTTATTTTTGAGAAATTGTATATTTTTATGGGATCTTTTTTTATACTATAAATACTTATTTACTTACATATTTCAGATGGTGGTGGGGATGGAACGGCTGAGCCGCGAGCTGAGGGATAGACAGGTACGCATTCGTTCAGTCAGTACTGATCTGGAGCTAGGGTTACCACCCAACATAGCTCTGCCTGATGGAGAAGAGGTGCCTTATGGCAGCTCTACACGTTTGCAAATCCGTGATCCTGAGCAGGTATATCTTTTATGATATTATTGAGATATTTATTGGCCAATAATTTTTAAGCAATATTTATAATTTTATATGAGTGGACTGTTATTTTTAAAATATTTGTTTCTTTGTCATAATATACTTCAAGAAATTTATATATATATATATATATATATATATATATATATATATATTGTTATTTTAGTAAGAAGACATTTTACTAGAACAATTATATATTGGTGCAATTATTATTCCTGTATCTCCATTCATCTGTCTTGAATGGAAGGGAAGTATATGTGTGAGTTTTTGTGCCAATTAATAGTCAGCTTTGTAACATTTTGAACCCAGGAATATGTTAAGTTATCAGTTGATTTCAATGTTGTTTTAATGAAAATGTTCCTTTTTTAAAATTCTTTTAAAAAATTGACTATAAACACTAGTCCACTTTTTAATAATGTTAAATACATTTAAATCATTACAGGAAAGTGAAATATACCAGAAATGCATCCGACCACCCCCAAATCGAACTGTACTAGATGGGGAATCTCCTCCACCATATCGATCTAATTCAGCTGGCCTGTTGGGTGGCAGTGGTGAATGGGCTTCAACACATGTTGTTCGCTGCCATAGCCTATCTTCCACACCCAGGCCTGCTCCAACTGTTGTGGTACCTGCAGCTGCGGCCCGTGCACGCCGCCTTTCAGCTTTCTCAGATTCACCTGTCGCTGTCTCAAATCTTACGCTGGTTCCCTGCAGGACTGAAGGCCAGCGAACGCCCCCAGGGGGCCCAGTGCAATAGCTGTTGGTTGGTGCTTGTGATATGTGGTTATTAATGCAAATCAAAATACATTTTGATATGTAACCTTAGTCTCTTCCAAGAAGAGCTCTGTAAAAACTTGTGATATTGGTTGAAGGATTGTATGTTGCATGAATGAGCAATTTGACACTTTATTATGTGTATTTTTTCTTAGATTAAGCAAATTGTTTGCGATCTCAAAAAGAAAGTGTAACTTGAAAAACCCATTGGTAATGAAAGTATGTAAGAGACGTGTCAAAGCAATTTGTCTAGTAGCTGCATTTGAAGATATACTGGGATGCATTTGTGATAATAATATATAGTTTTGTGGGCTGGCAGGCACACATCCGCATATAAATCGATAAAAACATGTGTTATTTCAATGCGTTATTTTGTTTTACCGTATTCCTAATAAATACCTTTTCCTACAATTATAAATTTTGAATAAAATTGGTTTTTGTTTTACAAATTGTTATTCTAAATTAAGACTGGCACAGAAATATCAAATTTACTTTTTCAAAGTACTGTATTAACCTGAGGTATATTGAAATTTCCGAGCACTGTTTTGTGCTAGAAGAAAGGACACCTCATCAGTTTCATAATAAATTAATGGTTGATACAATACATGTTAAATTGAGTTGCTGTCAGTGTGCCTTCTTGTTGATTAATGCTGAAAGTCTGTGATGTTATTCTGTAAAGTTTTTATTTGATTTAAATTTTGTACATCCTGTGCAGTTTTAAGATGCAAATTATTTTGAATACTTATAATACCCTTCTCAAAATATTACAGGATATACATTAATGAAATGAAATCATCTCTATATTTAATTATGCAGGAGTAATGAATGCTAATAAATATTTAAGACTGGAATCACTTCATTACTGGAAACTCAAGTTAACTTAGTCATGCTTCTGTAATTGTAATGCTTATGTCATATGTGAACACTTTGAATGTAAATGACAAAGAACCACTTTCACCTTAATGCACCAACAAAGTAAACAAATGTTTTCATGTAAAGTAGTTCTGTTAGTAGCCTTGCTTGACAAAAGTTGCATATCTAAAAAAACGGTAATCATTTCTTATTTGTTCTACCTATTCATTTCTATTTAGTATAATACTCATAAATGTGCATAGAAGACTTATTTTGTGATCAAAAGTAGTCACTAACAGTTACTGTCAATGCAGTTCACTATATGCATATGAATATTTGATTGCTTTTGAACAGATTTGTTTAAAATTGCATTTTTAAGAATAACCTGTAATTTTGAGAAGACGAAAGCTTTAAGCATCTTCAAGACAATCCCAAAGTGTTCTAGAAAGAAACCACTTGTGTTTTACAATTTATGCAGTCTCCAATCTTGGCTTTGATTCGAAAATATTCTGACTTGTGTACTTGCATGTATGTAAATAGATAATTTATGTACTGATTGCTTTTTGTAAACAGTTTTGTTTTAGTTATATTTGAAAAATCAGTGTTAAAACTATGAATATGTTCTGAATTTTTAACTGTACAGAAAAGGTTTTGTTTTTCATTTATATAGCACCCAAATAATTTCATCATTTTTTCTTTATCTTGGACATTAATATAGTTTTTCTTTCAATTTGGTAATAGGAGATCTTGACATTCAAAATAACAAAGTAAATTGTCTTCCCATGCTTCTGCAATGTGAAATGAAATGAGGAAAACCAGGAATATTGAACTTTGTATAATAGCTGAATGACAAAATTTCAATTATTTCTTTCAATTTGGTACTATATAATTTTAATAAGAAAACATTTCTGAAATCTTATGTTGCTATTATTTAACCAAGCTATGGAGCAAAGGTTATAATTGAATTTAGTAGTTGATAATATGAAGAAAATGCTGGAGAAACAGCACATTGTTTATTTAAGTTGTTTCATTTGGATACAGTTTGGTATAAAGTTGAATTGTGATTGATTAATATCATAGTTAATGTTGTCTTTATAATTTCCTGAAATCCTTTTAAATGGAATATTAAGTTATACAAAATTTCTGTGACAACAGGAGAACTTGAGTATCAGAAAGCCAAGATATTATAAATAATATGTGATATATGTTGTGTAGTATTTGATAATCTTGACATTTAGGAATAACTGATTGTGCTTTTATTTGTCAAAAAACTGTTCTAAATCTTTCTCAAATAGATCATAAATTGTGCATTCAGTTACCATATGATGGTACATTTTGTAAATACAATATTTAAAATTTCATTGCATCTACAGTTATTTTGATTGGTTACAATTACAAATCATTTGATTTGTTAGTTGTGGCCAAATGTTTAAGATGACAGTATGTCCAATCTGCCAATGTGTATGATGTACACATTTACAACACAAACCAATTACAAGGTGGTTAGATCCTACAACTTGAAATAAAAAATTTAAATTTTTAATATCAGGATCTTTCTGTGGGTAAAATCTCGTGTTCATTGGTTTTCAGTTTTGTTTAATTTCTGACTGGAAAACTTTAAATTATTGTTCTGGGATATGTTTGATGATGTATCCTGGAGCGAGTTCACTGGTTGGTATGCTGTTGATATTAAAATTATCAACTGTTTTACGATTGTGACACCTGGGGCGAATAATCCATATTTTAAAAAAAACAAATTAGGTATTAACCAGTTTTTTCACTTTTGACACAATCTTGAACAAGGTCAGAATTCTGAAAAAATCCAATTCTTGTCTTTACTCCAAATTTTTTGCTAAAGACGATGTTCCTTGGTATCAGCAAGAATGTAGATTGCATGTGATAAGCAAACTGTCTGTAGGATATAAACAATGACAGGAATAAATTATATTTTAGTATTAATACATAAAAATGTTTCTTGTTCTTGACTACTATTTGTAATACAAGATGGATTACCTTGAGAAATTGTAAGGAACCTTCGTAAATTTATCAAAGCTTAATGTTTTAATTAATATTTTCAGAAATAAATAATTATAACTGACGAATAAAGTATTTATGAATGTTGATACATTTTCATCAACTACAGTTTAAAAATTTTCGAATTTATCAGTTGAAGTACACATCTGTACTAGTCAAGTAGTCGCCTAGTTTATTTTCTAGAAAAAATTGTTTTTGGGTAGAAAAGTGAAATGACTCTCAACACCTCATATAAGAGATGTATTTTTTTCTCTTGAGAGTGGTCAAAATATTTTTTAAGTGTTTATCATTTTTACAGTTACCTGTCATTCCTATTCTATTAATCAAAAGATATAGTTAAATTCGTTAATTTTATGTTTAGAACAAATTCCAACATTTTTTCCATTCCATACTATTATTTTTTTAATTTCATACCTTAAGAGTACCCAGTTTAATAAATAAATTTAGTAAAGGCATGACTAAAAACTAGAGATATTTAATCTTTAAAATTGTAACAATGATTTTGTTGTGAGCATTATGCAACTTTTACTACTCTTTTAAGGTGAGTCTAAGTCTGTTTCATCTGCTAGGACTAAAAATCAGAAAAATGCTGTTGTTGACTAGGCTCTACTCTTTCGAACTTACCAATTCCTTATTTTGAAATATATAAACACAACTTATAGTTTAATGTTGCCATAAGAACATAATAAAATCATATTCTTAAATGTGACGATTGATCCAAATTGTTGAGAACATATATTTAATGTGGCATGAGACTTTTTTATTTGTTTGTATTTATGAATATTGTCATATCACAATTTTTTGAGTTATATGAAAAGTGCAGTATATAACAATTGTTTTGCTATCAGGAAAAATAAATCTAGTCTTCAAATAGTGTATATACTGATGTGGAAAATTTTCCAACGTCTGCATAATAAGAATGAAATGATTTTTGAAAAACTGTTAGGAAATTTCTAGAAATTTTTGGTCACATAGTAACCTTATGATAGGTTGTGCACACATTATTGTATGAGGATAAGTTAAAGAGTAGATGCACATTAGTTATGTAGAGTGGCAGGGCAGATTTCTGGCTCGCAAGCCAATAAATAGAATTATTGTCTTCGACCAATGGGTGGGTACAGCGTTATCACTTCAGCCCGCCCAGCTCTGTTATGAAGCAAACATAACCCCCCACTGCCAGTAATGCACCGCAAAAGTACATTGTTCCGTAATCCGTTTTATTCGCCTTTTTTGGCGGTTTTAAGGTGAACAAGCAGCGTATCCATAGAGAATTTCAACAAAATGTTTTATCGCGGCAAAGTGTTTATCTGTGGATTGAAAAGTTCAAAAGCGGTCGAACAAGGACGAGTAAAGAGAGTTGACGTCTAACCACATCCTCCACAGGTAACGACATTGATTCTGAATAACCAGCGTGTGAGAAAAATTGCCAAATTGTTTGTACATTTGCAGTATTGAAACTGTCCATAACTGTCAACTTCCATAAATTCTGTGCGACAAGGCCCTATAAAAAAACACTGAAGAGCACAAGCGATGTCCAGCACTTCCTGGGCTGTCACGAAAACGACGGTGAGGTATTTTTAAAATATACGTTACTGAAGACGAAACTTGTTTTCACCACTTCGAACCAAAGAACATGGAATGGAAATACTCAGAAACTTGAGTAAAAAGTAATGCTCCTTATTTGGAAGGCCAATTCTAGAACATTACGAGAAAATAAACAGTGATAAGTATATGGGAGTACAGAAACCGCCGCCCACACCGCTCAAAATCTTCAGAATTTGTGCTTCACGGTTGGAAAACCCTGCATGCAGTTCCGATCTCGCTTTGTCAATCGATTTCCAACTAATCAACAGCCGAAGAAAGCTATGTATACCGAAAAACTGTTCTCATAGCATCGGCAAGATTGAGGAATGATGGGCAAAGTAAATTTAAGAGCAGGGTGGTTATGTTGAAAAAATATGCCATTGTATAATTTCTGTTGTTTGCGATATTTTTTTTAAAAAAAAAATATTCGTGAGCTTGGTAAATCACTGTAAAAAAGTATTATTTAAAGGAGAGGATTTAAATACACAAATTTGGCGCTGTGTGTGATAACTTTTCATTATTTGTCAGAGCTTTCTTGGACATTAGAAAATATCATGATAAAGTTCAGACCAAATGTTTTTGTTGTATAAATGTTTTTTAACTTAAATATTACCGAAGAATGGATTAATTAAATTATTAATTAGGCGAGTGATAGGAGGAAAAATTCACGTGTCAAAGAGCGAAGGCTTTCCCGGTGTATTTGTTGAAGAAAAAGTTCTAGGCGAAGTAGAAGATGACGGTAGTGCATTTGTCCACCGAAACGACGCGTTTCAATCGCATTGTTACCCAGGTGGAAACCCGAGAACTTTTTCTTCAATTCACGTGTTGTTTGAAAACCTGGGTTTGCGCGCCTAACTGTCCGTTTTATTGCACCTCATTCAAAGCAAAATGTTTGCATTTTGAAACAAACTATGTATAATTCAATCTGCAAGACATGTTGAGGGTTTTTCGAAACGTAAAATTAAAAGTACTGAGAAACTATTCCAATTGTACTTGATCCTCAGATAAGACACTTATAAACTATTTCAAACATCGCAAGCTCTACGACAAACCACCAGCCCAATTTCACTGTCACAGGAAAGTACAGAATTTTAAAAAAACTTTGAAACACAGACTTATACTTAATATAGGTCTGTTTGACACAGGTAATATTTAACATTGAGACGTCAAGAGCACTAATGATGGACTGGTTTACTCAAATTTTGTAATAATGTTTGATAAAGAGATATACACCGGAAGCCATTTAAAATGAAATCTAAGGAAAAGAAAAATGTCCAATCTAACAGTATTATTATTAATTGAAAGACAGCATAGATGCTACACGTAGTACAGTTACCTACTTCAGCCTTTAACAATGAACTTAAAAATGCATTAATTTTAACTATTGATAACAAAGGTCACATTTTGCCTCAAGTGGGACAGAAAAATCAACGATGATACGTCATTACATTCATTGTACTGGCTCCCGTTTTCAGGACCGGTGAGAAGGGTGGCAGAGGGATCAATTTCTCAGGGGACCCGGGCTCCCCAACATTAAATTAATTAAATTGAAGTAATTGAAATTTAAATGTCAACAACTTCTGCAGAAAAAGTTGATTATCAGTTAAGTCTTGGTTATAAAATAGCCTGCAAGTTCGCAGTTCTGGTCTAAATTGAGGGTGGTTGAGTGTACTGGGGTTTAGGGGCCCGAACTCCTCAGTTGCCCTGGGACCAAGAATCCTGTCACCGGGTCTGTCTGTTTTTCATTAATCTATAAGTCTATATATAACAAAATTATAGGTTACCTTGATACAGTCTGACTACATTTTCTTTAACTAACTTATCGGATTTGAAAAAAAAGTGTAATGAATAATTCTATTTTGAGCCAGACTTCGTATAAACGCTGCAAATTGTGAATAAGTATACGACTTATAAAATAATTTTTCAAGAGGCTCATAAATAAAACGCAGTAGTAATATCTTTGACTGCAGCTACAAAATTATCTGCGGTAATTGTATTTTATGAATCACAAAATTTGTTATTGTGGAACTATTGAGATCGAATTTATGATTTGATTCTTCCACCTTGGTATATGTCTCAGCTACGATCTGTTCAGTCCTTTAACAGCTGATAAATTCCAACAATATCAACGTGCAATTTCCAGGTGCAGTTTCTTTGATCGAAAAACGTAAATCTAAATCTTTCATTTTTATTAAGTGAAGCTCTCACCATTCTCAATTACATATATCTTTGGCATTAACCTGTAAAAGCGTGCAATAAGCCGTATTAACTCTAACATCATTCTATTTTTATATTTATATATAATAATATCTTTCAGATATTGTGTACTTTCAACAATCAGAACCTGTTTTTCTTCTGCCCTACATTTCGGTCCTACTTACTATGAAACATGGAAAATGTCGTTTTGAAATTTTTCAGCGTTGTGGTGATACTTATTGATACTGTCGGATGTCTGTTTCCCTGAAAATTATTAACACAATGGCGGCTTTTTGGGAATCCCAAAGCCAACCCAAACCTTGTTCTGGACAAAAATTTTGGTGGTTGCTTCAAATTTTTATCTTTCATTGAAAGACAGACTTCCAAATTGACTAAAACAAATCATTGTTGAAGAAATATTTCACAATAACAAACGTGGTATAATAGACTTAATAGTAAACAAAACCAATCATAGTATCTGAAATGACAGTTAGCCAACACTGTGATGAACCTAAAATCTTGTATAATTATCTTCAAATTATAATAAATTTAACTACTTCATGCCTTAACTCTGATAATAATAAAAGGTCATTGTGATATGTTTACCAAGGATGAAAATTGGATTCACATAATTTATATAAATAATACATAAGAGTCAGCTGTAATACTTGAGTTTTTTTGAAAATATATATATTTATATTGTGAAAATTGAAATGGTTCCAAGTTAAAACCGATGAATAATAATTCACAATTGTGTTTGTTAAAGAATGGAAAGATTTTGGGATCATCAAACAGTTTGACGTGTCTTTTCAGTTCTTGTAGTCATTTAAACTTGTGCAATCTCAACTTTAATCTATACGATTGTTTTCAAGTCGAGAAACAACAACAACACATACTTGGCAGTAAGTTTATCAGCTGAAATTTAATTGCTTATACCTGCAGAAATGAAGTTAAGCATAATCTAATAACAGTGATAAAGTGAAAAAGAAAATGCAATTAACTTTAGTCATCGGATTAGAAAGTCTAATAAAAAAATTAAATTTTGGAACACCTAATACAAGTCTTGGACTGGTTTTCAACATAACTGTCATGGGGAGAGACCACATTTTGAACCTCTTTCACATGCAAAATAGGTAAAAAAAATTGCAAATGAAACTTAAAATCTGTTAGGAGCCATGTGATGGGAAATATAAAACGATCTGAAATAGTGGGAAAATTTACATTATTTTATTAAGTAAGTCATGTAAAATATTTGCAAGTGCCATCAGAAATTAAAATTGTTTGACTCATGTTCATATATTGAAGAAAGTCAAACAAAGCTACACCTTACAAAAAATGAAATTCTGAAAATAAGTTACAGATCTATTAAAACTAAATTGTAATTAAAATTTATGAAGAATTTAAAAAAGTAAATATCATGATTTTTGAAGAGATATTTACCTTTGGAAACAAAAATAGATTCATAGAAACATTGAAATAAAGAATTATGAATGGTTCAACACATTAGAAAAAAGGACCATAGTCAGGCTTATGTGGTAGACTGCAAATATGAACAGAAGAACAGAATGTTATGGAAGTTTGTTGTAAAGAGTCAGAGGGATAGAAATAAATGGTTGAAAAAATATTTAGGCCATTTAATATAAAGATGAAGCAGTTCTCAATATAGTATTAATATTTGTTGAAAAAATAATTTGGGCAGCATTGCTTGTTTCATTTTTAATTAGTATTGTTGAAGCTAAATAGATAAAAAATGGCCAGATATCAGACAACATTTGATAACATGAATACCACTCAACATTTCTGAAAATTTTGTGTTTTCACTGGCATGTCGTGTGGGATAATTTTTGTGTTCATGTGAATCCTTGCATCTAATCTGTTAATCAGTTAAGAAAATAATATACTCTCTGATATATATATATATATATATATATATATATATTGGTATGGAAAGGATAGAGAGATAGGTTGTGGCTTACCTGAAAGTGAAGTACGGTGTCGCCATGAGGAACTGAAGGTTGTTCTTCATATATATATATATATATATATATATATATATATATATATATATAATATAGACTTACTTTGTAAATGAAAATGAAAACACAATCTATTAAATACACATGAATTTAATTATCTATATTTTTATGTACGTATCAAATATAAACTTTCTTTTTTAAAAAATAGGCTTATATATTACAACATGTACTGTTTGTTATGTTTAATGTTATAAACTTGTATGATGTAACAATATAATCTTATGTTTTGTGTTACTACTAATATAGATAACACGTCCTATATCAGTGTACATCTTGTACTCTAATGATGTAATGGATGAATAAATACAATACAATATAGGAGTGAATATTCTTTCTGCTACTAATGCTAATTCGTGAGACTTGCTTTTGTAAGATCACTTTCCATCTTTGAAACTTTAAGGCATATTTTGTATTGTTTGAAAATGATTTTATTGTATATATAGTTTTGTTTCAAGGTTTCCTGCAAAACATATTAGGTATATTTACCCCAAGGAATGTTAGGTGAACAAAACCAGGCTTTCCATTTGTTACATGAATGCCTATTACTCAGATCAGTACATAAATATATATTAATAATAATATGTGTATAATTTGAACAGTAAACTTATAATAAATTCCATTCTTCCACAATACTCCAAATTAAAATTATAGTTATACAAGAAACATTTAGTTTGACTTAAGCAAGACATCTTTCTAATATCCAAGAAAGGCTCAGAAAAGCAATGAAAATTTGCCAAACAATTATCAAACATATTTGTCTTTTAAACAATTGTCTCAATATTCTTTTGCAGATATTTTCCAAGCTCAAAAATATTTATGATTTTAATTGAATGCTACCCCATTATTCCAAGACATTTAAGGGTAAGCCAAAAAGTAAATACATAATTATATAATCTTATGCAGCTATCCAACTTGAACCATTACAGTGCAGAAATACTACTGCACCATCTATATGCAGATGTTAATAGAAATTATTTTAAACACCTCAAGTGATTTCAATACTAAAACACTTAAACTGAAAATAAGATATTTCCTTCAATTAATTTGAAATCTGAAATTATAAAAAATCTATGTTAAAAGTGTACAAATAAGATCATTTGGATAGGAAAGAGGGATAGAGAGCAGTCGACTTACCTTAAATTTACAGTTGGTAATGTAAGCAGAGACAAAATAAAATTTCCACTTTTCAGAGCTTGAGCCTCCTTCTTCAGGATAATAGATCTGAACTGTGTGTAATATTGATATGAAAAGGAAAGATAATCTGAAATTGAGAATGTGGGTCACCACAGTGGATAATAAGAAGCATGTCCAATTTTCAATGACCTTATGCCCCTTTCTCAAGCCAGAACAAGACTGCTGCTTGCAATAACAATCTATTTTCTTCAAACACTAATCCTATCTAAAACTCTCTCCATAAAAGTTATTTTAGCCTACCTTTCATTTTTTAATGTCTCATTGATCTATTTTTAGCAATATGTAACCTATCTACTTCCCTTGGTCTGGCCATCAACAACTCTTAAGTGAGGCTTTACTGTTGTATTATTAATTGTATAATAATATTGTATTGTCTTCTTATACATAATTAACATATACTTAGTCTGACATTAAACAACATTATGTTTGCTATTAAGCATTGTGCAACCATTCTGTATTCACAACTTCTATTGCAAATTTATATGGCCACCAAATATATAATCAAAAAGATTCATCAAAACCTTACACACTTCACTGGGCCACTCATTTATATACTCTATGTAATAGTGGCCCAAACTTATAATCCTGAGCACTACATGCCATACTTTTGTTTCTTCATTAAATCTAATATATAAAGTCATATTCACAAAATAATTTTCATTGCATTATAACAATTTTAACTTTATGCCAAATTTATTCAATTTATTTAGCAATATTATGCTATTTATTGTTGAAATACTATTGTTGAAATACTATTTTGAGCAGAAATAAATTTTAGTAGATTGCCTTCTCCTAAATCCTAATTGATTATCACATAAAATCTATTTATCTACAAAATGCAGTACTTTATATCTTGGTATCTGTGTAGTGTAATAAATTTTTAGGACTAATATAAATATGTTTAATGTTACCAGGTACTATGCATGACCTTTTTAAGTCTACATTGAACAAATTAGTGTTTGATAAGAACAAATTTTAGAATTGGTTTCACTTCTACTCCCAAAAATTGCTTCAGCATGTTACAAAATAGCCATTAACATTTCCAGCCTCTTCATGAATCTTGCTATGAGATCTATTGGAACAAAGTTGCTATTCATTTCTACTGTGGTCCCTGACTAGTGAAGGTACACCATTTACTGATTGGTTATCAGAAAATTGTTTAGCAATTAACTATGAGAAACATGAAAATGTAACTCATTAAGTGTGCAGAATTATGAGAACAAATTATAAAATTTGAGAAGTTCATAGTCAAAAATTCTTGGAATAATTAATAATTTAAATTGTAAAATGCCCATAAATACACTTCCTAGCAAAACAAGCTTTAATGCTTAAGTTATTAGAGGAATATAATTTTTAAGAGATTTAAACATTTATAAACTCAGTTTTTTTCACTTTTACTCCTTATTGACATATGATATAATTATGGGTCAATTCTGTGGGGAAAAAATTGATTCTTCAAAAAACTTTATTAAGTTTATTTGTTGTTTCTCCAATAACATCATGCAGAGATTAATACTATTTGTGATAAAATAGTAGTAATATATTCACCACCAATCTAATACAATAAATGGAAACAAGTAATATAAATGAGAAAAAACACTATATCAATTAAAAAGATGAGTCCAATTATAATGGCATTACTATATTAAATAATCTCTCACACAACATACTTTGCTTTACCATTAAAGAATGGACATGTTTTATTTTTATTAAAATAAAACTAAAAAAAATTGTATGAACAAAACTTGTATTCTGATTTAAAGAGTATAATAAATAATAATTATGACAACAAAATATTCAACAAAATAATTCAATAATTATTATAATATCACCAGATTTCCTGACGCAGTACATACAATTGAAGCCTTTCTTATTGATAGGGACTGTGAAATATAGTTCTACTAAACGTAAACCACTTAATGTGTGTAAAATCAATCCATATTTCTGAATTATTTAAAACGTAAATATTAAAATATATAAGAACATGATTACAGAGAGTTTGAACTGTTTTTATTTGTCTAAAAACACACTTAGGTTATATCGTAAACAATGCACACTTGTAATTTCATCTGTGTTCCAAAATGATTGAAGATATTTTCGCACTGGTATTCTTCCAATGTATTCCATGGATAGTTCATTGATTCCCATTTATACAAAAGCAAGATCTTTTTTCTCTGCTCAAACTGTGAAGCTTCTTCTATTTCTTAAAATTGATATACAGTTTTATCGAAAGCTGTATTCTTGATTACCAGTCAAATAAATCCACCCCACAATAACCTGTTAAAAATGTTAACTTACTTTCAGGAAATCTAAAGATGGTAGAAGATGGTTGATTATTTAGGTGTAAATATTAAATAATTGTAAAATTCCGCGCAGACGAGTCCGGTGTCACACAAAGTATTTTGGTATGTGTAATTAATTAAACCATAGCTCGGGGGCCCTAGTTAACCCTTGGCTACCTTGATATACCTTTCCGCATCCCCCCTTTCACTCCCTTTCCTATGCTATAAGAGGGGAGTTGCCACTATGTGGATTAGTCTACACCTTAAAAAAAATAAAAAATAAATCTTAATTTGTAAACTTATTCGAATAAAGCCTTTCTTTCTTATTTGTATTTATGTATAAAATAAAAAAATCCATGAATTTCCGTTCTCAGATACTCGCCTGATTTACCGAGTTGATTGTATTTGAAAAAGTGAGCGGGCTAGTATCCAGCTAGCATCAAGGTGAATCATTTTAATATTTACGCAAAAATTAAGTTATATATATATATATATAAACATTTGAGAATCAGCTGATTCAAATTTTTTCTAGTTGGAAACTAGCCCGCCATACTTTCTCTATACAATCAATTGGATGAAACAGACAAGTTTCGAAGGGTGACTATTTATGGATTTTTACATTGCTAATACACAAGTTCAAACTAGAAAAGGGTTGTATTCATACAATTTACAATTTTAGTTTCAATTACATCAAACTGTTACAAAATAATGTTTGCAAAACAAATTCACATTTTATGAACTGTCTTTTCTTGAACATTAAATGAATGTTTTTCGTCAGGGTTTGGTGAGGTTGATTTACTTGTGATAACCAAGAACTACACTTTTGAGAACTGTGTATATTGTAAAAAAGAAAAATACTCCATACATTGAGTTAGTATGAGCAAGATTTTAGTGGCTTACAGTTTATGTTGTATTCTTAATGCAACACCTCTCGTTTTCCCTCACACTCGTGATCCAGCGGGTTATGGATTCCTGCCATGGACCGCTGGTTGCAGTGTCTCCGATAGTCTTGTCGGTGTCTTTCGAAGCACGTTGTGCAATGCAGAATGAAGCTGGGATGAGTCCTCAGATCTCTGCTGTCCACAACAGACGTCCCAGACATTTTCTCTGTTCAGCTCAACAGAAAAATCTTTAGAATTTAGCGTCGCTAATAGAAATTTGTCTCAGAAGTTCCCCTGTTACTATGACACTAATATATATATAATTGCTTCCACAATATAGCAAATAATAATTAAAATGTAATAAAGTGTACTTAATTAATATAATAAAATATCAACTACGTAGGCAATACTTGTTAATTATAATATATTTAGTTGCGACTGCTACATATTAAAATTATTACATATTGTAGAAATAATTTACAAAAATCTATAGACATTCTATTGAGCAGTTTAGTCCGGTTAAACAATTTTACCAATTTAATTATTCGTTCTTGACACATTTTCCAGTATGATATTTATAGTTCTACGTTTCTATCTAATTATTTCTCCTATCATGATCATATGCTAAATAAATACATGAATAATTTAGTATGTAATATTACAAAGAATGGTAGGATAAACTATGCTCAGGAGCAAACAGAGATCGATTACCAATATTCCTTGGAAGGCAATCCAATACGTCTAATAATAATTAATGGAAATTAGTGAAATGTTTTCCCCTAAATTTATATTGAAGATACAGGAGACCCCCTGTCTCTTAAACTTTTATGGGATGAGTTGATAGTTGGATATTTCAGAGTTCCCATTCAATATATATAAAAACAAGTTTTATATTGCTATAAGGTACAGAAATAAAGTTAAGTAGTAATATTTTCCATATGACCATGGACTTTTAATTGCTTTTGAAAGTATTTCAATAAAAATTATTTTTGTTCTACGTAAAATTTGAAACAAAGACGTACAGAAAGTTAAACTGTTTGTTTCTGTTGATAACTGTCTATGTAAATGAAACAGTGCATTTATGGCTTCATTGTGATGGGATCCCGACTCCAGCCTTACTTCTTTCCGGAGAAGGAGAAACTTCCCAATAGAGGAGCTTTTTGAATGCGTGTTAGCGCTTAGTGCTGAATATGCAGCAGATTCGGTTGGAAGGGGAAGTTAAGGGATTGAATTTCCATGTTTCTGGGAAGTCGAAGGTGTCTTCACTTACTATCACGTGAAGAAAATGTGCTTCAAACCAAGTGTATGAATGCGACACCGAAATACAGGCTGAGAAATGAGTAACTTTTAAGTTAAGACAAAAGTTAAGACAATATATTTTAGGGAACTGACATCAGTTACTGAAATATTGATTCATACATAAAATATGTTTTATTTACTCCAGGTAGGAAATAAATGAAATTATAAATACAGCAACTGTTCTCCTTTTTTAACTACTAAAACGGAGATTAAGATCTTAAATCTTAGAAAGAATTTAAGAAAATACTTTCTTTGTATCTCATATGGTCCTGTATCGGAGGAAACGTCCATGGGCCGATCCTGGTGACGTTCTAGCCGTATAAAAACAGTCAAGGCGGCTGGACGACTTACAACTGTACTTTATCCATATGTATTCCGCTTACAAAGTATATCCCTTCTACCTTCCGTAAGGAACAATATGATTCTCGTTTTTATTGAGATGCTTCCAGATAAATCAGCTTCATCAAATTTTTGTTTCAAGTTTTCGTTCAAATAAGAACAGTCTTAGTTAAATTATTAAGCAAGACACATGCAGCTCTCTTCATCCTTATGACGTTGGAGCTCCTATTCTTGTGCACAGCATTAGTGTTTATACGACGGACGTAATTGTAAAATTTTTGAATTTGTTCTCTTTTATGTAGTTCAATTATCACACTTTTATGTTTCTGATCTTTCATTCTCTTTCCTCTCTTCATTTCAAATACTGCTTAGAGTAACGACGTACCATCTTATCTCACGTGGTCCTCTTCAGAGGAAGATGTTAATCGTTCATGTTTGAACTTAGAGTTGTGGTGATTTAAATTGTCGTATATATATATTGTAATGCCAATTAATTAGGCCATTAATTGTTTGGACGTAAAATTTGAATTGTTTGAGAAATCCATTATAGCGGTCTGATCGAACAAAGCAACAATGAGAGAAGCGAGCCCACTTTGCTTTGTCGAAAAGTCAAAAATGGCGTATGCGCGCTAAAACTCTGGAGAACTAGGAGTCAGTTTGCGGAAAAACATCGTGAGGAGCAGAACAAGTAATATAACTGTTAGTTAGCGGAGAAAGATTGTTAGGAGCTGTTGGCGGAAAGACTTTATGAGGAGCAGAACAAGAAATATAATTTAATACGAAGAAAACATTCACGCCGCAAGTATTGCAGCGTAAATAATTGAAAAGTAAGAGCAGTTCAAGTCTACAGCCAGCAGCTAAAGAAAAGTTAGTTCGCTCCGAAAGAATAAACAGTTAAAATAAATCGCCAAGGAGATACGTTGCAGTTAAAGTCCAATTCAGTAAAAGACTAATAAATCTACGAATCATAGGGTTCCGGTAAGGTGAGCAGACATCAGATAGCTGACATTCAGGAGGATCATCCGAGTTCCTGTGAGCCTATCAATTCTGACTTCAATAGTGTAAATTCTGTGAGTCGATATTTAGATATTTTAATCAATTAATTGTTTTGAAATAAATTTGAATTGTTTAGCGAAAAGTTTGTATTATAACGAGAGCGATCGGAGCGACAATGAGTGGTGAGCTCTGTTCCTATTATTGAGAGCGCGGAATGGCATTTTACGCGCGCTAAAGCATAGTCGGTCGTTGTGGTCTGGATTGTACAGAGGTCAGACATCGTCGAGCATAGTATAATAAAGTTGGTGAATCATTGGAGAATATAAGCGGTCGAGGGTGAAAACGTTGCAGAGAACGGTCTTTATAAAATTGAGCAGAGTAAAACATTCACCGAGATATTGCAACGTGAATATTGAAAAGTAATACCAGTTTCGTCAAAATAGAACTTTGTACAATCTTCGTGGAGGAATTGTTGCGGAATAACATTGGCAAATTATTTATTTCTAAGAAATAAACACTTCTTTAAATACGCTTATAAATTAAATAAAATAAAATTTGAACTCGTGATGCTAGACATTCTGAAAGCCTTCCCGAAGTATATATATATTGTAATGCCAATTAATTAACCCATTAATTGTTTTTAAATAATTTAAATTGTTAGCGGTTTTTGAGCGACCAAAAGTGACAATTGCGCTGAGCTCTGTTGCTTTGATGAAAAGCCGAAATGGAAATGCGCGCTAAAACTCGGGAGACACTACGATAGTTACTTGGTGCCGAAACATTGAAAAGTACGGAACAAGTAACAAAACTTGGGTAGTTGGCGGAAAAACATTGCTAGGAGCGGAACAAATAATAAAACTTGAGCAGAGACGAGACGTCGTTAAAGTATTACCAGTTAAAGTTGTGAATTAATACAAAGTAAAACATTCACGGAAGTATTGCAGCGTAAATATTGGAAAGCAATAGCAGTTTTTGTCAGAATAGAACTTTCCAAAATCTTCGTGGAGAAATTGTTCCAGGAGAACATTGGTAAATTATTGTGGAGTGGAGCAATCAACGGAATACAGCCAATCTTGCCCAATTTTAAAGTGAAGTGTAGAATCAGTGAAAACCAAGGCCTGATATTAAATAATTAAAGAGTGTAAAAGTGTCCGAACGAGGTAAAATTGATTGTTCTGGTACCAGACCGACGGTCCGTAAGTAACATAATTTTTAATAATATTGTAAACGCAAATTAAAGGATAAAGTCAGATTTCGTTCCCTTTTAATTATCAATCAAAGTTAATTTGTTTACTTTTTAATTTCTTTCATTTTTATCGACATGTTGTTTAGGTAAATTGTAAACTGTTTTGTTAATGAGATTTTAAATCATTTTTTTTGGTGTTTATTATCAAACCCAGTAGAGGCCCTGAGACTACAGATCTCAAATTTTGTTTGTAATTATCTTTTATTGCCACAAAATAAAATAAATATTTTTTGTTTGTTAATTGTTTAAACATTTCATATAATAAAAGCCTTCCATTTGATTATTACATAATGGCTTCCACAACGTGGGGCAAATAAATAAATTATTAATTGTTGATTATTACAATATATATATATATATATATATATTCTGGTGACCACCAAAATAGGTAATGAAAGGATTTTTATAATTTATTTAACATTTGTATTGCCAACGTATTATTGTGGCAACCTTCATAGAACTAAACAATTCTTGAAGTCTCATCCCAACATACTCTTTACACACGCTGACAAAGGTTCTGTCACTGTAGCTCTTGACCACAATAATACGCTGGGAATACAAATGTTAAATAAATTATAAAAATCCTTTCATAGGTTTTTATTAGATTACTATGAAACAAAAAGGTGTTTTTTGGTTTGATTTTTTGAATTTTCAAGTAGAGTTTGAGTGGTTTGATTCCTGATTTTAGTGTGTTGGGAATAAATATATATTAGTTTCAAAGTTTCAAAAGAGAGGAATGGATTGATATTTGTTGATGGATGTGGTGGGTAGACTAAATTTGTTTTCAAGTGATACTACGTCAATAACTTCCTTAGAAATAGTGTGGTTACTGAGATTTTTGAACCAATTATCTTTGTAATTGTTGTGTGTGGAGTAATTGGGGAAAAGTTTTACGAAATAGGAAAACTTTTTAATTTTAGCTGCCCTTAGGCGAAAATGATATCTGATTAAACAAGAGGATTGGCGAAAGAAACATTCGTTATAGATATTGTTAAGCACCATTCAAGTTAAAGAATTCTCATGAAAAACAAGTTGTTTAGTTAAGGACTGAATATGTATTTCCATATAACTGTAAACATTTCATTTTGTTATTGTATTTATAAAACAGTTGCGAATTAAAGAAATAAATACTGTTAAATTTATTGTGTAAATATTATAAATGAGCTGGAAAAACATCACATTTTCTACAATTAAGTAAAAACTCACACTGGGTCCTCGCAATAACTAATTTATTTGAGAGTTTTAAGCACGTTTTAAAACTAGAATAAAAATTAAAGCCGAAAGTATCAATATGTAAATTTGATGGAAATTACTTTTCATAAATATACATAATTAATTTTTTCAAACACTTGGGCGTATTTCTTAGTTTCTCTGATTCTCAGAAATCTTTATACATTCAGTACATTTGACCTGTTTTTCGATTCTTTATGTTATCTTTATTAAAAAGTATGAAAGCTACTGATCGTTTTTGACCAAATAGAGTGCCGTGATCCAAGTTCCATGACATATGACATTCGTCGACAATTTTTTGTAAACTTACTTGTTTATAACAAGATCAATACCCGTACAAAATCGTTCAGTTAGGATTTTCCTTGCGCAATTAATTCAAAAATTTTCGTAATTTTTGATAGTTTAATTATTTACAAAATTATTTAGCATGCTGTCAAACTTTATTATCACAAAATGAACTGATTATGACCAATACTGCTGTCATTCTATACTTAACAACTATATATATATATGAATAATTTTTTCATTTTATTTTATATATTATATTTATATTTTCATTATATATATATTATACGTTATTTAACTAAAGTAGAAAATAACTAAAACAGAGAAAGAAGTTTTCCATCACAAAGCCGAATACATTAGTTTAGTCTTGATAATTCCATTACATCCTTCATCTATCATGAAAATTCAATCATGTTATGATCTCTCAAACTGTGACTTTCTCTCATCATGTGCATTAAAATGAAGTAATGATGGAGAACGTAGTATGAAAAATATGATTTTAGTTTTAAACTAAGGTTAGTTCGTATACTGCTAACTTGCTTTGAGAGGACTCATAGAATAAATTGATTTTAGGCGTAAAAATTATTACTTATTTCGTAATCCAAAATCTTATCGTTATTTGTTTTAATGGTTGATGTTTCATGTGATCAACAAATTCATTTCTTTAGGCAAATTATGATTTCTGGCAACGTATCGTGGCTCTGCCGGCGACGGCGACGATCTTAGAAGCTATGAACAATATTCAATGTTGACTCCTTTACCTGTTAGGAAAGTTTAAACCTTCTTGTTTGTGTTTAAACTGGTTTAATCAGTTCCACAGCCACATGTGTATATTTCCATGATTGTTGAAAATTCATTACACTTTCTCTGATTCTGAATCATCTTTAACCCTTCAATATTTTTCCTTCTCTGTTTGTATTATTCGTTTAACACAGATTGGAGTTTTGTGAGAAAAGTCTTGTAATTGAAAAATACAAATTATCCAGGTAAGTGGGTTAACACTACAGCCAAGTATTTTTTAATTAAGAAAGACAAACTCGTAAATTTAAAAGTTAGTTTCTGTCGCAGTGCAAAATATGCACAGTGTTTGAGAATAAAGAGATTTTCTGAAGGATTAAAATTAATCTTAAGTTCTTTTATTCATATTAATTGTTTTATACACTGTTAAAACGTTTGCTTTTATGTGTTGATGATGCTAGAAGAATACATTTTTGAGAGAAACTTTATCGTTACTGAACTTTAAGGAAGACTAATGTAGAGTTTAATATAACTCGGACTTGATCTTTGGCGAATACGAGAATAATACTCAGAGATACTTTGTGAACGGTTTATTCCCAACAAATCAAGAGCTCCTGGTGAGTGACAAACAACTTTTCTTACCCTAATGACATATTACGATAGAATCGTGTGAATGGTTGTGATACATTGGATATATCCACATATTGTCAGTTATTGTAGTTAACGCATTGTTGATCAATTCTGGATTCGTTATAAAGATTTATGTTTAGGTACTCCGTGTAGGTGAAGATGATGTGAACACTGATGTAAGGAGTCTTGCCAGTAGTTAGCAACAGGTAGGAAACAGGCAGTTTCTATACAGAAGACGACAGTCACATTTTTAATTATATTTTAACCATGGAATCTTATTTAAGCTTCAAATAAGATGTAAGATTTTATAAGAATGTATTTTTATCTTTGAGACTTAACATCAATTGTGTCTTAGTTCATCAAGATTCTCGATTTACATACTCGATATCAAATATTAATAAATGCACCAACCATTCATACTCACTAATTCAATGCACATTTTAACGTGGTACGTCATGGAGAACTATCCCAACAAACATAATATCATAGTTTGCAGTATATGTGACATAAATTACTTTCAAGTTATAGCGGGTAGGTATGCTACACGCAACATACGCACGTACTGCGGCTCAGTTTGTGACTGAAACAGTCAAGACAGCAGATTTCATAATGTAGGTATGACGTTTATTTTATTATATATATTATACATACATATATATATATATAATGAACCACTAATTGTAAAGCACATACCTGAATGTGAAAATTCAAAGAAGGTTCTGAGTCCTTCATTTGAATCTATAGTCACTTTTATTCCAATTTGCCACCAGAAAACAGACGATTTTCAAGTTCTGATTAAAATAGTGCGAGAATAATATTTATTTTTATAATGTATGGCTGGACGAATGTGACTTTTGCTTAAGTACAACTCAACTTTTTTTAGAAATTTCGGAAATTTTTCTCTGAATCTTTGTACTCATGTTTTTGTCCAAATACGAACAAAGAAAGGACGTGGGAAAATATAACTTCACAATCAGATCATTGCATTGCTTAAAGTACTCTCTGGGTAAACAAAACTTTTTAATTTTTAGTATTAGAAAAAATGGTTACTTTTTTCTTGTAGTAAACGTTATTCGTTAAAGGAATTTAGGCTACTTTTGATGTGTTATTAACGTACAGATTTTAGGGGAATCAAAAAATTTTTTTGGAAAGTTTTTCTGAACATTATCCATATTTGCTACTTATTATACTGGCAGTGCTGCAGTGTCTAGAGACATAAGCAGTGAATTAACCGAATTGTAAATACGACCTTTGAAAAGCCTATTACCTTTCGGAATGCATAACTCTGCATGAGTGAGTAACCTCCTTACAAACTTGGCAGTTATTCAAAGACTACACGTGAGTATTAGGAAAGTGAAGAACCAACGCGCAGAGGTAGGGTTTCCTACGGAGTGCTTCTCATACGTCTTTTAGTCTAGTAAAGTCTTAACATTTTCGTCACACATTCTACAAGTGACATAATGAATGAAAGATGAGCGTAATTTATAAAACATTCTGTTTGAAAACATTTATCAACTTTATATCTACCTTATAAATAACTAAGAATTAATTGTAGCGTGATAGTTTAGTAATTATTTAATAGTTTTGATTGCATATAACTTTAAGCTTAGAAAGGATTGAGAACTTGAATACGCTTGTTAACGGCGCCAGTTTGTCGGAGAGATAATCCCTGGAGTCGAAGTATAAACACGTAGCAGTCAGCCACCTTGTTTTACCCCAGGTGTGGATCCAAGTAGGGGCTAGATGGCTCCAGACATTTGAAATATTGTAGGAAATATGATTGTCTGGACCAATGATATACCAAAACGGTGTATAGAAAGGAGAATTCTCGCACAGCCGTGGTGTCGTAACGTCAAACTTTCTTTATCGTGCAGTCGTTGGACACGGATATTACTCTGGCATATACGACGGTGATGGAGTGTGAAATCCTTGATGTTTCGCTGCATCGAAAGTTTTGGCAACTGACGAATGCAATTGTGTCGATCTAGGCTCTTCTTAGCACCTGAAGAAAGGGACAAGGATCCCAGAAACGTTGTGCGGTATTTATATGATCACTTATTATGTGTGTAATTGACGATAATTTCTTATAGTTAATTTTCAATCAGATTTTACATTTTAAAATAATTTACGACGATGCCATTTACATATAATAATATTACAAGCAGCATGAGACCCTGAAAGTACTTTACAGGATATTTTTAAGCCGTATAGCAGAGTACATATTTTTAAATAATTTGGATCGAAATTCGATATTTTTTCTCCTCATACGCTTGTGATTCTCAGAAAAAACGTATTGACGTTGCGCATCTGACAGGTAGGTCCAACATCTACACTTCAACTCTGTGCCATTTCCACAACCAATCCGTCCTAACAATCAACTTTCTTCTTCACAAACACTGCCTACACATCACATTCTACCCATACATTAACTTGTAACTAAAAATTTTTTTGCCCCCTCTACGATTCAGTTGTATTCTCTCTAAAACCTGTCTAAAACTTCAGTCGTTTCACACAACGCCTCAAATTTTTACTCCTCCTTTAATCCTTCTCTAATCAACCCCGACAAGGAAGCCTGCGAGAGAATTTTCTCGCAGGTGAACCTTCCCAGAGAGCTCTGGCAGAGGCTACCTTTGGGGATGCCTTCACATCTCTCTGGATTTTTGAACTAAGGTTCCCACATGCCGAGGCACCTTGGCCTGTTTTGAGAGGTGTATGTTCCGGGGTCGCAGATCTTTGGCATACGGTAAGAGTTGTCCGCTATTCCTATTGGAATAGTCGGCCAGCTGCCTCCTAAACTGATCAAGGCACGGAGAGGGTAAAGCTGCGACCCCACAGCTAACCCCTCTCCCGCCATCTGAAGGGCGTGGGAGAAGTACCAAATGCCCGACCTACCTGATGCAGGTTTTTCTAGAGTTTTCCCTGCATCACTTTTAGGCGAATTGCCGGGTAGGATCCTTAAACCATAGCCCGGGGGCCCTAGTTAACCCTTGGCTACCTTCCTCTACCTTTACGCATCCCCCCTTTCAGATCCCTTCCTATTCTATTAAAGGGGAGTTGCCACCATTTGGATTACCCTCATGTAGTCAGTAACTCTAAAAAAAATCCTTCTCTAATCACAGTTTTATTTCGGGGCCCAAATCTAATTTCCTCTTCATTCTCCCAGAATATTTGAGCTCTTGGTATTACCAAATTTTCCAGCTCTGTGTTCGTTGTTTTAGTTCGGTGAAACTATTTTTCATATGGCGACTGAGAGACTGAATTTTAAACTCCCTGTCTCTTCTGCGAACAAATCGGAACCATCTATTTCGACGGTATGGCACGGTTTTACCAACTGGGGATCCCTCCGTCTACAACCACAGAACTTTTTCCAACCCTAAAATTACTTTCGTCAGCGAATTCCATATGCTGCCGAATTACAGATTTTTAAAAAAAGTTTAAATCGCGTAAAAATAAGACTTCTCTTATGAAAGTAACGGAAATTTTTCAAAAACAAATCAGTCATAAAATACAGAATACATAGATAAGTCTCATTAAATGAAAAGGAAATGAGAAATGTGATATTTAAATATTTCACGCGTTTTAGAGCTTGGATTTTTGGAGACTGTATAAGTTAGCTATGTGGTTTTATTCAGACAAGAGTTTGATTTAGGAGTTTTCTTGAAATATGAAAAATATTGGACAGTGATTGTTAATATCGAATGATACGACCACGTAACGTTTTCGGTGAACTTTCAGTACGTCGGACAAAATTTCATTTCCGTTGTTTTGTCCTACTTGCGTTAAGTGCCAAATTCAACCATTTGCTAAAGAGTAACAGTAAATACGCCAATTTTAATATATAGGAATTAAGTACCTTGTTTCAGTTGTGTTATGTCGCATTACGAATTTATCTGATTTGCTATACTTCGACATTTCGACAGATAATCACGATCGCCTACAACTGTTTTAATTGCTGAGGTAAAGTCAGAATATTGAAGTTTGACAAGAATAAAATTGATTTTAATTAATTTAGAAGCCAATACTTAAATCTGCCACAAAGGAAAACACTTGAGTTATTCAAACAATTTTTAAAATAAAATTAAACAAATTTTTGAAGAAACTGTAAGTGTTTTACGCTGTAACTGATTTTAACATCAGTTTTAAATGAATGTAAATCTGTCTTAATAAAAATAAGCTTTTCAAATTTATAAAAATGAAACAAAAATTTAGTTGTAAAATATCTATCATTCGAATTAATTAATGTGATATTCGAAACATTACTTCCAAAATAATAAAATAGGCGTATTTAAAATATATATGAAACAAACAATCAGATGAAGTATGAGTCTAAAGACTTGATTTACTTTTATAATAATAGTGAAAGTCATTGCTGAACGTTAAAACGGATAAAATTTCAGTGAATCAGGAAAATTATTTATTTATGTAACATTTACGTAAAACGTTGTTTGAGTAAAAACATGATTGCAATAAATTTTATTTTTGCCTCGAAAAAAATTGAAAGATTTTGTGTCTGTAAAATATTTCAATATTTTTAGATCTTACATGAATACTGTAATTTTATAAGTGATCAGTTAAACGAGAATTTGTTGATTGTCCTTGAGAAATGATGAGAACAGAATGAAGAGTTATATGAGTTGCAAAAGATCTCACTTAGAAGAAAGTGACAGAGACTCGACAATTTATTTTTTAAATGAACGTAGTTAGAGTAAGCGCCACGAACGAAGGTGGGTGGCGCAGGTTGAGGGAGGAGAGGCAAGTCCAACGTTGCCACGGTGCACGTGTAAAATACACAAACACGATAACGATGTACTGAGGTCATGCTCTATCTGCTACCTGAAGATGAATGGCTGCGCAAAGGGAAGGAGGTTGTTACGAGCATGGAAAAACACTAAAATAGGCAATAATGAAACATCGCGCTTACTATTGGGCTGTTAATTATTTATGGTTTGATTTCAGTTATTTATTCCACAAATACTATTTTCTAAAATGTTTTAGAATACAGCGGGAAGTAAACATTCACTTGTTACAGGTTCAGTTTGCTCAACGCTGTAGCTAAGTAAACTTGGCTGCTCCACTGTCATTTAGCAACCGCAAAAGAACAACGTGCCGTAATCAGTTTTATATTGTAGTGCGAAACGAATCATCACTGGAGATTAAACATAAATCCATCACTTCGAAGCAAAAAAAAATGGAATGGAAAGAACTTCAAACTTCAGTGAAAAAGGAATTCAACCGTTAATATTCACAGGGAAAATTTTATGACTCAGAAGGGCCAATTAAGAAACAGCAGGAATACAGGGTAACTGTGTTGAAATATGATGTCATTGTAAACATTTATATTCCACTGAAAAAATAAAATAAATGACTACATTTACTTTGAACCCTGTTTTTAATTAATTTGGAAAGTATTAAGGGTGATAGTTCTTTAAAAAATAATGCAGATGAGAGGCAAATGTGGGAAAAAATGGGCGATGCAAGCAGAGATAGGAAAATTGCAGGTGGCTATAGGAAATATGATTTGGGAAATTAAAGTAATTTCTTCGTACAGTGTCGTACAATACTCGACTAAAATGTTAACAATAGTAACAATAATTGTTTACAACTACTATAAGTAATAAGAAATGTTTCAAGTGTTTTCTTATTTTAGAGCAAAGTTGACAGTTTCTAAAGTGTAACACAACTCAGCTTAATCCTGTTTACGGGCCGCTACAATTTACGCGATCCGAGACACTAATTTGTTTAAGTTTCTTTCCCGCTCTCCAGAGTTTTGAGTTTTAATTGCTTTAGGTGGTGGCAGCCAGCCGAGACTTGTTTGCGTGGGCGTTGCTCCTCTCTCTGCCGACGTGTCACTTTAAATTGCATAAATATTGACACTTGCCGCCTGCCGAGGGTGGAGGGTGTAGTAGGGTGGGTTTCGCCGTGTGTCAGAAAATACGATACTTGTTCCATTAGAAGGGCGACCGGCGAGGTATTTCAGACAGGAAGCGCAGTCTCGCAGCTTAATGCGTCTCTAATGGAACTTTTCGTTACGGCTCGGCTGGGAAAGGCGATTCCAGAATATTAATGGGATATGTTGTAGAGCTTCTGCCAACGCCTCTAAACTCGGCGAGGAATGAAAAACAGTTGTATAAAGCCATAAAACCCAAGCACACAAGATTACAATGTTAGGAGTCACTTGATCTTTATTTCAGAGTGTAATTAACTATACAGGGTGATTCTATGGTCATGGGAAAAACTTGTAGGAGTGGTGCAGCTTACTAAAACACATTTTTTGTATATGAATATACGGTCGGAAGTGAATCGTTGGGCACGAACATAAAACGTGACACATGAAAAGAAAAACATTGTTTATTTACAATACCAACGCAAAGTTCTTCATTGCAATGTAACGTTTACAATAAATGCTCAATAATAAATGATCGGTAGCGTTTAAGGACTAATTGTGTTAACAGATTATAAGATGATAGGCATTTCGTTAAAATGACGAGGTGTATCAGATCACGGATGACCAGACACACTACTGCCCTCTGCCAACAGTATTGGCAGACAATCACAGCTGCCTAGTTTGCATTACTGTTGGTGGTCGCATTACTACACAACAGTTGTCATGAGAGTAATATGCTTTTTCTTTTGTATATTAATGATCTTCCAGAATATATGGAACCTATAAAATCTGTCTTATACGCAGATGACACTAATTTGTTAATTACGGACATTGATTTAAATAATCTCAATGCAAAGATTGAGACTGCATATAGAAACATAAATACGTGGTTCTCCGCCAATTAATTAACGGTCAATGTACAGAAAACTAAGTTAGTTCGTTTTACAACAGAAATCAACAACATCGTAACGGATAGGTTCTCAGGCCATGCGACTTTCCTCGGCTTGCAGGTCGACAGTAAATTAAAATGGAACATGCACATTGATCACCTTGTGCGCAAACTTATTTCTATTTGTTACTCATTGAGACTATTGATGCAACAAGTTGATACCAAAACGAGCTTCACTAGTCTATTTTGCCAACTTTCATTCACAAATTTGTTGCCAACTTGGGCAATTGTTCTCGTAGTGTGGAAGAGAAAGCTGCAGACCTCTGTTCAAAATACTTCATATTCTGACTCTACCTAGCGCTTACATATTAGAAATACTAAAATTTGTTAAACGCAACATGAACCTTTTTGCAAGTAACAGGGACAATCATGGAGGAACCGTTCAGTTCTCAGGTGTGACAAGCACAGCCTCAGTCTCTACGAGTCTAGTGTTCATTTTTCGCACTATTTAACAGCCTTCCTGAACATGTAAAGACCATTAACAACTACAACTGATTCGTCAAGGAGTGTAAAACTTTTCTTGTAAATGGAACGTATTACTCCGTACACGAATTTTTTAATCGGTCTCACATTCGCTGAACTGCCTTGCCTACAATATTGCCTAATATGCTACAAATAAATAAATAGTGTGTCCAGTTTTCCCCTTTTGGTTCTGTTTTCCTGCCTCTGCTTTCTGTTTAATAAATATCCATGACGACATCTCTCCGTACCTAGCGATAGGAGATGAATACCAGGAAGTGATAAGTGTTGTGTCATGTTTCTTATAGATAGTGTGTATGATTGTGGTGTCTAGACAAATGTGAAATGATATAACTTTTTTATGTGTGTGTGTAACCTATTAATATTAATTTTGTTTATATGTAATTTATCTACTGTACATTTGTGACGAATCTTATTTCCTCATTAGAGGGCTAATGGTGAATAAATCTATCTAAATGAGTATTATTGGATCCCGACCAGCCCTGCTGATTTTGGTGCAGTGATGGTGGAGTTTATAAGAAAACTATTCATGCGACAGAAGACACACACAATTACATGGAAAAAGGTTTCAAGTGAGAGCTAGTTTTGGAGGATAGATTTAAGTTATTAAAAGGAAGTAAATGAACAGATTTAGTGATGAAGATAGTTACTTTAAGATAGATATGGAAGAAAGTGTTATATTTGAGAAATATTGACAGTTTACAACATATAGATTTAAGTGTAGTAAATTGGAAAAGTCCAGTCCGGTGGCTTACGACCACCGCATAATTTTTAAGCTTACTTCAACCATTAACAAATATATATCGGTCATCTGATTAAATTAACGAAAAACAAAAAACTATTACACCATCAGATCACCTACCACTATGTGAATTGCGCATTAATTCATGTTTCTATAAATTATGACCTTGACATTTCAGTCAAATATTAACTGAAACAGAGAGCAAGTAAACTGTATTAATTAAATTAAAATCTAAACATATAATTTTTCGATGATGTTTCGCTCAGTTTTTAAATAAATAATCATTAATATTTAATCACTAAATCGGAATCAGTAATAAAAGAAATATTGTAAATTTCATCTCAGCATCTTCTATTTATTCTTCTTCTTCTATGGTTCCGCAGCCCGATATCGGGTCTCTACCTCCAGTAGTAGCTTCCTCCAAACTTCTCTGTATAAGTCTATTCTCCTCCAGTTCCTCAAATCCATTTTCCTTTTTATGTTCTTCTCTACTTCGTATATCCATCTGTTCCTTGGTTTTCCTGCCTTTCTTTTACCTCCCATATCATTGTATAATGCCTTGAAAGGCATTTTCTTTCCTTTTCCATGCGTTGCACGTGTCCTATCAATTCCATTCTCTTTAATCTAATAGCTGTTGCGTAGGTCATATATTTCCTTATTACATCTGTGTCTCCATATGCCATTTTCATTTTTTGGGCCCCAAATTCTTCTTAAGATCTTTATTTCAATGATGTTAATCGCTATCTCCTCTTTCTTGTTTAGTGTCCAGCCCTCACTTCCATAATATAGTATTGGCCTAATCATGGTTTTATATATCCTCATTTTTGTTATTCTATGTGTTGTTCTTAGTTTAAAAGCTGGTAGTAGTGAGAAATACGATTTATTTGCCAATGTAATTCTCCTCCTGATTTCATGCAGTTCATCTCCATCTTTGTGTAATTTGGATCCCAGATATATAAAGTCATCGCTTATTTCTATCACATCTCCATCTATGTCCATCCATCCTTTATTCCCAAATTGCCTACGCGACTGAATCATCCTTTTTTTAAAGTTTATTTCTAGACCAACCGTTTTGGCATGTTTCTTTATATGCCTCCTCTGCTGCTTTAGTTGTTTTTGATATTACTACCACGTCATCAGCATATGCCATTATTTTTGATGACTTGTATGCTATAGTTTTGGTTGTATCTATTTTTGTTTGTCTAATGGCTTACTTTAGAGCCAAATTAAATATTATTTGAGCCAGTCCATCGCCTTGCTTTAATCCTTGGTTAGTCTCGAAATTTTCTGTTAGTTGGTTCGGAATTTTGACTTGATTTGTTTATTACCTCACGAATAGTAGGTGCGAATATTCTTTGTGGTTGGGAATAAAAGTTCCGCATTCCAGGGTTGTTTCTGGTAAGTTCCCAATGATTATAGGAAGTGCTTCAATCATATTATGAAATATTTGTGGATAATGTTCTTAACTTGTCGCAAGTGGCGTATTATGGAGAAGTAGGTCACACAAAAACTGCACTTGGGACAGATGATAGTGATAACACGTGAAGTGGTAATGGGATCTGAGCGGGCTTCGTGTGAACTTGTGACCTTTATGACGCAGGCAGCGGTACAAGAAGCACGCAATAACACTTCAGCCACCGCACGAGGGACGACTTAGATTCCAAACTTCCAGGAATTGTATTTTTTTCTGATGCCCTGTTTCAAAATCTGTAGCAAGACACACGAATTTACCCTACCTGTTTTACTTTCTTTACATATCAACAAAATACTGTTTTTTTTATTATCAATGAGCAGTTAATGTTGGAAATATAAATGTGCGATTCTGGTTTCGCGGAATGGATTCAGATATACTAAATACCTGTTAGTATAAGTATTGAGTACGTATGATGTGTGGCTCGACTTATTCCGAACTGTAAACGCATCAAACCTCAGTACTAAAACGAGTGTTGCAGCAGTATAACGCACATATATAGTACATCATGAAACAAAGGTGATATCGTAGCACGATTATCATTTATAATCAAAGTTGACACACAAAATTATTTATCCAAATAAATCTTTACATAGCCTAGAATCAAGTGAATTTTGATTATATTTACGTCTCACGTATTAGAGATTCAGAGATCCATGCCATCTAAACATTTATCTGACAGTCTGATCGCTTTTTATAAGAAACGTAACTCTATAAAACTTTATTTTGTTGTTATATAGAGATGTAGGCAATATAAAATTACCACGCGCCAACTTGAGATATTTTAAGTTCTAGGACACGTTTATTTGGCTTTACAGACTATCTCGTGAACTGTTTTTCTCTGAAAAAGGAAGAATATCATGTGATTATCTTAACTTGACATCCACCAATTGAAAGTTTTGAAATTTAAAATTGAACCTGCCCAATTGATTTTCATATTCGTTTAGTATTTTTCCATTGATCTCCAAACGAAAAAAGGGATCAAGGACGTGGTATCATATGACGCAAGGTGCTTAATCAATGGTTAATTTATTAGTAATAAAGTAAAGTGCGAAACTCATTTAGGCCATATTTCAATTTACGTAATTTTATCATCAGATTGCAGCTGAAATAGTTCATGCTGATTGTGAACAAAAATGTTCCATTTCAATAATCGGGAATTTGTGATTTCGCATTTGAATTCAACTCTATGATCAATTAAATCTCTCTTAAGGGACAGGGTTATCATCAGTGGGTAAACCAAATATTTGTTGTAAAGAGGAGGAGAAAATATAAATTTATAGATAAGAGCGATGAAGTAACAAAAAAAATTCAAGTAGAAAACTTTATATCGGATCATTCATAAGTAACGGGATTAATAAAGATAGACGCAAGCTTTATCTCATCAATAGTATATACCATGGCAATTCATTTATGCCAAAAGTTAACCATAACGCCAAAAACACGCACAATATTCTCATCATGATATGAAAATCAGCTAGTATTAAATTCAAAGGAAAGATATCCAATAGTTGCAGGACAAAATACATTTTGAGTATTACGATGCTTTAGTTATATTGACAAAGTGATTGCATTATTTACAAAAATTTAAAGCCGCATAGTTATCAGATCAACGAAATTTAAAATCAATCGATTAAAATAAAATAACGATGACGGTCAAAATATCTAATAACTCCACGGAATTTTCAATTAATTTTGATACACCAGAGTAAATATTAGTGTTGCGGGTACGAACGGATAACTAAAAAAATGCTATTTTTGAGAAAAGTATATTTGAAAACAGCATTACAGGTATTTGGAATAACCCAAATTTATTTTTAATGAATAAGAAACATAGCTCTTTTTAGCACCTGACGAAATGGAAAAGGATCCCAGAAACGTTTTGTGGTATTTATATTACCTTTTTTTCTGTATTATTTTCAATCAGACGTAAATTTTTTTATTTAATTTTTAAATGAATAAGAAAAGACCAAAAAACATTTAAACTATACGGACGTAAAGAATTAGTTTTTATTAATTTTCTTTTAACAGCTACTTTCTAAGTGTAAAACTTAACGGAATAATATATTAATAAAAATATCAGAGAAAATTATGGAAAATCTGCAATTAAACTACAAACTTTTAATGAAAAGAACATTATTTGGCATAAATACGTCTTACGAAATATATCAAAATATCTCTGACTTTTTCCAACAACAATTAAACATAAATTTATTTTATTTTGTCGTCGTCATAATCATTCTCAACGGCATCCTCGTTTGATGTGGAGCTCGTTGAAATTTGAGTTTACAGAAAGGTTATGTTGCACGTTGATCATGGTTGCGAAACATACGGCAGTAGATCTCGAATATATCTTTAATTTTTCAGAAGCACAGGCCAATCATAAAGTAGGTAATGAAAGTTGACATCGCTCTTCGTATCCGGAGCTGTAGAGAGCTCTGAGAAAATTGGAGCGCAAATTTAAGGTTATTTTAAAGGCGAAGAAAGAGGGAGCTGAATAAAAGATTATTTACCCTATTTTTCAATTTCCCAGAATCCAAGAAATCGAAAAAATTACAGCATCGTTGAATTCGCATCGCCGTATATATGGTTTGTATAAAATCATATAATACAATTATGTATTTTTTTCTTTAAATAACTGATGCATATGGCGATTTAAATAAAATTGTTAATAAACAATTTCGTATCCTTTTATTCGGTGGGTAGATTAAAAGTACTTGTTTCTCTTATTTAAAAATCAAGCAATCTTTTCAAAATGTATATGTAATCTGATACAAAACCGTTAAGACAATTAAGATAAGAATCTAAAGAACAGAGAAAAAAATATTGGAAAGCTGATAGAAAGCTGACGCCATTAGTTGGTTTTGTCACGACGTCTTCAATCTTAGTTTCCTTCGCTGCTATCAGAAAGAAAGACTTTGCGTTCGGATCTCGAAGAATAAGTCAGGTTGTCTTGTTATCAGCAGCTCTGTCAGCATAAATTGGATCCTCCATTTTTCTCACGTACCTGAAATCGAACTTCTAGGACCCTGAGGTATTATGAATGGTTATACAGGAAATTGTTTATTGATTTGTGAATAAATATATCGTTTTAACTTCAATTTGAATGATTTATTTAATTTAACTACAGTCTTTTATTGCAATATTCTATTACATTCACACCAACAAATTTATTTAAGACAAAATAAAATTTGTTTTCTTGTTTGTCATTATATTTTAGCCAGATCCTTTTTTTTGTGAGGAAAAGAATAAAAATTTCTTCCATTCTTTTCGTTAATGTATTTGTCTCTGCTTCAGCTCGTATATCTCGCGAGGAAGCAGGCTTACGTTTCAGAAACGCCCAGTTTCTGTCGCAGCAGGCGTGGGAGTGGGATTTACGAAATCGAATCGGTACACTGCAATGATCCGGGATAAACGATCGCTGCGAAGAAGGATTAGTCTGAGGTGAGTTAGAAATATCTGGAGAATACGGACGAAAGACTATACGGCAGAATTAGCTTACGGATAAATATGGAACAATTGTAAAACTCGCTTGGCGATTACTAGAGCATTCAGATTTTAGATAATTGGCTGTTTACGTTGAAGACGGACTTAAGTAATTTGTTGAAGGATTAAAAATAGAGCTGTTGAACGACACCTCCAACAAGTAAAATCAGTATTCTGAATCCTGCCGTCTATTAATAATGCTAATGTTTCATTATTTATTTCATACGAAATATATTTTTATTAGTGTTATATTTACGCATTTTTAAACGGCCACACCGTTAAAACCGATTTTTTAGTTAGTATTGAAATCAATTTCAATTTCCAAGAGTTTTTTGGAAATGATTTATTCCGTATATTAAATTCAACGCTAGCCTTGAAATTGACATTCACGACGGAAAAAGAATTATAAGCTTCAATGTAATATTATTTTACACATTTGAGTATGTTTTTTTGGGTGTGAAATGTTTACTTTTTAACGGAATGACAATTATATGCAATAAAATAAAACTGTTAACTGTTATTTGTTCGCATAAAAATATATATTCAAATCGCTATATATATTCACTCGGGTGAATATATTATTACTGGAAATCTAGGGGAAGAAAGGAAGCAATCTACGAGAGAGCTCCCGTGGGAGCAGGCTGCCTCCAAACCTGGTCGAGGCATGGAGACGGAAATGCTGAGCTCTACAGATATTCTCACCTCCAGCCTACGGACTAAAGAGGCCGACATACCTGATACCGGTTTCTGTCAATTCATTGTGAATGCCAGTTTGGTTCCTTGAAGTATAGCCCGGGGGCTATCTTATTGCCCCAAGCGCATCCTTCATTTTCATCCCTTCATATACTACTAGAGGGACTTGGCCATCGTGTGGATTATCCTCAAGTAGTGTATTTCTGAAACAAACGTTGAGTACCGAATGGGAACCGTTGTTACTTGATGATGATAATGTATGTAAATGAACTACTAAAAACAAATCTAAATCCATACCATCGCAAAATTCTTTATGTGAACATATAACTTATAGATGAAATAAACTTTAGACATTTGACTATTTGTTATCGGCGTTATTCAAATGTGGTAGCTTCATTTTGGCATTATCCTTAGTGTCTTCCTGATGATGATTGCCAAATTCTTTCAGTTGCCACCTGGCGGTTGAATCCTGGTTCTTGAATTCATTGCATATCAAAATTTAACTAACGAATCACTTTTATCTTCTTTCGTCTGTACTTTCATCCCGCTTCTCTCGACATTTTATCCATCATTTTATAACTTTTCTGTTCTTTATCTGTCCTCTGCGTACACTTTTTGTCTTATCTTCCTTGTTTCATGAAATCGTATTATACACCCGCTTCTTAGTGGATATCGCACCACTTTACCCTGATTCCACGGTTACAGAGGAACAATCAAATTAAGACTAATTTACTGTTTGTCAGTTTTTTTGGGTAAGCCTTTTATACAAATTCTCTTAGCGACTAAATGCAGAAAATAGCTTTCATTCATTTGGCTGCTTCTTAGGTGAGTGATGAAGCAGTTGTTAATCTCTATTTCTACTTGGATGTTCCTGCTTTCACGAGCGTCAATCCGCTCGATCTGAAGTGCACGTGCGCAGAATTTAAATGCAATTATAAATTTTAATTTAGTGAATTAAATTATTACAAAAAATTTCCGAAACGTACGGTACTTTGCTTTTAATTATTTTTACCATTTATTGGTCTGCTGTTTGGATATTTCTCAATGAAATAGTAAAATAATTAATATAAAATATATGTGATTTTATTATTATTGAATCATTTTAAATGATTAAGATTACAAATTCATCATAATTATTTAAAATCTAAATCTTATACACCATTTAGTTTATTTCAAACGTTTATTTAAAAAATGAAACGCTTGATGGGATACTGTAACATGAAACATGACTACCGACTTGGGAGGAGGACAGACATTGATAGTACACATTAATTAATTGAATTATGAGGACAAATGTTTATGCTAAATTTAATGTTAGTAATTACGTAATGAATGGGAATTGAACCCGTGCCACATACCTGTATGGAGGAAGCGCTTAAAATCAACGTTCCTTGTATTGTTTCATTTTTAAGATTCTTCTCTTCTAAGAGTGATAACTACACATATCCAAACCGTACCACGATTCATCCTTGACTTCAAACTATATATTTCCTCGTCTTATTTGATCCGTCTCGTAGAATCCTATGTGCTTGTGTGATTAATTCCCTGTAAAGTTCTACAAGGAAATCCGAATATAATACTTCACGTCTTACATATTTAACGCAAGAGGAGTGTAGAGTAAAAATAACTAAAGAACAACTTACTTTTGAACATAAATGGGTCTTAAAATGTCACCCAAATCTCTAAATCGTTAACCGTGACTTATATCAGTTTCTAAGACAAAAGACGGGAATGTTCTGTTGAACTGCACCAGTATAACCGTAATTTTAATGAGACCGATGTTCTCTAACGTACATGGACTCTTCATCCTGAGAGCGAAAGCCACATTGGTAGAAAAAGAGGTCAACGCATGGACATGAGATTAATATTTCGAGAGGAGTTATTGAGTATGAACGAGTACGTCCCCATCCCTTTTGACTATTATTATCTACATATTGCTCGTCTGGCCTAGTCTTCATTTTGGCAATAACAGCCAAACGAATCTGTAGATCATACTGGTTTATAGCTCCATAGTCGTAAAAATGTATGAATATCAAGGCATTTTTAATCATTTGTATTTACTTTTAAATGCATCAATTGTACTAGTATATAGGCAGTAAAAACACTTATGAAATCTGACCTCAAATTTTCGTAGCCGTTCATTGTGTATAAAAACGGTTAAAAATGCAAGCATGGCTAGTAAATTTATCTTGGTCACATTGTCTGAGATATTTTAAATTTAAACAATGCTAATTGTCTTATGAATCGTTGATGCTTTGTATGTAATACATTTCTGAAATATTTATCAACGTAATGGTTTCAATATATAATTTAAATTACATAAATATGTAATGAAAATAGAATAATCTCGTACTTCTTGATAATGTGCAAAATTATTAACGCTGTTTTGACTTTAGTGCCTGAACCACAATTTGTACATGTCAAGAAAATGTATTTTCAGTTAAGTGCAAAAAATTATAATTCGTTTGGAGAAATTTATACTCGTAATTCGTCTCCTCTCTATTATATTTGCAAACATGTAATTATAATTTAGTACATAATTGATGATTTTAGGTTTCGTCACGAAAATATTTAAGCTAAGTTCAACCAGTTTTCCCTTGAAAATATGTCTTATGCCCTAAGTATATGTCGAATAAAAAATATGTATTCGCTTAAAATTTTCATCAGGTTTTCGTACCCGACTTAACGGGTATTCCGGCATAATATCTCATCGTTAAACAAAAAAAAATAAAAAATATGAATAAATTTTCATTACTTTCTAATAATTAATAGTAAAAATATCACTAGTTATATGTTGTCAATTAGCCGAGCTTCTCGGTTTCAGTGCAATTATCGATAATATCAATTTTCTTTAATTAATTATTTTTAAATAATTTACTCGAAAGGTGTGCAGCTCTAATTGGCAATTAATTCTTCTAAAGTATGTAACTTTACTGTCCAGAGTTTTGTGTGTTACTTATCGTCTACTTCTCAGTCGAGAGGGAAAATTAATATGAACTATTAAAAATAGCATCTGACACTACGACTTGTTGATAGTCAAGTTTTTACAGAAAATTTGTCCCGATTAAAGTATTTACATTTGTGAATATAATTATAAATAATTAAGCCAAGGTGTCTAAATTTAAAGTTATGTTAATAATGAAGTTCTTTCATATGTTTTTACGGAAATAGAACGTTTTATACCTCGTCATTAAATCGTGCAGGACAATTGATTTGCAACAGGTACTAATGTTAAAATCGAATGAGTCATATGTGCAGGCTTCCCTGCGATACACATTGTCATTAGCGAGGAACGTGAATTATATATATTATGTCGACATTTTCCTGTATGGTTACAGCCTTATCAGATAGGACCGTGAAAACATGCAAACCAAACAGCGTAATGCACATGAATATATTAGTTACAGAATGAATAATTTCACATCCAAATAACCAGGAAACGTCACTTCAATTTACTTTGAGGAGTATAAAAAATTGTGAATAATGATTAGGTGAAGAACGTAGGGAAGATAGAAACTTTTTCGGTCGATGCGTAGTGTTTTACACGTAGTGGATTTTTACAATTCCCGCTTGGCACTTTAGATAAGAGTTGAAAGGCTGTGGAAGGTGGAACCAGAAATTCCTCCAACAAAAATTGATAGTAATTTTCATACAGTTTACTTACTTTTTATTTCGCAATAAAAACACAATTATAAATATTTATTACATTTATTTTACGTATTTTACTCGATGTCCATCACAGATACTCTCATTCTTTTTTCCTCTGGTTTCAAAGATATTACAGTAATTAATTTTAATGTAACTCATTTCATTACAAATTGCCCGAAAACGGTTGATGGTAAATTTATTTCCGAGATTATGAAAATCTAATCATTATATAGATTTCAGAAGCTATGAGCTTCATACTATTAAGCACAATTCTCTTATTAGTTCCACATTTACCAATCTAATTTCAAAGACGATTAGGCTGTTTCATGATCGAACGTGTAGCTCTATAACACATTTATTAACGACTATCTGGTCAACCCTCGTCATGCAGAATTAAATTTGGGACACAAAGACTTGTCTGCGATATATAATATTGATGGGAAATATTTGGGACCATTTTTTAATGGTCTACTTATAGCTCATAATTCCAGTATCAAGCTTATGCGTTATTCAATCTGTTAAAATATGGTTTTGAAGATTCTATATTTTGCCTACAGAGAGTTTCACATTGTTAAAATCTTTTTTTTTTTTACCGAAAAAGTTTTATGGAAATCGGCCGCCCGATTTCTTGTGAAAAGCGAACAAATTCAGTTTGAGAGAAAGACAGGAGTTTAAATAAGATTATTCACTAACAAGTGAACGTAAAGATAACCCAAAATTACTCGATTCTAAGGCATTAAGTTTTCATATAATTTATGTAAATGTGTTTTATTAAATTAATTTAAGTGTTCTGCAAACACAAGAAATTTTTTATTAAAAATTTTAACTATGATGTATCATTATTAATCGTACTCTTGTTACGGTTTTCTATTGTCAAAGAAGAAGAAAGAGTCCGACGTTTCGAACAGTAAAAACTCTGTTGACAAATTATTTCAATAGTATTTTTCAAAACACGGCTAAATATGATAATTCATCGTAATGCCTTATTAGTGTGCGGTTATAATATTAATCTGGATTAAATAAGGATATTGAGAATTAACATGTTCAAGATCACGATGGATACATCAAATAAAAAATTCTTGTTACTGCAGTTAAATAGAAGTTTTTCTTTATTAACTAATCCGTGTTAATTAAATGGAGTTAAATTTATGTGAATTAAAAAATAATGATGAGTTCATGCTTTACTTTGGATATAAGTCTAATAAATAATTTATTATTTGTTATTCTGTAGAAAAACGTACGGAAAATTATGTTGAAATACGGACGGCGACATAAAAACATAAAACCTCTGTTATACGTTTTATTAATTCACAGTTATCTTGTTACGCAATATGTTAAGAAATGTAGTATATATTTTTAATTTATAATTTTGTATTCTGCGCAATGGTAAGTAGCAGGCATTATAATAAAATTTTCCCTACCAATTATGGTACAATATATCGAAACACAAAATTGGATTAATTGAAATTCAATTGGCTCTGTAATTCAATTAATGTATAAGTTAATTGTTAATTAAGGAAAATAAATAAATATTCGTTGCTTCTAACACGCATATCGTCGTTGCAAGTGAATAGTGTAAAACAATATAAATAGCAAAAGTATTTTCAAAAACTGTTTCATTACGTCAGTTGCAACGATTTTAAGATAGAATTTGAATATAATCAATTTCTAGATGTTCTTTAGTATTACCTTCACATGATATTTATTATTTTCGGAATTATTTAGATAATATCAATTGTGTTTAATATGGATCAGTAAATATAATAAGTTTGGACCAACCTAAAATATTTCTAATTTTTTTTAAACACAATTTTGAAAAATTTGGTTAATATTATCTGGAGTTTGTTCCCAGATGAGCGATTCAGCGGTTTCTGTCGTTCTCACGGTTCTGTGGGTATGGCAATAGGCCCTTGTTAAGCCGTTATTCATCAGTACTGCCAAATGGACCGATGTTAACGTGATGTTAGTATGACGTGATTAACCTCTTTGATACTGTTTAAACGAGCTTGTTGCTCGTTTGTCTCCAAAGTAGATCCTGGTGACATCTACACAACACACGCTTTAATCATCGACACAGAAGGTTTTGGACGATTAGTGTCGATTGTTTACGGTTGTGAAAATTAAATGTGGCGAAACACAAATGAAACAGGCGATTGTGGTAGTCACTTTAGCAAAGGTAATTCAGGTTCCATTTAACTAACCACCCATTGTGGAAACAGATAAGAAGCTAGAGTGCGGTTACACAGAGTTCTTTTATGAAAGGAACAATGAAAGTGTGCGTAAGTTATTTTTACATTATGAATCAATATTCATTTATGTAATATATAACAATAATGTCTCAATATACGGATTGTTGTTTTTCATTTAAATCAAACATATATAGCACGTCCAACAAAATAAACGAAGTAATGATTAATTCAATTGTTGTCCGTTGATAAAGAATTATTTATATTGTAGACTATATAAAATATGTAGGAAAATAAAGGTTTTCCTGAATTAAACATTCACAATACTTTTTTTTTCAGAATTATATATTTTTTTTTACTTGGAAATATTATTAAGTGTGGATACAGACAGATTATGTAGATAAAAAAATCATTAACTTTACTTCTCTTGTGGTTCGGTGTTTTGCAGGAGAATCTGTTGAATCACGAAATAGCTAATATAGTTAAAATTAAAAATTCCTTTACTAAATTTTTATTAAGTTACTCTTTTATGGCAAAAATAAAAAAAATAAATCCTTTTTCAATTATTATATCCAAGAGTTTGATTTATTTTTAAAAATTAGTAAAAGTCAGCGGATGATCAAAATTTATAGTGGTTCATGGACTATTTTTTAGGACTCGTGGAGAAAGAACTGATGTGTAAATTAATCAGAGTCATAATTTATTTATTGAATGAACAAGACTGCTGAATCTTTACCTCATCTCTAAATCTTTGTGAAATTGATATTAATGAAACAAGTTAGAAAGAAATCGACAGAACCAGGAATCCGTATTCAATATAATTTGCTTTTGGATATATTCATAATATACACCGGGTAAATCTTCGATCTTTGATATCATTGCTTTTGTTTACCCCACCTCGTAGTGTGATATTTATTATATTACCTAATTTTGGTTTTTATTGGCTACTTATATATATAAGTATATATTGTAATAAACACAAATGATAGGCTTTTTAAATGAAAAAAATCAATAAAATTTACAAACAATAGATTTTTATTGTGGCAATAACTCAAACAATTACGAAATTTATAATATGGAATTTGTCAGGGTCTTTACTGGGTTTGATAATGGACAAACCGATAATATTTATAATCTTATCAACAACAAATTACAATTAAAAGAGAAGGAATTTACTTGTCAATTAAACTAGAACGAAATTTACTTGTGAACGAGATTAAAAAAAAAAGATTGACTCTAATTAACAATTTTAATCAAAAAGAGAACGAAATCAGACGGCTATCTTTCAATTTACGTTTACATAATTAAGTGTTTTTAATTGTTACTTACGTCTGGCCAGCATTCCATCGTACCTTTATTTTCGAGAACACTATTATAGGTTTTACACAGCTTCGAATCTCACAGATTCTAAATAATTTTTTTATATGTCATCAGGAATTCGGATGATCCTCCTTTTGTCATCTAGCGGTTGACCGCTCGCCTTAGGTGAACTCTACGATTCGTCGATTGTGTAGTCTTTATTGTTCCGGACTTAAACCGAAACTTTTGCTATTTCTGGCCGGCTATGCTCACAAAAACTGCCTTTTGTGTGCAGGTTTCGACGTTATACTTTTATGAATGTTTTACTTTGTCCTGATAATTGCCAACCATGTTGAATTCTCCTTCCAAAACTGTTATACGTCGACGAGGTCTTTCCGTGAACCGTCTCTCAACAAATCTCCCTATGAACTCAACTCCTCAATACCTTAATGCAAACTGTACTTTCGTCTCAATGTTTCTTACGAACTGAACTCCTCAAGATCTTAATGCAAACCGTACTTTCAATATCTTAATGCGAACTGTACTTCACCAAACCTTCCTGCCAACTGAAACTCTCGTCCTGCTATTTGAGCGCGTATACGCCATTTTGACGGGCCTTCCGACAAAGGAACCGAGCCAGTTTTTCTATTGTTGTTTCAAAGCTCCTGCCGCTAGAAAGGAGTTCTCAAACAATTTATATTTTTAATTTCACAATTAATGTCTTAATTAATTGGCATTACAATATATATATATATATATATATATATATATATATATATATATATATATGTTAATTTTAAACTAATACAGACGTTTTCATATTTTGAAACAACTTGACATAAGCATTTGTCTAAGACGACAAATGATTTCTTTGTCTCAACAAGTAATGGAAAACATACGCCAGTCAATCACGAGGTGAGTCCTGAGTTGGGAATTCGTATTGGCACAGGATGTCAGCTGAACGTGCATATCTGAAGACCTGTTTGGTAACTATGTAATTGAAACAATTGTTCATCTAGACCCACGGAATGCGATAATAAAATACAGGCAAAGAAATTATACAGTATTGGGAGATTGTGAAACTATAATTGACAATATCTTATTGAGTGGGACAGACAGATCAGGTAATATTCAGTTAGCTTGTTAGAAGCTGTTAGTTCAGATTGTAAAGAAATTGTAAATAGTTAATCATCCAGCCAACGTCGGAGCCGAATTTAGCAATGTTTACTTTTTGAAGCAGTTGACAAATACGTCTGGAGATATCACTGCACGCTGAAGTCGCTATGTTTAAAGTTTACGTAAGTTGTAGTACACATACGGGCGCCAATATCGCTACTTTTTTATGAAGCGTGTTCAGTATCGGTTTATTAAAATAATATTTTATTAATTCAGATTTAGTTTCAGTCAGTTAATTCATATATTGTAATGAGTGTTCTGACTTAGGACACACTTGTAAGCCTAGGATAATAATAATTTAAATTTATCTGATCAAAATTCATAAAATTTTCAATTACACAACATTTAAAATCTCTATATTGAAAAATAACTTGTACTGGATTTTATTTCTGAGTACATTATTTAAAGGAATTTATTCTGATGTAACTTCATTCAAGTCCGCAGATGGGATAAATATTTGACCTTATATATAGCATCATGGTATTTAGAGTTTGTCACATATCACCCGCAAGAATTCAATTTTGTATACGCGACTGCGCATTTCGACCAGTACAGCAAATTTTGAAAAGAATTTAATTACACGAAACTATGTTCCCAGAGAATCATGGTCCCTGACATGGATTTAAACAGAAATAAAAATCTTGTTGTGAAAATTAAACGGAAATCAATATAATATCTATGGCTCTTGTAAAATTTTTAAACCATATATACTTTTAGTGCACATTGCAATTTTAATATTAAAATATAAATTCAATTCTATTCGTGTTTGAGGTTCCAGTTGATATAGTGGCGAATCGTAGTAGCTCCCATATGTAAGATTGGTTGATAAGCTGAATCTGGTCCTTTCAAGATTTATTAATGTACTAGCTGGGTGCCCGACATTTTCCGGGTTGACATAATTAAACTCAGCGATATCCATAACCCCGGATATGACTCCAATCGTCGTGTGTTTTTCCGTTATTTGTATGTAATATCCAATCTCCCCATCCCAAAAAGGATTGAAATTATATACAACAACATCGGGAGACACACTATCATTCTGAAACCCAGATAAATATTTATCCGACGCAACTATCGGCAGTTTTAGTATGTTTGAAAATTTCCACCTGCGATCACCCTGTGGGTGGTAGACGTGTCTTATCACCACGGTGTTTGTGTCCTGTTTGAAAGGAACCCCTTCTACAAATTTTGGTCGAAATTGTTCCCCGCGTTTAAATTTGTATGTGGAACTTACACACATATATGCAATTTTTTTATTAGAAGAAGAAGATAAAATCAGAAAAGTATCTCATGAAGAGTTTTATTATTTCCCTTATATTAAAATATTTATTTTTATTTCTAAAGGCAGTTATTCCGGTACATTAATATTTAAATTGTGTTAAAGCACTTTAAATTATTGTTTTTAATTATTTAATCCTTAAGTACCTATTACATAATTTTTTTCTACATTACAAATTAATTTAATTCTTTTATAACTTTTGACCACGCCAAACTCTTATTGTACATATTGAAAAGGGGGATGCGGAACGGTAGAGGAAGATAGCCAAGGGTTAAATAGGGCACCCGGGATATAGTTTAAGGATCCTATCCACCATTCGCCTAAAAGTAATGCAGGAAAACCATTGAAAACCTTCCGATGGCGGGAGAGGGGTTTTCTGTGGGGACGCAGCACTCCCTTCTGCGTGCCTCGATCAGTTTAGGAAGCAGTTGGCCGACTGTTCCAATTGAAACAGAAAACAACTCTTACCGTATTCCCAAGGTCTGTGATCCCGGAACATACGACTTTATAAACAGGCCCACGTGCCTCGGCTCTCCTAGAAGGTTCTATCTGCGAGAGAATAGACCTCGCAGATCCCTGGCTCATGGAAAACTCCCCAAGAAGAAACATGTTAATGTAATATTAAAATCTATTTCCTGCGAGAGATGTAATTTGAAACTCATTTGACGAGGAAAATTGATAGCCGTGTTTTCTTGTAAAGGTAGCAGTCTTCCAAACAAACACCGTTCACATAAGACACATACAATAAAATACCTGAACTTAAACAAGGTATATAGATCAAGTCCAAATCACAATTTATTTTTGCTCAATTCGAAGTATTTATCGATTATGGTTCTTTGATGAGTTCTTTGCTTCTTTCAAAATATGAATTGTAATTCGTATTTTTTTTCAGAAAGAATGGAACATAATCGTCTTAAATTTTAAATTTCATTGTATAGCTAATTAACTCAAAATTTGAGTGATTGATGTAGTTACACGTAATGGTATATATATTTATTAGCTTACCTGAGCGATACTCCGTAGTCTGCAAATAAGTCAGTAATATAATAAACATAGGGCGTTGTGAATGGTACTTTAGAAATATTAGGAAAATATTTTCATATAGTTGAAATAGTTCCAATGTTCATGCAAAATGTAAGGAGCATATACTACATCAAATTTAAATAGTAAATACTATTCAAAGAAACTAAGAACAGTCTTTACAAACGCATAATTTATTTACAAATTATGTATCTTAATTAGGCAACACCGTCAAACTTCCAAGGATTGAGGCTCATCACTCATTTTCTGTTGGAAATTTTTGACCCACTGTTCGTGCTGCCTCTGGTTTCGCCTCCTGGAATCTCTGCCGCCAGCTCTTCTGTTGTCTCTCAGGAACACAGTCCAATACCATCGTCTTCAATTTGTTGAAACACTTGTGCAATTCTTTATATCTTCTACAATATTCATGCATTAAACTATTTTATAATGCTCTGAGAAGGATTAAAAAATCAGGATTTACTATTTCTGTACATTTAATCTTTGATTGATTGTGATATACAGAATTTCATGAGGTCATTAGAAGATTTTAAATACATTTTACATACATATGATCTATTTGAATTAGAACTAGTTTGGTCTGTAATGGTAATGTTAACGTAAATGAATTTGTGCAAACATCTCTCTCTCTTAATATATATATATATATATATATATATATATAAATATATATCCGTCTCTGAGTCTCCTGTACACTCGTAAACCATTCATCTGATTGCGAATAAATTTTGGTGAGTTGTTGAGCGCACCCCTGCAAAGGTTTCTAACAGGTTTTCAAAGAGTTAGGTAACTTCCAAGGTGTGAATGGGGCTGAAATATTAAAACATGCAAAACCGGCCGATAATAGCATCGATTAATTACTTTTCGGGGTCTATGTGATTAATAGTTTTTATCAAGATGTTTTTAGTCTATAATTTCAACCCGTTAAAGCACCAATAAGTGAGGGGGTGGAGGGAGTTACATAAAATTAACGCGAAACAAACGAGAGAAGTGTCAAATCCAGGGTTATAGAATTCTGACATTCACTATGTCAGTTAAGTTGCAGTTCGGCCTCTACGTCTGCGGGTGGGGAAGGATGTGGGTGAATGGCCGTTACATAAAAGTAATGAGTAAACAACGGAGACTGTTGTTGAATCTGGGGAAAATTATGGAAAAGCCTGAGTTTATTTTGGGCATTTACCATACAAGTTAATGTGTAGCACAGCCACTAGAATCACTAGAAGGGGATGAAAAAAATTTACGTTTATAATGTTAAATGTGTAGACGAATTTCTGCCAAACTTTATACACGTTTTGCTTACGATCAAGGAACAAACACCGCGGGCTTTAGAAACATCTACCGCCTCTAGTGGTGGTGGTTGACGGGGTAGAATTTAAAAAAATTCCTAAACGAATATTATTAGCGTCGTTGTCGGGGTCGCTTTATTTGATAGTGTCATTCTAGTCCAACTCCAACTCTAAAAGGCAAGGGAGGAAAGCAGCCTTATCGTACGGGTGGTGGTGAAAGGGGTTTACATAAAAATTAATGAAAAAACCGATATTAGTGTCGATTCCATGGTTATATAAGTCGCTGAGTTTAATTCTTTCATTAATCATGGTGGTTAATGAATTTTATGTTCCACTTTTGTTCCACGGTTGACAAAAAGTTATCCGGAGTAGTTTTTACTTTAAGTTACCGGGTAAATTTTTGATTTTTTTAGGGTACCAGCTACTTTTTGGTCTCTGTTTAGTTTAAGGCACCGGGAGTAGTTTTAGACTTTATTAAGGTAGCGAGTATTTTTTAATGTTTATTCGTCTTTATTTTGAGACACTTTTATTTTATGTAGTAGGAGAATTCCCGAATACCGTTAGTCATCATCCTGGTTATTTGACGTTAGTTGACGAATGGTTAGGTCGGGGAGGAGAATGCAATTGGATAAATTTTCCAAACACTGATGCTGTTGATGCTGGCTAAATGAAAGGTTTACCAAGAGGTTAGTGTGGAATTAATTCATTCTCCGGGCTAATTTAAATAAATACCCTATCAACGCCGAGCACTCGACTAGTTGTTATATATATTAATTAATCATGTCAGGGGTTTTACAGTGATTTGTATGTCACAGCAATATGATTGTATACCACACTTTTTGGCAAATAATTATTTTCATTTTGTACGTAAAAATCAGTTAGAATTATAATAATTAATGTAGAATGCGGGATATAAAGAATGAATAATTTCTTAAATGAGTATTCTATAAAACTGTAGTTTGTTGAAAATTTTAATTTAATTTACTTTTATAGAGTGGACTTGGTATCTTCTTTAATACTTATAAAATGTATCGAAATTTATTCTAGAAGCAATCTGAATCTAAATTATATTTCAATAAAAGTTAACGATTAATGAGAATATTTCCTTAAATATATTTCAATCCTCATCGTTACTTTAATTGTAATGAAAATGCAATACGTCTGTTGAAATATAATAATTAATTAAAATAGACAAATGACAGACAAAATGAAATGAAGATATATATTCCACACATCGCTTCTGGAGTTTTTGTTCCTTTCGTCAGGCAGTTAAAAACACGAGAGCCGTGAGTACGACACAACCGCACAATTCAGCTGACAAGCTCCAAAGCTGTTATTACTTTAATTGTTATTTTCTATTTTTTAAGTTTTCCTAATATTTTAAGATATTTCTGGTTGATTAATTAATGATACCCAAAAGTACAAAAAGCGAAGTACTAAATCAATTCATATCAGCGTTATATTAATATTTTACACAAAATTTACGTTTCATTTTTGGCAAATAAGTTCATAAAACGTATTTACATAATATCATTAGATATCATAAATAGTAAATGACGAATTTCTCTACAGAATTAAATTAAATTATTAGTTTAGAATATAACTGTGAATACTTATAATATGAATGATTTATCGTTGAGGTTGGGATTTTCTGATTACTGATTGCCTTACAAATTAAAATAGTGCTGCAATGAATTATAGGGATATAGAAATACTTTAGTACTCGAATGCGCAAGTATTTTGAGAGCTAAGTAAAAGTTTTAAATCTGCTGTTTAAAGAATTTTGATTTTTAATGCAGTGTTTTCTGATTAATGATAGAATGCATTTAGAACATATAATTTTTGTCTTTCTGAGAGTGAATATTTTACAAGTGAAATTCTGTATACTAATATATTTAATATATATTATATGTTTACTGTCTATGCAAGTCATATTTATTAGTAATTTTCCCATTTTATTTTTGAATTATGTCAGAATTTTAAACGAGGTTCATTTGTTCAACGAACGTGCCACCGCAACGGAATTTAAACAGAGCAGCCAGTGACAGTTTAGCCATAGCGCTGAAATGTGTGTCAATCTAAAACGAACCGTAGTTCGTTCATTTCGAAAAGTTGAACCGACTTATTACCGGTCAGTATTATAATCCAAATTTTTATACATTATATGTATATTGTAATATATAACATATATAATATGAACACAAATTTAAATTTGTGGCACTCCCTCGACTGCCAGCCGTAGGATGTCTCCGACCGTCCAATTCCTAGAACGGCTTACATGCGGTAGGAGGAAGTAAGTTTTGCAAAACAACTGCCCTTTCCATGGCTAGCTAATTTATTAAAATATAAATATACACAATTATAAATTTTGCCCTCGACTAGCCAGTTTTGAAAATTCAGGGTTAATTGTGGCAAATTAGGCCCGGGAAACGATTTATGTGATAAAGTGCTTTAAGCTACCATGAAATATGCGAACTTGGTTACCAGACTGGGGTTTCAGCAACTCAGCGACGTCGCTCGCAGCTGGTCAATGAGGTCTCTCTCGCTGGTAAATATCTCCACTTCTCAAGCAACCTCTCGCTGTGACTTCTCCACTCAGAGTCCTTCTCCAGTCAGCATCAGAAACAGAAACAGAATGCTTGACCAGGCCTCCACTTCTCCCGACCTGTGGGACCAACCGTTCCTCTATTGGTCCATTCAATTGATTATGGACCAATCACAGGTCCTAGACGATTCCATCAGCGAGACTCTCCGCACCTGCTGCTTGTTGACGGGACAATCCCAGAGGTACAGTTACTATCCCCAGCCTGACTGGCACCAAACGGTACTTTTTGCAACATGGTTGCTCACGCGTTTAAACAAACTGACTAAAATATCAGTAAAATCAATTAAAATACGCCTATCCTAAATAACGCGCTATAAATTGTGTAGTTTCTGATATATACATGATTATTATCAGTGGCGAATACGACATCGCTGGCGAAAGATATTCTTGAAAATGTTCTTCGCTAGACTCGCAAAGGATTTTTTGATTGAATTGTCGTTTGTATCTGTAAGAGACAAAATAAATTAAGCTCCAAAGAATTAAGTTCAGTAGTTTTTATTTTACATACAGGGGTCGTGGACAACAACGGAGATCACCGGACAACGGTACGGATTGGTTTAACATTGTGCAGACACAAATACTGTAGGCTGGAAGTGTTCAGTAAATTGATTAATAATTCATTTTTAGATAAAATGCATTGGCAATTTTTAGTATTTTTAATACCCACCCTGAGCAGAAAAACTCTCATTTATAAATAATATCAAAAGTTTTATTATTTTTGCAAACCTGTTATTTTCGATATATATTGTAAAGGTCGCATATTTCACTGGAGAATTGATAATTAAGAATAAATGTTTACGTATTGTTGGGTGCCGTTTATAAATGAGATTATTATAGATGTGAAAAAATTGGGCTTGTCGATGTATTTGCACAGTCTGGAAATTTTGATTGACTTAATTTTCCGTGTCCTAGAAACAAGGAATAATTTCACGGTAGCTGTTGATTGGAGCAGAAGCGGAATGGATGAAATCTGCTCACTTATTTAGTCAGTGAGAAACAGCTCACGCAGCTGTTGGTGGCGTAAGAGAGACAAACAGCTGAGAGAAATGAAGATGAAAGGTTTTATATGTTCAAAGTATATGTTAGTTGTTTTCTTAACATACTGTAATATTTAAAATTAATAATGTAGTTTATAGTTATAAATATAAAGAAGAAATGTTCGAGTACGCCGTCAGGAGTTTTGTATTTATAACAGAATTTTATTTTACTTAATAGGTTGACTGCAAAGTGTTTATATATTTTTACCACAGAAATTAAGACATGGTTTAACATCATATTACAATTTTTCCGGCTTTTAATTTACCATTGAAATTAATGTGACCTTCCTCATCGGCGTATTGTGGGCAGAAATTTGACAATCTAAAAACAGAACGTTAGAGATTTTACTGCATATAATTTGTAGCTTACAGTTTGCTGAGTTATCCTGAAAATTATGAAACTTTGATAATGCTTTCCACACGTGGTATTGTTTTTAAGACACAACTCCTGGGCAGGCCTCCGCGTTTGTCTCCGGCAAGGACTCCTCGACACAGCGTACAGTATGAAATAATTTGTCCTGCGCGAATTATTGCGTAGTCGGCTCCATTGCGCACGTCTCGAGTTGAATCAGCTCCTTCAGTTGCCAACCTGTGACTTTGAGATAAATGTGAGACTTTTATATTGCAATTTCTTTATGTACTCTGATAAATGAAACGATTAAAACGTTTTTCACTGTTAATCTGGTCGCTGTATAGTCATTGTGTATGACTATTTAAATTTTTTTTTAGTGTAACAGGCTACATGAGGGTAATCCACATGGTGGCAACACCCCTTTAATAGCAAAGGAAGGGATTTGAAAAAGCGGGCATGCGGAAGGGTAGAGGAAGGTAGCCAAGGGTTAACTAGGGCCCCTGGGCTATGTTTTAAGGATCCTACCCGGCAATTCGACTAAAAGTGATGCAGGGAAAACCCTAGAAAAACCTGCATCAGGTAGGTCGGGTATTTGGTACTCGTCTCACGCCCTTCCGATAGCGGGAGAGGGGTTTGCAGCATTCCATTCTCCGTGCCTCGACCAGTTTAGGAGGCAGCTGTCCGACTATTCCAATACTGTCACCGAGTGTGGCCTTGCTTTCTTGCACGTCCATTTCTGACTGCGAGTTTTCCGTTATCTTTCTTTATTCAGGGTTCCAAAGTTCTGATCAATTGATCAATCATGTAATTTCTATTAAATTTCATTATCCAAATTTGTCCTATAAAAACGTCAGTTTCAATCCACGTAAGAATTTAATCATGTTGCCAAGCAAACGGTGTTACATTGACATTATTAACCGCTGTTTATTCAAGAATAAGGAAATCTTAACTAAGCATCAGGTCTAGGACCATGTTAAGTTATTTATTTTAAGCATGAGGAAAATATTTTTATCTGTCACCAGAAAATGTTAACCGTTATTGCTTACAATGGTAATAAATTTTACAGTAAATTAATTTAATATTCAAAATAAGTTCAAACTAAGTAAATATTTATATCGTCAATACCTGTTCGTAACAATATATTACTTGTTGCGTCGTTATATTCATTTACGGGCATGTAAACAATATAAAATGTTCCGAAAGATGACCTAAATTGTTGGGGTCGGATCAATATCTTTCATTGCGAACTGTAGGGCGAAGTCGTGACTGTGAGCCTGTGGCTTGCTATCTGCACGCCATTCTGACTCGTACTCACGCAGGCGCATCTCTTAACTTGAATTATAGCTCTGCCTTGAAATTTCAGACTCACAACTACGGCATACGTACTAAATTCCTGGGGGAAATCTTGTGAGAAATGATATACGACCATTTAAACAACTAGCTCCATTATCGGTACGACCCGAACCGTCGATGTAGGCTTCATCTCCCGCGTATACGGAAATTTGCGAATAGTTCATAACTTTGTCATTTTGCAGAGCAAAATGACTGGGTGCAATATATCTGACCTGGCTGATTTAAATCTACAAAGATTTCTATCTAATTATCGCCCATCCAATTACCGATCTTTTCCTTTCATCTTCCCTTCCATCGTGAAGGAAGACTGTGTGATCAATTTCACATCTATAATATATAGCGTGTTATATCCAAGAAATATACTATTCGGATCAATCACTAAATAAAAAACTCTTACCGTCGGCAACAAAGCTGTTAGCTGCAACCACGTTTTATTTATTTTGAAGAACAGTTCATATTGAAATATAAAAAATATTTATCTGATTAATATTTTTTTGTATGTGTGTGTAGACAGGCTATGTATAGGGTAATCCACATAGTGGAAACTCCCGTCTTATAGCATAGGAAAGGGATTTGAAAGGGGGAATGCGGAAATGTGAAGGAAGGTAGCCAAGGGTTACTAGGGCCCCCCGGATATTGTTTAAGGATCCTACCCGGCATTGCAGGACAAACCCTATAAAAACCTGCATCAGGTAGGTCAAGCATTGAGTACTTGTCCCACGCCCTTCCGATGGCGGGAGAGGGGTTTGCTGTGGGGTCGCAGCTTACCCCTCGCCATTAATTTTTTTAAATTTTTTTAGGACAACAGGCTACATGAGGGTGATCCACGTTGGGCAACTCCCCTTTAATAGCATAGGAAGGGATTTGAAAGGGGGATGCGGAAGGGTAGAGGAAGGTAGCCAAGGGTTACTAGGGCCCCCGGGCTGTGGTTTAAGGATCCTACTCGGCATTCGCCTATAGAAATGCAGGGAAAACCCTAGAAAAACCTGCATCAGGTAGGTCGGGCATTGGGTACTTGTCCCACGCCCTTCCGATAGCGGGAGAGGAGTTTTCTGTGGGAACGCAGCATTATATTCTCCGTGCCTCGACCAGTTTAGGAGGCAGCTGGCCGACTATTCCGATAGGAATAGAGGACAACTCTTGCCGTATGCCCAAGGTCTGCGACCCCGGAACATACACCTCTCAAAACAGACCGAGGTGCCTCGGCATGTGGGAACCTTAGTTCAAAAAACCAGAGAGTTGTGAAGGCATCCCCAAAGGTAGCCTCCGCCAGAGCTCTCTGGGCAGGTTCACCTGCGAGAGAATCTTCTCACAGGCTTCCAGTTTAATATATTTTTACAGAAGTTCTATAAATCGTATATTTTTTGTTATTTCACATAGCATTAATTGTTGAAAATTTTCATGTAAATACTACTTTCATATTATTATTTTACATTATATCAGTAAAGAATGAATTTTTATTGATAAAAATAATTTCATCTCGAAATTTAGTAATTGTATCTTAAGGATAGAAACACCGGAGCAAATCACGTATGAAATAAATTGAGCGCAAGAGAATTGTATCAAAATTTTAATTGTAATGGCCCTAGAACTTTTTCAACAACATTTAAAAGTCTGTTTATAAGCGGCTACAAAAATTATTAATTTTAATTCTTGTCGGCGCCTTCGATCTTTACAAGTCCGGATCTATGCTGAAAAACTAGTTGTTTTCATATCAATGATATTGAAAATATTTGTAAGTTACGTTGAAACAGTCAGTAGTGTGTTGCTATCGATGACAATTAGTGGAATTAAATAATAATGTAATCGGTCTACTACTCCGCACTTATATTTATTTTCACATTTATCGACACACTGCCCTTATCTTTGCATATTTCAGAACAACTGTCTATTTAATAGAATTTAAACTATTAACAATAATGACTTATTTAAGTTTTTTCAAATTGGAATAGAGGCAGTTAGTTTCTTCGTGTAAACTCTTTCGTAACAGCCATACTTTTTCCTTTTGTGGGCGATGGAAGAACTTCTGTTTAATCACTCTAGTCCTTAATTGAGCCGTTGCAGTTATACTTTAAAGACTTAATGAATTTTCTGCAAGAGATAAATTAATTTGAGTTTCGTTGCATGTACACAATCAGAAGCTTTGCTAATTGACTTTAGTCTTCAGTGGACTAAAGTAGACGTTATTTATAATGACGAAATTTAATAATGAATAATCTACTCGTGCCGCTTGCTCCGATTTTAATTACTAATTGGACTAAAATCAATGTTTAAGAATGTGTTAAACTGAGCAAATGCACTCAGGAAACGATACTTCTTTAGAATATAATATTCATTATATTAATGCCAATTTAAGAATTTCTCTTGATGCGGCAATGTCTGGCAAATGAATACGCAAACATAGCAGGGATATAATTTGAGATGTAATACACATTTTTTTTTAAATGTAACCAATCACGTTTCATCTATAATATTAATGATATGTTTGCATATTATTTATAAACGTTCAAAAACGTTAAAAATTGCAACAAAACTTGGTAGGCATATTCTTAAAACCTGGGAGAAAAACACAGTGGGATAAGACACGAATACCACCCCCGGTAAGCGTCGGTGTAAATTATAAACACGCTAAAACAGCCGATATTTGCGTCGAAAGATTACTTTTAAAGGTCAATAAGATTGATAGTATTTTTTATCATGTTGTTTGCGTTTAATTTAAACCAGTTTCGGCATGGTAGGGCAGCACCTATAAGGTTCTGCCAAAGCTGTACTCATGATACAATTACTAGATAGATAAAATACACCTAGCACTTATAAGCGAGTATTTATCTCACTTAAGGTTTTGACGCGGGTTTTGCTTTAATAAATTTGTTTAACAATAACGCGTAAATACGTCAAGGAAGCCTGTGAGGGATTTCTCTCGCAGAGAGCTCTGAAGAAGGCTTCCTCATGCCGTTCGCAATGCCCGACCTACCTAATGCAGGTTTTTCTAGGGTTTTTCCTGCATTTCTTTAGGCGAATGCCAGGTAGGATTCTTAAAATATAGCCCGGGGGCCCTAGTTAACCCTTGGCTACCTTCCTCTACCCTTCCGCATCCCCCCTTTCAAATCCCTTCCTATGCTATTAAAGGGGAGTTGCCCTAAGTGGAATTCCCTCATGTAGCCTGTTGCCCCCTCCCCCCCAAAAAAAAATGAACTTCCCAGAGAGCTCTGGCGGGGGCTACCTTTGGGGATGCACTCACATCTCTCTGGCTTTTTTTGAACTAAGGTTCCCACATGCCGAGGCACCTCGGTCTGTTTTGAGAGGTGTATGTTCCGGGGTCTCAGACCTTGGGCATACGGCAAGAGTTGTCCGCTATTCCTATTGGAATAGTCGGCCAGCTGCCTCCTAAACAGGCCAAGGCATGGCGAGGGGTAAGCTGCGTCCCCACAGCAAACTCCTCTCCCGTCATCGGAAGGGCGTGGGACAAGTACCAAATGCCCGACCTACCTGATGCAGGTTTTTCTAGGGTTTTCCCTGCATTTCTTTAGGCGAATGCCGGGCAGGATCCTTAAACCATAGCCCGGGGGCCCTAGTAACCCTTGGCTACCTTCCTCTACCCTTCCGCATCCCCCTTTCTAATCCCTTCCTATGCTATTAAAGGGGAGTTGCCCAAAGTGGATTACCCTCATGTAGCCTGTTGCCCTAAAAAAAAACAAAAAAAAACGAGGCATGTGCTGGAATAGAACAGAGCCTGCGAGAGGATTCTCTCTCTATCGGAAGGGCGTGGGACAAGTACCCAATGCCCGACCTACCTTATGCAGGTTTTCTAGGGTTTTTACCTGCATTACTTCAATCAGGAGAGATACGAAGGGGCTACCTTTGGGTATGCCTTTTCCTCTCCGTTTTTGAACTAAGGTTCCCACAAGCCGAGGCACCTCGGCCTGTTTTGAGAGGTGTATGTTCCGGGGTCGCAGACCTTGGACATACGGTAAGAGTTGTTCGCTATTCCCATTGGAATAGTCGGCCAGCTGCCTCCTAAACTGGTCGAGGCACGGAGAAGGGAATGCTGCGTCCCCACAGCAAACTTCTCTCCCGCTATCGGAAGGACAAGTACCCAATGCCCGACCTACCTGATGCAGGTTTTTCTAGGGTTTTCCCTGCATTACTTTGAGGCGAATGCCGGGTAGGATTCTTAAAATTAGCCCGGGGGCTCTAGTTAACCCTTGGCTACCTTCCTCTACAGTTCCGTGTCCCCCCTTTCAAATCCCTTCCTATGCTATTAAAGGGGAGCTGCCCAACGTGCATTACCCTCATTGTAGCCTGTTGCCCTAAAAAGAACAAAAAAATCCCGAGGCACCTCGGTCTTTTTGGAGAGGTGTATGTTCCAGGGTCGCAGACCTTGGGCATACGGTAAGAGTTGTCCGATATTCCTATTGGAATAGTCGGCCAGCTGCCCAAGGCATGGCGAGGGGTAAGCTGTGACCCCACAGCAAAGCCCTCTCCCGCCATCGGAAAGGGGTGGGACAAGTACCAAATGCCCTACCTATCTGATGCAGTTTTTTATAGGGTTTGACCTGCTTCCCTTTTAGGCTAATTGCGGGGTAAGGTCCTTAAATCCATTGCTCGCGGTTCCTAGTTAACGCTTGGCTACTTTGTTCTACCTTTCCGCAACCCCCTTTCACTCCCTTTCCTATGCCATAAGACGGGAAGAGCTACTATGTGGGTAATCTTATATATTACATATCTACATCTTCTTCTTCTACGCGTAAATACTCATCCAATTATTTCTCATATTTAAAATTTTAAAGCCAACAGAATTCATTTACGAAAGTAATTTGTTTTGGTCTGGTGTTGTCCTACTGCTCGTAGAAACAGCTGCCCAAGCGGAAAAACTTAATCAAGTCGGACGCCGTCGGAAACCGGAGGAATTCATTATCTGAAGGGATTAGTACTGCCTAGTTGGAGTTTAAATACTTACAAAATACATTTCGAAAACTGTACACGGACATTTGGAATATCCTCGAATTGGCGTCCATTTCTAGCTCTTCCCATGTCATGACAATACAGAAACGCGATCAGGTGATCAATTACACCTCACCAATGAAATTAAATGCATGTCTACCTTAGGGAACGACAGAACGTTGGAAGAGCTGTTTTTCGGTATCTATCAATCGAAGAAGATAGAACAAGCAGCTTAGCTGGAATCGTAAGAAGTCGTCAGCTTCGACGGCTAGACGAACAAGTATGTGAGCGCGAAATTAACAGACTCCGCGTGCATCTTCCAGCACTCGAGAAGGAAGGACGGAGGACAAAGTCAATTTTCCTGGAACAGGGGGCCGTCGTAGCATGGAAGAATTATGAATCGCACGAGTTCACACACAAAAGACAAAGTATTTTGCTGTCGCCAATCTCTAGTACGTGATAAACACAAACGTGCACTGAGTGAGGAAAATATATTCGCTCCGTTTCATGCTGTATTTGATAAATATAAGAATATGAAAGAAAATTAAATTATGTTGTATATCGATTGAAATTACTTATTTTTTCTTTTTATTTCGTTTGTGAATAAATTAGAGTCTGAAAAGAAATTTAATATCATTCACTGGCGCCCAATTAAATTAAATTATTCTAAATGAATTACAATAAATATCTCCGTATAAAGATGTTACAAGGTACCGGTACTACTTTGGCTTTCTTAAAGTATCGGGAGCACATTTGCCTTTTTTAAGTAGTTTTTAATCCAGTTTTTTTAGATATTTTTAGTTATCGCTTATTTAAGAATCCTGTAGCGATATTGACTCGAACTAGGCACAGTAAGTCATTATACCGCTTGTCATGAAAATAACTGTAGTTATTATCGTACACGTGTACGATGTGTCTGAAGGGACGAAAGTTTCTTAATTGATAGATAGATAGATAGATTTATTCACCATTAGCCCTCTAATGAGGAAATAGGATTCGTCACAAATGTACAGTAATAAATTACATATAAACAAAATTAATATTAATAGGTTACACACACATAAAAAAAATTAATATCTTTTCACATTTGTCTAGTCACCACAATCATACACACTATCTTTAAGAAACATGCAACAACACTTATCACTTTCAGGTATTCATCTCTTGTCGCTAGGAACGGAGGGGTGTAGTCGTGGATATTTACTAAAACAGAAAGCAGAGGCAGGAAAACAGAACCAAAAGGGAAAACTGGACACACTATTTAAATATTTGTAGTATATTCGGCAATTTTGTAGGCAAATTCAGTTCAACGAATGTGAGACCTATTCAAAAATTCGTGTACGGAGTAATAAGTTCCATTTACAAGAAAAGTTTTACACTCCTTGACGAATGAGTTGTAGTTGTTGATGTTCTTTAGATGTCAGGAAGGCTGTTAAATAAATAGTGCGATACCGGAATAATGAACGCTAGACTCGTAGACTGAGGCTGTGCTTGTCAGACCTGATTGATGAACGCTTTACAAAACAAATGTGAATATTGATCGCTACAAATATGCTAATAATTCACTGATATATAAATACTGTAATTTATAAGATTTTAAGCAATCACATGATCAGAACTTTTAATTTTTTCATGCCATTATTTCGTGAAATTCGAATGGGAAGACTGTTGAGGCGTGACTATATTTCTGACAATTGTACTGACCCAAAGCTATTGACTTTTTATTCATTTAAAAATAAAACTAAAAATTTGTTATCTGGAAATCAGGATGAAAAATTCGCAGAATAAATCCAAATATTACGGCCATCAATTCTTGTTAAGCGAGATACAAGTATTCCACGAATAACAGTCAAAGTCTTTGTATGACTTCTCATTTTTCCCAAACTCGGAAAAATATCAGCTCTGTATAATTTATACATTTCACTCTACAAAGATATGATTTTAAAAAAAGTTATTATCGTCTTTTTTAAAATTTCCTAATTTTAATCAATTTCCTATTAGTTTACTTTTACTTATTTATTTACTTATCTGCAAAATAATGAAATTTATTGAAAATATAAAGTAACATTACTGTTTTTACTTGCCATATCTTATCAGATGATTGATAAAATAAATATAGAAATTAATTTCAACTATGTTTTCATATTTATTCATTTATTTATTAAATTTAGAATTTTTATCAATATTTCCTCAATTTCTGATTCATGAGTTAATTTTCTTATTTACGTATTGAAATAGAATTTTCTTACAAAATTACTTTTTAAATTTTGCGATTATGTTTTACGTACTTTTTTATTCATTTTATGATTTCTGTGCTCCCTAAATTGCATAATTTCAAAGTTTTTATTTTGAAAATGATTATTTCTTGATTTAAGGCGTAATTGAAAATAATAAAAATCTATTAATCAGGTTTTTGCTGAGTATATTGTTAGTTTATATGACGGAAAATACGATCTACGTTGACGTACAAGGAATTTTGTATATAAGAAATTTCTTTATGTGCACCATTTTTCGTAATTGTTTTTAGCAATAAAACACGTAAGTGAAACATGGCACGTTTCCAGTTACAAGAGTACACAAAATTAATATTTAAGGCTTTACGTTTCCTTGCTTTGTTTCTTGAAAGGCACAAAAATGCTAAATTATAATTTTTTTTTTCTTCCGCCGAGTTAACTTGTTGTAGACGGGATTCAAGGAGCATTTCGGCGGATTGAGGCTAAGTAACTGCGCACATAACTAGAAGTATACGACGTCCTTAGAGACAGGTCCTATCTGTTCCTCCGTTAAAGCGAGGAAACCTTCAGAGCCGCACGTGCTGAGATGCTCTTTCACAAAGAAAGGTGTCAGACATTTTCCTCGCTCAATTTCCCCCGGGAAAACTACAATTCCGCGAGTCGAATTGTAAGTGTGCAAAATTTTGAATACAGCCAAACTGAAATATCCAAGTTAACAAGGTTTCATCACGGGCGTTAATGGAATTGTTTTGATTTCTATGTGGCGCTATTACGACTGTAACGTTGCTATAAGAACAGTTTACAAACCTATTTATTCAATCTATATATTCTATATATATATTCTATATATATATATATATATATATATATATATATATATATATAAATGAATTGCTGTTCGTTAGTCTCACTAAAACTCGAGAACGGCTAAACGGATTTATCTTATCTTAGTCTTGAAATGTTCGTGGAGGTCTAGGGAAGGTTTAAAAGACGAGAAAAAATCGAATAATTTCCGGGAAAACCCTAAAAACAGCCCTTTTCTATTTCCCATACAAACGTTTTCTAAATAAAATACAAATCTGCACCAGTCGAGCAATTTTCACCAAATTTCGTACACGTGTTCTTTGCGACCAGGAAACAAACACTGTCGGGGTGAGACGCGTCTTCCACCCCCAGAAGCGGAAATATTTAAACATACTAAAACAGCCGATATTTGAGTCGGATAAATATTTTTAGGGGTCAAAGATATTGATAGTGTTTCTACCAATGTTATCTGAATACAATTTTCATCCCCTACGCCCTGTGAAAAGGACACCCTTCGGGTTTGGGGTGGAGATGCTTTACAGTAAAATAACGCGAATACAACCGAGATTGGAGTCAAATCAAAGGTTATGGAAGTCACTGTGTTTAGTTACGACATTCAAATTGGCATTTACCCCTCAGATGCAGGGGTAGCGGGGTGCAAATTTTGAAACATGCAAACACGGCAGATATTTGCGTTGAAGAAATATTTTTCAGAGTTAATTATAATGATTAGGGTTCGAATAGCGTTACATAAAAATTGCGCAAAAGCAGCCGAAATTGGAGTCATATCGGGGGTTATAGATAAATGACATCTCGGGCAACGGCGGGCACCCAGCTAGTAAAACATAAAACATAAAAATATACCGTTGGTATGGTTGATGAGCTTATTGAAAATAAAATATTTATGATATATATAAGCATAATTGGCAACCTTTCTATTACTCTCTGATTATCTGGAAGGGTAAATGTTTTAATTATGAAAATAATCTCGTCATTCGTACCAGGGTAAATAAAAAGTCAACGAACTTTTTGTTCAAAGATTGAAGCCTTTTCCGGTGTAGTTGTTCAATATATTGCTCTCGGAGTTCAACCGGGTTTTGCATAATTATATCAGAACGCAACGTTTCGACGACTAAAATCTCTGTCGTCATCTTCGCCTAGATTATGACGACAGAGCTTTTAGTCGTCGAAACGTTGCGTTCTAATATAATTATGCAAAACCCGGTTGAACTCCGAGAACAATATATTGAACTTTTTGTTGATTGTCTTTAGATTATGTTTACGAATTTAGAAGCACCATTGTCTTCGCATGTGGCAGTTTACAGCGTTATCAATTCAGCTTACTCTACGCTATGTCAAAGTAAATGAGGTTGCGTCCCTGCACCATTGAAGAACAGAGTTCCGTGTCCCGTTTCTTTTGTGATCTGAAGATGCACGACTAGCTTGAATCAATGGCTGTCTTTCGGTTCAATAAAGCGGTCGAATTGTAATGAAGGACGTGGAAATAACAGGACGTCAAGCCACATCCTCTACTAACGACTACATTGAACAAATCCTTGTCCTGGCGCTGAATAGCCGATGAGTGATGAAGTGACAATCCCATTTGTGCATATTACTCATGAATATGCATATAACATTGTCAATAACGAAGGCAGGAAGCGTTGCATATGTGACTTTCTGCCCAATAGATAACCTTTTTATCATAGCAACTGAAAACTTGTGGAACGTTGGACCGAGAATGAAATTTTGTCGAAAAATAATGTAATTGATATTTAGAGTGTTGCTGTGAAACATAAAATAAATAGTGGTTTTACTTACTTCCGTATGTATTTGCGAGAAAGTCTTGCGTGGTGTTTCGGAAATTATTACATTATTCATCTCTGTTGGTTCGACTCAGTTTTATTTTATAAGTTTTAGATTGTTATAGCAGTATATTCGTATTACAGCAATATCGATCGATCGTAATATGTTAAATATTTTTTGAGAAATTAATGTTCGATTATGACCACACGAACTTTGCCTGATTTTATGAATTTGTTTCTCAATTTGCAAAGAAAGAAATATGTGTGAATGAACAGCGAATATTCAATCATTTATTGACTGTAGGAGAACTTAGGTAGTATTCTCCTTGAAATGTGCAATACAGATAAAAGAATCAGGCCCTGGCGTCATACAGTATAAACTATCATTAGGACTACGTGGACATTTTCGTCTATACAGGTCGTGGCTCATATTTTTCATCTTTGGGACCGTACTGAAAATGGGAGACACGATACATACAAAAAAATTATCGAGCGTTCAATGCGAACAGAACGATAATTATGAAGTAGTTCAATAAATGTGAAAATAAGCAGTCAATCGGAAACAAATTTACGAAACCCGATACAAGTTTTAAAAATCTTACAAAGACATGTACTCAGGTCCTAGCATTTATTTTTTCATTAATAAAAATTATATTAATATTAATTTCACTTAGTTGTGCCAACGACAAGTCCATCACATCGGAATTTTTAACTGACTTTTCATGTTACGTGCATGGCCTTTCCGCGTTGCGAAGTGTCAGTGTTTGACGGTGCGCTGTGCATACCATGGAAACCTTCAAGTCTCAACGCACCCATCACAGCAAAGGCGGCCAAACACAACACAAAGGTCAAAGTGCGCCGATGGGTCGATACAAGCACCTGACCAACTCTCACTCACACGTCGCGTCGTTCCCGAACGCTTATTCAATTACTCCAAGTGGCTCAATTAACAACGGTCACATTCTTTAGAGAGAGGAATATTCAGTTGTTCCTGATGGTACACTTGCTTCGATGTGAGCGCAGAGACGCAAAACTTCGAATCTCTACCCAGTCGTCCCAGATCTAGATTGTCACTATTATTTTGAAATATTTTGTTGGCCTGTTAGACCTGAATTGTTAAATATCACAAATTGGCAATAGTTTCACGTTTACGATGGTAGTCACACAAGTACCCGTCCTGATGGTGGGTGTTGTTTGGAAAAACGAAAGTTATCTAAAACATCAAACATTAAAAAGCTCAAGCTTGAAGGCGTTAACTTATTTAGTTGAAAGTCATCTGAAAACATGTAAAAATTGTTCATCTTTATGATACGCAGAAATTTCAATTAAAATAATCTTCTGCTTCGTTTACAATAACAGAGTATTGTGTGCCAGAGTTGAAACGACGCCGTACGGGCTCCCGAGTTAAAAATCGCAGTTGTCGACCAAATTAAGAGAAAACTGTGTGCCACGGTTGCTTAGAATGGAACCAAATCAGCGACGTGAGGATTTTTCAGTCGTGTGTTTGGCGAATGCTTTACAGCAATAAATCCGAGTTTTTGCGTCGATTCGTAACCATGGGTGAAAAATAGGTCAAGCACTTCACTGAGACGTAGGAACAGTAAAAAATTGGACTAAAAGCTGGCAATCGGCTCCAAAGAGCCAAAAAAGGAATTTATAGTTCCATCTGCTGGCAAAGTAATGGAATCGATTTTTTTTTCAGGATTCAGGTGAAATATTTTTCATTAATTAACTTAAAAAAGGAAAAAATCAATTCTGCGAACTTATTGCAACATTTTACAATGAAATCAATAAAAAATTGCAACATTTAACGAAAAGAAAGTGTTTTTTATGACGGTAGAGCACAATTATCGTTAAAGATCGAATTTATTTCTCATGCACATTATTTTCCAGATTTAGCTCTCTCGGAACAAAATATCGTTCCAAGGTAAAAGATTCATCAACATCGAATAAGTGGAGTTTTCGGATGATAACTACTTTGAGGATCTCGATGGTTATTACTTTAAATGGATTTGGACGGTTGCAAAACATTATTTATCATTGAAACAAAACTTGAATTACAGCCACTAACATTGAATACTTCTATGTAATTTAAAACCTAGTCTGCTCTTGCAGAGACAGCTATCGCATCCGCAATCGATCTTGGACCCGAAACTGACAACTTGGCCTAAAGCGCCACAAAAATATAAATAAAAATCTTTGCTTTTTGGAACCTATGAAATCACCCTTCTGGCGCGACGAACATTGTCCAGGTGCCGTACCAGCCTAGTCGTTAAGTACAGTACGACGATTGGAAAGAGTCATTTAGCAGCTGAACAAAAATACCCCTAGAATAAGAACCAATGTATAATAATATCTACAATTTCAGAAAAAATAATACAATGACACCGAAACTTTTACAGCTTTGTCAGATAAATCAAGAAGCATTGTTTTAACAAACCATTTCATCGATGAAAGTTTTTTAAAATGACGGGAGCTCACATCATAAATGAAAGCAGTTAATGAAGTATCAAACAAGATAAGCTACAAAAAACTGAAATGGAGAAGAAAGCTAAAATTAATTAAACGGTGCTTATGGGGCTTATTTAGAGGCACTAAATTTCAATACGATTTTTAAAAATATAATTTTGTTTTCCCATTTCATAAGTAATAGAATTATAAGAGGAAGTCATAGAGGGTTGTAGTACAAAATAGGAAAGTAATGATGTGGTGGTATAAGAAATAAAGGGTGCGAAAAAATACACAAGAAATTAAAGTGAGAAATCCAAAGTTTTAAATACTGTAGAGAACTTGATTTAAACTTAAAATCACGTGCAAGAGTTTATGAAGTATCAAACCTGCAACAGCTGTCTTCCTACTGCTGAATTCAATTGAGTGAGTCAGCGCCAGTAAGACTTTACAGATTCTGATTGGGATTAAGATCTTCTATAATTAATCAGAAATGTAACATTTCTTTGATTAATATACGGTCAGAAAGGCTGCAGCATTCAACATAAATAACTGTAAAATGTTTAAAGTGGTTACTAGGAAACGTCTTTATAAATCATATTTTTTATTCTCTGCATTCTACAATCGTATTTTGCCACACTTTTATTGTTATATAAACCAATAATTGCTAAACTATAAAATATTAAGAGTAAATCAGAATATATATTTGCAAAGCAGTGACAAAAGCAATTTACCGCTGAAAGCACAACAGAAAATCGATTACTTTTAACATAATTTTAGTATGACTGTTTACCAATTTGAATAAAAATAGAAACTGCTTAAAATTAATTTATATTTGCTTTTGTTTGATAGTTGAACAGTTTCTGCTTCTGTAAACAATAAGTTTCTTCTTGTTCTTTTACTTGTGGAAGACGGATGTTGCAACATGGGATCTTGGCAACTGCGCAACTTTTCCGCTACTCGCGACTGCTGCCTTTTCTCAGCGATTTCGGAATTTTGGCAACAAAGGGTTCGCTGCAGTGGAGCGTGCAACCACGATAAATAAAAACGCTTTCTCTGTCTCAATATAATTTATATTACAAACTGAAACTGCTGAGTGTCACTCCAGTTCAGACGAAATGCTGTATAAATAGTTTCTTACGAGAGTGCATTTAAATGAAAGGGCCGCGATTATTAATGTCAACATTTCGGAAAAACATCCTATAGTATTTTAAATTTCCGAGTGAGAACTTATATTTGGTAATTTATCATGACACATGCCAAATCATAATCTTCATATGGACAGAATTAAGATTTTAAGTTGACCGGAGGGAAATTTACTGGTATTGTAAAATATTGACTTTTATCAAATTTATTTTTATTATACTTATAAGTAAAATACTTTGGCGGCGCTGGGTATAATAGTAAAAATCAATTGACAGCTGGTCGTATTGAGAAAAGTTCATCAAGCTAATTTCCGTCATAAACATTGATATCATTTTCGGGCATTCAAGGAACTTTTACTAAAGTATAAAAAAGTCGGATAAAAAAACATTTTTATTTCTGGTGTTCCATTTGATAATTGAAACAGTACCATTCTTAATTGTCCCATTATTCAGATGTAATATATCGTGGAATAGCTACTAATGTTTTTTGCTGGTAATTCGGTCATGGTTTAAAATCTATCAAAACAGCTGAACATGTTTCTATAATTCACAATACAAGGAAATGCAAATCTCTTTACTCTTAATCTTATAGTTGTTTATTAACTTTTTGTTTATTTTTTATTATGACCTGTTTGTCTCGATAACACCCGGACATTTTTAACTTGCAATTAGTAACGAGGCTTACTAATAATGTTCTGTTGGTGTATCAGAACATATTTAGTCCAAATCAGTTAATTTTAAGGCACTTAAAGTACACGATTATATTTTAGTATCCGATTTCAAGCCAAATAAAATTTGAAGCTTTAAGACAGACATTTTAAATGAGATAATCACAAGCAAACTATAATAAGCGAAAAAATATTAATCCTATCACAATTACCCCAATCGATTAAAAATAATATACTGTATAGATACAAACAATGGTTTTCTGAATGAGCATGAGTTACAATTACTTAAACATTAAATAATTAAGATAAAGCGAAATTAATCAAGAAAGGTTCACATAATCGAATAAACTATTTAATCAATTTTATCGTTCTCTTGAATTCATAGGACAGTTAATTATTTCCAGAATCTTCTGCTCATCAACACTATAACGTTTAAACATCAATCACAAAATGATGTAATCCATTAAACTTTGGCATTGATTAGAATATGCTACCTTTGCGCTTTCATCAATTAGGCCAATAGCCAGGTGCGCTAATTAATGCCAAAATTTTTGCCGAAATTAATTATCATTAACATTTATTAGGTGCTGTACTCTAAAAGTGTATGAGTAAGGCGACCTTTACTTAGCAGTTGGCAAATTAGTTTTCCACTTAAAGCCTTAAAAATAACAAACACTGAACAGTTTCCTAAGCTAAATTGTTTATTAGAAAATTGTTTTCACTGAAACATAAACATGTGTTGTCGAACTTGATGGGATTATTTATTAAAAATATTTTAATAGCGTAATTAGGAATTAATTTAAAGAGTAATTAAAATTCAATCAACAGGTCTCCTGATCTCACGTAATGAGTCTTCATCCTCTGGATGGGTGTGAAAGACATCGTTTATGTACCTCTACTGCCAGGAAGTCTGCAAGAACTGAAGGAACGTATCACTGCTGCCGTGATGAACATTCACAACCGAATACTGCTGAAGGTATGGACAAACTGGATTACTGTTTGGACGTGTGCCGTGTGATCAAGATGACACACATTTAACATCTGTAATACCTATCTGAAACGTTTCGAGTTTCTGCATATTTTCATGTACGTGCCATAATTGTATGATTCACACTATAGAATATATAACTGTCTGAATCCTGATGCATCTTTTAGGCTAACTCTGTATTTAACAATAATTATTTTTTGTCAGCAAGACAAATAAATTTATAATTCTCTTAAATATTTTTAGACTATTGTCATAGTTATACGATTTTTATAGAAAAACCGCGAATAATATTACAATGATACTGATATTAACGAACAGAATATTTATCAAAATTTTATTTGAAATTATCCATACACTTGTATATATATAAATATTTTCTACGTTCAATCTCTTGTAAAAAAAATCGTTGTTCCTCGCCCTGTATTTAATTTAGCTCCATACTTGATTATAAATAAATTTTTAGTGACGAAATAGTTGTCGGATTTCCACAGCGATTAAACCACGATGTTTCGATGACCGCACGTTCTGTCGTCATCTATCTGACTTCCCCATGAAGATCCGTGGTTTAATTGCTGTGTGACCCATGTGGAAACCCGAGAACTATTTCTTCAGCAATTAGACCGGGCGAGGCTACGATATTTAAAATTTTTACTCTCATATCCAGGACCAAGAATAAAAATTTCCTTATAAATAATATTTTTACTCTCACTTCCAGGGCCTACAATAAATATATTGCTGGACGAACCATTTCCGTGGAACCTCAATTTCATTTTGTAGTACTCAATACCGTTCGATAAAGCATGTGTCTCTGGAAATTAAAATTTATTTTTAGTAGCAATGTGTTCTATTCTTTTACACTTCATTATAAAACGTTTCATAAATTTTTATAAATTCCCTCAACCTTCTAGAAGATTTTGAAAAGTTCTGTTCGGTTTATTTTGCTAAATTTGGGCTTGATTGATGATTTGTCCAGAATTTGACAGTGGAAATCAATTGAATGGATTAATTTCTCATCACGTTTGTCTGGGTTACAAAAGTAGGCATAAATAATTTATGGATGACACTAAGAGTGAGACAAAAGAGAGTGTTAATAGAGACGAAGTTGAGACTAAAGTGCACTCAATTATCAATATCCATAACGATAGACTTTCTGGATATTAATATCATACGAAGTCATACGAAGACAAGTAAAAGTGTGATGTGAGGATATTTCTGCTAGGTTTTTGGATTAAGTTTCCCTAAAGTCGAGGCACCGCAGTCAGTTTTGACAGGTGTATGTTGCGGGGTCGCCGACCCTGGAAAAGGAACGGATAAGGAAATGCTGTGACCTCACAGCAAACCCCACTCCCGCCATCGGAAGGACGTGAGACAAGCACCAAGAACCCTGATGCAGATTATTGTAGTGTTTCCATGCATAACTTTTAGGGCGAATTACTGGGTAGGATCCTTGAAACTACAGCCCAGGGGCCTTACATAACCCTTGGCTACCTTGATTTACCTTTCCGCATCTCCGCTTTCAGTCCCTTACCTATGCTATACGAGGGGAGTATTCCCTATGTGGGTTATCCTATATATTGTAAAATATATATTATTGGGGTGGGTTTTTACCGTTAAATCAAAAAATCTTATTGACCATTTAGGAATTTTTTATAAGTTTATTAAAATAAGCATGAAAAAAAATTCTTATCTCAGGCACCTGTGGATTACGTAGAAGAGATTATCTGCCCGTTATCAAATACGTACTGCTATGTCTGTGTTCTGTTCGTCTGCTGTAGCTGACAGAACGGGTTAACTGCAGCGACGATCTAGTCAGGACCACTGCATGGCGTCGACTCAGCGGTTGACCACTAGCTAAGGCGTCGGCCTCCGGGATTTTATTGCGACGCACTCGTGCTGCCCACTTCTGTACTGGAAGACGTGGCACGTATTTCTCGTTCTTCACAGCTTTTGTGCTTTGTGATTTTTTTGCATTATGCAACTGCACTCTGAGCGGAGTTCATCACTAACAACAGTCACTCAGTAGCGCATGGACCAGACTAACTCTTTTTATTACGTGCGGTGCAGGTCCGCTAAATTCAAACGTGCGCCATATTGCCAATCTCTGCCGTCGTACTTTAAGAAGATTCCCATATCTTGCTCATAGACATCGTGAATACACTTCCACTCCTTTAGTTTCCATATTTTAGTTCCCTCCATTTATATCCTCCCATTCTTTTTACATTTTTCATTATTAGAAAACTTGGTCGAAATGTCATTGTTTCACTGATTCTTCCATTGTTACAAGAGTTATAATACGAAGCTGCAGTTCTGTACTCAACAATGGCTAACAATTCAGTCATGTTGAGGCCAAAAATCGAGACAGGACACGAAAATTATTTGGATGGAAATATTTATCTCCTCCACACACCCGCACACCTCGTCCAACATTTCACAGAAAATAACTCCTGGCATCCGTCCGCCAATGCACGATTTCGAATTAGCCAAACTACAGCAGACAACACTTCCGAAAACAAAGCAAATTAAAACCAAAATACACGCGTTACAATATAGTCTTCTTCTTCTAAAATGTATTAATGGTCGGATATGAACGTGCTACATCACATATGTTAAAATATATTTTTAATATTTTACATTTACAGTTTTCTATTAATATAATTAGTTTCATGTAAATATTTTTTATATACGGACCAGGAATTATTCGAACTCAAATCTGTTGCCGTCGCATACTTTCAATCCCGCAGACATTTCTGAGCAAAGGTATTTGTGTGTTTGAGGTTGATCATAAGATACTGTTTCCCTTGGAGCAAGCTTCACTCTTATCCATTGTAGCGGTGTATATTTTTATCCCGTTGCTGTGCTGGACGACAGTGAAAATTGATAGCGACGCTGGCGCCATCATTAGTGGCACCATTGTTCAACCACAAAGACCACCATTACAGCTTCGGTCGGCTCGCGACCTGCCCGGCCAGCATCGATTATAACGTCATTTTTCGGCCGTCACTCTCGAAGAAAAAGCGCGCTACTTTTAAGCTCTCGCCGAATATTAATAACTAGCCGTGGAAAAACTTCATCTGCGCCGACGGATACTGTAGAACAATGTATTAGCCGCCCGTTAATCATTCTTTTGAATTTAGCCCAAAATATTGATGTAACAATCCCAGCGAGAAAATGAGTTTCATTGTGTAAAATGTCACTGGAACTGGCAGCAACAGAATGCATACATCACGAGATAAGAAAATGCAGGAAACGTTGCGTTTATTATTAACATTTAAATTGTGTTTTAAAATAGTTGAAAAAATATTCTAAACTACTACAACACTCTTTCGCGTCGCTATTATTTATAATAAAAGTAGCCCAGTTAACTGTGATTCTAAAACTTAATAGAAAATATAATTATTTACACAATATTGTAGTTCTGTAATTACCGTTCCATATAATTTTTCTTTCTTCTGTTTCATTTCAGACTGTAAAACTGAGTTGGCGATTACAACCTTAAAGTAATGTCGCTATTAGAAAACCTTAAAGATATACAGGTTTTCAATAATTGGACGAACCGCGGCTGACATGGAATATTTGTACGTCGTGTCATATTCAGTCCGAAGTAGGCCTCTAGCGCCCGCGACTGTCAGATTGTCAACTTGCATGACAGATTACGGATTTGGGGAGGCACGTGGCCAGTGTACCGAATCATCTGCCTTATTTTAGGTTTTATTTGGCAATTTTTCTTTAGGCTTGAGGGAACAAAGTATCTACTTGTATTCTGAATTCTTTTCAGAATGATATCGGAGAAAAATTGAAACTAGATTACAGTGAACCATAATTTTTCCCAAGTGAAGTCCCGATACGAATCGTTACTAATAGATATATTTATCTGACTTCAATACAATTTTAAATGTATGAACTCTGCCCAATTTTGTCATATGTAATTTATTAACAAGAAACATAAAATTCACAATGTTTCGTCCTGAGTCTAGAACTTCATCAGGTTTAGTAATTTCCATAAATTAACTCAGTATTCCATAAATATTAGCCGAAATTGATATTATATAAATTTTTCGCAGACTAACTATTTTCCTAATTTGTGATTTTGCCAAATAGAATTTTTGTTTTGTTACAACGGGCATTTCAAGCCTTTGAAATTCTAATAATCTCGGATACATATGGTGGCTAACTAAATGGTGTAAAGCCAGAAAATATCCATTCATTGATGTGTCTTTCTTTTAAAGGTTTCGATAACCACACACGGGATTATTGCTGCTTCCTTATGGAATATGCAGGAAGTTAAATCAAATATACCACATGTTAAACATTCTATTAAAATCTACTGGGAAATTCATTAGATATTATATTATGTTCGAATCAATGTCTGTAGATCCTTAGGACACGCAAGGATATGGATAGAGTCAAAGAATTTTATACTTACAATTAACATTTCCTAATGGAAAATACGCAAAATGTTATGATAATAAATATTAATCCGAGAATAATATTTCTAAATAAAAGCTACGAAATAAATTTACAGTGTAATAAATATAAGTTTAGGATAACAATTTAAAATTAAAATTAATATAATATGTATTATAAGTAAGGTGTAGAGTAACAAAAATATATTACTTTATTAGCATTAACAAATAGAGAGGAATGCTTTACAAAATAAAATAATCTTATTATTTTAAATTAAGCCTAAGGGTTTGTTAATTATTTAATATATACGGCAAGCTGATTAAAACTATTATTCCTGTTCACTATTCTCTTTTATTAATTGTAATTTATAATATTTGTGTTAGTTTGATTTTTAAGTTAAATTAGAAATTAAATTTATCACAGGTACCTTCAATGAATAAATTTTGGATGGTACGAAAAGCAAAGACAGATTATTTGTCAGAAATATTATTCGGTTATTCGCATATAATGAAAATTTCATAATAATTGGCGTACATACATCTGATTTAATAGTTTACTCAAATTCTGGAACATTTTTTCCATATTTTTAGCATATGACACCCACTATTCACTTATTAAATGTGAGATGCTTCGTCTTCAATGTGCTTTTCAAGTTTTACACACATTTACCTGTGTGGCTTAGAAAGCCAAAAAGAATAACATTTTCATATACCTTCAGCCTATTTAATGATACTTATTGCACAATTTATTTAAAGCCTAATAATGTAGTGTGTAATTATTCTGTATTATATATTTATTTTGCTTAAGTTTTAAGAAGGTATTTACCCGTTCTTGTGCGTTTGTTAACCCTCAAACACGAATAAATTAATTCATGAGAAATTTTATTCAACTGTGGTATTCACTCATTATTCTATTTTAATTCGGATTATTGAATTTCTTCTTGGACAAAGCTCAAGCTAGGAAGGTCTATAAAAGTCTTGAAAATCTAAGGAAACTTGCTTACGGTCAATAAAATAGCAATATATCTCTCGTGCATTGTAAATACGTCTTCCGCTGCCCGTAACTTGCTGAAACATGATACCAATAGTGTAGCCATGTTACCCCGACGTGACACGCGATGCACGTCAGGTTTCCATTAGTAACGACTCTAGAAAAATATTCATGTTCAATGTTACACAACATAATGTATTCATTGATAAATAGCGTCCGTTAAAATGAAGCAACTAGGAGATTACGATAACTGTAATCCTAAATTGCGGGATATTATTTTATTACGTAATGTATTCAGCTACTAGTTACAAATTCTTAATATATAGAGTTTCTATATTTTTTCAATACTTGTCATCGAACAAGGACATTTTTTATTTAAATGCTTTCGTATAAATCTCCAGTGAATCATAATATTTATTCATTGATAACGATAAAGAAGACAATGAATAGTATTTAAAATTCAAATATGCGTGCCATCGTAATATTTAATAGTAACATAGTTGTAAAATTAGAATTTTTATTTTCATAGAATGAAAATAATTTTTTTAATATTATTTAAAGGTTTATAATGGTCCCGTCGACAACTTGGTCATTGGTGACCGATAAAGAAATTACAAATAGTGCTTATTTACATAAGTTTTACTGTGCTAAACATTGATTCCAGGGGAGTTGCCACCTTGTGGATTTCCCTCATGTAGCCTGTTACCCTAAAAAAAATTATATTAATCAATAAAAACAAAAACAATTATTGCAATACGACGTTTTTTCTCTCAATTTTGGGGTTCGTCAGGTAATAGACATTCAATTGAACAGTTTAAAAGTTTGACATGTTATGGAAGGAAAAAATCACCAAATATTGTAAATATTTTTTCAATTTTAGATAGTGTTACACGATTTTATGTTCATTGGATAATTAACATTTACAGAAATGGAGATTAATTACACATTTCAAATGTTGGTTTCTTACATTTACATTTTAAGAGTTCTCATTTATGAATCACTTATCACATAATTGGATAATTCATTAACCATTGTTTGAAACTGCGACTGTTGAAAATTCCAGTGTGCTGTAGTCACAGTCTGTTTTTATTACGAGGCGGCGTCTGCTTCTGAATTTGAATCCCTCTCTTGTTTTTAACTAAATTTGTGAGTCTTTTAATTCTGATTGTTGCCGTTTTATCATATAAGTGTGGGTAAAACGATTACAATATATTTTTGAATGATTTAGAGGATAAATAATAAATTTATTTGAGCAATAAACATCATATTTGTTTCTTACGATTGAATTAAAAGGATTGTAATTCTAATTTTGAGATTGTTTTCACTTGTTTCATTTTCAAGAAATGTTAAATAAATATATTTAATAATAAGTAAATGGTGACACTTCTAAAGCTTGATTCCATCGGATTTTGCAACGATTTTGTTCACTAAGGGAGCGCGCTAAGTAACTTTAAAGCTGTTCTATGATCCACAATTTTTTTAAATATCAGTTTTATTTTTCTTGGCATGTTATTTGAATGAAATCAAAATCTTTGTTGTCAAGTGTAGACGAGAAGATAACCGAACAATAATATTGTAGAAATCCAAGAGGTAAACCAATATTAACTGCAAAAAAGTGAAATATGAGTAACGCGTTACAGATACAGATACCTGTTACAGATACCTGTCAATTATATATAACAAAAACAAATTATTGTTCCACAAGCAAACCCTAACGTTAATAACCACTCACAGTGCTAGTATAAATTTATGTAGGTTCGTAATATAATATTTTGTTTAGGTTGTTGCGTCGTAAAACGAGAGGAAATATTCGGTTCGAATAGACATTCTATGAAATTGACAGATTCAAGAACATACATAGGCGACAAATAATATTTATTATTAAATTGGCTCAAAATGTAAAGTATTGGTAGCCTCTTGTTTTTGTTTGTATAATGGCGAAATAAAATTCAATTATCCAAGAGTATTAATAGACATTAATTACATTAATATGCAATACGTTCTTCTACCTGACAAACTACTCATAATTACACAGAAAGAGTAAAACAGTATTATGAGTATTTTGTGAAATAAAACTATTTCCTTATTCCTCTTAGTCCGATATATTCACCATATTATTCAGTGATGATTCCACCGTTATTTTTTTCTCTATATGTTTCCCTACAGATTATAAAATTTGGTGTACGTAAAGAAATCCGCAGACTGCGCTACAAATCCAATACACGGTGCGTTTAGGGGAATTAACGTTTTATTCCTTACGAATAATAAAATTCAGCGGAACAAAAAAATTTACTGGAATCGCCAACTGAAACAAATAATTGGCCGAGAGCATATCAGAAGCCTTTTCGATTTATCGTTTAATTCCGGTTGTTTTAATAGTCTCTGTGTCCTGACAACATGAACGGAAAACATTTGTCCCTAGGTTCGTCCTGAAAATCGAAGGGGACAAAACATCGTCTCATGGGTTAATTTTCTCCTACATATAAATGAAAAACCGCTATGAAATCGGAAATTACCATAAATTCTGGGCAATTCAATATAATTTGTTAATAATTTAACGATTTTCATACAGGTGACCACGAGTTGTGTTCCCCCTACAAAACGTATTAGTGGAGATTTTTGTTAATCTCAGTAATAAGCGTTTGTGTAATACATGCTCATGTAAATTAATTCGATAATTTTAAAGTTAACCTTCGGAAAAATTTCATAACTCGTACAATCCTTTAATTTTCTATGTTTTGTAGTCTAACACTGAGAGACAATTTAATAAATAAATATATAAAAATACATTATGTCAGAAGGCCTGTTTTTAGAGGTGTATGTTCCGGGGTCACAGACCTTGGGCATACGGTAAGAGTTGTTCTCTGTTCCCATTGGAACAGTCGGCCAGCTGCCTCCTAAACTGGTCGAGGTACGGAGAAGGGAAGGCTGCGTCCCCACAGCAAACTCTTCTCTCGCTATCGTAAGGGCGTGGAGCAAGTACCCAATGCCCGACCTACCTGATGCAGGTTTTTCTAGGGTTTTCCTTGCATTACTTTTAGGCGAATGCCGGGTAGGATACTTAAACTATAGCCCGGGGGCCCTTTGACTACCTTCCTCTACCCTTCCACATCCCCCTTTCAGATCCCTTCCTATGCTATTAAAGGGGAGTTGCCACCTTGTGGATTACCCTCATGTATCCTGTTACCCTAAAAAAATTATATTAATCAATAAAAACAAAAACAATTATTGCAATACGACGTTTTTTTTCTCAATTTTGGGGTTCGTCAGGTAATATATTCAGTTTTTAAAATATGCATACAATATATATATATATATATATATATATATATATATATATATATATATATATACTAACACAGTTCATGACGCTTAATTTATATAGCAATATATTAATTACTGTATTTATCTGAGGAATCCCAAAATTGTGGCCGAAACATCTTATTGTTATATTCTTCTGATTGATTAATACACATTGTTTCTGACCAATTGGCTGTTTATCCGTTTATTTATTAAATGATGATTGTATTATTATAATAAATATTAGATATTCAATTTCCTCGAGGATAATGCTCTAATGATATAATTTTTACAGTATTTTGTTATATTAGTGTATGTCGTGTAATACTTTTGTGGTTATGGAAAAGGAACATTGCGGACGCAACTAAGTAACATTAACTCAAGTTAGTATTTATAAGCCACAGTTGTGAAAAAAAAAGGTTTTTGATATGTGATGCATTTTATGCTTGAATATAAATTATATTTACTGTTGCTCTGTTAGTTTAACAATCATCTAGGTCAGTTATGCTTTTGGGGAGATGATTGTTTCGACATGAATGGCAAGCTGAGGCATAAACCCAATATTGGAATTTGAAACTTGGAAGCGTTCTCGGTACTTATGTGTTCTTCACACAATTATACTCGCTGTTTCTCATTAAATTAATTTTTGACGTTTTTCAAGAATTCATCGTGAAAGAAGGTTGTTGAATGCTTTGCTCACTCCACTATTCGCCTAGGGGGATCAGGTCGCAGCAAGCAAATTCGCAGAGCTCTTGCCACGAGAGTTTAGCCCCGAGTTATTCAATGCACGGAGGAAGATGTTATGTTCCAAAAGAAAGATCTCCTTTCTCTCTTGCCATCTCTCTCTCCTTTTCATTCGAGCAAGATAGGGCCATGCGGGGGAGAAATGCAGCGAGTGGGTCACGTTTCTGTCTGTATTCAACTGCAAATGATGCGAACGTGGAAATTCACTGTCGCAGAGATAAGGTTCTAACCACTAAATTTATAGTTCACTGCTGAAAACTTTTCCTGCTGCACATACTTGTGGAAAATCAGATTCTAAGGATGTGCATATTGAAATTTCAGTAACTTGATTTGGTGTTGTAAGTTGCGAATGAAGCGTTAGTTACGGAGCCCATTACAGCACTTCACCTACTGTGCATTTTTTTTGACAAAACAGACATTGAATGCTGACAGATTCTCAGGATAAATAAAAGCATTTCAGCTATTGTTAAATTTTAACGTGCTGTTAATATTTACGTTTTGTTTAAATAACTTTTTAATGAATATACCAATCAAATTTGTCAACTATATTTTAATAAAATAAAAAATTAAAACTTAAATAATTTAGAAATTGCAACGACAAATCGTTCAGTTTTGGAACCGTTTCAGGTGCAAACAAAAAATTATACAAGTCTGAATTTAATTTGTTTCTAGTAATATTAACATATAAAATTAAAATTTTGCACAGAAAAGTTCTAACAGTGTCTGCATTGCAGCAAAAGAATTAAAAGGAACAATATGTCGTGACAATTTTATTTGATTAATATGTTCTTATTTTATATTTTAATAAAATTTATATCTGTTAAATTTGCCTGGTTTATTCCTTTATAACTCAATGACGACAGGCAATTATAATTATTAAACGTATATTTAATTTCTTTCTTGAAACTCGAATGAGAATCAAAAACGTAACACATAATTTGGTAAACTAAATTTAGTAAATAAATTGCAAATAAGTAAAATTGTGAAACATGTTTTTTAAATTGCCATATAAGTTTCGTCCTACTTTAAGTAACATCAAAATAGAATAATGCGTGGAATGTGAATTTTTGAAACAAAAATAATTTAAGGTACAATAAACTCCTGTTTGAGTTAATATTTTCTTGTACATCCTATCTCAATGGCAAACTGTCTTTTTAATTATCAAATTATTCTTCGCATTTCAGTTTCAACTCAGAAATTTTTTTTTTACTTAACCGTGTTAGAAGTATATTTACCGTTTGGTATAAATAACTATAAGTTACCCTTATCAGAGTCTTCGAAATGATTTTTATGCTTAAAATGCGTAGTTTTGATAATGCTTTATTAGAGGTAAAAGTCGCATATATATATATATATATATATATATATATGTATGTATCCGTGTTTGTGTATTAATATTTGTTATACGCCACCTGGTAAACCACTGATATTTGTGACATGTGTGTAACTGACTACAAATGTGTTGAATTTTTCGTTCGTTATGTTGACTTAAATCTCGATGGACGTATATATGTGTCACTACCTAAATGAAACCGAAACGTAACAAATTATAATCATGAACCAAGGGTTTAGGCTTCGCTTAAAAATAATTTAATCTGTGTAATCACTGTGTAGCCCGTAACGGAATTGCAGTTTCCTTAATAAAATGCACGGATAAATAATCTAATTTTAACTGGAGCATAAAGGAAGCTGTAAACTGTTTTACAGTACACATTGATCATTGGGGCAAATAAGTGATATTTGTTTTGTGTTGATGGTACAGTAATTTATATAGGTTTAAAGCTTTTATTGGTCTGATTCTTTGGAAATATTAAAATATAATTTTTAACTTATATCAACGTAAATATATTTTTTGAATGAAATTTAATATAATTCAAAATTTTATGTAACTAATTCGTTGAAATCTTTTAAAAGTAATTTACTAAGGTATGGAGATGTTCTAAATTATGCTAAAATTACTGTATCAGTTTATGCATATAATTCGTTGAAATATTTTAAAAGTAATTTACTAAGGTATAGAGATTTTTTAAATTATGCTAAAATTACTGTATCAGTTTATGTATAGTGTTATTTTTATAATTGATCTTATTAAAAATATATAATTCTCCGACATGTAGATTTTCTTGTATTTATTTAAATATTGAAAGGTTAACCATTTAGTGAAAAAATTTAACTTTCTCCAGATGAAAATGAGTTTATTATACTGGTATGTATAGTATTAGTAAAGAGTTATTTATTTTAACTATCATATTTCTTTTTATTCTCTCGTACTTTTCTTTGCTCTAACGCAATCATGAAATGACGAATGATGTCAAACTACTCCTTTTTTATTTCGAATGATGTATATGCAATTTGAGAAGTTTCTTAATTATTTTCTGTTTAGTTTAAAACTAACTATTTTTCGTATGTAACCTATTTACTTTTTTTACTATTATAATAATTTTCGTAAGATATTTTATATTTCTGATATGACTGTAAAATTATTTATATTTCTCTGTTAATGAAACGTCCTCTCCAAAACTATTAAAAATAATAACCGTAATGAAAACAATACATTTTTGTCTACATTTGATTTTGAAACGACTATTTGCCATTTCGAAGTAAATTCTACGGGAGCAATCGATTATAAGTTAGACACGTAATTAATTAACCTTTCAATTTTTATAAATTTCGTGACTGCTGGTACGCAAGGAAATTGATAACTGAACATTTGTTCCCTAAAGTAGTTTGCGAGTTACCGACGCGACGGTTTACCATTTGCGCGAATGCCTATTGATGTTTCGTCTGCGAAAACAAAAGCTAACAAATAGTCTTCGCCATCACAGTTGCGTTGGCGTTGGCGGATAAGGAAGTTTATATGCACGGGCAATCCCTCTCAGCTAACAAAAGAACAAAAGGTCGACTCAAAGGATAATCTGCCACATCTCCTCTGTTCCATCTCCTTCCGAGCAATCGCTCCTGGAAAACAACTCTCCCCTCAAGGCGTAACGCGGGCTTATCCACCGAAGGCCTCGCTCTCCATTTTATAATTGCCACGCGCTAAAACAGAAAGGTGGGTATAATTATTTTCCTACTTAACATCGCAGGTGTTAGAGAAGATTAATTCTCTACATAAACTTGAAGAATAATGTATTCACGATTCAAAATTCCCTTCTATCAGGGAGCATTATTCATTTCAGTTACCGTGTTTCGTTATTAAATATAAAGATGTATTTTCTATCGAAGGCGTTAATACTTTAGTTTGCCACTTCAATGTAAATATGGAGATTTTTATTTGAATTTAACCTAAGCGTCGCTGAAAAGTTGAGTTTCTAAATAGAAATTTCAATAAAGTAAAGAAAAGCATTTTTTTAAATTTGCAATTAAATTGTAATACAACATTTTAACTCGTTGTTGAACTAATTACATGAATTAAAATATATTCCGCAGTTATTTTGCATGATCCGTTCATTGTACACACACACCAAATAAGAACTATTAGAGAGCGACTGCTTTCCCGGTGAATCTGTTCTAGAAAAAATTATCGGGTCTCAACCCGGGCCAACAAGTTAACCTGATGAGCTTTCCGTCGAAACGGTGTTATTCAACAAACAATTGGCCCGGGTTGAGACCCGAGAATTTTCTCTAGAAAATAAAAACTATTCAAGACAACATATCATCGCGAATCTAGAAACTACGAAATAAATACTGGAAAGGATATTAATGCCTAAATCCTATCAAAAATCTCTGCGTAATAATTCTTTTCGATGATAATTTTCTTCAAATATTGGATGCAAGGCGATTTATTTGGATTAAAAAGTGGCGAGTTGGTAAGAATCAGATATTTATAAGATGTTTACTGTGAAAGTGAAATGCAGCAAAGGCACAAATTCGCTAATGACCTTGCCATCGATGTGATTATAAATAAAAATAATAATAAAGAATAAAAACATATACCAGAAAACACCGACAAATAATTTCGAAGCCTTAGTCGATTCTGAACAGTTTTATTGTGTTTTGATACTGGCGAATCATTTGTAGTTAATAATCACGCCATTGAAGAACGTGGACGAAACCTGTTCTTATTAGAAGACGTTGGTAGTCCTCATTATAATATTACTCTATGAAACCCGTCGTTAGGAATCTTCGGCTACTGCCAATATTGACTGCTTTCATCCTATCACGTTGATTTCTCCATCCGTCAACGATGCTCACGAAATGAAGATAGCATCGTACTGTAACTTAAAGATTCCAGTTTTATAGGTTTACGTAGACCCTTTACATCCACTAACTCCTCGCGGGGAAAGAACAACTGTTTTAGTGTCGTATCTTAAGTCTGTTTATTCCTCAAAAGAAATCATAATTTTAATCGACACAGTATTATGTAAAGTGTCTTTTTCTCTTCATGTTTGTTACCGGCAAAAGTCCCACTACCACATAATCCGCACCATTTCCGTGAGAAAAATAGTCACCGAAGATGACAAGTCAACACCATCGTAAATTCATGGTCTCTCGTGAACTAATTCAGTTAGAATTAACTGGCCTTCATTTTATCCTCTGAAATTGACTATAAAAGTCAGAGAACACAGGTTCCTTTGAACTTTATTTTGATCTGTTACCGGTTTTTAACTATCAAAATTCCGTGGACGAACTATGTAGTCTGGATTAGCCGTTAAATGGTGCAGCTTATGATTCTAAACGAAATGATACAACTTTTTCAGAGGAAATAATTTACTTTACCTTATCAATATTAATATTTAATTCTAGGAATATAAAAAAGTTTTAATACAAGGAAGTAAATGTTTAATATCTTTCAGTGTTTAAATGAAAAAAAAATACGTCTGTTTTGAAAATTAATATTTTTCAGTGTTATTGATTATATTTATTACAGGTCTTTGAACATATTTTATTGATTAAAATCCTTTTATTCCGAATTATTATTGCCAATAGAAATATAAGGATAGTAAAGTGGATCGATTTCAAACTTATAGCTCTAGTTCTTTTATCATTAAACAAGTTCCATGAGCCAAATAAGAACATGATATATTTATAGAGGCCACTTCTGAAACTAGTTCGAAATGACACGTTAAGCGTGATTTCCAACTGCTTAGTAAATTTTACGTCGATGCGTTTGAATAACTAAACAATCACCAATTGACGTTTAAATAACCTTTCATGTTGTCTTTAATTAATGTAACGCATATATTTATTATTAAATGAAGCGAAATCTAAAAGTATTAATAGAAAATTAAAGCCAGTAGCTAAGCATAACAGTGAATTATTTGACATATGTTTATATTATAAAAAATAAATAAACTTGCCATAAGTGTGTCGAATTTAATAATTTAAAATGTGTCCATTAAATTTTATTATCGCAACGTTTAGTTAATTTAGTAACACACAAGGTGTACATTATTGCTGAATGAGACATTAATTATTAATATGAGAAAAAATTCGCCACTATAGTGGTGTTTCTGAATATTTTGAATTAAAAATTTTAAAACTTAATATTTTATGAATAAAATTTGAGTAAATTTCAAAGGCATGGTCTCGCTTTCCTGACTGTTGTAGCCGAAATCAGAATATATTTTTGTAGTATTAATTGCTTTGTCAATTAATTTTTTCAGATTATTTATTTCCTTTTCAATAATTTTACACTAATTATGGAATTGTTAATTGATACTTACATCATAAGAATAATTAGAAAATGTGAAACTCTTTCGCTAGTCTATGTAGGAATGAATATTGAATGCTATCCCTGTGACACGTATCGTAACATAATCCATGTTCACAATGTTCGGTCGTTTTTTAATTTTTTACAAACGCAGGATATTCACAAACAGTTTTTCTGATATATTCTTCCAATCGATTATAGAGAAGGAAACTAACCAATATCCGTTAACTGGCGCTTTGCTTAAACATTGTTCCACACGCCACCTTTATCGGAATAATTTACACTTACCCTATGTATGAATACACTTTCAAAATACTTTAACTCCGTGTATTAATTTACAAAAATCTTTTTCTAACCCTGTTCATCACATTAACTCTAATATATTTCTTTCTAAAATTAAAACTTCTGCTGAATATAAATCACAAATAATAAAATTGTCACTGTAACCGATGTAGGGTTCAGTGTGCTCTTTTTAATTTATCGTTGATTGAAAATAAATATTATAATCAAGTTTTTGTCATATTGTTACGAAATACTAACAAAATAAATTAAATTTCTTTGCTTGTTTGTTTGAGTCGGCAGAAACTTTTAATAATATCACTGGCACAGAAACTTATATCAGCTTATTTTTATCGAATTTTAAAAATTATATTCAATTAGGACTATGTTCATGAATTTATTTTTATGAGAGTTGAACGTAAAACTGAGGGCATTAGAGAAATCGTTGGCTCAATTCCGAACAATTGTTGAATTTTTCAGTTTTCTTAGGTACTTCATACATTGTCCTCTTTTACAGTTCCACTTAGTTTCTATGTTTTCTCAAGTTTATAAATATATATTTGTGTAGGTTATTAAATTGTCTTTGAATTTATTTCATATATCATTCAATTTTATTCTTCCGATGTTTCTAAAAAACGAATGACCAAAAATGATCTTTGAAAACATTTCTCTTTACTGGTAACCAAAAGAATAAAAGCATGTGGTAATAAAACTTATATTTATATATATAAAATAAATATAATGATAAAGTAGAAGTGATACGTTTTTCATAAAATTGCATAATACAACTGGAATGTGTAATAAAATCAGAAAAATGTTATTTAATTGAAACGAAATTTTACTAATACGTAGTTAAGTGCGTCAAAAACATGTAAATGAAAATCAAATCATTAAAGACTATAACTGTTTGAGGAGTAAGAAACAAATCCTGAATACTATTCTTAGAGACCCCTTTGTCAGTTAAAACCGAAATTGTTAAGGCGTTTCGTAATATAACTGTAATGTATAATAATAATATCAAAACAATTTATTTTAATTGAAACAAACTTTAAGTAATAACTACTTAAGTTTGTAAATATCATAAAATGTATATAAAGACATTAAATACTATAACTATTTAAGGAGTAAGAAACACGTCCTGAATACTTTTCTCTGAGTTTCCGTTCTTAGTTAATACCGAAATTGATAAGGCGTAATTTTAAAGCTGTCACATGGAGCTGTAACGGGTGTAGTTCCCCATTTGTGCATTGTGATGTGATGTCTATCTCTGGTAGGGTGTGTAGGGACCGTTGCATAATCTGTGGAATAAACATAGCAGAGTACTAGCAGAGATCCGTTCACAATGGTCCATCTCGCAAAACCAGTTTTTGATATTTCGGCTGGTCATCATTATGCGAATTCTCTATTGCTGCTCCTCAAAGTTACTTTGCCACCAAATTCAACTTTTTATTTCTCCGATAAAATATTTTCTATAAGCCATCAACTCCCATTAAAGGACCCAATCAAGATTTCCTGGCATACCCTACGAAATGTTCAGAGATCAACTATTCTAATATATATTATTTGTGTTAGATTATAATAGACAAAATTACGTACAATAGCGTCTATCGTCCTTTTCACGGCTGTAGTTATTTCAGAAAAGTCTGGTGACCTTAAGCCGTCTCTTTCTTGCCGCTGACGTACAATGGTTCAAAAACAATCTTTTCCAGATCATAAGCTGTATTACTTTAAATAAACGTTTAATCATTTTCAATATTCCACAATTAATTGTACTCTTTAGTGAATGAATTTTTATATGCTAAAAACTAAATTTTTAAATATATACTTTTGAATATTTTGAATAAAAAAATATTTTGAATAATGTAAAATATATTTTGAATAATAAAAATAAACAAAATAATATGTTCGAAATTTTTATAATATTATTTTAACATTTTTATTATGATGCAAATATACAACATCATGCAGATGCAGGTTCTAAATGAGAATGGCCATTAATATAAAAGTTCAAGTATTTATTTTTGTATTTGTAGATTAAATTTGGCTAAAGTAAAATTAACTATAATTTAAAGTATAAGAAATTATTTTTTTATTAAAAGTAAGTCGAAAATAAAAAATCTTAATGAAATTAACAAAAATTTTGATCAATAATACAATTTTTATAAATAATTACAGAGTTTTTATATATACATATAATTTTATGCAACAAACATAATAAGGTCATATATATCAATAATTCACATTAAATTGATAACTATGATCTTAGTGTAATGAGAATACCTTGAAAATAAAGCTTAAATTTTATTTATTGAAAAAACATAAAAAAAAATATTGACAGGCGATCACAAAAATCTGGACTGAGTGGCTGACTCACAGAAAGCTAGAACAGGCACGTTTTAACCTGTCCATGGATGCCAAAAGTTTCAAATTTCCTTTAATGCATGTAGTTTAACATCTGCATCACAATATAGCTCTCTTAGCAACCAACAGACGCCTCTGGGATGATACTAAAATTTATGTTGCATAAGTGCTACACTATGCACTAAAACGTTAATATTTATTATAAACAATTAATATATAGAGTCATTAAGTTGAATAGATGAGGGTTGATTACCGTACGTTCAAAATATGGTTTTACGTTTGAATTATACTTGAATAGTGCAATTATTATTACAACAAAAAAAGATTAGAGATTTATTCAACAGATCGCCGATGATATTCAAATCTTTTTCAGGAGGTGAAGATTATCGTTTCGCTTAGGTGATGTATGACACAAGGCTTTTTCCGTTTTAGAGATTTAATTTCACGTGAAGCGGGGTAAATTGCGGGAGTATTTTGCGTAATCACCAATTTGTGAGCGACTATTATCTGGCAAGCACGCGAGGGTAGCCCTTGTTCGTGTCTCTGTGAGGATAATTAGACCAATCCATCATGCGGCAGACCTCTAACCTTTGCTCTAATGAGTCGTGTTCGCCAAACCACTCTCCGACCTTTATTTCACCTCCTCTTCGAACTCTGCACTTGACCGTCAACTCCTCAAGACTGACTACAAAGTCTGTGGTCGTAATGCAGACGCACGCCTTCAAAGATTAAAGCACCCGTCAGTATTTGTTAAGTCGAATTATATTTACCAATAATACGGATTTTTTGGGGTTAAACTTTCACTTATATACTATATTCGACTTACAAATCAAATCTTTTATTAAATAATGTAAAATTTGCCGGTGTATATTGTTAATAAATTTTTCGCGGTTGAGTTCCAGGTTTAGATTTCTAGACCGCAGAAACGTCAACGTCGAGAAATCTGAACCTGATGCTCAACCACGAAAAATTTATTAATAAATATTTAATTGATTGAACCATAAAAATTACGCATTCAATGGTCTTTCATTACTAGTTATTTGATTGTCAGTGAGTTCATGTCTTATTAAGTTATAATAATGTAATGTAATATTTTTTATTTCGTCAATGAGATTATGTAGATTATTAACTTTGAAGTTAATATTATTTCACCATTTGATTTTGAAATTCCCTGTAAAATATTTTGAAACTAGAATAAGTTAAGCCTTTTGTTTTCATTATTCATATATCATTTATAAATCCATAATTGTATATTTTTCTAGACCAAATTGAAATATTGTAAAGATACAATCTGATAAAACAGAAGGATATTTTATTTAAATACAATATTTCTGAGGATTTTAAATGACGACCTGAAGTTAAGAAATAGTTTGATAACTAAAAATTGATTCGTATACCCCGGACCAAAAGCACTTGTAAGATAAAAATCGTAAATATGTGTCAATAAACTGTCGCATGGCATATTATCAGATGGGTCTTTTCAATACTGATTTTTATTAATTACTTTGGTATTAAATGCGTTTATTATATACAAAGCAATTTAAATAGGCCTCAAAAGTTGAACTGTTTCTCAATATTCTATGTCACATATTTCTTTTATTTCATTCGACGTAAGTGGAACGCTCGTATTTATCTCGACCGTTCCATTTGTTGTTTAGCATTCGACATCCAATTGCGAAGAAAGGAATTCACATTCCGGTGAAAGCTCGTACAAGATGGCGCTAGACGTGCATCGCCTTATCACGCACAATTTGTCTTACAGCCCTCCATCCGAGCAGAAAGGGCTTAAGTCACTTCACAAGAGTGCCCCTGTTTGCGCAGTAGGCCTCCTTTGTCGACAATCGACTATTGAGTTCCTTTATTTATGTATATCTGCTGCGTCGATGAGAAATTCTAAGTGCCTGACGATGTAAATGGCCAATTTTTTTTCTCTAATCTTGGATGATGGTGTGGACGCAATAAATAAATAAATTATGCTCTACACTCAAGTTTTTTGGCTACGAACATTGAACATATATTTGTCAGCTGAAAGCTTCAAATTGAAATATAACATGCATTTGTAATAAAATACCCATACGATAATTATTTTATATTATGAACCAATAACAAAGGTTTCTACAAAAATTTAAAATGGCGTGATTAATTACAATTTTGGGAAGACTTCTAAAAATAAATAACACCAAGTAGGTAAATGAGTTTCAGAAATAATATAACGAAGTATACAAACGCTAGGGACTTTGAAAAGTAAAACAAAAGATGAGTCCTAAATCGTAACAGACTGAAACGAAGATCCGTGATCTGACAGCCACTAACCAGCATAAATAATTAGCATATGTTGTCAGGTTTCCATTGCCTAGATGGTATTTTTGCGAAGAGAAAGCTGGGAATCGAGGAACGGATGAGATAGACGTGGCAGGTCAAAGACGAAGATATAGAAAGACGAATTGTGGAATAATAACCTGACCAATTGACCTGCCAACATCTACTAATAACTTCTCACCGTTGCCACGTATTTTAAATTCCAGTATAAATTAGTTATAAAAGACAGTAAAAATTAGAATTATATTTCAAGTTAAAACAACAAGTTTCATTTCAAAATTGAGTTTGACAGCAAATTAAAGAATTGTTTCGAGTACATAACGTAAAATATTTATAAGAGAATACAAAACCATTTTAAATATTGATTTCATCTACAACATTAAAGAAATACTTCATGATTTCAACAATAATTTACAAATTCCTGAATAAGGAAAAGCGTAAAAATATGTTCGTCTTATGCCTGTAATTTAATATTAAATGCAATAATAATAATAATAAATCGATGGTTTCACTAAATCCAAATTTTTTTTTTAGAACTGAAGTAAAATAATTTATTGAAGAAACAGCAATTCGGATAAAGTTTTAATTTATCATTGCTAACTCTCATATTATTTGACGAAAATTATTTTCTGTCTTCGACCCTTGCACTACTGCGTATTGTTTTACTATTTAAATTTTAATGATTGTTTAGTTTGCAAAAGGAAAGAGAGATTGATATTTCTGGTGTATATTTGCAACAAAATACGAGTTAACGAGTGTATTGCAGGTCAGAGTTTCAAGATGTACTCGGAAAATGATGAATCCGTAATGACATGTTTGTTATGCAACTGAGGCACAACCGAGTTGATGTGAAAATATTTATCAGCTTCATTTCCGCAAAAACTAAATCCCTATGTAAATTCCCTCACGTTAAATTGTATATACGTTTGCTTGTTTTCAGGAACGTCACGGGTCTTTTTCTTTTAACTGTTTGGACCACATTTAGTAAATGTTTATTTCAATTTCATTATTGAAAATGTAGTGTATTTAATAGGAATTTTATTATTGAAATTGTAGTTTATTCATTAGTCAAAGTCTTATTTTAAACATAAATTTTTATTATATCAGAGGTTTAGTGTCTATGAATGAAACAAGCGCCTGAAAAAATGTTAACATTTACTTTATAGTAGACATTTCTTTACTTAAAGCACCAACATCAGTGGAATGCTTCAGTAATTTCAAATTACTCTAAGGAGGACACAACCCAAGCGCGCAACGGCTGCAGATGATTGAAAGTTATTTCTACGAGTACAGTTGGTTCATGTCCAAGGAATATAAACTTGAGGGGTGGGAACTTTAATAAAGGCAGAGTTCGTTGAGAACTGGAAAACCAATTTGTGACAGACATTACGTGCCTCATTACGACTCTTTACACTTGTTTCCGCAAATCGTGGGTTTGCACGACACATTTTCTACAGTATTGGCACGAAAGGGAGTGTTGAAGCAGATGCACGGGCAACGCGCCAAATAAAGACCCTAACGACCTCTCCTTTATATTTTCTAAAAAAAACTCCTTTCTTCAAAGTGCCACTCATTCCCTTGCCTTCGATTCTTTTCCTCCTTACTTTGCTGAAATTATAAGTACGAAGAGCACAAAATCCTATGCATTCTTGAAATGTTGAGTAATAATTCAGCAAATCAAACAAAAAATATTTTATATTATGTTACTTTTAAAAAAATTAATTAAACATAGTAAATTTTTATTCAACTAAAATACTGAATTCAGAACGGTTGGGATTTCAGGTGGGTCATTGCATTGACATACTTATAATTTCAACATTCCGCCTCTTATGATTACTCTACGAACCTATTTTATCTCTTAAATAGATTAATAACAAGGAAGTATTATAATTCAGCGTATTTGTTTCCCCATATTAATGGGTTTACTTGTGGGTCGGAATTTATCAAACAATTTCAGGATCGATTTACTTATTATTCTTGCCGAACATATCAATTTTAGTACAAAATCTAAGGACATAGTATCCCAACCTTTTGTTTCTTAGTTTATAGTTGAGTCAACTAATAAGTTAGAGCCTTTGTTTATATTTGCACTTCTACATTATTACCTCTCTCATTAACCAATAAAACATTCTTCTTTTTTCTCTAAATTATCCTTAAGTCTGGCAGTTTTATCTAATTGGAATTGTGACTTCAAAATACTTTAATTTTTTATTAATATCCTAATATATTACGTGCCTTTATATAATACATTCGACCCGGTTTATTTTAAGGAAGATTCTGCCTGACCTGTAATGTCGTAACGAGTGCTTTTTACCGTAGTTGAGTTTTGGAGTCGTTTTTAATTGTGCTATGCTTTTTTAAAGTATTATGTATCACAACTTAGAAATGTGTCTCTTTAAATTCCTTTTAAATTTCATGATCAGAAAATGTTGGGATATGTAGTTTAATATTTAACGTTTTATATGCGTCATACATTGTTGGTGTCAGTTTTTCGTGACAACATGACGTAATTGCAAATTCCGAGGTACATAATACGGCCACATATGGCGTCTAAGTTCTTTCCTATTATAAGGCTTGGAAGTTTTCCACCGTACTGCAATGTAATAATGCATCGATTTTGTGCATGAAATTTTACTTCATAAATAAATTTGTTGTGTTAGAAATATAGAAATGCAGATATTATCAGTTATTACAGTTTATTTTGCTTTTATAAATCGGATTATTTCAAAGAAATAGAACGAATCTATGAAATATGTTAACCAAATGTTTATCTATTTGGTAATTACGTGCTTCAGTTCTAGAAAATAAAACGAATTTTAGAATTATATCTTATCTATTCATTAATATATTGAAGTTTTCACTTCTACATTTGAAAACTATTTCTTTATCTCGTAGAATATGATTTTATTTTGTACAACCTATATGTAGTACGCCAGCGATGTTTGAATCTTAGTTAAATATATAACTGTAACTTTTAAAATGTTTCTTTTTATTTGAAGATTTAATTTATAAGTTACGTTAAAATATGTCAAGAAAATTAGAATGATTTTTATCTGTATGAAACTAACAAGTTATATACATCAGAAATTGTTATACGTATTTATACTTTCTGCGGATTCTGTTTTCTACATACGATTCCTGGTGTATTTTATGCGTTAGTACAATCGTATAGAGGGATACTACCGAATTTAAACGTGAAATAGGAAAGCATACCTAATTCTTATATGAAACATTTGGTTTCGGAGATAGTCTTTACTCTAACATTTTTAAAGTAAGGTACATTATTGTTTTAGTGAATTTAATTTAATTGAATGATTAATCTCAAGATTTGGTAACGCACTTTTATTCTTTATCGTAACAATTATTTTATTTTCCATGAGTTATCATTCCAATATTTATATATTTACTGTCTGTAGCCACCATAGTGTTGAAGTCGATACATGTATCGCGGGGACGTATAACCACCCAAGAGTTATTTCAGAGTTGTTAAGTACGCAGAAGAAGCATGATTTTTATGTATGGATTAGATTGTAATATGATTAATATTTCCTAACTACTTGTGTTATTCGAGCATAATTAAAATAACACTTTCGATAATATTATTCGAATGCTTAACAATATAACTTCAATGTAGAAATAGCGTTATCTTATTCATTGTTTTCAATAATTATATTCATAGTTCACGCTTTAGTGGGAGAGATACACAAACAATATAAAACTTTATTCAAATATATTTTTGTTTGTAGAATGGAGGATGTGGTGGCGCAATTCACTAGAGCGTATTGGAAAATTACCTGCTACAGGTTGATAACGCGCGAGAAATTCTTAAAGTAAAAATAATCAAAATATTCAAGATACAATATTTATTTTTCAAAATAAAAAAGTTTTTATTTGCATTGATGTTAATAACTATATATATATATATACATTTAAAATAATGAAAAACTATTTCTGAAAGTTGAGAAGAGAGCAAGTCTAAGCGTAGAATAATGCGTGACAGTATCCGATAAGCTATTTAATAACTACATTGACATGCCTTCTTCTATTTTGAAGATCTGAAAAAAGGGTTATAAATACTATAATAATCATGTAAAGCATGCTAAAAATTAACTTTAGATGTAATATCGCAGACAGACTCGTAATACTGAAAGTTTATTTACCTTACTTTTTAACAAGAGATTCAATTATGAAAATTATCTTAATTTTTCAGATTAAACCGTAAACAGAAGTAAATTTTTCTGTAAAAACTATTTCACTTCTTCCCAAGAATTTTACAATTTATTTTAAATTTTAGTATACAGTGTATTTATTTTATTGTCCATTTCTCGAATATTGAATTTTTGTAGTTGAAATTATATTTATTATTATGATTATTTTTTTGGATGAACAGTAGTAGACAATTTTTAACAAAACACTTAAAAATACATTTTTAATTTTTTGAATACTTATGAATAATTTACACGGAACAATTTTTTTGTGAAATTTTTGTTTACGCAATTGGTTTTCTACAATGATAAATATTCCCTTAACCAAATCTCATTCCAACTCGGAGTTCTGGCTGCGGAGCGCCTTGGATAATACGGCTATTCGTAACTCCTTTGTACCTTGGCTGCATGACTTATTCATGCGGTCAGTTCCCTGATGTGGGAAATGTAAGATTTTATCGTCGAATATTTACAATTTGATGGAACGTCTACGGAAACAGCAAATGCTTTTTAGTGTAACCATCAACATTAAATACATTTAGGAAGCGAAGTTTCTTTGTGCCTGACAGTTTTATATAATTTTGTATTTATATTTATGTAATTATCTATATACTACATACTATTCATTATCAATTACTTATGAATGATTTAATATTCTGACTGTAATTTCAATTAAAAGATATTTTTCCGGAATATAAAGAGTCTTCATTAAAATAGTCTTATTTTTTCTGAAATATTTAATAGAATATGGAATTATCTCTAATTCAGGGGACAAATTTTTTTCATTACCTACCTTGTGTACTAAAGACGGCCCCAAACAGATACTTGAAATAACACAGAATAAAAGAAGTAATGTAATCTGTGAGTAAAAATACTTGAAGTATGTTGAAAACTCGCCAGATATATTACATGTAAACTGTTAAGTCAAGTCACCAAAATAAGTTTTAATCAGAAACAATTTCAGTTAAAGTTTTTTTTCTGAAATGTCAGATAATCAACCAGAAATTATTTCTGAAAAACTGTATCGTTCGGAATTTAATAGGTTGTTATTTGTATGAGCATCACAGTAATCCTGATAGTCAATAATTTCAACTTATATAACATTTATGAGCTAGCCATATACTGTGATAAAACGTATGAACAAAGTAATTACTCTACTATTGTAAAATTTGAGGCAATATATTTTAAAAATGTATCAGTAGTGGCTATCTATTATTATTTTTACAAATAATATTAATAACCATATAATATTATAATTTTTCTTATTACAGAAATTTGAACACAGACTTGCAAATTTCATTGCAATCTAATCCAGTTATAAATGTAATTACCTCTTTTTTACATTCAGTTTATTTAGAAGCTGCGAGATTGGATCATCTATGTAGGAAAGACGTAAATAATTTTAGTGGAAACAATAAACTACTCTACTCTACTACTCCTTGGTTCGAAAGCCCATTAAGGGCCTTGGACTACAGAGACGACTGCCAGACTGTCATCTTACATGATCCAATCTGGATTTAGGAGTGACACGTGTTCATAGGGAAACAATAAAAGTAATCAATTACTGCTGTTCTAAGTCTAATTACCTTATGGTGTAAGAAACGATACCAAGTTTTTTGGCAGAAGATCATAAAGTAATTCGACTTTTATTTATCGTAAATCTGCAGTCTAAGAAAAGACGAATGTTGAGAAACACATCAGCTACGATGTTATTTTCCCTTCAATCAATTGTGTCAAGCGTTATTTTATTTGAATTGAACCAAACATTAAGTTATATATGTTAAGTCTCAACTTTCGAATCTGAGCCATATATATTCCCCACCTGAAGAAATTAAATTTGTATCAAACTGGAAATTGTCCCTTTTAGTAGATTATTAATATACAAAAGAATATTAAGTTGTCCCAAATTTAAACCTTGAGAATCACTACAAATAATCACCTACAATCTTGAAAAATAAACTTTATCTTCTTTATTTTCAATTATTACCTTCTTGTTCAGTTTTTTCGGGCCAGAAGTTAAAATTAATATTTCCTCTTAATCCGCAGAATGATAGTTTTAATCAATATGTAGTGATATACAAGATCAAATTCTTGGAAAATTGAAAGAACATTCCAGGTACTTGTAGTTTTCCATTTATTTAATTGTTGTTTAAATTCATGTGAATAATTTGTAGTGTTTGTAGAATTTCGTTTCAGACAACCATGTTGTTTTATTATTAATAATAAGTAATCAATTTGGTAAATAATATAGATTGATTATATGTCTTCAAATTAGATAAATAAATAGTCAAATATCAGTCAATAATAAGCGAGACGTATTATATTTCAACATCAATATCTACAGCTTGTGAACTCAAGATTTTAGTTTGTCGGAATTAAATGAAAAACTTTCGTGTACAGGAACGTAATAAATTGGCATGCTATGTTTTGCAAAAAAAAGTAACAACTGACACGGATCATCTTCTTGGAGGAGATTTATTATAAGTGTTAATAAAGTTCCACGTGGCTTTAATTTTTATATTCAAACTTAACGATAATAACCAAAGTATATTTACTATTTTCATACCGTCTCAGTACTATCACTAAAGAATGAACGGCTCAACACTATTGCGTCAGATAATTGACTCTCAGCCGCATTAATAATCTATTTACTATTTCAGTCTCAGGATGCATTGGAATAGTCGGCCAGCTGCCTCCTAAACTGGTCGAGGCACGGAGAAGGGAATGCTGCGTCCCCACAGCAAACTCCTCTCCCGCTATCGGAAGGGCGTGGGACAAGTACCCAATGCCCGACCTACCTGATGCAGGTTTTTCTAGGGTTTTCCCTGCATTTCTTTAGGCGACTGCCAGGTAGGATCCTTAAAATATAGCCCGGGGGCCCTAGTTAACCCTTGGCTACCTTCCTCTACCCTTCCGCATCCCCCCTTTCAAATCCCTTCCTATGCTATTAAAGGGGAGTTGCCCAATGTGGATCACCCTCATGTAGCCTGTTGCCCTAAAAAAAAATAAAACTTAAATATTAAAATAATTCACTTACTACGGCGAAATAAATATGTTTATAATGTGTTAAATCAAAGTGAGAATTCGTTTCTAAACGCATCTTTGACCAATGCTTCGTTTATAATATTGAATAGAATTCTTGGGAACAAAGAACCATCAGTAGAAAAAACACAGCATAGTAAAATTCAAGGAAGGATTAATATAATGAAGAATGTAATGGAAGGGCAAGATGACGGAATCAGAACACAGAAGACGGTTTGCAACTAAGAATATTCTAAATTATCCAAGAAACCAGAAGCAGGTGCAGTTGTGTTCACATGGAGGACCACAGAACAGGAAACAAGGAAGTTGGCATCCGTTTTGTGCGGAACAAGAAGAGTTTTATGGAGCGAGACGAGTGGTCGCCAGCTTTTAGAGCGGTCAGCGTGCTGTAATGGACGGATGTCTGACGTCAGCAAGCTCTTCATAGTGAACATCCCCTTACACAAAGCAAATTATACATATCTTACTATAGTAATTCTTTTCAATATTGAAGACGGTCATGAAACAACTTCTTTTATTGGAAAAAATATGAATGTTTAGAACATATTTTATTTCTTACGATAAAGAAGCACGTACGCAGATACTCTTCCTTAAGTTACAAAACTTAAGATTGCATTGAATTCTTAAATATGTTTTTCAAATACGCATAATAATTATTGTAAATAACAAAATATATTCAATAATACTAATTGGCTGGTAATTGATTGTCACGTCAATTACAGAAATTCGTATCTCAATAAATTTGGTAGTGTAAAATAAATGTAAATTGAGTAGAAAAATATAGCTATTTGAAAGGCGAAATTTAACACCGATGGAATATGAAAAATTGATTTTCACTTGCGAACAATATCAGTGAAACGATAATTCAGTTAATATTTAGTTTAGAGTTCTCCTTATTCTTGTTATTAGGACAAAATTTTACTATTTTATTCATGAAATGATAATATTTAAATAATATTTTAAATTTACTAAACATTACATATATTTTCTGCTTTATATTGTCAGAAATTTTTGTATAATGTAGCTTATTTTTACCTTTTGCGAACTGAGTTTGTTGTTATAATAGATTGACAAAAGAATTCCTTCACACAAATCACTAATTCCTCAATAATTTATTAAAACCAAAGATTCACTAGCTGTATTGGATTTCTGTGATTAGTGATTACGTTTTTGTCGCTTTGACGTCAGTGCTTACTTTGACATAATGTATCATGATGACTCATGTGTACTAAAAAGGCCAAAACCAAATCAATAGGAACGTCGGTTGGGTACTATATTGACAACTCTAAAGCATTTAGGCCAGGTTAGTGATTAATTTTAGTAACGTCAATATTATATCGTTAATAAAAATTAATTATGTTTGAATTAATTGTTTACACCAAATTAAATAAAATAACATTAATCATTAATTTGAAATTTAATTAATTATGAATATGTTACTTTTCCTCATTGTTTTATAATAATAAATGAATTACTGAACTATTAAATTATAAATTCTGGAATATTAGTTTAAGTGAAAGAAAGGTTTTCGTAGTGAGATGAGAACAATTGGTTTTATTCCCTTTATATATATGGAATACGTCAGACCTCATAAATAATTATTGGAAAGAAAAAATCAAAGCATAAAATGTTTACGTGTTGTAAGAATAATGTGACTTTTAAATAAGAATTCAAAGACTGAAAATACTGTCGTAACTATATTTCGGGCTCTTTGTGAGCATCATAAAAATTTATTATGAAATAAGGACCGATAATTTTAAATAATAAATGTGGAGAAAGGAGAATATAAAGGAAAGTTTTTTATTCTTTGATTGTTCTGAACATCGACACCAATATTAATGTTAAAACATTTTTAATTAAATTGTTATTTTAATTAATTGACAGAGTTCAGTTTCACTGAAAAAGTACTATGAAAATGTTGCTGAACTAAACTGCTATAAATCTTAACAGGAATTTTCAATTTATTTTTTTCCCGTAAGCCTTTTTTTATTTTTAAACTTAAGTTGTTTTTTTTAGAAAACCACGAATATAATGCCGATTTATCACATTGTACTACACGAAGAAAGAGCTGCAAAGTTTAAAGCTTACGATTTTCTTAGGATTTAGTGTCCCGAATGTGGGGCTCCGCAGAATTACGTTCCGGACCTAAAGCCGCGGGGGATTTTCATCAGTACTCTAAGCTTGTGGAGAATTTATCCGATTTTATGCAGTATATTTACGACGCATAGTATGTACGAAAGCAAATAGGATCCAGGATTTAGCAGAGCTTGTTATTAAACAACTCATAATGTTGCTCAGTGTGGAGTTTTTTCAATTGAAATACCTAGCGGAAAAATGGTTGATCCGGAAAATTTAAATATATTACGTATGTGCTTCATACAAAAATTATAACATAAAAATATTTGACTTTTAATACTAAATAAATCCACTTTATTAAAATATGATAGATTAACGGTCTATTTGAAGTTTTCGATATAGTAAGTATGACTATATCAATCTGTAAACGGATTATAACTGAAGAAAAAGCTGTCATTCTTTTACTATTACTATAATAAATGTCGGCGATAAATCCTAAAATCGATACGTCAATTATTCACTAAACTCCAAGTAATCATTGTTAATTTTTTTAGCTTTGAGAATTTGTCATCTTCATACCTAAATACAGTTATTCGGCTTACCAATCTATGAAATAATTATAAGAAAACATAACGTACTTTCAAACGTATGAAATCCGTTATTCATTATAATAGTTGACCTTAGCTTATATATTAATCTCTCAAAATAATTAGTACTTTTTATTTAACTAATATTTAATAGGTTTTATACATTTAGTGATATGGTTTTTATATAGTTAGCCTATAAGCTGTTTAAAATTAGAAGACTGATAGCAGTTACTTCCCGCGAGGGGTATGACCTTGAATAAATTAATCACTATGCAGAGTTTTCGAAGGATAGCGATGTTCTTCTGTTTTTAGACAGCGTGTTTTCAGAAAGTGTGTCGTAGTTGACATAAGTGGGCCCCTCCACGCGAATACACTTATTATTTAGAACGGACTATAGTAATTACTAATTCAATATTATATGCCAATTTCTTACATTATACATAAATAAATATGAAAATATTAGATTTAATAAAATAGAGAAAATGTACCGGACATTTTTACTTACTGATTTCCAAGGTTACGCCATTAATAATTTAATTGAAAAAAAATGCGTCAGAATTAAAAATACTTTTTTTTTCGAATTGAATGTATGAGTGCAACAAAATCTCACATGGCCAGCATAATTTAGAACCTTGAGTATTGAGCATAAACGTGCGGAGTTGCGATGAAATTGACATATTTGGCGCATGTGTAAAACGTACGTTAGGATAATTAGTAGGTTGTTATTAATGTTTGAATATAGCAGAAAGTACACATAAAACAGCAAATTAATAACTAGGACTACAAAGAACTTAATCAAGTTATGGAGTTAAATTTGTTCAGTGCAGTTCAAAGTGGATTTAGCAACTACATTATGAGACAGTGAAATTGCAATATCATGTATGCCTCAGTCATAAATTTAGAAGATTTAAGTTATGTGTGATGTAACAAAAATTCCTTAATAATAAAGGTATTGAACCGCATGAGAAGTCGCAAGAAGAGATCCTCTTATGGAGTGATATTGGGTAGTAACATTTGGCGCCTGAATTAAAAGACTATCGCAATAATCATATATTAAACATAGAAATTTATCATACTAAAGATGACTATCGTACAGATAAACTTAAATTATAGCAATAAAAATTTAAAATTAAAAGTGTCTGACGTTTCGACTCGGACTGGCGTCTTTTTTAAACGGAGAATAACTTCAGAAATTGACTAAAGAACGAAAATCATAGATAAATAAATAAGCGCCAATGATATTGAAATAGATCACATAACTTAATAAGATTTTCTGTGTCGTGCTTAATATTATCATTAATAGGTTGATTTTTAATATATAACATTGCAGAACTTCATATTTTTGAATGATGTAGTTCTCTTTATAAAATGATTTCGAAATCGAAACAGTGGTTAGATCTGATACAGTATTTGGTTATAGGTCTGTGTTTAAAAGTTGATTGAAAAGAAACAGGAAAAATCTTACTTATTCAAAACTAGAAGCTTAAATAAGGGTGCGTTTCATGACCTCAATTCTTTTGGGAAGGAAAAATAAGTATTCAATGAGTGGCGCCAAAAGAACAAGTAATTCAGTTACCATGTAGAGCAGTTGCCATGTAAATATCAGAGAGAGACCAGTTATCATACAGAGTACGGAACAGAAAAGAATCTCATCATCCTCGCCGCCGACGATGCCATTGAATCTCGCGAGAGAAACTCGGCGCCTAAAAGTTTGCCATTTTTATATTTGGCTTGTAATTCTGCTTCGTTATTTTCTCTCCTTGTAATTCTACTTTGTAGCGCAATAGCGCATACAAGTACCATGAGATTTTTTTTCAGTTTGTTATTTTTAACGTATTTTTGTAATTACATAATTACAAATTGTAAATAAAATAAATACTTGGTAGGGTTCGAATTATCGAACAAAAGTAATAAATTTACTGAAGGAAATGGCGTGTAGTGTACAATATAAAATATATATTACTTACAAAAAATCGTATAAATAATTTAAGACTGATGGTGTTATATGATGATAAAGAAAGGACGTATAAGATATCACATTTTGTTTGAAAAGATATACTGTCGCCAGAGATGTTTAAATTTCAGCTTTAATTAATATCGTAAATGAAAAGCTATTTAATTTTTTTGTTACGGTCTATACCATCTCTTGTTTCATATATGCCTATATTTTAACGAGTAATTCCGAAGAGTGATAGCATGAAATATGATATGAAAAGTAAATATTGACCTGAAGAAGTGCTTATATTGGGACGAAACGTCATATATGTCCATGAATGCCATATACTGTGTATTATTTGCTCGTCGTGACCGAAGTCACCAGTTCGAATTGGTACGAGTTATTACCAGAAATAGAAAATTGAGAAGAATTAATAGGAAAGAGGGAGGTTCGGCGTCAAGATTACATGACGCTCCCAGAATATGCACAACGGTGAATCGGGTTCATTACTTCAGACATAAAGTTTGTTAGTAAGAAGATTTTTTTATATAGGTTGAGGATACAAGAAATAGAAAGCCAGGTTGACCATTACGCAGCGAGTCCTCAGCTGAGACTGAATTGAAACGAACGTGATAGAGAGCGCAAAGCATCTTTTTCCCCTCCAAAAGTCGCAACCGAATTAAAAAAAAAACTATTTACAGAACTTTAGGGCGCTAAGATTGAAAAAGTTCAGAGTGTGGCTTTCCCAAGTCATTCCCACTCTTTATTAAATATTTTATTCAGATTTATTTAGCAGTTTATATTTATATTATGACATGAAATTAAAGGCATTAATACGCATAAAATAATCGCAGGATTCTTCGATATCAGTTGTAATATGTTGTTATGATTTTGGCTACATTTATTCCACGTTTTATTTGCGTGTTACAAGCCGTGGGATATTAACAGCTATGAGATGTGTTTCTCGCCGGATGCACGAGCGTGGTGACCTGATCCAAGAATTTGCTGATGTACTACAGTTCGATGTTCTCGGGCTGCAAGCTAAGAATTGGACTTCGCTCAGATTGGGGATGACTGAGGAACGCTACAATCTAAACCTTTTCAATTTTAGCGCCCGAAATTAGGTTACCCCATTGGTTATTTTTTTAATGCGGTCGCGACTTTTGGATGGGAGTACTCGCTGGGTAATGGTCAACCTGGCTTTCTATTTTTTGTAACCTCAACCTCATTAATAAATCTTCTTTCTAGTAAAATTTGTGTCTGAAGAAATTAATCCGATTCACCGTTCCGCATATTCTGGGAGCGTCATGCAATCTTGACGCTGAACCTCCCTCTCACCAATCTTTTCTATTATCTTTCCTACTAAGTCTTCCCAATTCCCTATTTCTGGTAATAAAGCATACCAATTGGATCTGGTGACTTCAGTCACAAAGAGCAAATATTACACAATATATGTCAATTTTCGGATAATGTTTTTGCCTGATATTGTACATGACTACAAGCATCATAGGATCGATTCACATATACACGAATTTCATGTCAATTAAAGCCATGTCAATTTTTCTGTGAGACCCCTGAAATTCTCAAATTAAATCACACAACTACGAAAATAGTCATCCAGTTACGAAGTCATACGAAAAGGCAAATAAATGTAAAATTAACACTTCGCATATTATTTGAATACTATATGCATGCTTACATTTTCTGAAACTCATTTGTTGTTTATTAATTACGCATCAAATATTAGATACACGAAGTAAGCAGCACAAGCAATTATTTATTTAATCAGATTTATTGATTTTAATTGATGATATACAGGAGTATTTTTTCTTTCTTAAGTTAGAGATAATTTTTTATCCAGATCCAGAGTGGTGTGATTGCACTGCAGCGTTGCTTTGTGTGCACTGGCTTGACAGTTCTAGGTCATCGCTCGCCTGAATGCGTCATAGAGGATCCGTCCATGTCAACTGCATCCTGGCTTTCGCAAACGGCAGCTATAAAACGCACGTGATGTATTTGAAATTTCTATATCGTGACACTTGCTCACGTGCAGACAGGGGGAGCGTTTATGTTCGCAACCAGTTCCATTTTTACGGCCTGTGCCGCCGCTACCTCGGTACTTCAACATATTACCTGCGACCTTTACCGCCATTTAGGGTGTCGTTACAGCCGAACATGTTTTCACTAGCTTGCTTCATTTTGCATGTAATCAGAGAACCTACCAATTAATTCGAGTTGGAAAAATCATGAGCGGTAATGGTTTCAAACCTATACTTAATATTATTATTGTTATCCAAAATATTTATTAAATATATAGGAAGCCTATTTTAATTTTACAAAATCAAGTGGGTGGAGCAGCTTTGTAATATTAAATGCGAATCACTATTTTTTATTGACTTTACAATCAAAACCGATTTTATCCGAAACATCTTTTTCGATTCAAGATAGATATCGCCGTAATAGAAGAAATTAAGATTTTTCCGGATTTTTCAGTTGAAACAAGTCTATTTTCATTACATAATTATATTAATTACGATAAATAATACCGCTATTTTCCTGAAAAACGCCCATAACATATACTTATTGCCGGTAAAAAATATAGAAACCCTGTAGACAAACTACCAACACGGCTTCAAGACAAGTATAAGTATAATATTTAATATAATAAGACAATTATCATTTGAAAAATAAATAAATAATTCAGCCAATATTTAAGAATAAATTATTACTTAATTAAACCAAAAAATCAGATCTTACAATATTACCTGTTTATCTGAAGAAGTCTCAAAATTACAGACAAAACGTAGTATGAACTGACTTTGTGGTTTAATTAATTAATAAATAAATATTTCTTATATATTGTTAATTTATTTATGAAGTAGGAGTTGTTGGTCAGGATATGTGGTTTCAACACGATCTATCACCATAGGTGAGAGCAGACGGGACTTACGTAAAATTGCGCTCGAAGAGAAGACTCGTAGAAAACAATCACCCTGAAGAGAATATAAAACTACTACGGCTATAACGTTGTCCGGTGGTCTCTCTAAGAGTAGGCTAGTATTATGTGCCCAATATTTAGAATTATTTGAGTTCACGGCGACCACAGCGACATCTACCACGAAATGAGAAAGTTTTATAATTTTTCATATGGTAAATTAATTTACTCTCGAAAAATGTGAAATTTACCACTTTTTTAAACTGTATTGCTATGTAGCGTGAATAAAATTGTTTAAGATAAATCTAATTGATTTTTTTAATGGAAAATCTGAATCTACAATATAAAATGGCGGTTCCTATTAAGTATTTTAAAATTTTCCTCTGCCATATTCACAATTATTGGTGGGTTAATTTTAACAGAAGTAGTTGTCCGGTTTAAGAATATTAACTTTTTATCTGAGATATGAAATTTTTATCTGAAATGTGTATTTTTCTATATATTTTGTATTCTCAAGTTTAAAATGCTCAAGGTCTGAGACCCCGGAACATACACCTCTCAAAACAGACCGAGGTGCCTCGGCTTGTGTGAACCTTAGTTCAAAAAATCAGAGAAAGGAGAAGGGATCCCCAAAGGTAGCGTCTTCCAGAGCTTTTAGGGAAGGTTAATTACGTTCACCATACTTTTGTTTCATATGCGCGACCCTGATTATAATTTTCAAGTACGACAAGCGATGAGACCATTAGAATTTCCATCAACAAGCATTAAATACTTAAGAGAACTACTTTAATCCATTACATATTTATCCTTTCAATTATTTTACTGCATCTGAGGAATCATTGGCATATATTATAGCCCTTTCCTTCTCATAAATATAAATTGAAAATTTATGTACACGAACTCTATTCACATAGGCGGTATAGTATTATGCTTAACAGCTATCGTAGTTGTTGTAGACTACTTCTACTTCTTCTTGGATCTTAAAATTTAAGTCCAATGTCATTGAATACTCATAAAAACCGGTGTCACGATTCTTCTCAAGTAGTACTGTTCCTCTAAAACCAATGTCAATATTGCTTTCCTCGAGCCATTTTGATTATTTTGGCAACATGGGAAAATAAATTTTTTTTTTTTTTTTTTTAGGGCAACAGGCTACATGAGGGTGATCCACATTGGGCAACTCCCCTTTAATAGCATAGGAAGGGATTAGAAAGGGGGGATGCGGAAGGGTAGAGGAAGGTAGCCAAGGGTTAACTAGGGCCCCCGGGCTATGGTTTAAGGATCCTACCCGGCATTCGCCTAAAGAAATGCAGGGAAAACCCTAGAAAAACCTGCATCGGGTAGGTCGGGCATTGGGTACTTGTCCCACGCCCTTCCGATAGCGGGAGAGGAGTTTACTGTGGGGACGCAGCTTACCCCTCGCCATGCCTTGGCCTGTTTAGGAGGCAGCTGGCCGACTATTCCAATAGGAATAGCGGACAACTCTTGCCGTATGCCCAAGATCTGCGACCCCGGAACATACACCTCTCAAAACAGACCAAGGTGCCTCGGCATGTGGGAACCTTAGTTCAAAAAAAACCAGAGAGATGTGAGAGCTCTCTGGGAAGGTTCACCTGCGAGAAATCCTCTCGCAGGCTTACTCTTGGGGAAAATAAAGTTTTACTCACAATTAAAATACAAATCGTAACAGTGAAATTACTAACAAATACATAATTTTTTTTTTTTTTTATACACCTTTGGGGATGCTCTCACATCTCTCTGGTTTTTTTTTGAACTAAGGTTCCCACATGCCGAGGCACCTCGGTCTGTTTAGAGAGGTGTATGTTTCGGGGTCGCAGACCTTGGGCATACGGCAAGAGTTGTCCGCTATTCCTATTGGAATAGTCGGCCAGCTGCCTCCTAAACAGGCCAAGGCATGGCGAGGGGTAAGCTGCGTCCCCACAGCAAACTTCTCTCCCGCTATCGGAAGGGCGTGGGACAAGTACCCAATGCCCGACCTACCCGATGCAGGTATTTCTAGGGTTTTCCCTGCATTTCTTTAGGCGAATGCCGGGTAGGATCCTTCAATCACAGCCCGGGGGCCCTAGTTAACCCTTGGCTACCTTCCTCTACCCTTCCGCATCCCCCCTTTCAAATCCCTTCCTATGCTATTAAAGGGGAGTTGCCCAATGTGGATCACCCTCATGTAGCCTGTTGCCCTAAAAAAAAAAAAAATAATTTTTTATGGTATGAAGTAAGCCTGCGAGAGGATTTCTCGCAGGTGAACCTTCCCAGAGAGCTCTGGCGGGGGCTACCTTTGGGGATGCTCTCACATCTCTCTGGTTTTTTTTGAACTAAGGTTCCCACATGCCGAGGCACCTCGGTCTGTTTTGAGAGGTGTATGTTCCGGGGTCGCAGGCCTTGGGCATACGGCAAGAGTTGTCCGCTATTCCTATTGGAATAGTCGGCCAGCTGCCTCCTAAACTGGTCGAGGCACGGAGAAGGGAATGCTGCGTCCCCACAGCAAACTCCTCTCCCGCTATCGGAAGGGCGTGGGACAAGTACCCAATGCCCGACCTACGCGATGCAGGTTTTTCTAGGGTTTTCCCTGCATTTCTTTAGGCGAATACCGGGTAGGATCCTTCAATCATAGCCCGGGGGCCCTAGTTAACCCTTGGCTACCTTCCTCTACCCTTCCATATCCCCCCTTTCTAATCCCTTCCTATGCTATTAAAGGGGAATTGCCCAATGTGGATCACCCTCTTGTAGCCTGTTGCCCTAAAAAAAAAATATTTTTTTATGTAGTTATACGAAAATTAATAAGTAACAGAAATGGAGTTTATATGGATGTCCAACAATATATTTTAGAATTGTGAGTAAGATAAATACTTGAAATATGTTTAAAATATTTTTTAGAGTAACAGGCTACCTGAGGGTAATCGACGTGGTGGAAACTCCCCTTTAATACAATAGGAAGGTATTTGAAATGGGGGATGCGGAAGGATAGAGGAAGGTAGCCAAGGGTTAACTAGGGCCCGCGGGCTATGGTTTAAGGACTACCCCGCATTCGCCTAAAAGTGATGCAGGACAAACCCTAGAAAATATGCATCATGTAGGAACTTGGCACTAGTCCCCCACGCCCTTCCGATGGCGGGGCAGAGTTTTCTGTGGGGTAGAAGCATTCCCCTCTCAGTGCATTGACCAGTTTAGGAGGTAACTGGTCGACTGTTCCCATGGGAAGCGAACAAGTCTTACCGTATGCCCAAGGACTGAGAGACCCCGGAACATACACCTCTCAAAACATGCCGAGGTGCATCGGCTTGTGGGAACCTTAGGTCACAAAACAAGAGACAGGAGAAGGCATCCGCAAAGATAGCCTCCTCCAGAGCTTCCTGGGAAGGTTCATCTGCGAGAGAACAGCCATCGCAGGCTACCTAATTCCCAAAAATGTGTTCAACATGAAGAACAAGGTATAGACTGGCTAATATAGGGTAATCCACGTAGTGGCAACTCCCCTCTTATAGCATAGGATAGGGATTTTAAGGTGAGGATGCGGAAGGTAGAGAAAGGCAGCCAAGGGTTAACTAGGGCCCCCGGGATATGGTTTAATGATTCTACCCGGCAATCTCCTAAAAATGATGCAGGGAAAACCATAGAAAAACATGCATCAGGTAGGTCGGGCATTGGGTACTTGTCCCACGCCCTTCCGATAGCGGGAGAGGAGTTTGCTGTGGGGACGCAGCATTCCCTTCTCCGTGCCTCGACCTGTTTAGGAGGCAGCTGGATGACTATTCCAATGGGAATAGCGGACAACTCTTACCGTATGCACAAGGTCTGTGACACAGGAACATACACCTCTCAGAACAGGCCGAGGTGCCTCGGCTTGTGGGAACCTTAGTTCAAAAACGGAGAGGAAAAGGCATACCCAAAGGTAGCCCCTTCGTATCTCTCCTAAAAGGTTCTGCCTGCGAGAGAACAACCCTCGCATGTATTGCCTGCGAGAGAATAGCCCTCGCAGGCCTCTTCTTCACAGACCGAGTTTTTTTTTTAGGGCAACAGGCTACATGAGGGTAATCCACCTTGGGCAACTCCCCTTTAATAGCATAGGAAGGGATTTGAAAGGGGGGATGCGGAAGGGTAGAGGAAGGTAGCCAAGGGTTAACTAGGGCCCCCGGGTAATATTTTAAGGATCCTACCCGGAATTCGCCTAAAGAAATGCAGGGAAAACCTTAGAAAAACCTGCAGCGGGTAGGTTGGGCATTGGATGCTTGTCCCACGCCCTTCCGATAGCGGTAGAGGAGTTTTCTCACAGACCGAGGTATTTTTATATGCATTTGTACTGAAAACGTTTAATGTTTAACCTTTAAGAGTTTCTGTAAACTCGGAGAATTTCTTTTGGTTGGCGAACATTTCTAAAAGTACATCAAACATTCCAACGTTTCTGTAGGGGGAATGTGTAAACATAAGTAATTTTTAGCAAATATATTCAAAAAAAGACCTTTTTATTTATTTCATCAAAATATTACAATATTACGTATGACTAGCATTAGAACTCATTTTACGTTTCTGGCAAATACTGGAATGAGTCCCGAATCGCTATTGTATAAGCTTGATTTTTATTTAATATATAATAGCTGTGGTAACTGAGCCTATTAACTAAATACAGGCATGAAATATTTTAGTTACGTCAAAGGTTTGGTGTTTATGTCGGGACACTTCTCGTGTTCCGACTTCAAAACAAGGAGTTTATTTATTAGGTGATTGAAACCGGTATATCCCAGTACTAAGCCGCACTAGAGAGGCTCTTAAGTCTCAAGAGACCATTAAATAATGTGGGTCATGGTTTATATGACACTGATGTCTCCTCTGGGAAGTCGATAATGTACACAGCAAAATCTATACATAATAGCACATCTAGACGCAATATGTGGCCATAACTATGACGCATAGCCAGCTGCATGAGAGAACAATTAGCACTACATGCTTCCGCATTAGTTGAAAAAAATTAATAAAAGCCATTCAAACAAAATAATTTGAATGGACATAAAGAAGTTAATATTGAAATTTATATTTAATTTTGTTTTTATCTTACAGCAGACAGATTTTAATGAAATATTTGGTACCAAAGATACTAACGCAGATAATTTGGCGATAACTTGCTACACAATTGCTAGAGTTCGTCGAAGACGAGTATATTAACAATCAAAAGCTTTAATTGTTACGTAATATTTACACAGAACTAGAATCTTCTTTTGTAATGCTGCTGCGAATTAATTACCTTCAATATTTAATATATATAAACGTCTGAATTAGATGAAAATTAAACCAAATATAATGAGTCAGTCAATAAGCAGACTAAATTAATTTATAAAATAAATACTACAATTCTTTTTTCTTTCGTCCGGTAATAAAAAGTCGTTCAAACCACGCGGCGAAACATAGTTTCATCACCTGACGAAAGCCGCAAGGATTTTATTAATTGCTATTTATTATCATTATTATTATCATTTTGTATTACTATTGGCTTCTTCATTATATTCTGAATTAGCCACAAATTTAAGCTTGTTGTTTAGAAATTTAATTATACTTACTCTTTTGTAATAACCTCAGTGATGTAATTATTCTTTTATTAAAAGCTCAATGTCTCAAGGTATAATCAGTACAGGAATGTGAGTATTGATAAACCCCAAGTTTATAATTATACGTTAACATTTTCAACTCTCCTCTAAACGTCAATAGTTTTCCATTTTCAGACATTGCTTTACTTATGAATATAGTAAAATAAAAATTAAGGAATTTGTAATTTTGATATAAAATTTGAATCATGAAAATATACTGGATAAATATAAGAATAGAAAATGTTTATACATCAAGCCAATAGAAAGAAAATAAATATTTAATACATTATATTAAATTCAATATTTCAGATTTAAGTTCCATTAAGGATGAAAATTAAATTTATAAGTATTTTCATACTTCTTTATCATAAAAAATATGTAGAATTGAAACTTGTTAAATAAATTCCTTACACTTATTAGAATCCAAATAATCCTACTTTAATGAAAAAAATTACCTCTGATTCTGACGAAAGGGACAAGGATCACAGAAACGTTGTGTGGTATTTATATTATTTTTTTTGTCCGTATTGGCTATCTTTCTTATTCATAGTCCTACTTTAACTTCAATAATAATTTTTTATATTCCATATATTTATTAAATTAGGCTTATTTTTTTCTCAATAATTTATATGTATCATCGGATGAAGACAAAATGTCGTGCGAAGCGTTGTATTGTTCATACTTTCATTGTAAATGTATTTATTGAATTCAACAATACAGTAAATAATTTTCGGAATTATTGGTCAATATATTTCTTTCATTATTCTTAAATGCAAGGTAAATATTAATTTTAAGTTGTATAGGTGACTTATTATAAATATTAAGTATATATTTGTTTTGAGTTTGAGTATTTCTCACTACAAATCATTATTTCTTACATAATTTACTCCTCTGCCTGCATATAGGTCAGGAAACTTTTATCCTTGTTTTCCTTCCATGCTTCTATCGTAATTTTTGGTAATTGACCCATTTTAATTACTGTTATTGACATTATTAATTTTGTAGTCTAATATGAAATATAATAATATTTTTGCTTTTAATATAGTTCAAAATTATGCATTATGATTAGTTGAATGTTACGGTGTATTCCTTGTTACAGCAGTTCGAAGAACTCTACATGATATCGCTTTCGGAAGTTCAGTTCAAATATCTCCTTACGCTGTAATTAAGAGCAAGAAGGACAACGTGAAATAACGGGTTATATTTAAAACCCCTCAAATGGAAGTTATTTATGACAAGCTTTAAAAGAGAGACTTCAAAGGTTCAGAAAAAAAGAGCACCTTTCCCGGAAATAAAGAGAGTATCTCCGTCATGGGCGTGCAATATCGTTGCCTGAGAAAATATCGCACAATTTAATTTGTGTGCGTACTCCGGAAGAGAGCTGTTAAAGAAGGTGATGCAAATAATTATTCTTTTGAGCTACTAATTGAATTCCAATCGACGTAACGTCTCAACAATTTACGTCTTATATTTTTAAATATGACAGAAATAACTACTTCATTTCAGATTATATAAAATAATTCTCCTGTATTACTTTTTACAATATAATATTGCTTATAGTTAACTAATTAGTCTAATATTATTATATCAATTACAACGTAAATAGTACTAGGAAGTGTTTTCAAGTCGTATTAGTAGGCATCATGGCATTACACACCACTCTCTATTCACACTAACTGAAATAAAAAAGAGCATCCTATGTAATTTCTAGAACGCGCCTCTGCTTGCATGATTTAAACAATGGCAAATACTCCAAAACTGAGAAGGCACAGTTTATTCCTTATATCTTACAGTTATAGGAAGACGATTAATGCGTAATTAAGTAAAAGAACTGATAATAAATTGAATTTAAATTATTCAAGTTTGAGAGATTGTCCCTTTTCAATTAATGTGTTTTAATGTTTATTACATCATGCAGTAAAACATGCAGTAACAAGAAAAACATTTTCTTACTTAATGTTTTATTTAAGTTTCTGCGGGTGGAGTGCAGTGTCGAATATTTTTAAAAATAAATTATTTATATTAATTTTTACTAAATTATATATTACTGGCAGTTACATTCGTAACATCACACTCGAATCTTGAAATAATTAAAAATTTCACTCTCAGGTAGCCTAGTAATTATATAAAAGTACAGGTGTCCGAAACTTTAAGCATTACTCTATTTTTCGTAAAATAAACATTTAAAACGAATTAGAAATGTTAGAAAATTGTAATTTTTTTTACAAAACAATGAAATAAAATGAACTTTTGAAAAGGGCTACATACATTAAAAGATTTTAAAGAAGTCTTCAATCCCTTTCACTAATACTAAATCAATATTAATGAACTTAAAGGTATACGTGGATTGAGCTCAAATATTATTTCTATTACAGGTAAATTTTAGTATTATCACATTATCAGATCAATGATTGTAGTTAAAGGGTCTATATTCAAAATTTCTCAAATTTTCTTTTCACGTGAGTGACTGTATAAAGAACCATTCGGTTCAGCAATCAGGGATAGAATTTTGACGAAATTGTATAATCGCGGATGATCATCTTTCACGTTGCAATGTAAAGCAGATATAAATTATGAAGAATATGTTTCCTGAAATTTCTGATGCAACTCATACATTTTGAGCAAATGCGATGACACCATTTTATCTTTTGTTTGTTAGTTTCAAGGAGAAGGCGTTGTATCGCGACCACTGTACTTAGGAAATTAATGATATTTTAATATAAAAGTTACATAAAATTTAATTTTAAATCCCTCGTTTCTACACAATCGTAAAATTTGATTTGTCCGAACTCTTATGCTCTTAAAAGCGTGAAATTGTTTCTTTCTCAGAAATAGCGTCCCGTAGGCCTACTGAATGATATGATGTGGAAGAGATCAATAAGCGTTCGATTATTCTTTCCTTGGTTTTTCTGAACACCGGCTTAACAAATTGTTTTTGTTTTCAAAAAAATACGTATTTCAAAGAATGTAATTGGTATATTTTGCAATCGGACCACTGCTTTGCTTTTAGAATCCAATGTAGCCGAATAAAAGGAGCTATTCTCTAAAGATGACATCCTACTAGACAAACATGTGTTGAGGGGAACACGCGTGTAGCTGATGGAGCGGCGATATTACAACTGTCGACAGCGGCCTTGATAGATGGGCTCCACTCAACTCTCAAGTGACTGATTGGCTCCGCGCCAAGGAGAGAGAGCACTTTTCAACTTATTTTTCCCATAGAAACTGCAAATACCATTTCTGTCAAGTGCACAAATTCATTTCCTCCCGTGTAGCGTTTACAGACATGTATTCGGAGCTTATTCTGCTTCATGGAAGAAATAAGTTACAGAAAAACATCGAATATACGTACTACGACTTATTTAAACGTTTTAAATACGATGAAAATGCATACAAAGTGTTTTTATCAATCATAAATATGTTATTACCACGAAATTCAGTTCTATTTCTACCCGAGCAGGGAAAGAATTATTCGGCGAGCAACTCATTATGAGAAAAGGGTTAACAGATTAATAAGCCGCTAAATTATATATTAAAACTATTGTTCCTAGCTGTGATAAATATTTCATAAGAGGAAGATAACCGTATCGACAAAATACGAGGTAACGGTTATGCAACCAGCGCAACGAACGACACGATTCAAACTGGAACATACAAATTCCAATCGAATAGAACCCACTTACATGATGCCAAACCACGAAAAATGTGCTTGGCACTATAACCAGAAGTATGTCACACTAAGAAAACTCCCATCAAAATATCAGGGAACTATCCCATAAAATTTGCATTCATCGAGCGTGAAGGAGATAAGTGATATTCAATGTTTCATTTTGAAAAGAATCATGAAATTTCTGTTCATTGCATAATTTATCCATGAACATATATCTATTATCAAACTTCCCATTGATAAACAATCTGTAGTATCAAAAACATATAATTGAATTCTAATATACATTGTCAAAATGCTACGATTTTAGAATTTGACACCAGGCACAATTCTCTGAAATGAGTCTTCATTAAATCAAACATCGCAGCTATTAATGTACAAACAGACACTATGAAACTCAATAATTGCTATAATTACTTATTATTACGCTAAACTTTCTGTTTTCCTATTGTCGTTGCTCCCATAACCCTTCGGCTCTCCCATTTTTGTTGCATTTTCGATTGAGTTTGACAAGTGAAGTTGTGTCGCTATAGGCTCTTCTTCGCACCTGACGAAAGGGACCAGGATCCAAGAAACGTTGTGTGGTATTTATATTATCACTTTTTGTCTGAATTGGCTGTCTTTTTTTTAACATTATTCATTAATAGTTATGGTTGTTAATTATCCTACAAAAAAAATATTTTCACCTTAACTCCCATAAGAAGCTAAAAATAATTCTATGAATATGAGTTCTTGGTTGGCAAATTAACACAAAGGGATTTTATAGTGAAAGGTAAATACATTTTGCGAACTGTATCGGTGGCATTAATTGTTTATTAGGCAAAAGAATGAGTGTTTTAAGGTGCAAAAATTAGTGATTTCGAGATTTCGTACTGATTTTTTATCCTTCTTTCATAGAAAATATCCTTTTTTAAAATTGTACTAAAATAATTACTGTAGATAACCGAGTAAGTAATAGCATTTGTCAAATCTGCAAAACACTTTGCTTTTTTTACTTTTCTCTGGAATTGGGCAAATCAATATTAAAGAACATAATGTTTTATTTTACGGCAGATAATTATGAGTAAACAAAGTCGATTAATTCAAATTCGTGCCAAACACCGCTATATTTTTAAAAAACGATGTCTAAAAAGACATGTAAAATATATCCGACGAAATAGTTACAATTTATCTGACTTAAGTGGAATTTTTAAATAAAGAAAATGGGTAAAACATAAGAAAAAATTCAATAGTTCACAGAAGGAATTAAATCGTGAAATACAAAATTAAGTTGTTTTGTTTCTTTCTGGACTCCAAAGTCAGGAGTACAATTGTATAATAAGATCATTTTAAAAATGTAATGGATATAATTTATTTTCCTGTAATGACACGTTCTTTCAATAAATAAAATTCGGAAAGATTGTGAATTTTACACATAATGTAGCCGATAAATTGGATTATTAAATTAAATTCATTACAATTATTCAACACAAAAGTGGTTATCCTAATATATACTTCTGTACCAGATGAATTTCCAAAACAGAAATGAAATGTCGTCGTTATGTAATTTAGTATTTAATTCTGTTGGGACCTGTGAAATTGTTTCTGACGTATGGGCCATTTTACAATATACTCTATAAATACAGCCAGCTATACTGTTATATAACAGGAAACCTTTTGTGGAATATTAATATTTTTTGTTTCAATTAGATGTATTCAACGTTTCGTAAGTATTTTCATTATATAAAACATTAAGCTCCAATAATTCGATGATAGTTTTGTCTGTGAATGGTTCACAAATTCGTACAATAAAATTCAACCAGTAGTGAGAATCAGCGTCTAAGAAAACTTATAATTCATTCACTCTCCAAAAACAGTGTCAATAGTGCTACTGGATAGAACAGCATATAGAAAGTCATATAAATGACCTTAGAAAACACCATTTATCATTGTTTCAATTACATTATTGGCACAATGGAAAAAGTTCGATATGTGAAGCTCTTCTGGTATGTGATAAGTAGATATAATAAGCAAAATATAAGTCAATAGTTATGAAATGGAGGGAATTAAAACAAATCAAATGTAGAATACATTGAATAGGCAAACCATGATTGGAAAGAGAACACTCTAGTGTTTCAATTAACTTACGAACCTTTTCCCCTATACCTCTAAATTGAATAAGTAATTACGTCACAATTAGCTGGCTGTGTTGCAAAGAAAAGAGAAAAGAAACAAGCTTTGATGAATGAAGCACTCTTCGAAGAATAAACATCTCAAAATTAGCAAATCCGGGAATAACGCCAGTAATTTTAGGGTTTCGTTTGTTTTCACGGTTTTTTCATGAGTTAAATAATATAATTGCATATTTATTTATAAACTCCTAAGGAGATTATTTATGAATGGAACAAAAAGTGACGTACGAATGAAAATCGTACATCGTGACCTAAATGTCAAATGCGTTATAATATATTCTGTAAACCACCAAATAAAAACTGTTTTATGAAAGATAAACCACTGAAATACAGTCATAGTAATTTCAAATTATAGATTAGCTGAAAAATATTTTCAAACACTTTTGTAATAAATATTAGACCTTTAAGGTACAATTTGGGCTATTATTTTAGAGAGAACCATTATACAAAATGTAGAAAACAAGAGAATTAGACGAGAAGATATAAATGGATAGATATATTTATTCTCCATTAGCCTACAATGCAAATTATGGGTTAGTCACAAATTTTTCATTAGTAATTACATGAATTATAAATAATTTCGGAATACATAAATAATTTGTCTAACAGAACTAAGCCCCATAAATGTATTAAGTATGGATAGACAATGTTCAGTGTTTCTGCCTCGAGTATTCTCTTTATCCATCTTTTTTCACTACAAAAATAGTCTTGGGTAAACATAAATAAATTATCAGACAATAGAACAAAACTTTTTACTTTCGTTATATCCAGCTCCAGGTTGTCGTATTAGCAGCCTTGTGACATTTTAAGGATTCTTGATTTCATTACGTCCGCAATTTTATAAACTCGTCGCTGCCATCATCAACTAAAATATATTTTTAGAGTCACAGGCTACTTGAGTATTATTATCCGCTTTGATGACTAATCCCCTTTAATAGCACGGTAAAGGGGGAATGCGGAAGGTTGAGGCACCCAGGGTATATTTTAAGGTATATTCGTCTAAAGATGATGCAGGGAAAGCCATAGTAAAAACCTGCATCAGGTAGGTCGAGCATTTGGTCTTCGTCCCCAGCCCTTCCGATAAGGAGAATTTGGTTTGCTGTGGGAACGCTGCATACCAAGCGCCATGCCTCGGCCGAATTTGAAGTGCAACTGGCCGACTGGTCCAATAGGATCAGTGAACAACTTTTACCATATGCCCAACGTCTGCGACCCCGGAACATACACCCCTCAAAACCAGACAAGGTGTCACTGCTTATGGGAACCTTATTTTTAGATCCGTGCCCAAGAGCAGGAATGAGGAAAATCCTTAACAGGAAGTTTTCCCATTCCAGTTGTTATAAAAGTTTTTTTTTAGGGCAACATGCTACATGAGGGTAATCCACGTTGGGCAACTCCCCTTTAATAGCAGAGGAAGGGATTTGAAAGGGGTGATGCGGAAGGGTAGAGGAAGGTAGCCAAGGGTTAACTAGGGCCCCCGGGCTATAGTTTAAGGATCCTACCCGGCATTCGCCTAAAGAAAAGCCTAGAAAAACCTGCATCAGGTAGTTCGGGCATTGGGAACTTGTCCCACGCCCTTCCGATAGCGGGAGAGGAGTTTGCTACATTTTATACATTGATGAAGTCTAAATATGCCAGAAAGAAAATAATGACTGCACAAGCAGAAAAAAGAAAATCGTCTCCCGGGGCAAGAACTTCAAAAAAACGATTGACGCTAACCGACCGGCAATCTGTTAAAATTGTAACATGCTCTTTTAGTACAGTTGGAATTCCCTGCATAACGTATTAGCGAATGTTTGAACTTACCACAGTTACGTTTGTTATGCTATAAGCATTAGTATATTTCATACTCATCTAAATTAAAACGTAAACCAACAGAAAAATCGCACAATGGCTCAGCCCTTTCATTCTCAACGTTTTTTAGTCGATTAATATTTATTTCAGTAGAATGTTGAAAATATTTTATAATAATTTTAAAAATAAAGGTATGATATAAGTGATAATTATTCTTAAGTTATGGATATATACCCAAAATTCTTCTAGCGTCTGTGGAACATCCTATGAGTCACCGTAAAAAAACGATTGGGTTATAATATATTGTAACGTCACTCTTAGAAATGTTACACACTTAATCTCAAAGTGGTCGGGTATTCGCAGGAGATATCAAGGGCGTGTCAATGGTTTGTTTCCAACCGAATAAATAAAAATCGTCTTCTTTTCGTACTACACCTGTTATTTATTAGGGCGTAGGGCTCAGAAATATAAAATTGTGCACGGACATAAATCACAAACACAAATCCTATAATTAAGAGTTTGTTACGTCCAATTTCCCATAAAATGCACAAAAGAAATATATTATTCACACAGAGATGACTATAGGTGTGAAAGGTCATACATTAAATATATAACACCACATAATTTAGATGATCTAAATTAAATATAACATTAATTTTTAATACATTATGCGGATTGAACGGACAATTTGAATTGCACACGAGTTAGTTCATGGATTCGCACATAAAATAAATGAACAGCCTTACAATGTCCCAACGGGCTGGTTCTTCCTGAAACCCTCCACAAGGCAGAAACTCAGGAATGTGAAATCGACGGCAGCCAGCAAGCAGCCCGTCCTCGAAATCTGCAGGCTCCCAGTCCGAAGACGCAATCCTCAGGAACGGCTTTCCTAGGGTTCTGGAAAACCTTCGTGGGCGTACAGTGTGTAATTGAGGATGGTCTTAAACTTTTTATGCCCTGAAGTGACATAAGGTTTTGAATAATCCTGAGCTATTATTCGACAACCACGACAGGCATCTGCCGACTGTCTGTTCAAGATTATTATTTTATTCCCCGTTGTCACGGGGAATAAATAAATCCAAAACATAACTCGGAGTCTCGTATTTACGTGTCGTAAATTCAAATTAGTGTATTCAAAAACATATTTATTCAACCTAAAATTGCAGTCAATTCATAATCTTAATACAACGTAATGTAACGTGTTACGTTACAATATATATATATATATATATATATATATATATGCTTATATATATTCTAATACTAATTAGAGGCCATTAGTGATTTGATAATAGGAAATTTGTGGTGGATTGTTATCGACACGAATATCAAAAGCAACAATGTACATGCAAGCCTTTGTTGGCAATAAGCGTTTCTAAAACCAGAGTCTAACGGCGGGTGGTAGTTGCGGGCAAATATCCATCAAGAAAGGTCGCAGGTTGAAATTGATCAAAAAAAGGTTTCGGACAGTCATTCATCGAGTAAAAGTTTGGACAGAAATTTATTGAGTAAAGTTGCAGGAAAGTAACTTAATAAGTCAAGCCGCAGTAAAAATTCAATAAGTAAATAGACCGTCACGAATTTCCCCCAGAAAGAGTTGGTAACTATCTGACTGACCATTAATTCAGAAGGAGTAGTCGTTCCAGTTGAGAGATACCAAAGTTTCGACAGTATTTTGTAATCAATTTAAATTCAGTGAATTTATGGCCTGTTAAATGTGAAAAGTGTAATGCACCTGAAGCCAAAACGTAAGCCTGGTACCAGCAAGGAGACTGTAAGTAGAAAGAAATTTAATAAAGGTTTTGTAAACGTTAAATAAGGATCAAATCGTCAGATTTCGGTTTCACGTTTATTTTATGGTTTAACTTTAATATTGTAAGAAAATTTGATTGTTTAATTTAAATGTAAAAGATTGGTTCTTTATTTATAAGGCCCAAATAAACGACCCTGAGATGAGAGTTTATCAAATCTATAAAATAGCAAAAACTCAAATGTAAATAATCACGTCTAGAAATGTTGTAATTTTTACTTGGAATAAATTAATTGTTTTGTGAAGTTAAAGATTTGGTAAATTAATTAGAATCCTATTCGTTAAATTTAATAAAACAAAGTTAATCCATTAATCAACCATTTAATTCAATTAAATCTTTTTAGTCATTACATTTTAGCTTCATCAATGTGGATCAAATTAATTGTTAATTAATAAAAATGTATTTCTATTCATTACATTTTGGCACCCTCAACGTGGGGCAAATTAATTGTTAATTAATTAAATTTCTTTTCTTTATTACAATATATATATATATATATATATATACGCTTCTGTATATGCTTATATGTATATATATATATATCGCCTGTTAACGTACAGTACCATCATATACAATGTGATGATGACGCAAATCAGTAGTCAAGGGCAACTGAATAAATTATCTGAAACTTGTGTTGTGTGAAATTAAACGAACAATGGCGTAAATGTAATGAATATATTTATAATATAACGGATGTCGTATGACATTGGGATAAATAATTATTGGCTCTAATGGATGCTGACGTAAATCTGTGAAAACCAGTCAAGTGTTTCGTGCCCGCTTGGGTTTTGATGTGCAGTTATTCTGTGATCTTTCTGACTGCGGCCTCTGGTCCAGAGCAGCAAGCTTCCCTTTTGGCAGTTGTCTGAGCCAGCTACTGTTCCCTTGACAGCTGTCATCGGTTGCAGCAGTGACGTCAACGCTTTGGCTGTCTTGATCAGCCCTACAAAGTCCTCGTCTGTTTCTGCTACACTATTTTAAATCACAGAAAATATTTAGTTGCAAAAACAGAACTTTTTAATTCTTCGCTTCTTTTTCTTCTTAATATTAGGCAAAATATTCTTTTACGGTGGACTTTTTCTCTTCAACTGTAATCTGATGAGTCAATTAAAGGAGTTTCTTTTGAAGAGTGGTAGCATGACAGGTATCACAACTCTGGATTTGAGAGTTTTACCACTCTATACCAGTCTATACAAAGATTGTTTGTCTTTATTTTTAGAGAGAGTTTATTTTGTTTGATTGGATTCTGTAGTGACCAGGTGAAATTAATCATGGTTTGACCAAGGTATTTTGTCAGTGTCAGTACGGATTAGGCCATTCCACATTTCGTACACGTTAGCGCTTAATTGAAAATTAGCTTTAATGAAATTGTATGTAATTAATCAAACGTTTTAAAAGCGTGGGATTATGAAAACTTTAGAGATTATTCTTCTAAATTAGCTTATGGTTGTATCCCAAATCATTTTCACACACACAGATATATATATTTATATATATTTATTATTTTAATTAGTTTTCTTATTTCTATTTTTTTAATATTATACTTCAATATGTGATTTTTGTGTGTTCATACGAATTTTTATTAGTATTGCGCGTATCATACCTTTGATCTTGATTTGTGTATTTTCATGTCATTTATTTCATTGTTGTTTTTATCTACGTAAGTAATAATTCTTTGCCTTGTCCTATTGCCTTAGTAGAGGAGCAAAATAATAAATAATTAAATGTTAACCTAAATGCATATTTATTAGTTTTAATTCAATGGAAAAAGTGAAACGTGTGGTCAAGTCTACAGACGAACAACGAACAATAAAGTACATTTTAAGTATGATTACAAATATGAGTAAAGCATGTAAGTCGTAAATAATTATCACTTTTTATTTAATTGAAAGAAGTGTTTTGTTGTCTGAATAGGTCTTTTGGAAAAATGTTGTGGTGGTAGAAGGAGCACAAATAACCGATCGGCGCTCTTAGAATGTAGTTTTAAAGGTGAAAATATGACAGCTCAAACAATTTTCTTCCAACTTTGTGCGTTGCTAATTTATGATCCCCCTTGATTGATCAAACGCCCAATTAAAACGGCAAACATTATATTAGTTATTAAAAGCATGATATTATAGAATTTAATTATGTCTGATGATTATACCTCAGTTTACAGCAAATTTAATGGAAAATTATTTAGAATTGGATGTCGTTGGAGCGTTTCCTCTATATGTCAAGTATTTAATAGCGTTCTTCATTGAAAGTAACGTAAATTTTGTTGATATATGCGAAATGAATATTGTGTATTCAATATCAAATGTATTTTTATATACGCCTAATTTTTTTTTGTATAACGCCTAGAAGTCAGTTTTATATACGCTTTTCCCACACATACGGATTTTTTTTTCGAATTCTCCAGAAGACTAATATGTTGTCGGAGTGTAATTATAGACAAAAGGCGTAGACTGAGAAAACTAGAGTTTACAATAAACTAACTTTCTCATAGATTAAAATGAAGATTTTACGCTATCGTATAGGTTAATACGAAATTTGACAGTGATTTTCATGCGTTTTATAAGGTTACAATACATTAAATTCTAAGAACAGAAGAATTATGGGGCGAATTTTCACGGCACTTAAGTTTAGTAGCACTTTGCGCAAGGTTTATGGCAAGTTGAAGAAGAAGTTCTTCGTAAGTTGAAAACCAAACTCATATAATCTAATATTTCGATAAGTTATTTAAAGTTTCTCTAAATAGGAGTGGTTGGTTTTAATTTTAAAGTGCCTGTTAATTCACATTATGTACTTTCAGGCGAGAATGAGTTTCAAAATTCTCCTCATAATACTTAGAAATTGTTAAATTAATATTTTCTCTCTGAAGATTTACGCTAATGTGCCAAAAAAAAATTACTGTTCCTACTTTTTTTACAGATATTAAGAATTGTTTATTATAAGTCAATCAAATTATGTCAGAATTATTCACGAGCTCCGGTTGAAATGTAGTTAAGGTATTGTTTCTTAAAATATCGTAAATTTTCTCATATGTTTCTAGTAATTGGAGGTGCGGTTAATGATGATCTAGGTAAAAAAATTGAATTAAGAGACAATATTACAGTCCCGGGAATAATCCTGCTACTTATATACGAATAAAGACTTGGTGTTAAATGTGTGATGCCTTAAAATAGGATATGTAAAATAGATTACCTGGAAATTCAGGCAGAATATTTAAATACTGGTCATGACGACAATAATAAAAGTGAAAATTTGAACGGATTAGTATTTTATACAGTTAAAGGGGTCCTCGAAAGGCCTAAGTAAAACCTGGAATATACAAATAGTTTTCTGGAATTCCTTAGTATTTGATTAAATATGTATAATCCAGTCGCTTTATCGAATTCTAATTCCATTCAGTTTATAATTATAATTCCGTGTACGAGGTGAATCGACGGGACAACTGCGGTTGAATATGACGGTGTTTCATGGAAGCAAGCAGGAATAGAAGGTCAATATTGTGTTCATATATTAACTGTTTAATTTACAACCTAATCATTCTCAGTGTGTAATTATTTTTAGTATGATGAATGGTTAATATTTCTGTATAACTGCAGTAACTTGAATAAATTAATTACGACATAGAACGTAACCATAATTAATCATTTTGTGTAATTTCGTATAAATTTTATTTACGTATCCAATTTCCTCTTTTGAGGACTAACGGAAAAAATATTTAAATCTAAAAATCGAAATCTGCAAAATAATACAGATTTTCTATAGTTTACTGAGTTTAGAGACGATCCCCGTTATTAAATTGAGTTGACCATTATTCATATTCAACCCTAACAATACTTCAACACGTTTCATTTATTGAAACTACTAAAAATTAATTTAACTCTGAAAAAAACATTGTGAATCAAATGCAACTGTAAACTCTAAATATTTTAATACAGTCAACATAGTCACAGTACATTACATAATGATATACGACGATAAACGTTCCGAAATATGCTTAACAACCAATTGCAATTACAATTTTATATTTCCTTTCCCTCAAATTAAAATGTTAAATGTTAAAAAAATCCACACAAAATTATTCATAGAATGAAAAATGATTTTTGGATCAGATTTTTAACAGTGAATAACCGATTTTATAGGATTATATATACCTCTAAGTCTTTTATATTTCACTATTTATTTATTCTTGATTGAAAATGATTCTTGAAAACAGAATTGATATCTATTGTCAGTCGTTACGCATTAGTCAGTAGACTCAGCAGAGCGAGAGTGGATTTCCGTCAGTACCGTTCTGTTTCAAATTGAGGCTTAGCTTTCACAAATGGAGTCAGCCTTCTGTAACAAGGATCCTTAACGGGCAAGAGCCCTTTCAAGTTAACCATTAAATGCAGATGCGATGGGATAACGCATCCTCATATTTATAGAATACGAATCTCTGACAAGTGGGCCGTATTACTTTATTCTAAATATCTTCAGTAACGAACGCTGACGAGGGAAATCCGGTCTCAATAGTTTACATGACAAAAGTACCATACGCACTTCACTCACGATTATTGTTCAAAGTACGGTTTTCAAGTCTATTATATTTAGTTGGTTGGGGAGACAACTCATGGTTGCCCAGAACCAATAGATGAACGTGCGTCCCAATATCGCCTCGGCAAATGTTTAAACTAGACTTAGGAGTGGCAGTTGCGGATATATGAGGATATGAGACCGTTCAGGAGTAAAAGTAATATATGATGTGCTGGAAGAAACCAAAAAGCATTATAAACGTGTTGATATTAAGAGCACCGTAAATACGATTCCACGATCTGATGGGAATTGTGCTGGTATATTATTAAAAAAATTAAAAAAATATTTCTAACTATAGGAATATCCTTAAAAAATTGGTAGATTTCATATACTTAATTTGTGTTTCCAATCAAATGGTGTAATATCGTACGCGAATTAAAAATTTTATTGATTCAAAATGTGCCATACTGGCGGTTGATGTAATACCAGTTTAATGGAAGTATTTAAAGAATAATTAAATGTCGAAAGATGAAGTATCACTCTGCTCAGAATTCAAACCAAAACAATATGTAATAAAAATGAAACATCTGCTATATTTGTGTACGTGCCCATCGGTTAATCAATACGTATGACGCGATCCTTTAAACCAGAGGTCAAAAGGTACGGACGTAATGTAATTTGAAAACTAAAATTCATATTTAAATATATTTGTTCACTGAAACTATAACAAAAGTACCCTTTTCTCAATTCATAACACCCATTTAACTTAGAATTGAACCCACAAGTTCGGTGGTAATGCTTAACTTAAAAATATATCTAGCATCACAAGAAGAGTTACGAACGTCAGGGAGGTAAAATGAAATTTTAAATCTTGTAGCAGGACACATTGTATTAATATTGTATGTCAGACAACCGAAGGAGTAAATCTGTACTCCAGGTTCCTCAAGGGATGAATAGGGCGGTCATGAAATATATTGGGCAGTAAAGTGAGGAAGGTGGTGGACAAAACTTGAAGTAGCATAACGCAAAAGGTCAAAAGCAGGGGAATGTAGTAGAATTGTAGTATACAGGTAGACACAAACATAATATATATATATATATATATATAGTTAAAACAATTGGTTCATAAAATACATAAATTCAAAAATAAATATTAATTAAAAAATAAAATAACTATTAGCTAAAAAATATTGTTTTTATATTACATAAACAAGACAGAAAAAGCAATAAATTAAAATGAAAAAATTTACGCCTGATTGAAAATAATGAATAAGAAAGTTAGACAATTCAGACAAAAAAGTGTTATTATAAATACCACACAACTTTTTTGGAATCCTTGTCCCTTTCCTCAGGTGTGAAGAAGAGCATAGAGCGACACAACTGCACTCGTCAGTTGACAAAACGATTTTGTTAATATAAATATTAATAAACTTTTTCAACTTCTTAACGGTGTGCTGTTACTTTCTTCTTATCAAATAAGTCATATTATAAACCTTCAAATTGCGATTACTCCAATATATCTTCCAGTGTAAATATTGAACAAGAACAGTAACCATAAATTTTTCCATATTTAATAGGATTCGTGAAATAAAATCATAAATGAGCAACTTAATGGTAATATTAATTTATTGCATTGAAAGTAACACTACTACAAAATTCTGTTTCCTTCCCATGTTAAATTTCCAATTTCAAGTGAACTAAACTTGAATGTGGGTTAATCCAAAATGTTGAACCTAGTAATAGAATTTTTAAGTTTCTTTGAATCAATATTTGGTTTCAACAAGACCACGAAACGTTTTTGTTGTATTTCATATATTTAATTTATTTTTTAAATTAATATCGTACTTGATGAGGTTCCCAAATTGGGTCTGAACGTTGTACTCCGATTTTTTTATTTTAATGAGTAATAATTATTTTATTTTGTTGTATTAAATTCTAAATTTTCTGACTTTTTTGGCTGATTTATGAATTTTAAATATTTCCTCTTTTTATTTTTTTACCTTAGGGTTCGTACAAAAATTATTTTAGAATTTAAAGATTTCCTTCTTTATTATGACCATTCCTAAAGAATATAATTATAACCATTATAAAAGTGTATTAAAATTCACGACATAAATTTGTAATCATTACCTGAATATTTCTTATTTTCACACCCAAAAATGCATTATCTCGCTCAAAATAAATATTTCTAACCTATTTCTTATTTCAAACGTATATGATAATTTACTACAGTCTTTTCTGATTTATTATTAATGTTTTGTGTACCACTTCTAATCGAGTTCACTACGTCTGCTGAGTCAAAGTTTAGACCTTTGCATTAGGAAGGATAGCGGAAATATACTTAATTCTTTTTTCAACCTCTAGTAATGTGTTTTATAATCTGAAATTAATTTTTATTGGGTTTCTCTTTGCTCTAGTAAGTCATAACGCGGAGTGATCTGGCTCACAGTCAAATGCGCAGTGCAGGCTGGGTTCATGCCAGACATATCCTCATTGATCGAGCCAATTGTGACCCGGTCATTCAGCCTACGATAATTAATGGTGGATTCCAACACACAGATCCACGACCCATTTTACACAAGCTATTGGCCTACTAATTACCTTGAAACGGAAATTAATGTGGTTTAGGAAATTAATTACAGAGCTGTTTATGAGTACCACAGCATATGTGAGTGGCGAATTGTCGGTTCTAAATAAAGAAAGCAAATAACAGTTCAATCAGTCCTTTTTAGGTTTAGCGAGAGCCGCAGTGTGATTTTTGGTAGGTAATTACCAAGGCATAGGCGTAAAATTTCCTTATAGTATTCTTGTGGTTTAGACTATTATATCATCCTTGTACTAATATTAATTATTATATATTTTCGTGTAACGCAGACTGACGGCTTTAGGACCACAATAGCGATTCATTTTTAAGAAGAATTTAATGTTGTCTTACAATAAATAACATCTGACAGAAAAAGAAACACACTGCTATCGAACGTTCAGTATCAACTTGTATTAGTAAGGAAAACGATTGGATAAATAAAAATTGCTCTACACTAGTACAAATTTCTGCAGAGTTGTCCGAGTAAAAATTAATATTACTATTTACGCACTTAGATTTGATACTCACTGCATGAGAAAGATTAACATTTTGGTAAATGAAGAAATATCTTAATTTTTAGGAACTGTTACGAGAGAGTCCCAGTGAAACGTAACGCGACGAATTGTGAAATAAAGTTTGATAATAAGCCTTATTGGGTACATTTTTTTTAACTTTTTCGTTGTTTCAGAGAGAAACAATGTTTGGAAAAAATTAATATTTTTCAGTAATACGTAAATGTAACTCGAGAATAGTCGGAAACGAAATGAAAATCAATTGGATAAGAGTTAGGGAAATCACAAACAATGAACTTGAAAATCTTCGAGTTGGAACTTGAATTTTGATGTTATGAGAAAATTTGGGAAACCAAAGACATAAGACATTATAAATTGGTAATAGTTGAAATATGGAAGTTTTTTAGTCAGTCAGTGTATTATGAGATGATAATGACAGTTTACTTGGTATTATGGGTAATAGAACAAAGGAATCTGGATCAGATAAAGGAATAGACGCTTCAAGGCCATCCGTCTAATTCCAGCCAACAATATATATCGTATCAAAGATTTCCCCGGTGTATATTCAGAATAAACAATGCTTGGATTTCCACTTCACATGAGAAAGAAGACAGTGTACGTCATCGTAACGACTTGGCTTCAGTTTACTTAGGACATTTTCTAATTATAGGTCTCAAAAGAGTACGAAACGAAACTATTTTTCACGAAAAGGTACGTTTACACAAAATTACAAGATTATTTCTTGTATGTCAAAGTTAAAATGAGCAACAGGAGCTTTCGGCTTTAAAACAGTCATATTTATCATTATATAGACGACAAGTATCATTCCATACAATACGTGTTCTGATGTAATTCCAGACTTCTTCCTGCATATTCCGTATCTCACATCTTTGATTTTGAGAAAATTATCTGTCCGTCTGTCAAAAAATGTTTTAAAATGCAAGCTATCAGATAAACATATTAACTTAAATATACTTACCGAAGAAATTCTAATGGTTACTTATTAAAAAGTTTACTAATTTTCATTAAAATATTGAACACAAAATTATTAAAATATTTCCATCCTGATGAGGTCCAAAAATGGGATGAAACGTCACGAAATTAATAATTTTTATTTATACACATTATAATTACTTTTCTGACTCAAGGCCTTCTATTTATTTATATCTTTTTTGATTTTGATAACTATTCCGATACATGAACGAACAGATTACAAGATAAAGTCAATTGTTGGAACTAAATTTTGTAGGGTAGTACCCGTCAACATTAATACTAAACTTGCCTCAACAATAAACGTTAAAGAATATGTATCGCAGAAGAATACTCCAAAAATTAATTCAAGATGAATTTTTGATATTTGAATAAAAAAGTCGGTATACCCATACGACCATAAAAGTTGACGCCGGGTTGACGGGGCGTCCAAGAGAAACCGTGCCGTCAGACGAAGGGAAGCGGATTATGGGAGCACCCTGCCTCAGGGGTAACGACCTAACCGAAATCCCCGAGAGAGTAAGACCACGAAAGTGTAAAATCGACGCAGATAGGTTGAAATCAAACACGTGAAGAGGTTTGCTGCAACTGGTGGGGAACGAGCGGAGTCGAGGTGGAAGGTGAACAAGCGAGGAAACAGGACAGTTCATATCAACATATTGAAGAGGGAGGAAATCTGGGTCGGGAGAAAGTGCTGTAGTAAGATGTAACAATTCAAAAGATTATCTTGCTGAGGACAGTTCATAGCTACAACTTGGTGAAGAAAAATAAAGGCCCGACCGACGAAAGCAGAAGCCGTCTAGATGCTGACGACGAGGAACTGTTAAGGAGGAAGTTGCCCACAGGTTTCCTGTGAAGTTTTTCAGGTTAATCAGAACGTCCACCTGGGGTAGCCGACTATATAATATGAACCGGAGTGTTTCTGTCTATGAAGTTGACAATCGAGATCTGGTGCACGTATATGCCCTCATCATACAAACCCTTTGATTTTTGGTTTATGTTCAGTATCGCCTCAAATTTTAATTTTTTCAGATACAAATATCGAACCAATTAGAAACAATGTTAATGAATTGAGAATATTTTTAGTAAATTTAAGAATTATCTTCAATATATACACGAAGATGTATTAGAAAATCGAAGTATTATTTCTCAATATTTTACATTAACGGTCCGTCTGAGAAACATACAACATAATTTGAGAGTGACTACAATAATTAAGTACGTGAAAGAACCGAAGGTCAGTACGGACATGAGAGAACGGTGACAGAAGACATCTGTAGAATGGTAAGAGTTATACAAGTTCGTAATTATGTGTATGGTACAGACAAAAAAAGAGTTTATTGATAGATAAGCAATGCTTTGGGAGAAAAATGTTTCAAAGCGCGTGCGGACTCTGGTCATAATGTTGAAATATAGCCGAAAATTAAAATTAATTATTCAGTGACAGCAGATGGGTTGTAAATCTACGGAAGGGACATAGTGTGAATGATGTGGGTGTTGAAGCTGTTAATACAGTAAATATTGAAACAGGATTAAATCTGTGAATCATTTCAGCTATAAATTTAACAGCTCGAAAATATGATAGCAAAAACAATACGTGGCCTTAATAATTCGCTCTTAATTGTTATTCGAACTACCGCTCCTGTCAGTCTGGAATCTTGGACAGGATGAGCGTGCGCCTCGCTGGTAATCGCTATTGACGGTTTCAACAGCATTCCTGCCGATCACGTTACGCGTGAAACACGACCGACAACATCGATTGCAAATTGGGGACAATGAACAGAACCATTGCCACAACAATAAAAGCGGAGGCCAGTTAGCTTCATCAAATAACATTACACATTCCATAAAAATCTTTACAGACAAACACGTCTTTTATCTTATAAATAAAAATGAGTGTATGTATGTATGTATATATATTTGTATGTTCCTTATACAAAAATTCACCAATGAAGCAAATTTCACCAAATTTCGTACACGTGTTCTTCGCGACCAGGAAACAAACACAGTGTCATTGATAATATTTCTACCGATTTTTCTTATAATTTCAACCCCTTGACACAATTAGGGGTGGGTGGGGGTGGAGCGCGTTACATGAAAATAACGTGAATAAAACTCAGATTGGAGATATAGATGAAAGTATTTGTGACAACGTGGGAAATTCTGGGGGTTGGCGGTGGTGTGCGGGGGGTGTGAGGGCTTGGCGGAGTTGGGCAGGGGAATGTATTTTCAAACTTGTTAACCAGCCGATTTTTGCTTCGAATAACTATATTTCGGCATCAATGAGATTCATAAAATTTCTCTACATGTTCTCTGTGTATAATTTCAACCCCTTTCGGGCTTTGGAGGGTTGCAGCCTTAAGGGTGGGCGTGAAGTGGCATTACATAATGTAACATCCCAAACTGCCATCATGTAACACTCCACCACTGTGAGCATGTAACATTCCAGCAGTTGGAAATGGGAAGTCCAGATAGATCGTTCACCAACCGAGCTATACCTCCGTTAGCTCACCAGGCTACCGATCTAGAGGATAAAGGAAGAATTAAGAACAGGAAATAGAAAAGTCGGTAACGTGAGGGTTCGGGTTCAACTAATTGAACCTAGGCGTAGTGGTTGGTGTTTCGCTGCACTTCAGTCAAATAAGAGTTGATGAAGAATAAAGAGATTTAATAGTTAGAAATAAAATAAAGTAAGACAAACTGGCGGATAGCACCAGGAGCCACCGACCCGTCTGGAGGTTGGATCACGACTGTCGTTCCCAAGAAGCTCTGAACAATTCGAAGACTCCTTTCCCCCTCCCTGATGATGTTAAGTCTCCAATGAGAACTCTTACAGGGTGGAATGATTTCTGCTGCCGTGTGCATGTCTGCATTAGGCACTTAAAATGCTGACTTCTAGACCCAGCGTTTTCACAGCTGCCTAGGCGGAAGGGGTGAAGATTTATGTTGTTGTTGTGTTTCGTTACTCACTATATCTAAAGTGATGTCTTTAACTGCATCAGCGTTCTTGCAGCTGCGCCCTCTTAGGTCCGCTATGCTGAAGAGACGTTATGATAAGAGGGCACGTGTAGACTATTATATTACAATAAAAAGAAAGCAGAAACTATCGAGATTGTCACTGAGTTTATTTACGACATTCAACTTGACCTTTTAAGTCATCGAAGCGGGAGTGGTCGGGGGTGGTAATTTTCAAGCATGTTAATCGGTCGATATTTGCGATAATTATGTCCTGGGGTTAATTACTTTGATAGTATTTATACCGATGCTGTTTGTGGATAATTTCAAACACTGTGAGGGGAGCAAGCTAGGAGGTGGGGTGGAGGTACGTTAAATAAATAAACGCAAAAACAACCGAGATTCGAATCAATTCAGAGACTGTGAATGTCGCAGAGTCTAATTGTGACAAGCTGGGTAACGCGACGGGTTTGGGAGGCAGTGGGCGGGGGTAGAAATTTTCAGACAATGTAATTGGCCGATTTTTGTGTAGAATAAATAGTTAATAACTATGGCACATTTGTGGGAGTTGTCATCTTCCCACATGTAAAAACGGCCAATATATTTGGTCAATGACTTCTACCCCCTTCGGCTTGGGAGGTGAGCAAATTTAGGGATAGTGTTCGAGGAGCGTTTCATAAAAATATTGCAAAAGCAACCGAAATTGGAGTCATATCGGGGGTTATAGATAACTGACATCTCGGGAAACGCCGGGCACCCAGCTAGTTATTATAATAAAATTACACAAATCTACAAATAACAAACATAGCCACATAACTAAACATCGTTTAGAATTAATTGTGTGTTCGTCTTTGGAAAAACGTACATTTTAGATAAAGTATCCATTTGTCAAAGAAAGAAATAACTGAAAAGGCAACCTTAATTCCATAAGTATAAAACAGGATACTATTGGGCTAAACAGCAAATATAATTTTTTTGTACAGAATCTCTGACTTGTGTTATCTTTGATATTATATATTTGAATCTCAAATTTTCTTTCTAACCGCAGTTTACCTTCAACATTTGACAAAGACTTTCATGCACGTAGAAATGTAGTAATTTTACATTTAAAAATAGAATTCAGCCTCTTAAACTGGTCAAGACTCTTAGAATTGAGTGCTGCTTCTCCCACAGCAATACTTATTACCGTCATCGGGAGGGCGTGGGACAAGTACCAAGAGCCCAACTGACTTGATGTAGGTTTTCTATGGTTTGTCCTGTGCTTAACTTTTAGGCGAGTACCGGGTAGGTTCTTTAAACTACATTTCGGAGGCCTTAGTTAACCTTTGACTCTACCTTTATTTACCTATCCGCATCCCCCCTTTCGAATCCGTTCCTATGATATTAATGAAAGGAGGCCACGACGTGGATGACCCTCATGTTGTCTGTCACTTTAAAAAAGTCAATATTTAAAATCTACAATACTTGCATATTCTTTTTATAGACGCTAATTTATTATAACAATTGTGCGAATCATTAAATTTTAAAAGGCTTTTAAAATAGTCAGTCTTTATTAGGAGTCACAATAATAAATAATAGTTACAGTAAGATAATATTTCGCTTCATGTTAAAGTGAAAAGATAAAAACGTAGTCGATATACGTTTGCGGTAAACGAGTGGCTGTTTGTCTTAATTATCCCGTAAGTAAGGCAGAGGTTACACAAGATAATTGTCGTAGAGGGGATTACAGTTGAGCGTCTAAGTACTGTGAACATCTAGTTATCTGCTCGTGCGAATGTATGGACCTCATTTGAGTTCATGCTGTGAATATTAAGAACAAGTGTTACAATTAAGAACTTCGTTTATGAGACCAGCGAGTATTAAGCATTTTCCTCCAAAAGAAACGGGGTTAATTATGTGTACATTAAATGAAGAAAATAACCGCAAAGGAATTTACAAAGGGGAGTTGTAAAGAGGAAATTATTTCGAGAGAATGTTACCAGGTTTATATCTTTCGTATATTTTTTTTCTGAGAAGAAAATAGTCATTAAATTTTCTTATTAGTGCTACTGTATTATTGCTTCAGTCGTTGTGATTCTAAGAACTCCTAAGAAGAAAGTTCATCAACAAACCCATTAAATGTCTTAATTGCTCAATTAAATTTAAATACTCGCCGACTAATGTTTTCTTCGGCGTTTAAAAATTAAAACATAAATTAAGTAAATTGTATTGACAACAAATTGAAATTTCGACTGGTTTTTTATTGATGTATGAACTAAATTAAGCCCATAACTCTAGTCTGAAACATGTAATCATCTTACGGGAGTTTATTTTTAAATTTTCGTACGAAAAACATGATAGCTAAATTTTTTTTCTTGATAAACGTTAGCTTTGATTGCTGTTTCTTCTTGTAAGAATCGAATGTAATTAGATTTAATTGCCACAACGTTGTGAAACGTAAATTGTAATATTTAATTTTGTAATATCCACGATTCAATAGTTTATTGATAAAAATATGGGGTCATTATTTAAAATAATTAAGTAAAATAATTATGAAATTGAGTTTAATTAAAAACCAATAAACTTTTGACTATCAAGCATTTATAATGTTTATTCCTTAACATTTTTGAAGAAAATTTGTATATAAAACAGGAGGCTCTTAATATTCATACTCTCTGGTTTTTTGAACTAAGGTTCCCACATGCTCGGTCTGTTTTAGGAGATGTATGATCCTATTGGAATAGTCGGCCTGCTGCCTCCTAAACTGGTCGAGGAACGGAGAATGGAATGATGCGTCCCCACAGCAAACTCCTCTCCCGCTATCGGAAGGGCGTGGGACAAGTACCAAATGCCCGACCTACCTGATGCAGGTTTTATATAGGGTTTGTCCTGCATTACTTTTAGGCGAATGCCGGGTAGGATCCTTAAACTATAGCCCGGGGGCCCTAGTTAACCCTTGGCTATCTTCCTCCACCCTTCCGCATCCCCCCTTTCAAATCCCTTTCCTATGCTATAAGAGGGGAGTTGCCACTATGTGGATTACCCTATACATAGCCTGTCTACACCCCCCCCCCAAAAAAAAAATTCATACGACATATTTGGGTCTATCGGTAAAAGTATATCTGAAATTATTGTTTGAGGGGAATTTACGTAAGACTGAACATAGACTTCCTCAGGTGACATGAGTCCAGCAATGGCACGTTTCACTTCCAGATGGCTGTGAGTGCGGTCACAGGTTTCTAATTGCCACTCCGGATTGAATACAGACCGACAGCATGAACACAGCAGGAAATGAACTCACCCTCGAAGTTAATCGTTTTCCAGACCTCGTAGCTTTATCGCACTTGCTTATATACTGTCATTTACAATTAATTCCCATTCTCTCATCAGGAGAAGTAGAAATTTGCAGTAGTAGTAGTAGAAGCTAGAATTTCAAGTAAAAGTGTAATTGTCATTACTGATGCAGAAAGTTGATACAAAAACAGATAAAATAGTTTACTACTCCTGTTTTCAATCACATATGAGCTACGGGATTGCCAATTGGGGAAAATGTTCTCTTAATTTGGAAATTTGCAAATTGAAGAAAACGAGCTATCAGGTTCGGATGCTAAAAAATGCTATAAGCCTCTCTGGAAAAACCTTAATATTTTGTCTCTACCCAGCGCTTAAAAACTAGAAATACTAAAATTTGTCAAACGCAATATTAACCATTTTTTGTAACGAACGGTACCAACCATGACTATGACAAGAGGAAACATTCAGTTTTCAGATGAGATGAGCTAAGCCTCAGTCTCTATGCAGGTATAGCGTTATTTAACAGCCTTACTGAAAATTTTAAAGAACATGAACAATTATAACACATTTGTAATGGGCTTTATTTATAAATGATACTTATTTGACCAAACGTGAATTTCTACATTGTACTACATGAGGATAAATAGTCGTGTTTACAGAGTTTCTGAATATGCCCTATTCCTCTCTCTGGATCTGTTCACGTTCCTTTTTTTCTCTTTTTACGAACAATACGTACATGACAACATCCCCTCCACATAAAGATTGCAGGAAATGATGAAGTGTTGGGTCACTGTAGATATATATATATATATATATATATATATATGTATATATATTATAATACCAATTAAAGAGGCCATTAATTGTTTTAATATAATTGGATTGTTAGCGGTAAGAGTTACCAAAGAACGACTATGTTTCGGCGGAGCCTTTGTTGTGAACTGCGTAATGTACGAGAGTTAGTTGGTCGCTGGTATGAAAGGCAGTCCGGCAAAGGTTTCGAGAGAGCAAGGATTTTTTTTGGGGGTGTAGACAGGTTATGTATAGGGTAATCCACATAGTGGCAACTTCTTTCTTATAGCATAGGAAAGGGATTTGAAAGGGGGGATGAGGTAGGGTGGAGGAAGGTAGCCAAGGGTTACTAGGGCCCCCGGGCTATAGTTTAAGGATCTTACCCGGCATTCGCCTAAAAGTAATGTAGGACAAACCCTATAAAAAAACCTGCATCGGGTAGGTCGGGCATTTGGTACTTGTCCCACGCCCTTCCGATGACGGGAGAGGGGTTTTCTGTGTGGTCGCAGCTTACCCCTAGCCATGCCTTGGCCAGTTTAGGAGGCAGCTGGCCGACTATTCCAATAGGAATAGCAGACAACTCTTACCGTATGCCCAAGGTCTGCGACCCCGGAACATACACCTCTCAAAACAGACCGAGGTGCCTCGAAATGTAGGAACCTTAGATCAAAATAAAACCAGAGAGATGTGAGGGCATCCCTAAACGTAACCCCCGTCAGGGGGAGCGAGGATGCTGATCAAAAAGTATGAAAAGCGCGGTCCAAGAAGTCCAACTGCGAGATCTATTAGTTTACATAAAACGCGAGTAAACAGTTTTGACGGAGAGACTCAAATAATAATCGCGAAGTTGGAAGCATAAGGTTTTGCTTCACACAGACTGAACTAAATTTCGCATAGAGCCATCAAGGAGACCTATGTCCGAGGGCTGACTGAGGGGCGGCTGATCCAAAGTTCCAGGTGGCAGAGAACGAGAACATCGACCGTGTTTATTAAAATATTAATGAGTAGAATCATTGAATAATGGCCTTTTTAATGAGTGTTGTCCTCAAGCACCAAGAATAAGATCTGGTACCAGAAAGACATTGGTGAGTACAAAACAATTTTTTAAAATCTGTAAACGAGGATAAAAGGTAGAAGTCAGATTTCGTTCGTTTTTCTTTTCATTTAGTTTCTTCTATTTCGTTTACTTCATATTGTATTAAGTTAGCTTCAATGAGTTTGAATTGTTAATGTTAGTTTATTAAATTGGATTGTTCTGACTATCAAACCCAGTAATGACCCTGTGATAATTTCGACGTATTTGATAGTAAATTATAACGTTGTATTTCTCCTAGAACGCCACGAATTGCAAAATTTAATTAAAATATTTGGTTGTTAACTTGATGAAATTAGGCGTATAAAGAAGGGATTACAATTTTTACTTTTAAATAATAAATTTTTAAATCTTAATAATTTTGTTAACTAATTCTTTTAATTAAGACCACCTAGTTATTACATAAATTGGCTTCCACAACGTGGGGCAAATTAATTTATTTAAATTTTATTTTAATTATTACAATATATATATATATATATATTGTGGTAAACAATTATAATAGAAAACAAAACCACCATGTTGCCGCGTCAATTAATGTGATAATCAAATTAAGATATAATCAAAACCCCATGGTGTGGTGCCAATTAATGTGACAATCTATTTACGAATAATAGGGCATCAAATAGTAATAGGAATCCAACGTGCAATAACAGAGTTTTAATAAAAAATATTACAAAATATTGAAACGAATTTACTTGAATATTACACAACGAAACTGACATAAGCAATCTGAAGAAATATGAGAGTAAGGAATATTATACCAGGTTTACAATAGATTTTTGTATATACCGGACATCGGAGTAGCTCTCGTATCGCACTAATAATTCACTTCACCAATTCTTGTATCTTTCGAGTATAGATCACAAATTATTTAAATTACTTTAATTAGACAGGTCATTGTATCACTATGCGGTTGAATGCCTAACAGACCACAGGAAAACCTCTGTTGATTTCCAAATATTTCGGCGAACAGTAATGATGTCGACGGCAAGTAAATTGGAGTTACAATTTCCAAATATCAGTTCGATTCAACTCAAGATAACTTTTACAAATGACATCAGTTCAACAACAGCCAGTACAACTTTTCCTACAAATTACACCTTTTGTCTCCTTCAATATATAACGCCAACAATCTTAATAACTGTCTTTTACTTGCAGACTTATTAAAATGGTTTATAAGTAATCCTAATTAAAAGTCCTCACTGACTGACTGCCACGTACAAAAACTTTTTCCGATACGCCCGTATCCGAGATTCTGACCACCTTCTCTGGTCGGCTCGAATCGCAGACTGTTACACGACCGCTAACGGTCAGCTAATATCGGAGAGTACTTTTCTTCACAGCTTTCAACATTACACATGGCCGTCAATAATACTGCCTGAAACACTTCCCATTCTTATAATAATATTAATTATTATAGTTCTTAACAATAATTAAATTTGTGTTCATTAGAATTCTTAAAATATTAGCCCGTTAAGAATGTGTAGGCGAGCCTTTTTTCAGGTCTTAAAATGGATAGAGATGTTCGCACGTTAACGTTAACGGGATTCGACAATGGTTTCTCCTAGTGGCCAGAGCGGCCGTGCACTGAGCGGAGGTCGTGGGTTAGATTCCTGTTCTGGTCGAGATTTTTCTATCGTAATCCGTTAATTAATATTTATTTCCAAAATTCAGTGCCTCAAACTCTGTTACTCATTCGACGGACATGGAGTAACTTTTTTCACTAAAATGTTCAAAACTTTATTTATATATTAAAACTGAAGACATGTGCATTTGGTCCTACTTGGATTCTTTCTCTCAGCCACCGTTTCATCTAGTATATATTTAAAATAACTAATGAAAATCTTGGCAAATTGTTTAAACGAATATTATGATAAAATATGTAGCATAAATCTTATAATTTTATGTATCGAAAACATTTCTTAAGTTGTTCGTATTCTGTCAAATAAAAATGAGTGAAACATAATTATTGAATGAACAGAGAGGTACATAACCTTTTTTATGTTGAAACTGAAGTTCTCTGTCAAAGTGGTTCATAGTAGGAGTTGATATTGATTCACATTGTGCCATTATGTAGATAGGTGTAATATATTTTGAATAAATTGCTGAAAACATATTCCTTATCAATTTCTTGCTTTTCATATGAACGAACCTTTGAGATTTGCCGTGAGTATACTGAAATATTTGGAGTCTGAATATAGAAATCTCTTTGAGTGCCATTGGGCGTTGAGGATCATCGAGCGAGCGTTGTTTCGTGTTAGGAGCCATGTATTATGGATGCTCCATTAATTACGTCTTCATTTGAATTGCATAAATCCCGCGTGCGGACTTTCCTTCAAGCTCGCGAGAGAACTCGGACTCTGCGTTAAACTAACCGAATTACGTAAACGGTAAAATAACAGGCTTAGAAAATGAAACGGATGGATGTAATAATGATTTACTACAGTATAATTGAAACTGATGGACATAAATTATGGATAAAAGCAGTTATTTATACACAGTACAGTAAATTAATCATTTGAGCTTCACATCGAAAAAATACTACCTGACTGCCCGTTATAACAGTAATACGATTACGTAGTGCAAATAGTCTTCAGGATAACGAAAAATTAAATTTTAGAGAGTCGTGAATTTTTTACAATTATAATTCTCGGGTATAAACCTGGGCACAAGTTTCAGATAACAACATTTCGATAACAAGCTCCACCATAGTCATCAGGTTGACTGTGACATTGCAGGTTGCCGTCGTACCATTGTTCTCTGAAACTTTGGCTTGGGTTGAAACCTTAGAATTGTATACAGTAAAAGTTAAACGATAATATATAATGATAATAATCTTGCAAGACTATAGTAACTTGCCTCTAAATTTTACATTTTTCAAAATTTTTAATAAAAGAAATTATTGTATACCAAATTATTAAAATACTTTTTTACCTGAAAATGTCTTAGAAGAGGACGAAACGTCTTTGTTATTGAAAATTAGATATTTTATGTAATAAAATATTCTTCTGAATGAAGGCCCTTTATATATATTATATTATATCTTCTCGTTCAGATACCATGCCCAGATTATTTCAGAAATAGTTGTTTTCTCAATAATACAATAAATAATAATTGAATTTCTATGAAAATTTATTAAATCATTTAACACTTCACAATACTTGGTCAAAATTTATAAGTAAATCGAGAATAATATAAACTAAATTAGTTTTAAAGATTTACCTTTACATCGTGCTTTATGTGATTGAGTCATCGAAATTGTTTAAATTTCTCTTTATTAATAATTTGTAGTCTGGAAGAATATAAAATATGTATTTTTATCATGCGAAATCGTAAGACCGTACCGTAATAATTCGTACGTTCTCTCGCCTTCCATTGTAATCATTAACTTTTCTGGCGTATCGTAACAGTGACTGTAAATTATATTTTACTATACTCGTATTATCAATATAGCAATATAAATCAAATCTTAGAATATAGATCCATATCTGAGCAGGCAGATAATAAATATTGTAATAATATAAATGAAATATATTATATATTGGGTTTTAATGTTTGATTATGCACATTTAAATTTGAATCAATTAATTTAATTACACGAGAGATAAATAATAGAGTAATACACACATTTACACTTTAAAATAAATTTTTACTTCTGAAGGCTTTAAATATAAGACACATTTCATATTTTTCACAAGCTCAAGCCGTAAACGTCATTAAATGTACGTTATATATATGTATATATATATATATATATATATATATATATATATATTGTAGAGATTACCAATGTGTAATGAAACGTTTTATTTAAATTGTTTCTTTAATTATTGGCGACGTAACTTTGAGACTGAACATTGTAAAAGAACATAATTGTTGGGCGCTAGAATGCAGAGATTAATAGTTGCTACGAATTTTTGGCAAAAAAGCGTATATAAGACGCTCAGAACTTTTACCAGAAAGACAGTCAGAGAGCAGTGTGTGCTTTTGGAAGGCAGAGTAGTATGTTGTGAGAAACAGTCAGACAGTCATTTGAGTTCTGAGAGCTGGAGCTGTGTGTTGTGGCAAATCTGCCAATGGAGGTAGAATTCAGAAAAGTATAAGCTTATGTATTAAAGTGATTTTACACAGAAAAATGTGTGATGATACGTACGACAGTAAAGTAGAATGGCGTCAAAAGTGTTGTATAGTGTTACGACAAAGTGAGAAAAAAAAAATCAGTGCTATGTCCTGTTAATAAAATAATCACGAGTGCACAGACAGGTACCCAAACAGCTCAAAATAAGAGGGTACGTAAAAACTTTCTTTTGTTAACCTTTATACAAATATAAATTTACCGTGAGATTTATATAGTTTTTTTGTTTTTAAAAGTCTTTGTATGAACTTATTGTAAATTAAATTCATTATTTGCTTTTTTAACTTGGTGTAAATCAATGTCTTTATTAGAAGCCCTGATATTTAGATTTTCATGAAAGCTGAGGAATCTATTTAAAAACATAAACTGTAATGTCAACGTAAATCGAAATTGTTAATTAAATGATCTTTTTTTATCTCTTTAAAAATTTTGGTTTAATTTCAAAGTAAGATCCTTTAAAGTTCCTTCCTTTTTTTTCTTTAATATTTTGTATATTACATAATTTGGCATCTTTATTTTATAATTATGTGAATATTCCAATATATATAATTACTAAATATTACTAATAATATATATATATATATAATTACTAAATATTACTAATAAAACGAACATTAGCGTGCTTCGGTTGATCGACTTTTAATTTCAATTTCTCGCTGAGCCGATGTTTATTACATACTGGGATTGCTTTTGCTTGGTCTGACATGTTGCGTCAGAAGGTTGGCCATTAACCCACTGAAGACTAGGTTAATTACGGGCGCTACAGCGATAATGTCTCGTACTAAAATCTTTATCTATTCCGCCCTTCCTCCTGTCCACTCACTATATCGTCTCATAATTCATTACAGTCAACTGCTCACTTCATTCACTATTAAACAGAATTAATGGAGAGTTGATTTATTCGAAATAAAAAAGCTTTATTTTACGTTTAATACAATATTATTTACAAAATATTTTCAAAACCTCGCACGAGTCTATATTAAATAATTTTTTTTTTCATCAAGAGCCTCAGAATAAAATGCTGAAAATATACGCGGGCCGTGGAATGGAGATTATTTTAGTCTCTTGAATACATGTATTCATAGCTCTGTATTCTCGTACCTCGCGCTTGTCTCGGGATTCGGGTTGGCATCATGAGAAAGACAGTTACTGAAGGCGTCTGGTTGGCGGCGTCGTGCAGGGGTCTACGAAATTCTGCGGCAATGAAACTTTCATTCACAGATCCAGCCAGGAACATTGATTGCAAAACATAACTTCATCTCCTTCATAACTGTGATCTCAGACAGTTTCCGTTCCAAAATTCTAATCTGTGACACCTCCAAAAACTACTTAATCTGACTGCTCTGGTTCTCAGTAGGCCTTAATAAATCCTCCTGGCCACTAATTTCACTTAATTATTCTCATCTCCTCCTCAACTCACAAATTTTCCTTATATATATAATATACTCCAAATATGTCATACTAATAGTCGTATCATATTTTTCCAATGGGGTTTCCTTTGTCTTGGTCGCTTATTTTTTCTAAGGGAATCAGAGTCAAAAATTTTAATTTCATTGCCTCTAAAAAGTTCTCGCACTTAGTCTCTTGTCCGCAGGTCCTGAAAAATTTTACACATGATAAGGACCTTTTAAAACATATAAAATTGAATAGACCATTCCGGTTGAAGGTTAAAGCTGAAATACATTACATATCATTTTTCTGACGTTTTCGTTAATATATTTATTTCTTTATACTTAAATATAAGAAAAATATTAATTATGTACGAAATATTATTCAGGTACAGAAAATGATAAATGTGTATATTCTATATGCTAAATATACCGACATAAATGAAATTATAACTTTTAAATAATTTATAAAATGTATTTATTCAACTGTTTGGTTACTTATTCATTTCATTCAAGAGGGGATAAGCTCAGCTTCTCTTTGTTAGTATGTGAATAAAAACGATCAAATATACTGCTTTCATAGCACAAACATGTTTTAAGGTGACGGCATGTTGATACGCCACGCATTCAGGATAAAATTAACTGAAACAATAATAAAGTAATTTACGTGCTTAAAAATATTTCTTTAGTAACAAATTGGCTTTTAATTCTTGTTTGTGTGTTCAAACACGTCTCATACATTATTATATTTTTCTCAACCTTAGATATTTCTGTAGACTAATATATTTTGCATCTTGATTATTCCTATACATAACTCCAAGCCAAAGGTTAAAAATCCGAATATTTATATGCATACTTAGTAACTGTCACGCATGCACTATTAGTAAAATAAAGTAACTTGTACATTATTTCGCTTAGTCAGAAGCAGTTAATGTGATAACTACTGATTTTAGTGTTACTACTTGGAATTTTTTTTCACTATATTTATGCCTAATAAATTTTAAACATGGGTAAACAGTAAGAAATGAGCAATGCGGGACCAAATATAGGTATATTTCGACAAACATCGGTCATTATAAGGTTGTCGGTTTAATTCCGTCCACATTTTTATAAACTCTTGGCGCTCTGATCGTAGTTTCGGTTCATAGTGTAAGTTTATCAAAATACTACATTCCTTATGTAAATACTTTAAATTATCATCCCCATCATTCTCATTTATATAATATTACTTATTTGTGGCCCCTGGAGTTATGAGCCAGGTAGTAAATACGCAATATCTCGTCCGAAATGGTGATTTGTTTATGAAACTCTATAACAATTGATTGTAAATATAATGTTCAGGTATTCCACTACCTTATTTGCAAAACAAGTATGCAAATTTTGAATTTAGATCCATTGAAGTAAGCAGGGAGCCTCTCTACCAGTTCACGTTTCCGTTAATTAAATGTGGTAAGAATTCTTTTGAAAAATTCTATCTTAAAATTGTTAATATACCGTATCTATTATCCTGATTCACGAAGTTATAAACTAATATAAATTTTTGTAGTTTCAAAACTAGATCATATTTTTTTTATAATTTAGCCATATAGCCATATAAATGTTATTCATTTACTATAATTAACATGTAAGTAACAAATAATCCAGTGCTAATATTTAGTATCCATCTGTGAATTGTCTATAGTACCACTGGAATCCACAGTTTGTCACCTCATTGCCCTTCCATGGACATGGATTCATCATTTTTGCGCCTACAACTGTTTCAGGTCTAATGATGAGACTATTTGTCGCGATAGGAGACGGTGATGTATATCTGTGGAAGTTCTTTATCGAGTGCACAGTTCGCGTTCGCCCTGTCATCAATCTCGCCAGACACCGTATTAACGCGGGCTGCAGTTCAGGTTGGAGCTGTTTCTTGTTAGCCTCAGAACCTGGTGTGTGCAGACATTGACCGATGGAGGCTATGCAGTGGGTGCGAAGATAAAACTAGGAGGAAAGTGCAGAGGCTGACGAAATCGTGTTACCAGAAAGCATCAACATTGCTCGTAACGTTAGGGGAGATAAAACGTATTTTCCCTTTTCGAACATATTTTCAGGTAATACGTGAGATAAAACAAATAAATGAGACTATCAAGTCAAAAACAGCTCGCATGAGGAGCAGTTATAAAATTGCTTCATTTACTTTATGTATGTTTGTTTTGGAAAAAGAGAATTGCATTTTTACACTGTTTAGAATCCTAATTTAACTGAAAAAATATAATGAATAATTTATTTTTCTATTATCACTCATTTTACCTAATCAGGTCCCATAACTGGGAAGAAACGTATTTTTCTAGTATTTTCGCGAGATTTAATTCTCTAATTTAATTCTGTTAAGTGTCCAATTTTTTTTTGACATTCAACTATGCTCCGTAACGTATTATTATTTACTTAAAACGACCTCCGTAAGACAAACTTGAAATAGAGAAACAAAAACAAAGAAGACTTAATTTTAAAAGTGTCAATCCGCGACGAAACTGTCCAGCACTTTTAAATTTTTATTTTCTAATTTTCTAACAATCTGTTTTTCTATTTTAATTTTGAAGAAACAACAACTAAGAAAACTTAATTTTAAAAGTGTGAATCTGCGTCAAAACTGTCCAGCACTTTTAAATTTAATTTTTTTCTTTTAGTTTTTCTATTTTAAGTTTGTCTGTATGAAGGCCTTTTTTAGTATTATTATTTTTAAGAGACGTTAATTTCAATGTTATAATATTATTTTTTAGTTGAAAATATTTCATTTTAGGGGAAAAATACAGATAGAAAGAAAAATACAGCAAATAATAGAGTGAAACTGATATTGAACTAATTTATTGCATTATAGAAAATGGTTTATAGAAGACCTAACGCGGGATTGAAGGGAAAGAACAGCGCTTAGAATCCTTAGAATATTTCTGTTTTGGCTTTTCTTTGAATAAATACTGCGAGACTAGTACACCTTTCTTTTACATTTACCAAAGAAAAATCAGGGTAATTGACGCAACGGCCTGTTTAATTCACAATCTGTCAACCGTCTCGATCATTTATTATTATAATATTAATTATTATGATTACCTTTTATAACAATTAATGACCAGCAGCATTCATGTCCTTCATACCGGAGTAAACATATTTTACTTTTTAATGAACGATAGAGTTGCTTTTTGAAACAAATATTTTTCTTCATCGTTCTGATAGAATATTTTCTTTAACGTTTATTTATAACTCATTATTTACTATAAATTTTTTAAATGTTTGATACATCTGTTATTTGTTATCTCTATCTATAATACGATCTCGGTTATTTTTGCAAAATAAAATTTTATTTACATACCAATACAAGCCCCCAAATTTCCAAGTAAATTTGGCCGATTAAATTATACGTTTTAAACTTTTTCAAATAGTGGGTTACAATTGAAGATAGTCTAAAATATATTTTACATTTCAGAGAAAAGGCATTCAGCCGTTCTTCTGAAAAGTGAACAAAATGCGTTCCCAAGAGGTTAAAATTAAGCTTGGGAACTTTCGATATTCGCTTTCAATAATATTCACTCTCAATAATGGTAATTGCATTACACATTTGAAAAAAATTACGGCTCGATAAAAAAATCGGTTGTACCATTTTCTGGATGAAAGCGAAAGAACATATTGGAGCAGTTGCCATTTTCTGACAAGACAAAAGATGGACGTTAAATATTTCTAAGGACTTTTACGAAGTTCTGAATAATAACAATGCAAAGTTTAATCAAAATCGGTCCAACAGTTTTCTTGTGAAAAGCGATCAAAGCCAGCGTTATAGAGATTCAGATTATAATAGTCACTACTCGAAGTTATTCCCAAACGCATTGTTATCGTCCCCATTTATACACTCAATATATACAATTTTGTAAGAATTTAAAAACAGATAAAATAGGAAATTAAGTGATAAAATAATACCATACAACGTTTCTGCAATCCTTGTTGCTTTCTTCAGGTAATTAAAAATCGTAACGAATGACAAAAAATAGGAATATAACTCAAAAGTCTACATTTTGTAAGATTAATTGGTTATTTGTTTATCTCATTCATGATTTTTTTAAATATTTTTCTCATTTTAATTCTAGAAAAAACTCTTAATTTCAGCTAGTAGTGAGTTTTGTCCTCACATGACTTGTTATAATAAATTGGGGCTTTCAGAAGAAAATTAAATGTATGACTATTTAAATACGATGAAATTACATATTCATGCAGTAAAATTTGTTTTGCATCATTTACATCAATGCCTGCTGTTTGTGTCAAAAGGACTAAAAAACGAGATTTTAATTTTTTATGCAAATATGCTAATATTAAACAAAGTATGCACACGTAAAATTCAATGCGCTATAATTTTATTATTGATGAGTGCGAGAATCGCGTAATTTGTATACGATTGAATGAAGAAATTGAATTTAAAAACAAAACTTTATTTAATAGTACTTAGAAAAGGAATAAAATATTTATGTATTTCCTTTGCAGTTATTTAATGCTGTAAACATTAAATAATAGCTGTACGAATAATTATAAAGATTAAAGAATATATTATGGCAAGACCGAGTTATAGAAAGATGGGAAAATATAAAAATGAGTAGGAATCGTACCAGTACTGACCGAACACGAGAGCCAGGAGCATCTCCTTTATTACTGCCAAACATTTAAGTCGTTCTGGGAAGCAGTGCATCCAATGTTAAAAAAAATATACTGGGACACATTTCTGTGACGAGAACCGTTTAATGAAGTTTCAGTTAAATAGACTTTGCTGGTAATTCTAAACGCTTCAATTTAAGGGGAATTTCACGGAACTGTGAATTTCACAGTATTTTAAACACGTATACGTTGCTTTTGTCTGCGTTTAACGTTTTTAGGTTGGAAGACACCTGAGGTAAACTTTAAAATGTGGATATATACATTTATAAATCATTAACATTAAATAATTTTTATAGTCAATAAATCAAATTACTTCAATCTATAACCCAAGTCTAGACCAAAAATGACACAATCCCAAACTAATAATTAAATAATATCCAATTTAATATAAACCGCTAAACATTTAATTATAAAACGTAATAAAGTAGATACATTATTTATTTTAACACAACATTGCAATGTATGATTTCCGTTAACCAATATTTTGTAATAATTTATGTAATAAATAAATATTAAAACTTTTGAATTCTGCTGTTATTAATTTATATCTAAACAGAAAAATTTGAAATTCCGAAGAGTAATTAAAAACAATTCATAGAGTCTCAGTGTTCGGATGTATAATGGACCGTCGTAATTAGAAGATTTTAGAATACCAGAACATACATAAGATGTCTTTAGAGTTTATTGGCTGTTGCAGTTTGTTTTCTACACGAAGTTAAATATCTGTATACCGTTGAATCGCATAATTAAAGTGTCGGGGTGTCATATCAAATACAAGGCAAGAAAGGAGTACTGAAGTTGGTGGCAGAAAAGCTTATAAAACGACAATATCATATGGGTTGATATTTGTAGTATTTTTTATATTACTGTCAGCTGAATAAACGGAGAAATGAAGATCATTGTAGTAGTTTAATATGTCAGTTTATTACTTGCTTGTTCATCTACTTAGATTTAAGTCAAATCAATTCATATTATTAAAATAATTCAAATACTTTTATAATTTGAGTATATAAGTTATAATAATACTAATTAGATAAAGAAGTTGCCAATTAACAGATAATATTACGTGATAAAATAAGTACCAGGTGATTCAAAATCACAAGAGCCGCAAGAACGACACACAGAGCATACCAGGAGACAGTCCGAAATCTTAATGCTTATTTTCAATTTTCGCTTATTTTAGAACTTCTTTGTGTAATTTCTAGCTGGATTCCCGGTGTTTCCCGGATTGTCATAATAAAACTCAACGACATCCATAACCCCGGACTTGACTCCAATCTCGATTATTTTCGCGACATTTTCTTGGAAGGCCCATCCACTCCCACCCCATTGGCGTTCCCATACTTTGCCCAAAAGGGTTGTAATTATACACAAACAACATCCATAAAATTACTATCAATCCATTTGACTCCGAAAAATATTTAATCGATGCAAATATCTACCGTTAAACAGTTTGTTACCATCCTTTGTAGAAAGGGGTTATAACTATGCACAAAGAACATCGGTAGATACACTATCAATATCTTTGAATCCAAAAAAAATGCATAAATTTTCGAACCTCGTCCGCCCCGCCTCTGGGGTTTTCAACTGCAAGTTGAACGTCACATTGAAACTGAGCGACATCCATAACCCCGGATTTGTCTCCATTTCGGTTTTATTCGCGTTATTTTATTGTTACGCCCTCCACCGCACCCCTCACCACCAAGCGTGTTCCACTCCTATGTATAAAGGGGTTACTCAAATAACATCAATGTCATTGATTCCAAAAGATATTTATTAGACATAAATATCGGCTGTTAAACATGTTTCAAAAATCGCACTCCCGTCCACCCCGCTCCTGAGAGTGGTAGTCGTGTCTTACCCCCCACATTATTGGTTTTCGGTTCTAAGGGAACACCTGTATTATATTTGGTCAATTTTTCTCCACTGCTGTAGATTAGTATGATGAACATATTCACATTGTTTAGATTTTAAAGATAAAAATCCTCCTAAACAAAATTCTAAAAAGAGAATTTTGCGAACGGAATTGATAATGTATTAAAAGCCAGTCTACCAGAATAATAAAAAAAATACTTCTCAAAGACATGCTTAAGTGACCATACTTGTATTTATATTTAAACCTCAAGAGATTATTTACTTTAATTTATAACCAACCTTCTACAATTGTTAACCATATAAAGTGTTAAAACACAAATAATATTTAACATTTTTTCTGAAGTCTCAAATTAGTAGTGTTAATATTTTATTGCTGTTCCTAAAATAGTCTGCATAATTACGAGGATAAAAGGTTGAAATAAATCTTTAGTCATAAATTTAAATATATAATCCTTTTGAACATTTCTATGCGGTCTCCTAGCCAATACCATAAGAATAAAGTACCATATTGGACGTGACACGGGGTGTTGCATTTGGCTAGTCGGCGATTTATCTAAAGCTCATCTCTCGCTGCAAATCTCGGATTTACGTATCATAACAGCGCCGGAATCAATGGCAATATTTTATGGAGGATTAAAGCTCTTGTTGACCAATTGCACCAACGCATAATGTTTACGACCAAAAAAGTTTGCTGGGTCATTTATCGTTCGTGCTGTAAACATGGCGTCGGGTCTTCATCGTTCGTTCAGGACACTTCATTGCGGTCGTTGAACCTGAAGACGGAAATCTGTCGAACTCCGTCAGAGCACTAAAATGTGCAATTAAAGAGAAGGTAGATGAAGGAATAATAATATAAACTAAAGGTAATAATAATTTGTATTGGAATATTATTGAAATTTGACTGAGCACCAATAATCACACGTATTCATCTTGATTTCGGTTAATTTATGGTAGGGATAGTTTACTTATTTAAACTCTTTTTTGCTCTTCCCCTATGACTGTATCTACCTGCTTACCCGCCCATCGGAGTTTAAATCATTATTCAAGGGTTATAATTTGACAAAAAAAATTGACTACGTTTGACAGAATAGGGATTCGAGATTTTTATCAACGCGATGCATCTATCTCATTTTTCTACCATAAAATTTTACCTAATATTCTTTGATACTTTTGGCTCTATCTATAACAAAACTATATTTTCCCAAAATCTTAAGGACAATTTTTTTAGTTTGCGTATTAATATTATGTCCTGTGAAAACAAAAGTATATTGGGCAGACTGTATTTTGACGTTTTAACATTTCAAATGGTGGATGACATATTGTCAAAGTTATTTTTCTCTGCACAGAAAAACGATTCGGATGTTGTTTATTCTCTCTAAGGAGGGTAAAATCCCTGTACACTTAAAATCAGGGTTTGCAACGTTCGTCAAATTAGTCTCTAGATTGCTCTACAAAACGAAAAATGTTTTCTTTTATCGGAAACGGTACGACAATTTTTTCTTCAAAGCGAACAAAATATCAGCAATGAGATGGATGGCAGTTTTATGTTACTAAAATTTAAACTGCGGCTCTATTTTTTCAGTTAAATCGGTCGCACCGTTTTATAGTGCAAACGAACGAAATTAACACGACTGACAAAAAGGGATTTATACTACCCATGTTTTCTTCTCCTATACATAGAACGTGTTAACTTACAATTATAATTGTTGTTGAGATTTGTACTGGAAGTAAAGAGCATTGAAATTAGCTAGTGGACTTACGCAAAATGAGTTAGAGACTGGCAAATAGAAGGAAACTAACTTGACTTATTATTCAGAGCACACAAAAAGAACCGGCCTGAAGAAATATAAACTTACGGAATAGCGAAATTTTCATTCCTAAATAGTATCATTCGAAAATGGAATCATTTGTCTGTAACTGTAGTAACGGCGTGCACACAGAGCATAAAAAATTCAAAATAAAATGTGGTGTACTCAAGCGGGATAATTTAAATCAGGGTTATTTTATTTATTATATATTTTAATTTATTATATGAAAGAAAATATCGGGAGCATTTAATTAATACTCTCGGCTTCAGGCTGGCGAGGGTCAATGCTTGCTTCACAGGGTCTCATAGAAACGAAAAGAACCCTAACGCGGCATCCCTTTGTAGAGATTTAAATATTCAGAGTGTCTGACTACGCCCAATCTTTGGTCTCAAGATTCAATCACATTCAGTATAGACGGCCCTGAATTTGGCTAATGGATAGAAACAACAAATTTCAAAACCCTGAGAGGGGAAAAATTTCGGAAAACTGAAGTGTTAAGGAAGATTGCAGAGCAAGCGGAAGGGAGTGGAGTGGGTGATTATAATAATTTGATATCACTTAATATTGGAGTGAAAACCAGTGTTATGGTAGTCGATGAGTTGAGTTACGTCATCTCAGCAGGGTTGAGACAAAGTTTCACCCCTAGTGGTGGAGGTGGATGGGAGTGATAATAAAATTAGATATAACCTGATATTAATAAGCTCAGGCACTACCATAACACCGATTTTGACACCAGTATCAGGTGATATCAAATTATAATTAATATAATCACCATCTTCCACTCCCACCACTAGGGGTGAAACAAAGTTTGGTTGAAATTGTTCCACGCATTAATGAATAACTTAATTTACTATAATAACCATTTATTATAAGATAAGTAACATATTAAGAGTTCTACAACATTAATATTATGTTTTATTTCTTAAGAACACACCTTCGGGAAAATGATCTGTCGGGAAAACGTGAATCGGGATTATGTACTGTCGGGCAAATGGAAATCGGGATTTTATCCTGTCGACAAAACGTCAATCGGGTTTTTGTTCTGTCGGACAAATGTCTATCGGGATAATGACCTGTCGGGGAAACGTCAATAAGATATTGTTGTCTGGAAAACGTGCATCGGGCAAGTGTGTGTCGGGATTTTGTACTAGACCCCTTTTGGGAAAATGATGAAGAAGTTAGATTTTCCAGAGGAAGTTAGTTTTTTTAGTTGTCGGTTAGTTAGCTTTGGAGTGGAAGACATATTTGGGAAACTTATGAATAAGTTGAGGTTTGGAGAGGAAATTAGTTTTCTAGGTATTGGTGAGAGAGTTTTGGAGTGGAGGAGATTTGTACTGTCCTGCTTCCGAGAACCTGTAGATCCGCTAAGTGGCCATTTCAAGGAAATGCTAAGGGTTGCAGCGTCCTCTCGAGCCACCTACGAGACCTGCAAGTGGCAATGCACACGAAGTTAATCCCATCAAAGTCGGTTCATTAAAGGCATATAACGACCGTATTTAGGCCCACAAACCCCTCTCAATTTTTTTTAGTGTAACAGGCTACATGAAGGTAATCCACATAGTGGCAACTCCCCTTTAATAGCATAGGAATGGATTTGAAAGGAAGGGTAGAGGAAGGTAGCCAAGGGTTAAATAGGGCCCCCGGGCAATAGTTTCAGAATCCTACCCGGCATTCGCCTAAAAGTAATGCAGGACAAATCCTAGAAAACCAGCATCAGGTAGGTCGGGAATTTGGTACTTGTCCGATGGCGGGAGAGGAATTAAAAAAAACGCTCTCTTTATTTTTTATTTTTTATAGCGCAACAGGCTACATGAGGGTAATCCACATTGGGCAACTCCCCTTTAATGGCATAGGAAGGGATTTGAAAGGGGGGATGCGGAAGGGTAGAGGAAGGTAGCCAAGGGTTAACTAGGGTCCCCGGCATTAGCCTAAAGAAATGGAGGGAAAACCTTAGAAAAACCTGCATCGGGTAGGTCGGGCATTGGGTACTTGTCCCACGCCCTTCCGATAGCGGGAGAGGAGTTTTCTGTGGGGACGCAGCATTCCCTTCTCCGTGCCTCGTCCAGTTTAGGAGGCAGCTGCCCGACTATTCCAATGGGAATAGTGAACAACTCTTACCGTATGCCCAAGGTCTGCGAACCCGGAACATACACCTCTCAAAACAGGCCGAGGTGCCTCGACTTGTGGAACCTTAGTTCAAAAACGAAGAGGAAAAGGCATACCCATAGGCAGCCCCTTCGTATCTCTCCTAAAAGGTTCTGCCTGCGAGAGAAAATCCCTCGCAGGTTACCTGCGAGAGAATCCTCTCAAAAATTCTGATTTTGTATTCTTTATGTTTGTAAACTAACCGTGGATATTTCAATTCATGAGAGCTGGAAGTTTTTATGAGTGTTAGTTTTTGTAATTAATTTCACCTGCCAAACAATTTTATATTTTCAGAGCTAAACAACAATTTTTAAAAAAATTACATATCTTAAAAATAACTGAGTAATATCTCATAATGATTGGGATTTATTGTAAGAATTTTAAGATTTCTATTAATAAATTGAGTGAAGGAAAGTTTTAAATAGAATAATACTTTAATGAGGGCACGGTTCTTGAAATTTTGTTTAATCTGTAAATAATTTCAGTCATAACTATAGAGTACTGTAGGACGCCATTTATAGTATTAATGATAGGTAATCATTATTTTCATTTCGTGAAAATCGGTCGGAGCTTTTTATTGTGAAAACAAACAAAATCAACACGGCTGTCAGGTAAAAATAATATTTTTCGTTTAAAATAATAACTGAAAACAAAATTTTATATGCATAAGAATACAAGAAAGCGTTACCTGCTTTTTTTGACACAATGCGTTATAATTCTGTTTGAATTAAATCTATTCCCGTACTAAGATACAATTTCTCCCTTTACCATTGTAATTTGATTCACAAAGTCAATCATTCGAACATGTTGACAGTATAAAATAAATAAAATATACATATTTGAGTCATAAAATTAAAATGTTTAATAAGAAAAATTAATTTTACGATGTTTCTTTCTCTATCAGGTTGGACATTTTTAATAAATTTGTACCTAATTCATACATACAATTTAGAACTAAACGTAGTAAAATTAATTTTTTTAATAAATATTATAATTTCTGACTCAAGGCCGTAAATTTATTGTTATTATGTTAGTTATTTTTTCATTATCATTAACAGTATTGTCTCAGTACAGGTATAATTTATATATGTATATACATTTCTTCTCGTTGTTATTATTTGTTTCTTACTTATATTTTTTTTGGATGTGGACATAGCCCGGGGGCCCTAGTTAACCCTTGGCTACCTTCCTCTACCCTTCCGCATCCCCCCTTTCAAATCCCTTCCTATTCTATTAAAGGGGAGTTGCCCAATGTGGATCACCCTCATGTAGCCTGTTGCCCTAAAAAAAAAAAAAAAGGTTTTGTATAGGGTAATCCACATAGTGGCAACCACCCTCTTATAGCATAGGAAAGGGATTTGAAAGGGGGGATGCAGTAGGGTGGAAGAAGGTAGCCAAGGGTTAACTAGGGCCCCCGGGCTATATTTTAAGGATCCTACCTGGCATTCACCTAAAGAAATGCAGGAAAAACCCTTGAAAAACCTGCATCAGGTAGGTCGGGCATTGGGTACTTGTCCCACGCCCTTCCGATAGCGGGAGAGGAGTTTGCTGTGGGGACGCAGCATTCCCTTCTCCGAGCCTCGACCAGTTTAGGAGGCAGCTGGCCGACTATTCCAATGGGAATAGCGAACAACTCTTACCGTATGCCCAAGGTCTGAGTCCGCCAGCTGCCTCCTAAACTGGTCGAGGCTCGGAGAAGGGAATGCTGCGTCCCCACAGCAAACTCCTCTCCCGCTTTCGGAAGGGCGTGGGACAAGTACCCAATGCCCGACCTACCCGATGCAGGTTTTTCTAAGGTTTTCCCTGCATTTCTTTAGGCGAATGCCGGGTAGGATCCTTAAAATATAGCCCGGGGGCCCTAGTTAACCAATGGCTACCTTCCTCTACCCTTCCGCATCCCCCTTTCTAGTCCCTTCCTATGCTATTAAAGGGGAGTTGCCCAATGTGGATCACCCTCATGTAGCCTGTTGCCCTAAAAAAAAAGTAATTTGGAGCGGGAAGAAGCCTGCGAGAGGATTCTCTCGCAGGTAACCTGCGAGGGATGTTCTATCGCAAACAGATCGTTGTAGGAGAGATACGAAGGGGCTACATTTGGGGGACCTTGGGCATACGGTAAGAGTTGTCCGCTATTTCCATTGGAATAGTCGGCCAGCTGCCTCCTTAACTGGTCGAGGCACGGAGAATGGAATGCTGCGTCCCCACAGCAAACTCCTCTCGAGGTATCGGAAGGGCGTGGGACAAGTACCCAATGCCCGACCTACCTGATGCAGGTTTTTCTAGGGTTTTCCCTGCATTTCCGGCGTATGCCGGGTAGGATCCTTAAACCATAGCCCGGGGACCCTAGTAACCCTTGCCTACCTTCCTCTACCCTTCCGCATCCCCCCTTTCAAATCCCTTCCTATGCAATTAAAGGGGAGTTGCCCAATGTGAATCACCCTCATGTAGCCTATTGCATTAAAAAAATGTAATTTGAAATGTTTTTTACGAAAAAATGGATTTTTATGGTATCAAATTCCACGCTTATGTAGATTTGAGGGTCATATCACTAATTTCCGAAGTAAATTAAATATGTCTTAGTGGTCTCAGTAGGAATTACGTCTGTAACTCGTGACAGAGTGCAATTTAACTTTTGAGCGATCCAGAAAAAACAGACTTCCACTGGATGGAATGGTGTCTCTGTCAATAAACGTATGTCCTCGTTCCGTTCCGAAATGAGCGATATGGTAAAAGAAGCATGAACTATCTGCATGCGTGAATTGTTGAAGCAGATGTCTTTGGCGTCGCTACGTGGGACTTGCATGATGCATCAATGTTTGCGACCCTACATTATGCACGCGATTGGATTCCATGAATGTTTCATACGGAATGCGCGCGCTCTTCTTCCACAATACGACAAACGTCTGCGGCATGCTCAGAGCCTTTCTTATGTCTACGTTGTTACTCGTCTTCGGGGAATATCCGAGAGCAAAGTTCCCAGTCGTATAATGTTCCGAGTTACGTAATAAAACGTGTGGAGTTTCGTAGCTGGGAACGCCTTGTTTTCTTCCCTGACATTGTATTTGTTTGTATTGCGAATATTCTCGGAGGGGAAACGCGTTATTAAAATTGAAATATAGTCAATCATGTACAGGAATTAATGTTTATGTAAACAAACATGCGAATATTAAAAAATAATTTACCACAGAAATATTAATTACAGTCTTCACTGGGACATTAAATTTAAAGTAAATAGATCGCTTCCATATTTTCGTATGTACAAATAACACTGGAACAGCAAACATGCATCACTGATTGCTGAAAATAGCACAAATTAAACAGTAGATTTATTTCCCATTTTTTACGAAAAAATTTGGGTACATAGAAAAAAATATGTTGCGGTTGTTTCTAAGGTGGTTCAAAATCTTTATATCTCATAATACGATTTCCATTCAACTTACTTTAAATTTACTTAAATATGTCGGTTTATATTCATTTAAACTTTATTAACATTTTTCTGTTGAAACAAATCAGATTCAAATCTCAAGAATTTCAAACGTGATATTTTAATAATATTCTAGAGATAAATGATAAAGTAAAAACAGAAAAAATAAAGACTACTCATTTTGGTATTATATTTCTTTCACCGAATGCTGCCTACATCATTATTTATTTGTTAATTTTAAACAAACACAAGCGTTACTGTATTTTCAGTAATAACAATAAATTAAAAATCATAACAATGCTAATTCTGAATTTGATGTTGTAGTATTTTTACCGTACTCCTCAATTTTAATATATGCTTATATAAATTTGTCAAGCAAAACTTCACGATTATTGAACTTTATTTCTCATAAAGAACTGGTAAACGCAACAATTAAGAAAGTTGATCTGAAATTTTACTAATTTAAGACAAACAAATTTTATTTTACTTCTTCTAGGATGTGGTAAACTAATTATAAACTCCAGAATTAATTTTTCACTATAAATAATTCAATCGGCAAGAAAATTGAATTTAAAAAGTAGTTCCTGAGAATGATAAATATAAATGACCAATTACTAAAAAGTAGAGTCAATTTCCTCGACTATCTATCTAAATAAAATGGATATATTTCATACCTTTTTCACACTAATGTAATGAAGTCAATGAATTATTCGTTTGTTATTTCCTGCGTAAGTTTAATTAAGAGTCAATAAAAGTCCAACTCTTCTATTGACGCGACACACATTCCAAACCAATTGAACCTCCTGAAAGTGAGACTTCCTTTTGACAAGGGCAATCTATAGAATTCCACTGCAGACGTCCGCCAATTTATCGTACTCATAGCGGTATGAATTGACCAGTAACTATTATACCAAGTCTTTTCAAGTTCCGTGACCAATTATTGTAAATCGATTGTTTCCCTTGACCTACTACTCGTACACTACACGAATTTTGCACAAGTTAGTTCTTCAAATATTAATTAACCTAATTGAGAGCAATTATGGAACTTATTATTCAATATAAAGGTTATTATATTATATGGTTATAAGGTTATATTATTATATGTATTATGATTCATATCGCGACACAGATTTCATGTTGTTTCATATTTTCGGTATCATTTAAGCTAAACGAGCGAGTTCTATAAAGTTTTTGTAAATACCTGTCTTTACAGTTTCTGAAAAAAAAGCATATCAAAACGAAAAATAATAATAATAATATCCAGTGCTGCTTCTAAGAGCACAAATTTTGTGAAGATATCTTTGCGATTCCTAGTCCCTTGGATATAACGCGAATAGCAAAGAACGTGTACCTGTAAAGACAGGTTGACTGTGATTAATTAGTATATTAATAAAACTATTATTATTTTAATATATAAAGGAAAATAATCACTTATGCTGTTGCAATAAAATTATGAGTATTATTTATTCTTTCGCTAATTTAAACAACGATCATCTTTGTTTATATAATTTATATTTATATTATTAAAGGTCTCAATAACATGTAACAAAATGTAATTTTGACCTTGCCACGGTGTTAGCCGCGTTCATAATGTAAGAGGACATATTGGTGGTAAAAAACTTTAACAGTTACTTTCCTGCATATTACAACTGATTTTAAGAACGTAAACAAAACTAAAATATTATCAGAATACTAATTTTCTATTATAATAGATTATTTTTTACGTTTAGTGTATGCCACGTGAAAATTATTTTAATGCATAATCTAAATGCTACATATTTACTATGAAATCAGTGACGAAAATTATAGATGTTTTAGCTTTCTTTCGTGAAAATAAACATCGTGAATATTTATCTTAGCTCCAATACATATAAATCTAAGAATAGATCGTGAATATTATTAAATGTTTTATTTATGACCGGTAGGAAGATTGCATACGCCTTCAAGAACATGGTACAATTTAGTTTGTATAAAAATGGCTCGCTTATTCACTATCCTTTGATAGTCGCTGAATATTTATTGCTACCTTTACATATAATAAATCATATATTCATGTAATTTCTGAGTTCTTATTTGTGATATTACCATATTAATTAATACCAGGGTTCATGCTCAGATCTCCTTCCTCGTTTTCATAACATTTAGATTTTAGTTTTTTTTACACCTTATAAATAGTCGTGATTCCCTGACGTTAACTGGAAGGTATGCTAATATGTTGATGCGGAATACTTTCATCATTGCATAAGTCTCCAAACGAGATTAAGAGGTAGCAAAATTATAAAAGGTTTTAAATAACTTAAATGATCAGTCAGGAAAGTACAAAGTCGATATTCAACGAATGCGCAAGGAGGAGTGGATTCAACGTAAACAAAGGCTAAAAAAACGGTAAAAGAATAAGAGCTCAAAGCTGAAATATGAATAAGTTCGAAAACACAAACAGTCAAATAATAGTGAAATAATGACCCGCATTTAGACTCAAATAATTCGAAAAGGAAACAAATATACGAAACTATGAAGCAATAAAAGTTATTCTCTGTTCGTGTTCTCTATATTAAAATTATAATTGTTAATTATTATGTGGCAAATTTATTGTGGCATGCGAATCACATAATTTAATAAACTTTAATTTTCATGTGTAGAATGGAACGCTATCATGCTCGGAAAACGGTAGATGTCCAATAAACTGCATGAGGGCTTAAGGGAATAAGCCGATTTGGACAATTATGAGCAGTATAATTTAAAAGGATTAGAACCGAAGTGACATAACATGGAAATGGTCTAGCAGGGGCCCTCTCTTTTTCCAGATAAGCTAAAGAAGACCAAAACTAAACCATATGCTAGATGCATATTCAGGAACACCTACGAAATGGGGAATGTAAATTATTTCAATGAAGAAGATGCTATAAAGGCTGCTATTCATGACTATCAAAGCAAACAAAGTAAAGGTGGACATTGAGAACTAAAGCATGAGTGAATATCAAGGAGTAAATGCTATAAAGTAAGATAAAAAAACTTATCACTATAACTGCAAATGCAGTTTTTTTTATTTTTTATGGTATTTTTAGGGCAACAGGCTACATTAGGGTGATCCACGTTGGGCAACTCCCCTTTAATAGCATAGGAAGGGATTTTAAAGGGGGATGCGGAAGGGTAGAGGAAGGTAGCCAAGAGTTACTAGGGCCCCCGGGCTGTGGTTTAAGGATCCTACCCAGCATTCGCCTATAGAAATGCAGGGAAAACCCTAGAAAAACCTGCATCAGGTAGGTCGGGCATTGAGTACTTGTCCCACGCTCTTCCGATAGCGGGAGAGGAGTTTTCTGTGAAGACGCAGCATTATCTTCTCCGTGCCTCGACCAGTTTAGGAGGCAGCTGGCCGACTGTTCCAATGGGAATAGCGGACAACTCTTACCGTATGCCCAAGGTCTGTGACCCCGGAACATACACCTCTCAAAACAGGCCGAGGTGGAGAGGATAAGGTATTTATTGGACCAAAAGAAGCATACTAACCTTGAGAAATCAGAAGAAGCAATAGGAATAAGAGTGCTAATTAAACAAAAAGGATGTTCGGGTTTAAAATATGATATTGAAAATGCGTCTGATACTCGTCCTTTAGAGTCGATAATTGAGGAAAACTTTATTGATGGCCAAAAAGTTAAAGTGTTGATCGATCCAAAATCTGTCATGTTTATTCTTGGCTCTGAAATGGATTATGTAGAAGAAAAATTTTCATCGGGTTTTGTTTTCAAAAATCCTAATGAGAAAGGAAAATGTGGTTGTGGAGAGAATTTTCAGGTCTAGCAGCTATTTTACATTGTTTGAAATTGAACCAACTTTCAATATCAGCATTGATGAGTTAGAGGAATATTGTCGAAGAGAAAATTTGCGACATAGTAGGGCACAGACACGAAGGAGGCATGGTTATGAAATGGGTCACGCAGAACCACGGAAGAGATTATTATTATTATTTCCCAGATATTCCTTCATATTAATTCAGACAGAGATATAGTTGAGACTGAAAATTGTTTAGCTGAAAAAGCTTTCTTGTACGATAATAGTAATTGTATATACGCAAAAGTGATCGAATGAGGCAAATTAATGTATATGAAAATTTATGTGTACAAAAATGTGTATCAGGCTATTAGCAGAAGGTATCATTTATATCATAAGTAAAACAACATAGCGAGGATGAATCGGTAAATATATTTAATATATCAGAGGTTTTTTTATTATTAGTGCTCCATTTATTTGGAGAATTATTTCAAATAAAGAATGGTAGCTGAATGAGCGACCTTTCGAACAGAAAACAACTCTGTTCGTATTTAAGCATTACATTTTTAGTAGGCAGGCCTAATATCTGTACAGACACGGACCTAATAGTCTGCGTCTTAGTTTAAAAGCTAACCAGAGGGATATTATATGAAAAGATATGTTCATTACCAAAAGTGTTCAAAAAGGAAAAAAATATAAAAGTAAGTTTGATGTATTTGGTAAATTTATAATTAAATACAAAAAAGCTTCTAGATAGGCAGCACAATCTTTAACAACAGATTGTTAGAGTGATCGCTTTTATAATTAAAAACTGAAAATCAAGAAAACCTCGTCTCGGAGTTAATAACGACGAATCTGTCCTTAGGACGTGTTGGACAACATTCGAGGAAATGTAACAAACAAAGTAAATCAAGGCAGAGAAAAGAACGACAATAAAGACGAATTTGAAGGGTTGTAGAAAAATGTTAAGGCTGGAAACCTGACAGAGAAAACACCACAACTACTAATATAGACAGTAAATCATGATTCATTTCTGCATAGATTTCATTATCTGCCTGTCTGGTTGCTTATTACACAATATTTATTTAATATTTTATTAAACGGTTCTTAGTATGTCAGACTGACATTTATTTTGTTTTGTAGCTTTATTACGCAACTATTCCAATATTTGAATATAAAATATGCGCAATAAATAAAATAATTTAAACTGATAATTTTCTTTTCTTATAGCAATAAGTAACAGCAAGGGTTGTAGTAAGTACAATTATTTTACTAACACGCAAATATGTGCTTCAATTCTTGTAGTTTGTAAGTTTTCGCTATCGTATTTTCAAATATGATGAAAATTACTCTTTAACAATCTGTCAATGAGTTATGGAAGAACACTTTGAAATATTAATATTAAGAGAAGGAAACTGCATTATTTTCAAATACTCCTAACATTTACAGTACGGGTTTTGGGAAATAATCCCTTATAACTTTAAGATAATTTTCACACTGCTAGAAAAAAAAATGGAATAGTGATATATGGGGATTCTTTAAACAGGGTAGCGCCATAAAGAATTAAACTGCAGGAAAAGAGTAATTGAGTGCATGACGGAAAAAGAATTGTAATAGAACTGAGCCATTGAACAATATGGATTAATTTTTATTCTATTTCAGGAAAATGTCCACTTGAGTTTCATCTACGTCGTAATATAAAAAATTACAAATTAAAATAGATAATAAATTCAGGAAGCATGGAAACAGGTCTAATAATCAGCTTAATATTTAATATAATCTGATAATTATATCTTATAATAGATTAATAATCAATACAACCAATATGTCGAAATTATTTTATTTTGTTGGATGTATTGCTTATTTATTTAATAATTATCTTAGTTCAGAAAATGTGTCCAAAGAATTCGAAGATGAATTGTTACGGTTCACAAATACTGTAGAGCTGTTGCACGGTGCTGCATAAAAAAAGTTACACAAAAATGAGCCGTGTTAAGGAATAAGTATGTTATCCAGACTTTCAGGGTGTATATAAGAAAAAGAAGAGTTACGGTACATAAGTCAGGACTGCGAGAGTTACGAACTGTAACACTGGAAGTAAATACTCAATAGGAAATTGAAGGTTGTTCACAGACTTAAATAATCAAATGGGACTGACTACGAAAGTAAACACGAAATTGTCTATTTCATTATCATAGTTTTTTAAAAATGTCGTTACTTTCAAATAATATATATTTTACATATCTTTGACTTTTTATGCCTTTGTCACAGGAAATATAAAAAGAAATGATTAAAACTGTGAATTATTGTGTATATGATAAGTAATTATTTTCGAACAGAATTATATGCTGATTAGTTTTATTAGTGGCCTCAAACAGTACACGTTTGATCTTGCTAAAAATTATTTAATTGTGTATAATTCTTGTTATATGTTTCTGGTCGTGGAGTAAACACAAAGAAGTTCGTTCCAACTTGAGCGGGTAATCCATAAATTTTTCACTGGAATAGAAAGAATTAGAATAGCGAACCACGGGAGATTGTGAAAATCCTGGAATCTTATGATGAGATACTAAACGAGTCGTTAATAATAAGTGTGAGCGGGTGTTTTAGTTCCTCGCTAGGCGCCAAGCATCGATCGGGGACAGATATAGCTGTGACTTACTCCTTCGTCTGAGGTCAGCCGTCCGCGCTCTATCCTTCAGCATCCGAGGGGAAAATTCAATTCCGCCCGTTCGAGAAGACACACTCACGCACCTGCTGTCGGTGCCTCTGGAAGCCGGCTGTCGGAATTTCCTCAAAGTAAAGCGAAAAAATTTAATTCACAACCAAGGATAATACCTAAGCGTGTTCCTCAATATACCCTGATTATTTTAACAATTAAAAAATGAAATAGACAAAAACAAACTGATCAGGTGATGAAAATAAATACAGCAATACGTTTCTGCGAACCTTGTAGTCTTCTTCAGATGATATTAGTAGGAGATCTTGACTATCACGTGGGACAAAGTGACGTAAACAAAAGTGAAGGTATTAATAAAAGGCAAAGAATTAGCTTAACAATAACACATCGTTGTTTCTGTAATATATTGTACCTGCAAATACTAAGAGATCATAACAACCTTCAGTTTGAGCTTAGGTACGAAAATGATCAGTCTAAATAGGATAATGTTGGAGGACAATCCAGAGCTGTCTCTTCTTCAGCGTCGAGAGGAAGACTTCTAGGACAGTAAAATAGGAAAGTCGATAACGTGGGGTAGTTGCTATATAACAGCCGTCCATGGACACGAACAAAATCAGAAAGCGCTATGAAGTTAAAGGTATAGTTTTAAATAGAAAAGCAAGACTGATCAGAGAGCGCCTAGGAACCCTTAAAACCCCAAAGACGCAAGTAGTAATACTAATTCAAAAAGTGGCTCCAGACTCTGAGAGAAAAACCCTGTAGGGGATCAATAAAAAGCTCCATACCAGCCCAAGTGATCTGTAGTGGGGCCCCTCAAAACCGGTTACCACAGGGTTTGTACAGTATTTCCACCGAATGAAAATTTGTTAACGGATTGTCTCAATCTGAGGTGCACACATCCTCCCAGGACCCGAGTGAAGAAAAATTTCTAACGAAATAATAAAGTAAATTAGTAAATCTATATGACATTTTACTGTATTAGTTTGTACATTAAATACAGTGATCATTAATTTTATATGAAGTATTTATAAAATTTTAGAATAATACCTGGTGTCAACATCTATAATTATTGCATTTTTCCAATTCAGCGAACGTTTGGAGTTAATAATATATTTAGGAACCACAGATTTTATGTGGAGTTTGATATTGGATGTATGATGTTTCAATCCGGTTTTTTAATGACGTTTCTAATAGGAATTACAATCAGAGCAAACAGTGGTTATTTTATTTTATGTCGGATCTTGTAGTTTTCGGAAATGAAGGACACCGTATTGGTAAACTTGTAAATTATGTATATTTTATATACTGTAAGGATCGTGTGACTTTTGATGTAAAAATTTGTAATAAGCAAAAAAAATAATTTCGGACAGAGAATAGCATGGACGAGTAACAATAGGTTAATGAATTTTATTATCTGTTTTAAATAAAAGTTAAGTCATTATAATCTCAAATAAGAGGACAATAGTTTTATTTTGATGATGGAACGATGAGACGGAAATTAATATAGATCTGAAAAATTTTACGATTGATTGCAAATTAATAATAAGAAAGATATCATATTCAGACAAAAGAAGTGAGAATATAAATACCACAAAACGTTTCTGGAAACATTGTTCCTTTCTTCAGGTGCAGAAAGAAACGCAAGAGCGTAGAGAGAGACAACTGTACAAGTCAGTTGACAAAACGTTTTTTTTTCTGCTCCTGAAGAATGGTACAAGGCTTCCAGAAACGTTGTGTGGTATTTTTATTATCACTTCTTTTGTCTGTATTTGGCTATCTTTCTTATTATAAACACAGGAAGCGATAGATTTCTTTTGGCTACGCAATTTCATGAAGTAGTGGGTTACTGAAAGGGACACGTGACTCTACTAATTTTACGTTAGCACAGATAATATTAATCCGATGTCCAAACTGCCTTATTTGAAGAAAATTATTGCGGTGGACGGAGATCGTACGATGAAGTGAGATAGACAGAGGTTTCTAATAGCAGAAAAGGAGACGCATATGTTTTAGAAGATTGAAATTCCCATTCCTTACCAGACTTAGTCCAGTCCACCCACAGAAAGACTGCTATTTCTCATTTCTGCATATGAATGTGCTCACGTGACGCGACGTTTTTAGGCAAGACTAACTGCTCAATCTAAACTGAAGCTAACACGGTGCTAATGAATAGTAAACTGACGTTAACATTAAAGCAAAATAATTGGAAAATAGACAGTTTGACAGAAATGGTTGTAAGATCGTGATTTTAATAATAAAGTAGACAGATTTCTTTTTGTGTTGTTATTTTCCGGTGAACGAAAAACTTTTATTAAGTGTAAGAATAAGATAAGCCGAATATCCTACAAAGTTTCACTTAAATTTAGACAGAATGTTTCTTAATAGCGTTATCTAAAAACAAAATTTATGCACATATCACATTTCAAATAATCGGCTAAAGTGGCTGGGTGCTCGTTCTTTGTACGGGAATGAACGTTAGGGATAGTTTTACCACAAATATGCAATGTTTTTTATTGATAGAAAGGGCGTTTCTTATAACTCGTAGTTATGTAGAAGTTTTTTTAAGGATCTTTGTTACCTCTTGATTAATGTAATAATACCTTGTCGTCTTACTTAAAATCCATGATTATATTTACCTACCACTTAAAAATAAAAATGAATTTGGAGAGTTGAATTATAAATTTTAATTTTTTAGAATAAGAAATAAACCTTTTTACAGTCCCTAATTCATCATTGTTACAATTAAAAACAGAGGTCTCAATCTACACTAAGAAAATGTAGCTGTAAAAAGATTTTATTTCTTATTCTCAAAATATATTGTAACGTGTTCGTCCGTCGATATAGGTTGACGAGGACTCGATGCAATAAATGAAGGGTTTCTTGTCAGCAGATTCACGTCGTGAAACTAGGCCATTATTTCTTGGAGTTGAATGCTGAAAAGGGACACGGCACGGCGAGGGAAAGCTGCGACCCCACAGCTAACCCTTCTCCCGCCAGCGGAAGGGCGTGGGACAAGTACCAAATGCCCGACCTTCCTGATGCAGGTTTTCTAGGGTTTTTCATTCATCACTTTTAGGTGAATTGCAGGATAGGATCCTTAAACCGTAGCCCGAGGGCCCTAGTTAACCCTTGGCTACCTTCCTCTACCCTTCCGCATCCCCCCTTTCAAATCCCTTCCTATGCTATTAAAGGGGAGTTGCAACCATGTGGATTACCCTCTCGTAGCCTGTTACCCTAAAAAAAAAGAATGTTCTCGCAGGCTTAAAGGTGCAGAAAAGTTGAGGGTTGTGTGGGGTGTAGGTTCGCCTAACGCTAATCGGGGAGGAATCGGAGGTTTGGTGGTTTTACCAGTCATGACCCGGATGTAAAGTTTAGTAGTAGTACATTTACAGTTATATATACTAGCTGTAAGTGGTGAAGCAATAGGGTAGAATAAAAAGAAAGAAAACTAGGAATACACCCAGTTGGAGACGTAGGGCTTCGATAGTGGAAGCAGATATTGTCTGTCAATGGCTTGGAAACCTGTAGTATTTAAAGAGAGCGCGTGCTCCAGTTCTGCAAGTCTTCTGTTTGCGTTCACTGAATTTCACGTGTCACCGAAAAAAAACTTGTTAGAGGACGAATTACAGATGCCCGAGCTATGCTCGCGGACCACGAGGCCAAAACGATAATGGAGCCCACTGTTACAATACAACACAGTAAACCTAATGAATCGTCAATTTTTGAAGTAGCAGATGGAAATTTACGACAGTATTTGTCACTTCTGAGGAACAGTCGTTTTCTGTCAAGCAAGAAAAGATTGTTAAAACATGAATTTCGGACGTTCACCAATATTTTTCGAGATAGAGGATGTCAGTTTTAAATTGATAGAACATTTTCCCACTTTTCTATAAAAACACAATATAAATATTAATTAAAATCAGTCTGAAATTTTATTTTGAAAAGCGAACAATGTGCGACAAAAATAGGAATTCATTTAACATTAAACTTGATTCTAAGTAATGTAAATACAGAAGTACGATTTTATTTATGTGGACATCCGGAAGGAAATAAACCAATACATCATCGAAATGGATCCATTAAAGTTTAAGATTGTCTCTTACTTATTTAAACGTGACGACTTGAGCGATTCGGGTCAATGGACTCCCAGTTGGTTTAGGAAGAGCACGCCCTAGATTGACGTAAACTGCACACAATGACTTCCAGTCCAAGACACGCGATATGTCGAGCTAATAAAGTCCGCTATTTTCAAGGTTAAAACTGTTAAAATCTTTATAATTTCCGTTCTCGAATTCTTTCTTCCATAATATAATATAATGATTTCGCAAAAAAATTCAAATTATTCTTCACAAATAATGACTGTGTTTCAAAAGGAAAATATGTAACCTGATTAACCAAATTACCTTGAAATATGTATCTAGAAATTAGGAAAGCTCATACATAAACTGTTATAACTAAAACCGCAATTTTTCCCTATTTATAAACTTCTCTATAATATCATTAAGCGAATTTACGAACAAAGTAATTTTCCTGCGTACTAAAACTCCCTTTCATTAGTTTTGTTTGCAAATAAATTGAATTTATCAATTAAACGAATCGAAAATTTGAATTGTTTATTAGGTAAATGCGTTTTGTCATATTCAATTATGTCAGAATAAGAATCAACAAATTGATTTTATTACAAAAATATCAAACTGTTGAATGTAAATAAACAAAACAATAGTTTTGTCTGTATATTTCTTATATCATAAAGTAATTGTAGTTTTTATTTACGTTGAAAGAATTAGAGGATCAGAAACCGATGTTATCTACATTCATGTTTCTCTTTCACGGTGATTTTGTTCGCTTTTGTTACGAAATCAATTCGCCCAATTTTTTTATGAAACTTCTTTTAGTTTTTATTAAACCATGAGAGTGTTTTTAGCAATATAAAACTGTCATCGGAGACTAAATTGTGAACGTTACAAAGCCTTATTTTAATTTCCTGGACAGGAATTTTGTTAGCTTTACAGATAATATGCTGAGCGGGTTTTCTCTGAAGAGGTAAATAACGTTTAACGTATCTCGTATCTTAACTTACATTACACACACAATTTTATAAAGTTAAAAATTTAAGATCAGTCCACCCAATTAATTTTCCACACAATAAAAAAGTCCACCCAATTAATTTTCTGCCTAGGTGATGTTATTAATTTGCAAAGAATTGTTTTTGGCAAGAGTAGACGAGAATATAGCATTACAATTATATTACTGTAGCAAGATGACTCAAACGTAGTAAATAAATAAAAACATTCATATTATAATAATAAGTAACGAACTTATATCAATTGTGTAGATCTCAATTGAGTAGACCATACACAAATATTTTTGCTAAAAGCGAATCCCAACGCTCAGAACCGTGAGGGACGGGTAACGGATAACGGGTAACGAGGTGATTTAATTTAATAATAGATTATATTGTAAAGAATTATTTTTGTGGGTTGGGTTTTTACGTTAAATAAAAATAAATATTTTGATTTAAAAAGAAATTTTATATAAGTTTATTAAAGTTAAACATGAAAACTCTTATCTCAGGCACCTGTGGTTTTTACATAGAAGAGATCTGCTGCCCGTACCAAATGCGTACTGCTATTCTGTGTTGTGTTGCCTGCTGTAGCTCTCGTACCGACGTACTGGCGTCGACTCAGGGGTTGATCACTGGCTAAGGCGTCGACCTCCGGGATTGAATGCTGGCAAGCCGTCGTACTAAATTGTGTGGTGCTATACTGTGAACTCTTCACTAAAAAATTGTGGCCCCTTTCGAACGACGATTCTGACTCGAACTATATCAGAGACAACAACTTTACGGAGCCTCTCTTAATCACATCCACCAGCTTCGGTGAGCGCAGAACAACTGTTCATTTCAAAAGCTTATCTCCTCCCTTATATCCTCTTATGCTTTTACTTTTTTCATTGTTAGAAAACTTCGTCAGTTTTACTGCTTCTTCCATTGTCACAAGATTTATAGCACGCAGCTCCTCCACCCCAACGCACGTGCACGGTTTCGAATTCTCAAGACCACAGCAAACAACACTTCCGAGACAAAGAAAAACTTAAGCCTAAATAAACGCGTTACAATATAACCGTGATAATTCTCATACTGTGCTATATGTCACCTTGAATAGTTGTTTGTACAAGTAATGTTGTCTCTGATAATTGATTCGTATGAGTTGTTTAATATTTCCGGACTATCAGGCAGATCACGAACGTTTAAAATCACCTAACATATAATCTGAGATCCAACGGGTTTTCCCCCGCCGGATTAAACCTCCGGAACAAACGTTACAACTGTTGAATATGCATTCGGAGGTCCCTATAAGGGAAAAGCAAGTCGTAATAGGATTACTCGTGCAGTATTATAAATGTATTATACAGGTTACTGGCGTTCCGTAACATTTTTATTTGTTAGCATGACCTGAAGGACATTTTTTTTTCAATACTACAGTATTTTAAATCAATATTACAATCTCAGGTACGGGAAGAATAAAACTTTTGTTCCGTTTACGAAGCCGTCGATTAGATCAACTTTCCCACATAACTTAAGATAGAGGCCATATTTTCCGAAAAAAAAACGTTTGTATAAACATTAATAATCGTCTTTAACGTGGAATGTGTAATACGAAAATAAAAGTACGAGTTATAGATTGAAGCCAAATCACTGTACTTTAATTTTATTTATTTTCCTAAATCTCAAATTGGGATTTCTATTGTGATAATTATACTTTTAATTCCAATTTAAAATTTTCTACTATTTAATTGCTTTATTTTTAGGTTTTGTTTTTATCATGTACATACATTTCTCATACAGCTCAAATCAACGGTTAAGAATATATTCTAATTTATTCAAGATCTAATATTAACAGTGTATTTTTTTTGTAGGTTTAACTGCTGCAGACAAATATAAACAATTTCAAGATAGAAATGGTCAGCCATGGCCACTTTACTTGATAACATTTATGTTATGTACTGACATATGACTGAGAAATGCGTCCAGTTCTTGTGTTAAATCTAATAAGAAACATACTATTACCGGAATTATAGTTATATCTCCGTTTATATATTTACAAATTATATATTGTAAACCAATTTTTCAAGTGGTAATAGACGTTAACCGAGGATAATTTTTTTCATTTGTTGGAAGTTTATATGTAAACTACAAGTACAAAGAATGAATTTATATGTGCAAGTTATGTTATAAAGTTTTTACATAACGTTGTTGAGGACCTGAACGGATACATTCAATAGCAGGTCACTTTGTCTAATGATACAGCCGCATTTTCCAAACTGAAGGCCGTCTCGCTGATCCCATTGGTCCCACTGAGGGTTTAAACCTGGACTAAGCCGTGCTGTTGCCTGAGGTTGCAAAAGCTTTTAAGGGAATCAGTCTGTAAACTACATCTCTTTGCGCTCTCGGACAATACAGTCTAACTTAAATCTTTTTAGCGATAATTAGAGACACATCGCAATATTAACAATTGAGTTACTGACTATACAGCAATTATTACAATCCCCCTGAAATTTCACAATAATGTGATTGTATCACGGTCATTCCATGCCAAATGACCAAATTTTCAAATAAAATTTTAAGTCACCATCTCCAATCTTGCTGAAATTTTGTGTAGGGACAGATATGTGTCTGAGACAATTCTGTGTAGAATTTCACCTTCATAAGTAGTATAGAGGGGGCGCCAGTGGCCTCCTGAAAAAAAATCACCTGTGCAATTTAACCCTGCGCGTGAATAGATTGTGAAGTTTCAAGTACTAAAATGAAATTAGATGATTCTAAAAGGAAAACGTCTGCTCTTTCCAATGGTAAAAAAAGAACGTGATTGTAGCAAATGTTTTTTTTGCTATTTGTGTGTGAAAATGTACAAAATTTGACGCGTAAAATTTGAACCTCATATTAGCTAACACATATCTCGACAACAAAGTGAGCTTGAAAGCTGATACTTTGGTAGCTTAAAATCAGTAATGGGTTTAGTTATCTTACAAAAGATTAAGTTTGTAGAACGTCTTGTTTCAAAGTTATAAGCCACAAAAGTCGGCCTCAAATTGACGTGACGGTTTTTTTGAGCAACTTTGTGATACAACAGCAATAAAACTAAAACTTTTTAAACCTTGAAACTGCAACCATCGTGTAGAGCATAAGAAGTTGTCTGTAGTTACCATTTTACAGGAATCTGGCTGCTACAGTTCCACAACAATAGTACTTAGAACTTGCCAATTTGTTAGAACGTGCAAGAGTGGCGCATGAGTTACCTTTATGTTGGAGACCTTAAATGATGAGTTTCTAAAATGAAATTAGATGACTCTAAAATAAAAAAGTCTGCTCTTTCCAATGGTAAAAAAAGAACGTGATTGTAGCAAATGATTTTTTGCTATTTCGGTTTGAAAATACACAAAATTTGACACATACAATTTGAACCTCATATTAACTAACACATATCTCGACAACAAAGTGAGCTTGAAAGCTGATACTTTGGTAGCTTAAAATCAGTAATGGGTTTAGTTATCTTACCAAAGATTAAGTTTGTAGAACGTCTTATTTCAAAGTTATAGGCACGAAAATTCGGCCTCAAATTGACGTGACGGTTTTTTTGAGCAACTTTGTGATACAACAGCAATAAAACTAAAACTTTTTAAACTTTGAAAATGCAACTGTCGCGTAGAACATAAAAAGTTGTCTGTAGTTAACATTTTTCAGGAAGCTAGCTGCTACAGTTCCACAACAGCAGTACTTCAAACTTCACAATCTATTCACGCGCACGGTTGAATTGCCCAGGTGACTTTTTTTCAGGAGGCCCTGGCGCCCCCTATATACTACTAGTGAATCTTAGATTTTGCACAACATCACTTGAAGCTTTATTCAACACTATCACCAAATTTCATCTAAATCCAAGGTGGTACCCAAATCGCGATTTGGTCAATTGGCCTGGAATGACCCATCACGAACTGTGTAATGAAAAAGTAACTATTCCAAATCGGACTTCCAAATTATTCCGGAAATTATAAATATTGTAGCTTGCATGTTTACATAATTATTTCAGATATTTATATAATGTTTTAATCGAGTCATTTAAAAGTTAAATATATAACATCTGACAGCCACGATTACAACTCATTCACAGTTTTAACTTGTCAATAACTGTTAGCATATATTGCAAAAAAAAATTACAATATGAAAAATTACATATAAGTTTTAGTTACAGTTATTTGTAATGCATTATAACGGAGAACGTACTACGTTTAAGTGACGTTACGTCACCGAACGCTATCAGCTGATTCAACGTGGAAAGTGTGAAATTCAAGGTTTTAGAACACTCGCTTACTTTAATACAATTCAGAACACTGATATTTATTAAGACACAATTGACAGCTTTAACTAATTATCTGTGAATATGTAAAACAATTTTAAATAACATTATCAAAGATTGAAGCCTTTCCCGGTGCAGTTGTTCAATATACGAGGGTGAATCAAATATAAACGAGACTTTTGGACCTGCGCGCGCAATAGTGATGGAAGAACGTTCCGCTGTTATTGGCTGTTAGGTTGGTTTGTCAGGAGTGGGGGAAGCACGTGACTCATCATCATAGACTCGCTCAGTGTCCATCGTTACGATGTCCGATCAGGAGGTACCTACCTCTATTGCGCAACGTATTGTTATCAAGTTTTTAGCTGCAGAAGGTGTAAAACCGGCCGAAATCTTGAGAAGATTGACTGCACAGTTCGGGGAAGAGACGCTGTCGCGAGCTAGAGTGTTTGCTTGGCATAAATAGTTCGTGGAGGGCCGTGAACGTGTAGAAAATGAGAGCCATGACCGCAGACCCCGCACCAGCATTACAGCGGGCAACATCATCGACAGTGTTCGTTAACTTGTTGAAGGTGATAGGCGTCTAACAACTTCGGATATTGCAATTGAGGTTGGAATAAGTTATGGGAGCACTTACTCTATACTCTCAGAGGAGCGAGGGTATCGCAAGGTGTGTGCCAGGTGGGTTCCTCGCCTTCTCACAGTTGACCAGAAACTGAATTGTTTTCAAGTGTGTGAGCGTCTTCTTGCACGATTTCGGGAAGAAGGAGACCCATTTCTTTCTCACATTGTCACCTGTGATGAAACGTGGGTGCATCACTACACCCCTGAGTCGAAACAAGCGAGTATGGAGTGGAGGAAGAAAGGAGAAACCGGACCAGTGAAAGCCAAGTCACGATTATCGGCTGGCAAGGTTTTGGCTACCGTTTTTTTTGACCAGCGTGGCCTGCTGCACCTTGATTTTTTGCATGAGCGCAGAACAATTAATGCGGCATACTACTGCCAAATTTTGACTGAGATCAGACTTGCATATCGCCGCAAAAGACGAGACCTTCCGATGAGAAAAGTGATTCTCCTCCATGACAATGCTCGCCCCCATACAGCAGCCGTGACCGTACAAAAATTGGAGCAACTGGGTTGGGAGACACTGGAACACCCTCCATACAGTCCAGACCTGTCTCCCTGCGACTTCCATGTCTTTGGTCCTCTCAAGGAAGCTTTGGGAGGGCAAAAATTCCACAGCGATAATGAGGTTGAAGCATATGTGCGCAATTGACTACAAACACGACCTGACTCTTTTTACGTGGAAGGAATTAAAAAATTACCTATACGCTGGGAAAAATGTGTTTATAAATCAGGAGATTATGTAGAAAAATAAACTATGATTGTTTGTGCGTTTAAAATCAAAATAAATATTTAAAAAAATAAGTCTTGTTTATATTTGATTCACCCTCGTATTGTTCTCGGAGTTCAACCGGGTTTTGCATAATTATAGTGGAACGCAACGTTTCGACGACTAAAAGCTCTGTCGTCATCTTCTAGGCGAAGTCTTTTAGAGCTTTTAGTCGTCGAAACGTTGCGTTCCACTATAATTATGCAAAACCCGGTTGAACTCCGAGAACAATATATTAAATAACATTGTTGGGCGCCAGCAGTTTTCTTGCAAAGTTTTATAGATAAAATTTGCGCAAAATTATAATTTCTCCAGATTAAAATATATTATTATAATTATGAAACATCTCTTTCGTAAGGGAATTGTAAATTTGAGGTTTACTTATTTCAAAACACAGATTTCTAAATGAACGCTGCATATAACGAATATTTATTAAAAGATAACTCGTCATTAGGAATTTTCTAACTTATAGTTTTTGTTGGAGATTGAATGTTGTCGATCACCGTCGTTAACTGACGTACACATGGTTCGGGGATGGCTTCTCCTATTCTGCCTATATTGCTGGATATTTTCTGCTCTATAGCACAGCGAAGCTGTAACACACTCAGTTTATAATATACGGCTTGGAAATAAATTTTAGCATTTTGTTTTTTATCTTCAATAGTGGGCAGTAATGACTGAACCAGTAAAATGTTTTCCTAAAACAATTGGTGGCTCACAGATCATGCCGGCCCTCAATACAACCATATCAGATTGCTTTTTATGTTCTTTGTCTCCATCAGCTACAAGAAGATTCTGAGGAATTTGTCAATCAGATAATTTCTTACATTTCACGGTTTCAAAATTTGACCAATAAAAATAAAATTTCATTCAGCGTACGAATTTAGTCGTGGTGTCAAGCTAAGAATGTTACCAAACAGTTTTTGTGATGTTCAAAATGTTAATTAAACTGTACAAAAATAGATTTAAAATGATCGATAAGAATTGATAATTTTTAAAATTATTCATGCCTGTTTATTACAATATTCACTGTGGGTGAACATGAAATAACTGGACGCATCGTAATAAAAAAATAATAATAGGCACGTCAGTACAGATTCCCTGAAAGCATAAATTCTATGAATATTCAAGAAAATGGAATACTAATACAAGAATTAAATTATTCAGACATTTTAAGTGATAGAAAATGAATGAAATTAGAGAAGGTGAAAGTAATCTGAGAAAAATTATCCATATATAAAAGGAGATACTAACTAACTGTCTGATGTATCAACGCTGACTCTGAAGCTAGAAACGTGAAATTTGAATATAGATTTCTATTGCTATGTATGAAACCATAAAGATTTATTTTTCAGAATTCAACTCATCAAGGGCTAAAATGGGAGTTGAAGTAACGAAGGGATGTTTCAACGAAAGCAGATTCCTTTTGAGCATCTTGATGGGTTGAAAAACATTTTGAGAGCCCATGAAGGACTCTGAAAACCATTCGGTTAAAACGTTTCTGAGAAAAACTTGTGGGCAGCTTTCTAAGCGACTCGGAGTAGTTTTTCATCCTCGCATGTGATGTCGTAGCCTACTTCGTCCATTGACATATTTTATCTTTCAGAAATACATCGGAACAATATAATTTATTAATTAAAACAAGTACTATTGTTTAACTTTAAATCTAAGTCAATTAATATTATCTAGAACTGGTAGAAAGGAAACAAGATGAATAAGTCAGCCTTTTGAAAAGCATATTGTAAAGAAAAGAAAGAAACGGATGTTATTATGACAGTGGAATGGTAGTGTTAATCAAATAATGGCCACCACACTGTGACTATCACAAATGAAATAATGTATTCATGAGGCTAGTTTAAATAGAAAGGCCACGTTAACAAATGGAGATTTCCGTCTGAAATTGATTAAATTAATCGTAGAAAGAAAATATAAAGGGACCTTAAGTCTTCATTACGTGTTACAAACCAAGGAATCTGCAAATTTTAAAATTATATTTTATTAAAAATAACTACAAAGTTAATTATGAAAAATTTAATTAAAATTTCAAAATTCATAATCTAGCGTCCTTTGAACTCCATTTAATGAAGCTTCATAATTGTTAAAAGTGATGCAAAATAACATTATTGAAGTAACGGAAGTTTTTTTTTTGTTTAAAGTCGCGTCAACCTATTGGTCATTGGCGACCCTCAAAAGTATTTACAAAATTACCTTACAATAGATTAGACAATTTCTAATTTTGAACAGCGTTTCAAATAGCGGATGATAATTTAGCTTCGGAGACGAAATCCAGGAGGCTCTTGATCGTCGTGGTGTGTATACAGACGTCTTCTCCTGAGTATTCGGCTTAAGTCCTCCTGCGTATGTCATTATGTTTTGTACAATAAAACATAAAATTCTGGATGGTGAGGGTTTGAACACATGCATCACAGGTGGGCTGCTCTGTTATCTTGAGACTTTTTCTGTTGAGTCCATTAATATTCCATTGCAATAATCACATACAAAACTAGTCACTGTTGCAGATGGAGGAATCTGAATCAGATGAGGCTTCCTTGATTAGTTTCTTCACACGGTTAATTAGTCGCGTCAGTTTATGCTTGACTCCTCTTTCCTTAACAGAAGGATAAATCATGGTTGTGATTTCAATAAGTTTGTCCGGCGAAATATTGTAGTCACCGGCAACGTTTATTGGATGTTTGGAAGATATAGAATTGAGCATGAGTGACTTGATTTGGTCGAATGGCAGGGGGATCTTACTATTGCTGGTTTCAAATGTTGGACGTGCAAATTCAAGAGATTCCTCGAAGGTGTCATTTGATAGCGTTAAGGCTATGTTTTCCTTACCGGGTTTTGTGGTGCGGGGAGCCTCGAGGCTGGGGAAATCCGGGTTTTCAGAGTCGTCTGTTTTTTGCGAAGGACGTTTCTTAGAACTGAATGTGACACTTGTATCCCCGATTACGGGTTGCTCCGCTTTCCTAGTTAACAAGATGGATGTGGAAGGGGTATCTTTCTCTATTGGCTCGGGATTACGAGGGACTTTGTCAGGATTATTATGCCATAATACAAAGTCTCTGGCATAGTGACCCTGACTCTTACATAGAAAGCAGTTGTCACTTTCCAAAGTAATGAAGATCCTATAGTTTGTGTCTTCATGGTTAATCAGCATGGATTCCGGTAGTCGATGGGTGTTCATCGGGTCGACTTAAAACTGCCTCCGAAAACTTAGGATATGGGTGAATCTCTTATCCGATGTATTTGCCCTGATGGATGTGATCCTTTATGTTGGGGTTATGTTCAGTTTTTGAAGTTCTGCTTCGATAAGAGAATTGGGTATGACTGGGCAGACATTGGAAATAATTGCTCTAATGTGCTTGTTTATCAGAGGTCGGATGGGGATAGTGTGGTTCTTAATGCTAATGGAGGTAATCTTGGATGTAATCCGATCCGCTTCGTCCTTAGAACTTAAGAAGATGCAGATCCTTTCGTTCGAGATTTTCGAGATGTATCTAATATTGGAAGGGGCTACATAATTTACTATTGCGTCTAAGTGCTCATCTGTGGTAAGTCCTTGTACGGCTTCTAATATGATGGCGTGTGACTTATCTGGGAGATATTCCAGCATATGTTCTTCTCTGGGTAGGTTCGGTGTTCATCTTGCTCAGTTGTCTGTCCGGCTCTGATTAGGGGTTCTAATTTCAATCTTCTATCTTCGACACTATAGAAACAGGTATACGAAAGCACGCCACTTGCAACTCAGTAGCTGGGGTAGACCCCACTTCACTGCCCGAGCGACGTGTATAAATACTAGCGTAGCACCACTTGTTTTTGTTTTTTTTGGTAATAAATATTTTAAGGATTTCATTTCGTCCTGACATAATGTATTTGACAAGGTCTTTGGCGGATCGAAATTTTTATCTTTCCGCCAAGAGTTTGTATGTTGCAACATTTTCATTGTTTCTCTTGTAAACGCATTGCGCATTCTGTTAATTCGGTTAGAACGCCTGCAATTGTTGACTCAAGACTATCGATTGCAGCACGTGCCCAGTTGGAGAGCGTGAGGTGAAATAAAAGAAGAACATTAAGTGGCTTCTCAATTATTCCATCCGGAGATACATTTTTAAACGCAACACACAAGGGACACTTGACAAAGTGTTAGTTACCGTTTCACATGAGTCTAAACCAAGTAAATGGTGTTTACATGCAGTACTTTACCCGTATTTTTAATCAATTAAAATTGACTATCATAATCAACCGTACTCTGAGGTAGTGTTGATAATTGTGTTATAATCGCATATATATTGAGCAAGTGACACTTATCATCTTCAGTAATTGTACATCCTACAAACGAACTTACCGAAGTCGGTCCATATAAGAATAAGTTTGTTTATATAACAAAATTTTATTTGTCCAACGGAAGTACCTGCACGATCTCCGCTATTTTCTATCATTTAAACTTTTTATTTATTTGTTGATTTTATTTAACGTATAGGCATTTACAGTGCACTTGACTTACGTATTGTATTTACATTTATTTTTAGAAAATATCTGAATATGTGAGTATTTGTTTTAGTAGTATTGAGTATTTAATCGTTTATTGCTGTGTTTAAAAAACAATCATTATTTAGCTTATAACTTAAATAAAACAGCAGTCAAATTAATAAAGAATGAAAAATTAGCAATCAGTATAACATTTTGTTCAAATACTATTTTTACCCTTCGACTTAACGCATTGAAAGGCGCGGAACAAGAAAAAAGAGCCAAAGATTCCTGATGCTGGTTTTCTAGGACTTTCTCTGCTACACTTTGAGGCGAACAGTAAATAAAAATCCTTAAATTACAGCCGGAAACGCTCGTTAATCCTTGGCTGCATGTTTCTTAATTCCACATGTCTCTTTTCAAATCCCTAGCTATCTTATTAAAGGCGAGCTTCCTCGACCTTGATTTTCCATATGTAGCCTGTCACTTAATATAATTGTTTTAGAATTATTGTTTGTCATTGCAGATAAACATGAAGAGTGTCTGTGTAGTATGAGCCACGTAACATTTTGAATAAGCTGTATTAAAAATTTTACATGGTACTTATAATTCAGCTTCATTTTAGATAAATAATGTAGAAAATATTAAATCTACGGTACCTGAAAATAGAACGTATATATATTTACTGCGATGCATGTATACAGGATATTTGTCCAACGCGTCAACTGTGCACGATAATTGTTTCCTTCGTCAATATTATTTATCAGTCCTGTAAACGTTTCTACAATGTTCTGTAGTGGTTCTTAAGCTAGTTTTCCAAACTATGTTATCCATTTAGTACATCATTTTATTCTCCTAATCCATAAATACAGCACCACGGTTACGTACTCCCAAATTTTTGTAATTATTTATTGACTGGTTAGCTTATAGCTTAATTATTTATTTGTTCAGCTACTGTCGGAGACAGGTCAATACTGTCAAGTTCTAGGACTTAACCATTTATTTAATAATTTTTGTAAATATATATAATTGTAATTTTTCTTTGTTGAGCTCATTATTAATTTAAATGAAACGAGTCTGTATCTGAAGTTTAGTTTATTGAAGCAACATTTTAGTTGTCGTATTGTTGTTTCTGTTTCCTTAAATAGAATTTATTTACGTCTCGAAGAATTATTGTATACTGTTAAATAGAATTCTCTAAAAGCAATGTTCGTTGCTGTAGGTGAAGAGCTTTTTATAAACTCATATTAATTATGACCGAGGTTAACCACATTAATACTCTACATACTATTTAAAAACTTAAATGAAGTTTCAGTACTATTAGAACGAGAGCTGTGCTTTTGTCGAAAGTTTTTCTTTCTTTTGTGTAGGATGAGTTTACATGAACTTTAAGCATTTACATTTCATATTAAATACCATGTATATCTTCCCTCGAAATTTGGGAAAATTTCTTGCAGGTAATTAATTTTAAAATTAATTAACTCATTTCTCAAACTTTGCAATCTTCACTTGGTCGCATCATTTATCACACATTCCACAAATAGTGATGGCAATATACAAAATAAAGAAAACAGATTTTCTATTATTTTGTTTTAGGTAGATTAGATAATTGCATATTTATTTTGAACCATTTCTTTTTAAATTAATTTATTGTAAAGTTTTTATTAATATTTTGAAGATTTTGAGTTAGGCATTGTTTAGTTAATATCGGAGACAGGTCAAAACAGGGAAGGCAACAATGTTAGCTTGGTAATAGGACTAAATTCTAACGTCGTGGGAAATGTTCATTTTATTTTTGAAGCAACGATATGTTAGAAATGATATGATTGGCTAAATCCTCAGAATCTTCGAGAGCCTGCTGGAAACGACTTGATGGAGTAGTCCGTTTGGCGGAACAACCAAAATCAGTGAATCGTCTGATATGAAAGCAGTTTAATATAGAAGTGATTAATGTAAAATATTGTAATTAAAATAACAAATTATAAAGTTTATTTCCAAACAGAATGTTGCATACTTAGAGCGTTACAACTTCGCTGGTCATTGGAGGCAGCAAGTTCCAGGAATTTATGCGATATCGAGAGATCCTGATGCTGAAGAGGGCCTCTGGCTCTATAACGGCAAAGAACTCAGGTCCTCGAATGACAATTATATCAACTTCATCGAAACATTACCGAATAACGTGTGTGGCGTTCTATCAAAGTGGTTCATCAACATCCAAATTCGAGGACAATCCGATAAATCTCAAGTTTTTTCTGTGAAATACTTTCATAAATCTCCATTAGAAAGCTCTGTTTTGAATTTATCGAATCCGGAACCCACAAAGAAAGAAATAACTCACAAATTTAATAATCAATTTTATTCTGCTCTTAATAAATATTTTTGTGAAACTTTATGTGGTAAAAATTTATAAAAACTTTGCAGTCAAACTGATTACCGCCAAACAATGTAATTTAAAATTGCGTTTTACTTACTCAAATTTTATTTAGTTAAATTTGTTAATTTTGTTTTAATAAATATTCTGAATTTCATTAAAGATTTTTGTGATCTCACATTTAACGTAAAATCAGATGATTGTATTCGGTGGGGCGCAGAAGTATCTGAGTGTCGTGACGTCAGAGAAGGTGAGCAGCTGACGGCGAACTTTAACTTAAACATTGAACGTTCTACTTTTTATTCAATCACAAATTAACTTTAACCACAACTACTTATATTTAATTATTCAAAAAATATTTATCGTTTTTATTAAGTATAAAAGTTTTTTGTAAGAATAGTTTTTATACAATAAACGTCCAAAAATAAGGAAAAAATTCTGTTATATTATTTAAATTAGGTCTGAATAAGTGTCTCTTTTTATTTAAGTATCACCGGTTGTATATGACTAATTTAAAAAATATAGCTATTAGTTCTCACACTGACAGATTTAACACAATCATTCTAATTTTTTGTCCTGAATTATTGGCGAAACAGAAACACGTAATATTTTCGTGTTCGTCTCTAAATAGCGCTTTAAAATTTGAAGTAACATAAGAAACGTATTTTATAGATTAGAAAAAAAAACTGTGACCCCATCACAAATTGTAACAAATATGGTTTGTTTGAGCTATAACATTCTATAGCGATCCTTATTTTTCATGTCAGTTGTAATCTCCACAGCCTACAAACATTGTTCTTCTCTACTTTTATCGAGGCCCTAAGTAGGTTTTTACGGGCCATAGGAAGCAGCTGGAAGGAAGACGGTATCAGTGACTGAGGAGGCCCCCCACCTTTTATCTTCATGGTGTCCAAGTGGCTCTTGTGAAGATTTGTGGCAGTTCGCGAGTCTGGAGGGCAGGGGGCATAATTAACTACGAGGCACGCCATCGATTTCCCATCGTCCCCATCTTTCAGGGGCTCAGCTTTACTCCGATTTCTTGACACATCTGTTCCGAATGCGAGATACTGGACATTGTATTGTGTCGTAAAACAAAAGGCAGGAAATATCGACAATGATTAATTCGTAAAGTAAAGAGCAATGAAATATAAGTGACTTACATAAATAAATTTAATAAATAAAACATCATTAGAAACTGTTCATAAAACTTGTCTTCCTTTGCTACACAGCGTACATTATTCTCATAAACAGTTCACGTCGTCCTACATTCAAAACTTTACCTCGTTATTTCCTCAATTGGCGAATCTTTTAGCAATTTTTCCAATCCACGAGCCAGCTTCCTTTCAGATAACATTTTATATTTTTTACCATACTTCTCCTACGCTTAGAAAAATAATTCCTCGGCGTTATTTATCTAACTTAACGCTGTTTTTGAAGTAACAATTTAATGTAGTATAAGTGGATAAATAACAAATATGTTCCAATTAAGGAATGAAACTGAATGTGAGAAAAATTTGCGGAATATACAATGACGGTCTGAAGCTTAGAAACGTTTTTCTCTTTCAAAGATGGTGTGTACATACTTAACGAAAAAGTTGAAGATCAGTTATTTCATATTTCTGAAATGGAAAATTGCTAAAACAAGGACCCTACAGCTTTTGATCTGCGGAGAAGAATTGAACCCATTTCTTTGACATATATATTTTATTATATATTATAGTTTTCTAAATATAGTCCTAGTACATAATCCGAACGTAAGTACGATTAGTATTTGAGACAGTGTAAGAAATTCCTATTTAACTTAATCCTTTCAAGTTGAAGGAACTTAGGCTGTTTAAATAGAACCGGAACTTTTTTATCTATTTACTAATTATGTTATGAATTGTTAATTTTGCGCATCATTACTATTATTATGAAAAAACTTGTGTCTCGATACAAACGAAAAGTAAGACCATGAAGGGGTAATATCAAACGGTAATCAGGAATGCTGTGGTAATTCATTTTTGGAATTCTTACGAAAAAAGGGTGCAAATTGTGACGAGAATTGATAAGGTTTGTGTTGGACATCTCACGGTATACAAAAAATAAATAGAGGTTAATTAAATGTTGTAAATATAATTTAGATTTTTTTTTACTGTTTCGAATCTAATCTTATTAAATAGTTAATATGGGTACTGGACGAAAGTTTAGTATGTTTTAAGAGAATAAAGGAACTGACAAAATGAGAAAAATTTATATAATTTATGATTGTAACAAAAGGATTATTGACGGGCGTTTCAAACACTTAAGGAAGTCAGAGCGAGTCATAAACGATCACGGACATTTCTTTCATTTATGATGTCACTGATAAGTAAAATTTTATTTTAATGTGTATATATTGAATACAAAACAATTTAATAAAAATTTAGTTATTTTCAGTATAAAATTCCCTATCATCTACTTATATTTTGAAAAAAAATTAATCTATAATTATTTATACGGTAGTCGCTTTTATAAATTATTTCGCCTGAAAATATAGTTTAGCCATCAGAGAATTAATTTTGTTTTTGAGAAAGAAAGAAGGATGTATGTAAGTGGGTGTTTGTAGATATTAAACTTAAAAGAAGTGGACGTGGCTGTAAATAATTTGTGACAACTATGTAAAGTAGTTGGCCGCTCTTCTTCGTAGTCTCAAGTTTTACCATCGCTATTAGCTGCCAAATTAATGTTTGTTCGTTCCGGTTTAGAAATTTAAAAATATTTACCTAAATTTTAACATCCGATTAGTTGAAATTAGTTGAAATTCAAGTCATTGCGTGTGCTAAAAGTTATGTTGCCTCCGTAACAGAGTGATTGATATTATTAATCAGTTACAACGACAGTATATAATTAAACAAAACAAAAACTTGAGTAAAGATTACGAGTTTTTTAATCAAAATTTTGGAAGTTATTTGTTAAATACACTTAAAATAATTCATTTAAACGATGTATACTAAGAACAATTTTGTTTTTAAACATCAGTATAATTGAAACTTTAGTTCATTTATAAAAATATATTCACAACTTATTTCCCAGATAAATTGAATTATATATATATGACTATCTTATAATAAATCATCAAAAATCTTTGTAACAATGGAATTGTCATGATAACGGAGTGCACCTTACTTAATACAACACGCAATACGTCTTTAGTTCGGAGGGCATATTCAACTTTGTTTGGTTATGAAATAAAATAAACCCTCCCATTTTAAGTCTCCAAAGAATAATGCACTTCACGATTTAATTAGTCTCTTTCCTCCCAAGTTCGTATTTTAAAAATATAATCGTAAATATCCGTAAAATACTAAATTTAACCTCGAAATACTAAAAAAGATTTTCAAGTCTCTAATTGGACAATTTATGAACCCTTGACAATTTATCTCCGAAATACCCAACTGTTACAATAACTGCATTGATAAAGGCAGCCAGTAGGTTCGAAGGTTCAGTTGTTAAGCACACTAAGGTTTTTTTTCTACTCAAACTAAATTATAATGAAAACAAATTAGTTACTCCTGAAATATTTCAATAAGTAAATGCGTCGTTAATTCAGTTGTTAGATATAAATAACAGTGTTGTAGTAATAAATTTATGTTTTTATTATTTTATATATTATTTGATTCTAAAATTTAGCTTTCTTCGATTACATATGACACATATAATTTAAAAAAATAAAATTAAGTGAATATTCTATTTGGGAAACTGTGCATTATTCATTAATGTTCTTAAAACTCGTCTTAGTTCTCGGTGTCAAAGGTGTATTCTTGGTTGCAGTTAAGAAGGGGTTACGTAATTTTATTAGGGTGAGTGTACAGAGTTGTCCGCTATTCCCATTGGAATAGTCGGTCAGCTGCTTCCTAAACTGGTCGAGGCGTGGAGAAGGGAAAGCTTTGTCCCCATAGCAAACCCCTCTCCCGCCATCGGAAGAACGTGAGACAAGTACCCAATGCTCGACCTACATCATGCAGGTATTCTAGGGTTTGTCCTGCATGACTTTTATGCGAATACCGGGTAGTATCCTTAAACTACTACCCCGGGGCCCTAGTTAACCCTTGGTTACCTTCCTTTACCCTTCCGCATCCCCCCTTTCAAATCCATACGTATGTTATTCAAGGGGGAGTTGCCACCATGTGGATTTACCTCATGTAGCCTGTTACTCTTAAAAAAATTAAAAAATTAGATTTATTTTTTATTCTTACTTTTCTGGCATACAGTAAATACAAGAAAGAAACATAGTCTATAAAGAGAAATATGGAATATATAAGACAGTTATCGTAAGTATTTGAAGAACAGTGTAAAACGAGACTAAGAACTCACGACTCAAAATATAAAATAAAATTTAAATTCATCTTAGTGAAATAATTCAACACAATATTATATTTTTGATTATTATTCTTTAATACAACTCAAGTACGACTTTCTCTCGAGTAGGAATATACAAATGCATTCCCCTTTAATATATATTCGCATACAGAACAGGGTTAGTTTACGAATAAGAGCCTACATATTCGGAGGAAGCTGATTATTTTATGTTGCATCCTGTACGAGTGTTCTACGTCGAGTAGTTTTTCGATTGATTTGTATCCTACATTTTTCTTCCGGTATAGAAGTCATAACTACGGAGGATATATTTCCACTGCTTGAATTGAATATAGAGTTTCCAGCTTTAAGAGCCCAGTTAACCAGTTTCTCTCGAGCCGGCAGCATTGTGCAGCTGATTTAAGATTAAGGCAATGTAGTGCAGTGTACTACGAAATCAATGTGCCTCGCGAGAATACGTTTTTCGTTAACTCGTGTTAAATAAGTATTCCTGGGGTAACCGACAAGTAGTGGACAACATCATTAAATAAATATTTGCAGTACAAAAAATATTTTTAGTATTGATATTAGAACATTAACTATGCTGATATAAACATAATTATTTAAAATCATATCACTATTCAAAACAGAGTAATTACGCTTTTCTTTTGGGGAAAGCTAATAATTACTGAGATTACACCCATGTCTTCGTTCATGAAATATTTTGTAATATAAATGCAATTAATTGTAATAACAACGTAATAAAATAATAATAGAAGTTGTGGTTTAAGTTAATTATGAAGTTCAAAACATTTACATAGATCAAGTTGATGTTAAACTTCGCCGTCAACTGTTTCCCTTCACAAAGCAAACCTGCTGATTTATTAACGTGGATGATAGGATCACAAGTTCAAGGTATTTAAATGTCAAGCTTTTGAAATCTCTATCACACATATATTTATTGTCACAAAAAGAAGTTATTTGACTTCGATATTTCATAAATTTAACGACAATTTCTTTTACACTGTTGGGCGCCAGCAATTTTACTGTAAATAAGTCTATATCACTATAAATTTACACCAAAATTACAATTTCTCACGATTTATATTTACTAATTAATTTTATGAATACTCTCTCTAATGAATATAAATAAGAGCATTCGAAATATGCGGACTCCAAGATTCTGACAAATTCACCAATCATATCAATTATATTAAATTGCAGAATAGAAATGTTTTCCAATAAAAATGTCTGTTCCACTCAACATAAGAATTTAGTCATGGAGAAAAGCCAAAAATTTAACACTGTTATTATTGACAGATGTTTTTAACTGTCGCCAAAATAATGCCTACCCGATTAATTCACAATGTTCATAAGTTTTACAATAAATTAATTTCAAATTATTATAATGGCTAATAATTTAAATCAGAGATACCGCTGTATTACATAATATTAATTTACAATATTCTCCTTGTTCCCTAAAATTATAGTTACGAAGTTAACGTAAAAATATGTCATCAATCATATTATTAATAGATAGCTAATAATATCCGAGAAATTTAAATATTATAAAATATAACGCATATAAAATTTGGGTGCATTTTAATTATTAGAATATTTATTTAATCTTTTCCATCTATTAGTTATACGAAGCTAATTTTTATTTTACGTAATAATTATACTTGTAATAAATCACACATGAAAAGACATATTGACTGAGAATACTTCTTTGGTGATGTAGATTTTTAATCGTAGAATACTGTTTTCGTATTAAATTGGCAATTAGACCAGTCGTGAAATTAATTAAAATATAAAATTTATTACTCAACGATTAGTGTACCATTTCGAACAGTTAATTATACGAGTAATTTGACATTATTCACTAAGCGATTCAAATGCTTAATTTAGTAAATCGATGCGTGACTTTATTCTGGTGCCCATGAAAACCAATTTTTTGATACAGACGGCATAAGAGGATTTGTATGTATTTTCAATTAGATGATTGCTTATTCCGTAATCTGGATCCGCGACATAAAAAACTGCTAATCTGATTTTAACAAATTGAGTTCTGTTAACGCGAAATTGAGCCTCGTTTCCGTTTTAGTAAAATTATTGGCTCCGGGATGCGTATCGCATCTTCAAGAAACAAGATGTAAAATTTTAAACTTCGGCTTATCGATGAGGGTTTCAACAAAACTTATCGCCTAACGTGCATCGCGGTGACTGCTATTTTTTTTATTCAGAAACTACTTCAGTTCGAAAAATCTCACTATTAAAGTATTACGAGTAACAAATGACTTTCTTTAAATAAAGCTTTGTTGGTTTCCTCCATAAACATTTTTATTTACTTGTTAAAATAATATTTTACATCAATTTTCGTATGTTTATGATAAAAAATATATAATATATTTTGGTATGCTATCCACTTGCTAATGTTTTCATTTAGTTTAAATCTTCCATAGTATTTTAGCTTATTTATAATCTTATATATATGTTATATTTATAATCTAAAAGTACATTAAATCACATATAATAGTTGTCATTTTTTTTCTTTTATTATTTTTCGGCAATTAGTTTAAATATACAATTTCAAACTAAGTATTCTTTTATTGGGCTTTTACAGTTTTTTTGTTTTACTAACATATTCTAACAATCCTATCCTGAAAATACACAAAGTTACTGCAAAATTATTTCGCGGTTTTTATTGTTTAATTTTCTGTCCTTCTTTATTTTCAAGTGTGATAAAATAATGAATGTGTGTTTTTCCATTCCTTGAAACAATTATTCCAAAATCATCATCCTTCAGCGACGAAAACCAATGCCATCTGCTAATATCAGCACCTGAAAACTTTTTTATAGTTTTCTGAAAATATATTTTTTTATTACTTTATTCGATAACGGTTCAAAATAAAAATTTAACATTTTTTCTGGAATTTATAAAATTTATTCTGTGAGGAAATTTAATAATTACTCTTGGTAATTAATATTTCAGTTCGCTCATGAAATCTTCGATACGCCCCCGAACAGTTTCTTTACGAAATATCATATTATAAATGTGCACACAAACTATTAGATCACTTGCAATCAATAATTATTCTTGCAGCGTCTATACGAGGTCTTTGTGTGCTTTGTTTTCCCTGTAACTTGTTGACCGTGTTGCCAAATGCTTCCATGGGGGAGGGAGAGATCACTCATTTTTGTGAACGTGAAGAAGATATGTAAATTTGATGCCTAAGCGACAAAGAACAGTAATAGTGATATAGGAAGAGTCGAGGCGTAGTTGCCTCTGGGAGGTGACGCGTACTTCAGGGAACTTTTTCTAACAGCCAGGAAATTCAGCAAATATTCTGGGAATTGATGTAGAAATTATTCATTGATTCAGTGTTATATTAACAGCGATTAATATGACGCAAATTATTGATTCAGATAAGTTTGGAGAATATGACTTGGTAACGTTCAAACCGTTCAATAAAAAATATTAGTCCTGGTTTCTCATTCCCACTGTTCATAAAATTCTATTTCACGGAAAGGAAATTTTTTCCAAAATCCTTTTGCCAATAGGAACTTATCGGAAGAAGCTATAGAACACAGAAATGAAGACTTGAAAAATTATCGAGGTCAACTTGCACAACAAACTTCCAGAATAGAAAATTTAACTGATACCTTTAACCGATATTTAATCATTTCAGATCTCTACAAAGAGCAAAAATCAATATATCTGACTCCATAAACAACATTTCTCATTAAGTTAAATTACTAAAAAAAAGAATTGACTAAATACATCAATATTAATGTAGTCATTTGTTTGTAAATAAATAATTTTTTTGAGATTAGAATCATTTTATTTATTTTACTAGCTGGGTGCCCGGCGTTGCCCGAGATGTCATTTATCTATAACCATCCATAAGACTCCAATTTTGGTTACTTTTGCGCTATTTTTATGTAAAGCACCTCGAACCCTATCCCTAAATGTGCTCACCTCCCATGCCGAAGGGGGATGAAGTCATTGACTAAATATATCGGCCGTTTTTACATGTTTTTACATGTTAGAAGATGACCACCCCCACAAATATGCGATAATGAAAAAGAATGTATTCCACGCAAAAATCGGCCGATTACATTGTCTGAAAATTTATTCCTCCGCCCAACACCTCCCAAACCCGTCGCGTTTCCCAGGTTGTCACAATTAGATTCAGCGACATTCATATTCTCGGTATTGATTCGAATCTCGGTTGTTTTTGCGGGATTTTATTTAACGTACCTCCACGCCACCCCTAAGCTTGCTCCCCTCACAGGGGTTAAATTATACACAAACAACATCGGTATAAATACTATCAAAGTAATTAACCCCAGGAAATAATTATCGAACAAATATCGAACGTTTAACATGTTTGAAATTTTTCACCCCCGACCACTCCCGCTTCGGGGACTTAAACGGTCAAGTTTAATGTCATAATTAAACTCAGTGACAATCCTCATAGTTTCTGGTTTATTTTTATCTAATGCTACTTCCACGCCAACCCTTAAGGGTGCACCCTTCCGAGTCCGAAAGGGGTTGAAATTATACACAGAGAACATGTAGGGAAATTTTATTAATCTAATTCATCCCGAAATATATTTAATTGACGCAAAAAACAGTCGGTCAACTCATCCCAACCCAGCCGATACCCGCGCGTTGTCCAGATTGTCATAAATAAATTCAGCGACATCCATTACCTTCGATTTTACTCGAATCTGGGTTGTTTTCCCGTTATTTTCAAGGAAATTAATTAAACTCAGTGACAATTCCGATAGTTTCTGGTTTCTTTTTATGTAATGCTACTTCAGGCCCACCCTTAAGGGTGCACCCTTATGAGTCCGAAAGGGGTTGAAATTATACACAGAGAACATGTAGGGAAATTTTAATAATCTAATTCATCCCGAAATATATTTAATTGACGCAAAAAACAGCCGGTCAACTCATCCCAACCCAGCCGATACCCGCGCGTTGTCCAGATTGTCATAAATAAATTCAGCGACATCCATTACCCTCGATTTGACTCGAATCTCGGTTGTTTTCCCGTTATTTTCAAGGAAATCCACTCCACCCCCACCCCTATCATGCCTACAAACAACATCGGTAGAAATACTATCAAAGTGAATGGTCCCGGCATTTATTTATTCTACGCTAATATCGATGATTTAACATGTTAGAAAATTTCCATCCCATTCACTACCGCCCCTTGGGGCTAAAAGGCCAATTTGATGCTATAATTGAACTGGGCGACATCCATAACCTCGGATTTGACTCCAATCTCGGTTGTATTCGCGTTATTTTATTGCAGCGTTCCTCCACCCAACACCTAAAAGTGCTCTACTGATAAGTCCGAAAGGGGTTTAAGTTATAATCTGTGTAAATGTAGAGAAATCTCATTGATCCGGAAAAATATTTAGTTGCAAAGTTGATTCACATGTTTGACAATTTCCACTCCCGACCACGCCCGTCCCTGGGAGGTTAATTGCTAGTTTATAGCATAATTAAACTCAGCGTTATCCATAACTTTGCTTTTGACTCCAGTCTCGTTTGTATTCGAGTTATTTTTTTGTAATATTCCTCCACCCCCACCCCTACAATTCTCCTTTCCCATGCCGTAAAATGTTTGAAATGTTACTCACATAGATTGGTACAAACACTATTAATCACTTTTACCCGGAAAATATTTATGTGACTGTGTTAGCATGTATGAAGAATTTGATCCACCGGAATAGATTTGTATTCTCCACCCCAAACGCAAGGAGGGCTCTTTCCCCAGGGTGTAGAGGTTGAAAATTAAATTAAGATATCATCAGTGGAAACACTATAAATATCTTTATCCGACTGAAATATCGACTGTTTTAGCATGTTTAAATATTTCCTCCCCCGTCCACCCCCGCTTCTGGGGGTGGTTGCGCGTCTCATCCCGACAGTGTTTGTTTCCTGGTCGCAAAGAACACGTGCACGAAATTTGGTGAAATTTTAACCACCGGTATAGATTTGTATTCTCCACCCCAAACGCTAGGGGTGCTCTTTCCCCAGGGTGTAAAGGTTAAAAATTATATTAAGATATCATCAGTGGAAACACTATAAATATATTTGACCCCTAAAAATTATTATCCGACTAAAATATCGGCTGTTTTAGCATGTTTAAATATTTCATCCCCCGTGCAACCCCGCTTCTGGGGGTGGTAGACATGTCTCACCCCGACAGTGTTTGTTTCCTGGTCGTAAAGAACACGTGTACAAAATTTGGTGAAATTTGCTCTACCGGTGTAGATTTGTATAACGAACATACAAACATACAAACATACAAACAAACATACAAACATACATACAATCTTTTTTATTTATAAGATATAAAAACTTTTTAAAAGAGTATAAAAAGCAATGGTTCTGAAACACTTTTATTTTTGATTAAACGTCGTTATTAATGGAAACAACATCGGTTAAAATAGTATGAACAACACCACCACTAAATCTGCTACTTTCCCGTGGTGGAAAGGGTTGAATTTTTACTCATATCACATCGGTAAAAACACTATACCCATAAACACATAACATTTTGCAGTTTTAGAAAAATATACAATTCTTACCCCCAGCCCTAAGCAAGCTCACCACTAATGTCTAAAGGGATTTATATTTTCAACAACATCCGTTGAAATAGTATTCACGTAATTCTCCTCCAAGAACGCGCAAGAACTGACTATTTATCTTCCCTTCCAACCCCCACCCTTTCCGGTTAAATGGGCAATTAAAAATATTTATCCGAAGTAAACTCACTGGCATCCATAACCTTCGATTTGACTCCAAACTCGGTTGTATTTGCGTTATTTTTCTGTAAAGCAACTCCACCCCAAACCCTAAGGGTGCCCTTTTCCCAGGGCGTAGGAGATGAATATTATATTCAGATAACATCGGTAGAAACACAATCAATATCTATGACCCCGAAAATATTTATCCAAATCTAATACCTGCTGTTTTAGCATGTTTAAGTATTTCAACCCCCGTCCACCCCCGCTTCTGGGGTTGGTAGGCGCGTCTCACCCCGACAGTGTTGTTTTCCTGGTCGCAAAGAACCCGTGTACGAAATTTGGTGAAATTTGCTCCAGCGGTGTAGATTTGTATTCTCCACCCCAAACGCTAGGGGTGCTCTTTCCCCAGGGTGTAGAGGTAGAAAATTATATTCAGATATCATCAGTGGAAAGACTATAAATATCTTTGACCCCTAAAAATATTTATCCGACTGAAATATCGACTGTTTTAGCATGTTCAAATATTTCCACCCCCGTCCACCCCCGCTTCTGGGGGTGGTAGGCGCGTCTCACCCCGACAGTGTTGTTTTCCTGGTCGCAAAGAACCCGTGTACGAAATTTGGTGAAATTTGCTCCAGCGGTATAGATTTGTATTCTCCACCCCAAACCCTTAGGGTACCCTTTTCCCAGGGTGTAGGGGATGAAAATTATATTCAGAAAACATCGGTAAAAACACCATCAATATCTTGGACCCCTAAAAATTATTATCCGACTAAAATATCGGCTGTTTTAGCATGTTTAAATATTTCAACCCCCGTGCACCCCCGCTTCTGGGGGTGGTAGACATGTCTCACCCCGACAGTGTTTGTTTCCTGGTCGTAAAGAACACGTGTACGAAATTTGGTGAAATTTGCTCTACCGGTGTAGATTTGTATAACGAACATACAAATATACAAACATACAAACATACAAACATACAAACATACATACACTCTCTTTTATTTATAAGATATATCATCCTTGAACATAATGAATACAAAAAGTTGAAATAAGACTAATATTTAAATAAGAATAGAACTCGCGCGTTTGAGCCACTTTCTGACATTTATTTGTGATCGTGGAAGCGTCGAGGTGCTGGTGCAGCCATAATCTTGGAGGTAACGCGGATCAACGCGAACGTATACAACAACGCACGTTAATCAAAGTGAGACAGCTTGGGACAACACTAAAACCTAAATCGAACACTGTAAGTTGGCAATTGGAGATTAAAGAACTCAAAGTTCATGATAAATGAAATATAAAAAATACATTTTCTACCTTTAGCTTGCTTCATTTAAAAAAATATTAGTTCGCTAAAAAAAAATGAGTACTTTTATATTAGTTTTCACTTCTGTTGAATTCAATGCAAGAAAACTCAATAATTTATGTAGCGTCATTAAGAATTATTCAGATTTTCATTGGAAATACATTTGTTCTTGTTAGGTAATGAATAATTGCAGTGGTCTTTCTGAATTGGTAATTTTTAGGTCAGTACGCTTGCGATGTCGCCGGTCCGCATTCAAGTTCTAGTTCTTTAAAAAGTTCCAGCGACTGATTCACGTGTAGCGAAATTAATACGAAAGGATAAATAAACCTAGTAGCGGTTTGTGAACGTACTTGGTTTTGTGATATTGAGATTCTCTTAGGACAGGACCGCTATCGACTCAGGCATGGCGCCTAAATGATGGATTACTGTCCGGCACGAGGAATATTGAGCAACGCCGAGTGATTAATATGCTGTCAGAATCACAACGATCCGGCAGCACACAAATGCGCTGTTTTGGCCAGGTTTTCGGTCAGCTATTCCGAAATTGCGCAACACGCCCTGACAAAACCTACGTCCATGTTATTTACTGGTAGTGGCACTTCACTCTGAAACTATTTTCACGTTGAAATTCGTGTTCGTCGGTTCGATTATTTGCACTCATGGTTTTCTGTTCTAATGGAGTGTATATTCAGTATCAAATTAAATATTTTAATGCCACTGTACCAATAATAAAATAGTTTTAAGTTATTAACAATACTAAAGGGCATGTAAATTACAATCAGCATTTTTTACGAACACATGATCTTCTGTAGAAAACACAACAACCATACAAAACAAATTCAAGAATATACAAAAATATAGCTGTATTTCCGCCGTTTGCACCTCTAAAATTAATGTAGGACATGAATCGTTGTACTGAAATATGAAACAAATTACATCATCTTTGACTTGGACTTTGATGTGATATCGAGTTTCTCAGATTAAAAATATGAAACGAAAATCAGGAAATATAAATAGTACATAGTAAGAAAATAGTCAGCGTTACATAAATCCACAACTATATTTTCTTTTAACGTAATATTATTCTTGATGGTGCAGTTATGATTGATTTCTAAAAACTTCTGGCGTCTGATTCAATTTATAGTTCAATAAGAAATATAGGAAAAATTTGCGAATGAAATTAAATATGTGACGATTCTTAAACCGTTTGTGAATAATCCCACTACTAAGACGAGAAGGAAGATAAAGTTGTGAGAATTTGTTAGGAAAACGTGGTAGCATCCTCAGTATACAACACAATTACTCGTTAATCATTGAGCACGGAGAATTGCTTCCTTCTTCGTCGGCCAATAACTTCCGGGTTCAAGGAAAAGTAAAACTGTGTCTGATTGAAAGAATTTATGAAGTAGCGCTCACTTTTTGTGACGAGAAATTGGAATTATGAAAAATGGCAGAAGACATTTTCAAGAGTCCTTCAAAATTTTCGTGCACATAGATACACAACATCTAAAGAAAAAGCCAGTTAAAAATACTTGGAACTGAACGTCAATTGTATTGTTTCAAATTAAATACTTAAAAATTTGCCTTAAAAAATTTCATGACAATAAGTATTATTTTAGGATTATATTAAAAATGATGTCACCATATATATATTTTTTTTTTGGAATTTTCCAATAAATAAAATTCAGAATTTGGTAGTAGTTACATTAAAATATAAATATGGATCAAGAACCAAGAACAAGGAATGACTTGTCCAGTAACGTCAACTGACTTTAAAAAAGATAAATATTGCACTAGTAATTAATGTATTCAAAGAAGAATGTGTTGAGGAAACTTAACAATGACGAAACAAAAAGGAGAAGAAAAATCAGCAGCAAACTTTAACAAAGGGAGACTGTAGTTTAATGTAGAGTATTTTATGCTAATAACTTAATGCCAATTGTTCTCCTAAGGTACTGATGAAAAACGAAATTTGTAAAAGACAAATCACGAAGATTGAAGAAAATATAAAACACGGAGAATAGTACCATCAGATAACATTAATAAATTACAGGTCACGCGGTTATAATAAAATAAGGGTTTGAGTGTGATACCCAATTTTACGTGCTTACGAATTAATATCTAGGGAGTAAATTTTATATACAATGTATATGATAATCAAAGTGATATAACCTTATAAATGTTTGATCAAGATTTAAATAGATGTAAGTAATATTTAACACAGGATAATTAACATAAAATTTCATATGACTAATACCGGATGGAGATAATTTATAATGATATTATTTATTAATATATTTTGTATAATGTATGCTGGACTAAATGTTTTAATCATTAATTTCGCGCGCGTCACCAATTATTTAACATATTTAGTCATGAAAAATGCCAGTAAAACTAAAGAAAAGTAATTGTTATTATTATTAATTAATTAAATTGTCAGAAAAGAAAATTAGGGCAGATAAACGATAAGAAAAAGAAATAATGATGTACTGTAGAAATTACAAAAATCGTACGTAATTATTTAAAATCTGCGGCAATTGAAGAATATGGAAGTGGCATATAAAAATATTAAATTAGAAAAATAAGTATTCCATAGCAACTGTAAAGGTGGCTAAAATGTAAATACTGTTTGATATATAAGGTCAAACGAGTGTCGCTGGCATAAAATACACTATTATTTAGTTCTATTATTATTAAACAGTCGTAAAGATACCAAATCCAATAAAAGAGGGTTCAAGCGAACATTTAGTTATGATGACAAACAGTGGCTATTTCGAATTCAATACCGTTTGGATTTTTTTTTTATGTCGAGCAATTGCAATATTTCTCTGCTTCTTGAGACAAACGTTCAGTAATTCGCCGGCATTTTCACGAGGCATCGCAGTGTGTGCTAAGACGGTATAAATCGCAGGAGTCACCATAGATAAACTGCTGCGGCACAGTACGTGTATAGCATGTTTATGGCGCCGTTAGTTCCACCTCCCAACTCACCCATGACAGAAGGGAAACACAGATTGAGGCAGTCTCAAGCGACATTCCCATGACGAATAACTTCCTCCTACACCAAGACAATGCTGCAGCTTTGCGCTCCTTCTGTCGCATTATAATTCACGTCTGAAGTTGCATTTATGTCACGTACTTTATAACGACACAGTTCTAGTTGATTTTAAATTATTTAAGGTTTATTTATTCCTTATTATCGCAAAAGATTAAATATGCCATCATAACAATTATTTGTTTCTTAAAAACTAATAAGAATTATTTAGAAAGTCATCAATAAGCACTTCACTTACGCTACGTTGCATAATACGAAGAAATTTACGAAGATTTTTAACAAAAAAACAACCAATTACAGCCCACCTGCACTGTTAGTAATACTTAGAAAGTTTTTAAACTAATGTGATTCAATCATTTATATATCTGTTTTTTATAATAAATATTGATTTTCCGTAATGATCCCCTCTTTCTGTACTTCATATATGAGTAATTTATTTTCATTATTCCGTGTTTTTGAATACACATTTTATAATTCAACGTTCTAAAGAATAGTATTATAGGTTAGTAGAAACAGAAAATGTACTAATGATAAATTAATAAACTATATTAATCTTAATAAATAAAACTCACGAATAGAATGATAAATGGAGAAGTGACATGAATGATATAAAAGTGAATTCTTCTATAAATAATTAATCAACAAGGAGATCTGCGGTCAACGACATTGTGTTCAGCGTGGCCGATTCCCTTGGGATAGATACCTGATTCTCACGAAAAGATGAAGATTCAGGAGAAACATGAATATTTAGAAAATAAGAGCAAGATTTAGAAAAAACAGAAGAACAGCTATATCTCCTAAACGGCAGTAAATATCGATCTGCGGTCAACAAAATTGTGTTCAGCGTGGCCGTTTCTATGGAGATAGATAGATACCTAATCAATTAATGAATAAGAAAGATAGCCAATACAGAAAAAAAAGGTAATTTAAATACTACACAACTTTTCAGTTAACCAGTGCAGTGCAGTTGTGTTGCTCTAGGCTCTTCTTAGCATGTGGCGAAAGGAAAAAGGAACCCAGAAACGTTGTGTGGTATTTAAATTACCTTTTTAGCCTGTATTTGTTATCTTTCTTATTCATTATTTTCAATCAGACGTAAATTTTTCATTTTATCAATCAATTAGTCAAAAATATTTGACCGGAGCAAATTAATGCCTAAATTAAATTTCGTTAGATGATGATAAACTCGAAAGTCATTTTGCTTCGTGATCGATTTCAGATAATCCTTATATTAAAATATAATAACTATGGCTAAAGAATTGTTAGAAAACAATTAGGAATTGAGAATGTTTTATTAACGATTTCATGTCTGTGTAAATTGATAGCACTATTTGATACAATTCAAGGCTATTAGAGAAAAGAATACTGCAAATTACTTTTACTTGTTTTACATAATAACAAAGGCCAGAGGTAGAAAAGTGAGTAAATTAATATGCGTTCATAAATTATCGTGCTTGCAAACTTTTTTGAATAACAAGATTCACGCCTTTGTCCATAAACGGTGCTGTGGATTAAATTATCCATTTTCCAGATGAACGGTCCTCGCGTCGCCATTAGCAGCTAATTAGCACACCGTCGTGAGACCTTCCTTTCTGCATGCCCCGGCTTCCCTCACCATGTAACGCAAACTCTTAAATCCATTTAGTAAATGAGGAAATTGCAAGGTGCAGGTTCTCTTCAGGATCTTTTCGATGAGAGGAAAGTTGCGTCCTTCAAATTCAAGTTTAAACCCCTTTCCAAACTTCGTCGTGTCCACGAGGCGCTCCTGAATAATGTCCGACGTCCATGTTTTACTGCGGGCGCCTTTTTTCTTCCCAGAGAAATGCATTTTAAAATGTAATGCCACTTATGGTATGGTCGACGAAAGGCTTTCATTCTTAGCTCTCACGCTTTTTCACTTTCGGCTCCAAAGTTAAAAGAAATTGGCTGTAAGATTCATCATTCGCGACGACGGTGGTTTCCTTTTTCTACTTTTCCCAGACACGCGTTTACGTATCGCCTTGTGTAAAATATCATATCGATATTACTTTTGAAAGAACCCACACATTTTATTATTTATTTAAATCATATAATATTTAAGTCGATTTTGTCAGTTTAATATTAGAGCACTGAAACATTTAATATAAAAGTCGCAATGAAGTGTATCCAGGGTTTATTTAACTGTCAGAATTTTGAGGATTGTAAACTAGCAGTAGTTGAAATTAACAATATTATGTAGGTATTTATTATTATATATTTTAATATAAAACGTCTGTGTTGGACAAAGAAGTAGCCAATTAACACACAAAATCAAGTGATTAATAACACAACCACGTTTCTGCAATCCTTGTTTCTTTCGTCAGGTAATTTTGTCCGTTAATTTGCTTAGTATATATTTATTCATCGCTTAAATGTTAACGTAATGATATAAAACTTTCATTTAAGTTTAAATTACGCCGTATAGAATTAAACGGACGTGTCGTAAACAAACAAATGATTTAGTATTTCGTATAGACACATTACATTGAAAATGAAGAAGTTATTGATGAAATATTAAAAAAAAACAAGTTTGAAAATCGTCATGCAACACTGTTAGAAAACAATGTAGGCAAATAGTATAAAAATACGGCAAAAAAGAAGCAAATAAATATCAAGAAAATTATTTCGATACCGACTTCATTGCAAATTAAATTTTAAAACTAAAGCATGTTTCAACTGTGTCAGTCTTACAGTTCGCTAATGAAAAATTTCAATTTCTTACTTCCTTGCTTAATGTCAGTTATCGGTTTCAGTTTTTAGAAAAAATTCGTCACTCAATGTTAATTGTAGAAAGATGATAATTATGGGGAATAAGAAAAATTATTACAATTTGAAATATTCAAGTTTCAATTATTTTACGTGCTACATTGTTTTTTATTTTCCCAGAAAACCTCTTTATTTATTATGAAAATCCCTAATTAAACACAGAATGGAATAATTTGAGTTTTCATACTCCTCCTGTTTCATGTGTCAAACCCGAGAAGATAGTTGGAATATATGCGAAAGGTACCGAATTTGATGCTACCGTACTTAAATTTCTTTCGTAGATATATACGATAAATTTATTTAAATATGGTACATTTAAAAAATTATTAGTCTAATTTTTTTCTAAATGGCACATAATAATACACAGAATAGTTCGTTATTTTAGCCGAAAATACTTTAACAGCTTGTCACAGATGAAATACGTACGGGCAGTTGTAACATGATACGTACAGTGGTTGAAACTGCCTTGATACTGAATATGAGTGACGTGCGTTGTGAGGGTTACCACTCCAGTACGTAATCAAGGCATTGAGCCTGTAATTGGTTCCTGTTTGCGGCCGGGTTGGAATCCAGAGCTGACCACTGAAAATCACTGCTTTATCAAGCTACGCCGCCAAGCTTTCAATCGTGTTGGCTTCAGGCGTTCAGATACGTAACACGACCGTTCGTCGCTGTGAACGGTTTGTGACTTAATCGTGTAGAAACCGCGTTCAGTGTCTTATCAAAAACAATGTAAAGTTAATTGCATAAAATTCGTGCGGCATTTCTTCTCAAGCAGCGAACGGAAACAAAATAAATCAGAGGGAACATGTGAAACAGTCAAAAGAAAAGAATTTACAAATATCACAGACCCAATATGAGATCATAGATTTTACTTAGTACATATGTGTAACTTTTACCATTAAGAGTAAAATATATCTAATGTTGCTCATTTCCGAGATGATTCTGGTATTATAGTTGTGTTCGACATAAAGAATTTTGACTTTATTCCAATTAAAGTCATGATTTTGTAGGTGACTATGCGTTTATAAAAGTGAATGTTTTTCCTCAGGAGGTTTGTAATTAGCCTTATGTTCTTTGATCTTGAATTTTAAATTAAGGTTAAGTTTAATAAAGTAATTAAATTATAGCTTATGGTGATTTTTTGTAAATTTTTATAGAAATAGGGTAGTATAATAAATTTTAATATTATCTGACACACTGCACTGGTAGTACACAAACGAGTTACCTCCTAAGAAATTTGTTTTTAAATACATCGTTGTCAAAATTTCAGCATTATTCATTTTTATTATTGATAAAAGAAATAATTTGTTTATTTTTCCAAACAATAAAAAAGGGAGTTTATTTTTGAAAAATTAAAGCCCAGTTGAATAAAACCACATCATTTTAAACGTTTTATAATTGGGTGAATAAGTTTAAACGAGTTCGGAAATCCACTAGAATGAAATAAGTGACGTACATCGGAGGGCATTATGCCAGGAATTATCGACGAAATCTACGATATTGACTGTTGGACAAGTCAAATAACACGAACTTTTTGTAACCACATACATGCTTCAGTGGTTTTGAATTTCCATGAAAAATGTATCTAAAAAAATATCTGTAAGATGGGTGTCGCGTTTTCTCACATTGGAGAATGAACTCAATAAGGTTGTCGATACAGTAGCTGATTTGGCGTTTTTTTGATATATAAATTTAGATAAAATCATGGATCAACCACTATAATACAGAGACTAAATAACTGTGAGCTTATCCAAGCGAAGCGAGTGGGAAGGAAACGAAGACAGGGAAATTTTTGGGAGGTTGATGGTGGCCTCGGTTTTTGGGATTCAAGAGGTTTTATTCTCTATTAGGTATCTTTATTGCGCCACTGTAGCTAAGAGAACAGTTCATTTTTGCAAGAAGTTCTGCCGCAGATATGGCCCACTGAAACTTTTTATGTTTCCTATCCTGAAAAATTGGCTCTCTAAAACAATTGACGTCCACGGCGAAATTATTGACAAAACAGCACCTATTTTGAGGATCTTCCAAAAGCTTGATTGAAAAATTTGAAATAACGCAGACCGAAGTAATTAAAAACTTATTATGCCAAAAATAAGAGAAGTGGATCCAAAATAATGCTTTTCCTATTGTTTTAGACCTATTTATTGAGTATCAATGACTGAAGTCCTGCGTTGATAAAACGAATGCAGAGAACAAAGGTTCGCGCCATTCGATGTAGGTTCAAATAGCGCTGTCAATTAACGTAAGAAGGAGACTGCCACTGCTACCAGATCAGTGATCACAGATTCGAAATGAAGCTTCCCAATTCTGTTTGAAACCTTTATGTTTGTCGCGGTTAGGGTTTGATACTGTGTCCCGTCATACGAGATGCGTTTATGTGGCGTTGCATCCTGTGATGCGCGTAACAACAACCATTGAATTAGTTCACGCTGTTGAGACCCGACTCTCTGCAAATGTTATCAAGAGCACCGGACAATGCTGGAACAGCAATAACTAAATGAATTAATACTTAATTTTTATTAATTTGTAAAAAATAGTATTGGACTATTTTTAAGTCACATGGAAAAGTTTTCAATAACTATGGAATTTGGAATTAAATTTTAAAACTCAAATTCATTTATAGAATATGTCTCAAATTGCTATTTCATTCGTACATGTTTCGCGTTTGGCAATCCCGTAAGGCTTGGATTTTCCGGATAAAAAATTTATATCCTAATGTACACATATCGTGTTAGTAATTTCTTGCACCTATTTCACGAATTTCAATTGATTTTACAGTGTTGAAAATTCAATGACTACTTTAAAGGAAATAAATAAAAACGAAATAGATATTTATGGGAGCTGTATTACTTGGGGACGCAGGCAATACCTGCGAGGGATGTTCTCTCGCAGAAAGAACCTTGTAGGAGAGATACGAAGGGGCTACTTTTGTGGATGCCTTTTCCTCTCCGTTTTTGAACTAAGGTTCCCACAAGCCGAGGCACCTCGGCCTGTTCTGAGAGGTGTATGTTCCTGGGTCACAAACCTTGGGCATACGGTAAGAGTTGTCCGATATTCCCATTGGAATAGTCGGCCAGCTGCCTCCTAAACTGGTCGGAATGCTGCGTCCCCACAGAAAACTCCTCTCCCGCTATCGGAAGGGCGTGGGACAAGTACCCAATGCCCGACCTAACTGATGCAGGTTTTTCTAGGGTTTTCCCTGCATTTCTTTAGGCGAATGCCGGGTAGGATCCTTAAAATATAGCCCGGGGGCCCTAGTTAACCCTTGGATACCTTCCTCTACCCTTCCGCATCCCCCGTTTTAAATCCCTTCCTATGCTATTAAAGAGGAGTTGCCCAACGTGGATTACCCTCATGTAGCCTGTTGCCATAAAAAAAAAATTATGAGAGCTATAAATTGTATTTGGTGAAAAATTATTGGAAAGATTGTATTGCAAAATAAAAGATCATATGTCGCAGTATACAGTGAATAATATTCGTCAATAATGTACTTATCGGAAAAATAACTTTAAACTGTTAGAAATATACAAAATTCGTTAAACATATTGGAATTTAAATTGAAATGATTGTGTCAGATTGTGATAATAAAATGAGCACTTTGGCGTTAACTATATTTGTGATTAAGTGGTTGTATACACATGTTCGAATGGAATTCGATACACGCGTAAAACATTGACGGCTATAGTTTCAGTTGAAACAGAGATAAATAACACTGATCTTTTTTCGGTTATTTTCAAATGAATAGGCGTAATTAGAAGGTTTTTTTGCGTATTTTTCAAAAACATAACGTATTAAATTAAGCTGATGCTTGCATCCTGTAGAATTTTCGTCACAAACTCTAGTCCCACTCGAATATAAATTCCTGAAATATGTATTGATTATATGTTATGTTGACTTCAACTAAACCCTTTTCAGGGTCTATGTAATCCAAATAGGGTTGTCCAATAACAAAGGTCAAATAATGTACGTAGAAGATGAAATGATGTGAAAAATGAGTCCCAATAAATCAGTACTACGTACAAGAAACCTTTATAATGTGAAATTCGGAACAAATAAACTTCAATAGGTACGATAAGGTTATATTGTCAATATGAATGATAATCGACTGCTCGAAAATTTTCTTCAAAACATCTTATCAATTATTAACGAAACGTCTCTACTTAATTTTTAATATTGAAACAAATACCAATCCAAAACTGTAGGAATAATTTATAAAGTGAATGTTGTCACTAATAAGCACGTCGGTTTTTAATTAATTGAAATCGATCTATTCACAGTCACAATTATTGACCTTTTTGAGATTATATAGAATTAATTACAAGAAAGTGCTTGTAGTTGCTAAAACATTTAATACTTCGGATTATATATCAAATGCGGATAACAAAATCAATACCACTTGAAAAGGTGATTAAAAATATCTCGGATAAATTCAATGTTAATGTCAAAGAAATATCGCTTCTCGACTTTCTCCAACAGGGAAATTTGCATGTAAATTCAACACTCATTATGTTCTTATGTTCACTTATCATATAAATTTGCAAACAATAACCCAGAAGAAGATTCGTCGTTTTAATAATTACTACAAAACGCATCGAATGTTCATAATTCTATTTTAGTTAAACCGGTTATGCATACCGAAATAATTAACGTCATAAGAAAGTTAAAATGTTCGCAATCGGTGGATATAAATCTGAAATACCAAACACTAGTTATCAGTATCGAAAGGTGTAATGGAAGGAAGAAAGAATATTCAATATAGAAATAAAATAAATATCTTTGAATGTACTCTAATAGAAAAGCATGAAGAATCACGTATTGTATTAGCAACGAATAATAAATATTTAAATGACTCTATATACTTCCAAGAATTTAAATATAGATTCACCGATCAATAGCTTATCTATATAATAAAAAAGGATGTATATTTGTATCTATGTATGTATGTATGTATTTACGTTAATTTCTATACAAATTTAAAAGCGTGGATAGATTGCAACAAAAATTGGTACACAAATTCTTCAAAACACGAGAAACGGTACTGTGAGGGTGAGAAACGCCTAGCATACATGTGGAAAGAATTATAATTAAAAACCGTGATAATTAAATATTAAATTACTGCGCGCCAAGAGACAATGACGTCACGCGAGAGAAAGACGTTACTACGCAACGAACAAAAGAAATATCTCCTTTATTAGGAATGAAATAAAGCAGAAATATTTCTTTTAATAAAAAGTATAATTTTATACAGCAATATTCCATCGAATGATAATAAAGAAGAATACGAATTACTTTACCATCATTGGGGAAAATATAAGTTAATTTTCGCGCTGTATTAGTTGTGAGTCTAGCTAACAATTTCATCAATGTAATATTTCGTAATGTATGAAGACTGAGTGACGATTATATCCTGAAATACTCGAGGAATATATTTAAGTATTGAATTAAATACTTTTTCGAGTTTATATAAATAAGTAAACGAGCAACGCCGGGCACCTAGCTAGTTTTGTAATAAAAAACACCACCGATCGCCGATTTAATTCTTATATGCCTCAAATCTGGATGAGAAGAACACTGCTACGTAACGTAATATTTGATTGAAAATGTTCTAGGGGAACAATCATCCAACTCTGACTGAAAACCAATTAAATCTTTATGAGAAATTACCCATCAAAACTTTATTCCCTACTGAGCAAGAAAGTTAAAATTTATGAAGCAATTAGATGAATAAATTTAATAAACGGAGCGGTTTATTTAGATAACTTCTTCTTTTCTGCCTCACTGAAATATGATCTGTCAGTAGTTATTTTATATTAATGCTAACAAATATCAGTTGAAAACTATTCAAAGCAACCGAAGTATCATAACAATTATGAATTCAGTTACATTTGTAGCATATTAGAATAACGCCTTCAGAATCTCCAACATGGTTTCATCATAAGAAATATATGGCATATTATAAATGAATTATTAATAAAAGTAGCATGAACAAACTCATTCTCTTAAAAAGAACCTCGTATAGGTAATTAACTATCAATAGTATTTGGCATTTAAGTTTGGAAATATTCATTTTTATTATCAAATTATTCAGAATATTTCCTCTTCTTTATTTTTAATTACACGTTGCTAACTAAATAGTTTGCTGTCTATAATAACTGTCATATATAAATAAATGAAGAGAAATTCTTTCAGCCATTCCTGTGGTATTTATTAATAAGGCAATGTACGTTCTTTATAATGAAAATCAAATGCATATTTCAAAATTATAAACCCGGTAATAATCTAAATTACTAATATTAATTTTGAAATATATATATATATATATATATATATATATATATATATATACTGCACGAACGTACAATAGATTTAAAAAATGTCTAAAAGTGTAAGATATTCAAATTTATTTAAAAAAGTGTTTCATGATATACATAAATTAATACCTCCTTTTATTACGTCAAGATCAAATTAATCTATCAAAATTAATATAAGCATGAATAAAAATATAATATTCATGAATTTATTTATTTAATTTCTACGGAAAATCGATGCGTTAAATATTCGGAATGCATCCAAAACAAATAATTTTTAATATTTGAATTTCTCTTGTAGCAGGTTTTGTAAATTTCGTGAAGACAAAGACGTAGTAGTCAGACTCGTAAGAAAATGTTTACCTGTCAAACAGCGTAAATTTATAGCTTTGGGAGAAGCAGTGAAATAATGCGTTAGAAGGATGAGGTGGCGGCCGATTTTTTATGAAACCCAGCTGTTGTGTGCAAAGTACTGCAATAAGCTTATATCCTGGAAACGTAATTAATTTCTGTTTTTGCGGAACATTTTGTTCTTATCGGATGAAGTGGAAGTTGAAATTATTAATCTTGGAACAGTCTCCCACAGTTACGTTTTAAGGCTTGTTGGATGACAAACAAGTTCATCGACTTGAAATGTTAATCCTGCAGCTGCCTTATCCAGATCAGGATTGAATGAATCTAAACATCGAACACGAATGTTGTACTACTGTTGGCTGCCCAAAACTGATTGAAACGTGAATGACTTCTCTGGACCACGGGAGCACGCGACAACGCATATCATACGCCGTCCGTCATACGCATGTGTTAACAATTAGAAAACATCAACCACCAAATTATTTCGTGAGCGAACACATACGTTGTTAGAAAATTGTTCTTTTTGGAGGGAAAATCACGTCAAATTAATATGTATATATACGCGCATGTATTGGAATATGTACTAACAGAAAACATTAAAATTGATTACTGAATTAAAAATAAGTTTCCCTGGGCACCAGTAGATTTAATCTACATCTTTATATAGTAAAATGGTTTTAATTCCGGCATATGTAATTACAAAATGAGATTCATTCTATCCCACGTAGAAATGATAAACAAAACACAAAACCGCTAAATTTGTTGTGTATGAAATGCATAATGAAATTATTTTAATAGCTTTTGGATAAATGGGGCGTATTACGGATTTTTGAAAAGTCCTTATTACCACATGCCAGCGTGACAATACCACCCTGGGGGTAATAATGTAACCATCCACGTTGAGGGTCCAGCGTTGCTTGGTTCCACCCAGTCGGTAGATTCTGCATGGCGACGCTCAAACACGTAAAGTGGACTCGTGCGTAAACCAAACGGAAATCTATGACTTAAAGTACAACTCTAAACCTGCAAAAGTGAACCAAAACTAACTGCTCGTTGACACGTTATCTCTTATGTTTGACCCGCGTGTCTCTGGTCGTATGAAAAGTGATATAACCTCAAAATATCATTTTTCTGAAGTATAAAAAATTAGGCCAATCAAAAACTCTGATGATTGGTCGTATTTATCAACTATACAAATGTACAAAAAATATAATTATAACAGTTTTTCCTCTGACGCCCAACAATTCGTGATTGCTAAGTATTATATATCTTAGAATAAAACTTGATTAAATGTGGAATTATTTATTTTCTCGATACCTCAAGATTACAGTTATAATTATTATCCAGCAAAACCAGGAGGGAGACGGATATTATAACAAAATTAATAATAATTTATAATTGAGTCTATTTAATTAATTAACGTTCATATTTAAATAAAAGTTGTTTAATCATTTATCCATCCAAGTTTAATTTATATAAAAATTTTTAATTACAGACATGGATTAAAAATTATATAAATCTATTTAAGGAAAATGTTTCGTGTTCTATACCATAAATATTTATAACTTAAAATCCCAGTGGAGTGTCTATGGTTATTCTACTCTATTTTAAGCGTGATATAATTTTGCCAGTACGGCAATGCATGCGCATGTAGATGGGGTAACCTACAGCGACCTCCAGACACCAATAACCTCCCGTGGCAGCTAAAGCACCAGGCTCTTTCTCATAACCGCGAAATTATCGGGGAGCTCAATGGAGATACCTTAGTTTCCATATTTGCTTAAGCGAGCCAATTTCTGTCGTTTATGTTCACCTGCTTCTTCGTTTGGCGTATACAAATATTACTGGAGAATATTATTTGAACCGGAGAGGCACAAGCGAATTCAAATCTCCCTTTAGTTATGATTGTTATATTATCATGTTTGTAATATGCGTCATGTTTATTGCGGTACAAGTAAAGTTTGCACGATTTTAATTCACTTATAAAATGTTGTGTAATTGCCTGCTGGAAGCAGTTTCGGATTACGCACTTTAATTTGGCAGGCTAAGTCAGAAAATATAATACAATTAGATTGATATGAGCTTTGTACAACGAAAAAATAATTTTATTTTCTGAAAGTATTTACAGACAGAAATATTTAGATATCTACTTTCATTTCTCAAAATCAGTTAATTTTCAAATCAACGTTATTTTACCTTTAAAATCGACTGTTTCACGGGTTTGTATATTTTCTGCAACAATTCTATAGCCGTCTCATTTCTAAATGATAGCTTATTTGGGAACATAGTCACTTTTCTTAACCTTGGATTCAAAATTATTTGGTTTTACCTCACTGAACAAATTTTGTGTTTAATATTTAAATTGAATATCGGATGGGTATTATTCGTTAATTTAAACAAATTAGATATTTAATTTAAACATTACAAAGCTAAATAGCAGTGACTCCTAGTATTCTTACATTACGCCAAATAATACTAAAAAAAAATAAAAACCTATATGTAATTCAAAATATAAGCATAATATAAGCAGATATAAATATTTTTTATTTGATGATTAGTTTTAGCTCAATGAGAATTCTAAACGGTTATTATAGAGACTTCGGTAATAATTTTAATAAATCTTCTTTTAGGGAATGTCAAATTGGTTAAAATCTTTCAGTGAAGATTTGCATTCAGTAGCTTCACGAAGCTTGAATTTCAAGGCGAGAAAATTGTATTATGCTCGGTATTAGCTGCAAAAATTTCGGTGGATTTCAATTCGTTAATCTACGTTGTGTTTATTCGCGTTGTAAATTGTATTTGACAGGAAATTTATGACGACATTTAGATTCCAAACAAAATAGCACATGTTTTAAATTCGATACAGTGAACTGTTGAAAATTATTGCGTACTTATCGGGTGAATAATTGTAATCATGACATAGGCAACCTGTAAAGCAATTTGTAGCTTTGTTGGTTCGTAATATGTTTATATTCATTTCAATAGGTTTTTGAGTAATTTAATTCCCTCCAATCACCGTAATGCACACAGTAAAATTTGTTTTAGAAGCGGACGACGTGCTGTCAACAAGAGGTTAATTTTATAATATGAACGAAATAATTAGTGCGCAATACCACATAACTTTTCAAAGATTTTTTAGTCTACATTGAAATCTTTTATTAAAAATTAAACAACGGATGAATATAGCTTCCTTGTCAAATAAATTATTTAGAAAACCAGTGATTGTTATAAGGTTATTTACTACAACATTGTTTTATTAACTGGTCGCGTCGACTACGAGGTCAGTGGTTATCCAAACATAATTTATGAAGAATACTTATTTCCATAAGATTTGTTGTGATACATTATTCGTTCAAATAATAAACATAGAAATAAGCAGTTTAAAAAGTTTGTTTAACATGACGTTGAATGAGAACAACAGCTAATATTGTAATTATTATTTTACTTTCAAATAATGATACACAATTTTATGTTCGTAGGATATTATTCTTTTTTACCAATAGAGATGTGAATTTCTTTCATTTTAGACAGTAAGAGTCCGCATTTGTAAGCCATTTAGCATTTTATTATATTTTTTTTTTCGTTTTAGCCCTAGTGAAGTAATAATCCCTATGAATAACTTCACAGTGTTTTTAGTTTTAGATTCGATTCTTGTATGGTTATAATTACCTGGTTATCGAATCCGTCAATCTTTTTTATTTTATTTCTCCTTCTTCTGAGACTTTTACAATTCCACTGTACTGTTCTCAAACTCCTTTATTATTAGGAACAGGCATCTTCTTCTGAAGGTAACTCGCTCACTTGTTTTTTTAACAAATTTCACGAGCCTTGTTATTTTTTGTCGTTTTATAATTTACGTGTGAGTAACATGATAACAATATATTTATGAATTATACTACCACATTGTTTCACTAATGATCTACGACTCCCTGGTGAAGAGACTTAATAAACGTTTGTCAGCTATTTCTATGACTTTTCTTCTGACTTTAGACTTGAAGACGGTGACAGTGTAAGCTGTTGTTCTTCTATTCGCTATCAAGAATAAGAAATGTCATTGTGAAATTCCAACGAGCACTCATCGAAAAACGCGAGCACAGACACACGTTTATGGAAAATTTCATTAGAGAAAGTTCCCGTGAAGTCACTTTGTTACTGAAATATTCGTCTCTAAACGTTCTAGTTCTCATTGCCTTTTCCTTTCTGAAACATACTTCTAACGTAAAAATTGCTGTTAAATTCTATAGCCATTAAAAATATTATTATTCAACCACAAATCCTAACTGGCCAAAGAGCCGAGTTTGTTGGTATTTTCGCAAAAATATACAGAAAAGTGAATTTTGTTCTTATTAATCAAGCATTACTATTTAAATTAAGGAGAAAAATACCTTATATTTCTTTAAATTCACCGAAAATCTTCAAGAAATTTAATAAATGTCAGAAATCTGTATTACTCAATTTAGATTTCCGCATTCTGGTAAACGTCGAAATTGCTGGAAGTATAGTTTAAAATGAATAATTAAATACTGATGCAGCCAAAAACAGACAAAATTAAGTGATGAAAATTAATTACATATAAGTTTGACTATTTTTGGTTATAGAATTATTTAAGTGTTAATTTAAAGTTCTAATGTCTTTTTCATCTCAATTATTCACTTCGGTATTGAAAAGCAATTAAATTGAACCGTAAGTACAGGTATATATATATATATATATATATATATAATAATATATTTCAGCAGCGAACGTCACAATTTCTACTACAACCCTAAACCACAAATCGTTATTTTCGAGTGATCCATAGAGTTTTTTTTGTTTTTTTTAAAAAAAAATTACGTTTCTCCATACAGCGCCTGAGTATAGTTTAAGGTTTCATCTCGGTGACAAGAGCTTATAGTCAATCAATCCAATTAGGCGCCGTTATATTCCTTCTCAAAGAATCCCCGAGTCAAACGTTAACTATTCATCTAAGGTTACCAAAGTACTGAGCTGGGAAAGTAATCTTGGATTTCAACGCCTCAAAGTTCTTGGTCGACCGAAACTTTGAGCAGAACGCGGCTTGTTCACAGTTGCTTACCTTACAAACTTCAATACATGAACCAATACTCCATCAACACACGTTTAATATCCTATATTTTATCTATTTTTTCCGTAATACGTTGGGAACATTTTAGCATCTATCAATGGCATACATATTACCTCATCTTTATAATTTAAAATTCATCAAAGTAAATAATTCGTTCTACATAATTTTATTTGGTAAGACGAATGATGAGATATTTATTTTATAAAAATTATCAATATCATACAGAATAATTTGTTTCAATGTTTTTTATAGTCCATTATCCGGAATGAAAACAATGTGCACAATTATTAGCGTTATGGTAATATTTTTACACACAGATTTGTATAAGATGACTCGGGTCTATATCCTGACTAACAATGTACTTATAACTTGTATAACTTGTATTAATACCAAGTTTTTTTTATTAAATATTTATTGTTACTTCATGGCTCTATAGGATTATTTTACAACTATATTTTCGTCTAATATGGAATAGAATTATTTATTTAGACTATTCATTTCAGGTTCCGTGTATAAAATAGGTTTACTGAAAATTGAGTTTTAATTACTTACAATACTGAAAGGTAATTTAAGAGAGCTTGAAAGTTATTTAACACTTCAGAGAGAAACCGTTCAGAATAGCGAACAAAAGTGCCAGTCCATGTAACTAATATAATTTATTTTAAAATTAGGCATTTAGTCTAAATTGTAGGCTGTAATTTAATACAAGCCAAGTCGTTTAAAATTATTTTAAAAATTCTCACTTTTCGAAATCACAGAAAGAACGTCACAAAATAATTATTTTTATTAAATTTCTATTCGAAAGTACGATAAAATCTAACATATATGTAATAAGCATACATTTCAATAACTTCCGTTCGTCTACAGCTGATAGGAATCGTGATGAACAGGCACTTGGTCAGAGAGACGAGATTGAATCGTTACATTTCGTTGGTAAAACAAAGCGCGTTACTGGGTGAAGAAGACGTCGCTGTTTACAAACATTGGCGGAAGCGACTGCAAGCGTCGCGGCGGTGGAGGGGAGCGCCGTGCCACCTGGCGGGGCGGCATCGATTGCGGGCGTCAGTAGCAGTAGCGGCGCAAGGGCCGCACGATGCGGAGCGAGGGCAGTGCGCCGAACAAGCCCTGCGCGCGACCGAGACAGGCCCGGCGCTGCCTCTGGCTGGGAGCGGCGCTCCTGCTGCTGCTGCCGCCCCCGGGGGCCGCCGCGCTCTCCGTGGGCGCAGGCACGGACCCGGCGCCGGGCCGCTCACCAGGGCCGCCCCATACCCCGCAGTGGTGCGACGACGCGGGCGGCAGCGGCGAGGAACAGGCGCCCGATGGCCGGCTCGCCCTCCAGCTCAGCCACCCGCTGTTCGCCACCTCCAGAGGCCTCCTTCCGGGACTCTCATACACAGGTGAGCTTCACCAACGATATTCAGAAACTAACTGTTTTTCTCAACAGGAATGACGAGGACTTCAAAGAATCTGAGTTTTATAACCAATTCCGATTCACTATAGGCTACAAGCGAATAGTTTATTATACATGATTATTAGTTTTCACATTCACGTAAATTTTCTATACAAAATTTGAAAGTACATTTAATTAACATTAATATGTCTTCATTTTGTGGTTATTTATACTTCACGTGTATTTCCTGTACGTAAAACTAATTCAATGGATGAATCTTTTTTAAAAGGCTTGTCTTATTTAATTCGGATAGGAAGCGACAAAAATAATAATGACTAGAAAATCCAAATAGTATGTAATCTCGTACCGAAAGTCATAATGACTACCTACGGCCTTTGTTCTGAATAATATTAAACTGATGTGAAATCGTAAAATGAAAGACAACACATAAAACAATCTACTAAAATTGTCTGCGACATTTTCCTCACAAATTGAGTTTCGTTTCATTTGTTCGGTTCACTATGTCATTTTATGTTAATTGTCTTGTTAGTGCATAACTACGAAAATTTTTGAGAAAAAACACCAGATTGGTTGCCGGATCTCGAAAATTCGAACCAAGCCTTTTCTTTAATCCCCGGATTCGAATAAGTTCCAAAGCGGGTATTGTAAATTTTGTTAAATATCACTAAATGTTCTGGTAAATAGTGAACTACCCGAAAGTTCCGATAAAATATTTTAATGGGAATTGTTACTATAATGAATTAAGAGCCCGCGTGAAGACAAAAGAATTGAAACATGTTTTCCGTATTACTGGCATGCCAAAATTTCTGTTGACAGTATTTATTTTTATATAATAATTGGAAATATTATTTTTACGCACCTTATTGTACGTAATGTCAGCTTCCTGATAAATATAATGTTTGAAAATTTTTTTCCTCTTATCTGAAAATATTTTTTCCCGTGAAAATATTAATTAAAATATGTTTTTCCCAACACAAAAGTTTTCCTTCGCTCTTAAATATATATCAAGCGAAACGTTGTATCTCACGTTTTTTTTTTTCAATCCTTTTAATTCAAAACTCATCTCTGCCGTAATTAACTTCTAGTTTCAAATAATTACATGACTGCACGTAATAAGTTGAACTAGACATTGTTTTATAAATATAAAAAATAATTATTTGTGAACTAGAAGTCACGAATTGCATTACTGTAAAAACTTCGTCGCCAGTTATTTTGTTTATTCAGATTACTAAATATTATCTTTCTTCTTTGTCTAAAATAGAAAATTTACTTTGTTAACTGTACTTATGGTATTTTACTATTCAAGCTATAAAGCTGTTGAATTCATAATTATAATTTTATACTTCAGTTTTTCGCAAAATGAGGACATTCCCTGAGTTTGCGTTGTAAAATTAATAGTGTAGTTAATACTTTATTAGTATCAGTGCAAACTGTATTATATATTTAATATTTGAAATTTGTCAATGTCCATTACAGGTTTACGGTCGCGTGTCTTTGTTGTGCGCCATTTTTATTGCTCGTTCACAGAAAATCCTATTTTCCTATGGATAAGATTTGTAACATCCACTGTGTGTGCTTCTCGCTGGTAAATTCTAACGAGTTTAAAGCCAGCGAAAAAGTTTTATCGACATTATTTTTTATCGGCGTAGTTTCCCGTTATCAAAGAGAGTCCAGCGCTGCTTGCGCATTCATGCAAATTAAATGGATTTTCAGATCTTCGGAGCGGGTTATTAAGCAAACAGATAGCTTGCACATATTAAAACGATGAAACTCAATGTCTTTAATAGACCCCTCGTAATTTATGCAACTATATTTCACATAAACTTTGTACTATTTTTTTACGTATATCCACATTTTATTTTATATTTTCCTGCGAATGGATTACGGAACTCCAAATGGGGAGGGATAATCAGAAAATGAATGTAACTATATTTTCTTCGTAAATCCCGAAAACAATCATTGTTTTGCACTGAAAACAACATTTTATGCAACAAAATATTCGAGGGTGCGGGAAAACATCTATGAATCACTAAAGAATAAAAAAATTGGAATAGCTCATCATTTAAAATAAATTTATTTTGAACTAAATTTCCAATATTTTATTGGCATTCATACTGATTTTAAACTGAAATTAAGCGTTTAGTTTATTTTAGGGGCAAGAAAAATATAATGACTTTAAAGTAAATTGAATATATACACAAATTTGTAAATATTTACTTTTGTTTTAAATATCTATACATCCTGAAGTAATTTAATTGGTCTTCTGTAATACACACATTTCATTAAAAAAATTGTTTTTTCAAAATTTATTTTTCACAGTTCCATAAAGATTTACATGCGGTTTTGATTGTGCTAAAATTGTACTACATTTCATTAACTTTAATGAAAAAAATTGTCGGCCCCTATTTGATAGATAAATTTTACACTAGGATCTATGTATATATAACAGTCAACGACTTGCGGACAAAAAGAACGATTGTGGAAACAAAATTTTGTTAAACGTTTCACTGCAATATCGATCCAAAGACCAAACGGTGAAGGAAAATATTTACTTTGTGACAGTAAATCAAGTCTCTCCGGTCCACTAAAAGCATCGTGTAAGCACTTCATTATAAATTTCTGCTCACTTCAAACGTATTTGACTAAAGCTAATTTAATAGAATGTGAAATGAGGACACGTATTGTCCATTATAATCCATAGTAATAGTAAATATAATTAATAAACAAAAAATTGTCAATTTGTCAGAAAAAATTGTTTATTAATTAACCAAAAAAATAATTACAATACGATGCTTCGCCTAGCACTTTGGGAGTTTCTCAGTAATATAAAGTTTTGAATTAAAATTAAAATTTGTATAGTAATTATTTTTTGTTTTGGTTAGTTAATATAATTTTTTTCTGACAAATTAGCTTTTTTGTTAATTTATTAAACGATATTTTTCAGATTATATTAAGTAGTAAATATTATGGTAAAAATATTTTAACGAGCAACAATTAGATACCATAAAATAATCAAAATCGATCTCTCTATATCGTATTTCAAGGAACAATTTGTGTGACGATCGAAAGGGTTTTTCCTTTAGTTGTTCCACGTTTCATTGGATAACACCATGAGAAGACTGCTGGGAATCCCCACAATAACTCTTTTTATTGGAATACAACTCGAGTGGACGTTAAGCTTTGTTTGCGAAAGCGGCCGCAAAATGACAATAGTCCATTCTATTTCTACATCAATGGTCCCAGAAAAATTAGCAGAGGAATAAATGTTGCTGTTCTTTTAATATTTTCGTTTATTTGTTATTTATAATCGTCGTGCGCGGTATGGGAATATATTGGATTATTTTTATTTACTATAGTTGATACCTTTCTATGGAGTAACGCTGCAAATTATGCTTCTTCAAATGTCTCCACATTATTGATTCTTTTGGGTTCTATAAAAAATGAATTCGTTGCTCTACTGTTTTTTCAATGGACCTTTATTAACATTGTTATAATTTTACTAAACAATACAAAATACTTGACTAGCTCAGAAGGACGATTGATGATTATCGTTCTTCGTACCATTTATTCAGGACACAAATTATATACTGGTTTATTTTTAAATATGTAAAATATTCTAATAAAACAAACACGATATTTCATCCCTAGTTTTTTTATACCTCTTCAGATGTAAATTTAACTTTTAAGTGATAAATTCAGATTAATTAATTAGACTAAATATAGATGTTCATCAATTCCTAAGGTGCGACTTGCTCGTACGTTGAATGAAAAATGGGATTTCGGCCACAACGTGTGTGCAAATCGCACCTTAGAAATTTATGTTCACCTATATTTCATGTATTTATCATTTAATTTAAATTTACATCGGAAGTTGTCTCAGAAAGTTAGGGATGAAAGGTCGTGTTTGTTTTATTGTAATTTTTAAAAAATTTCTTAATAAATTTCTGATTAATAGGCTGATAAAATAGCCAAAATTAAATGATGATGTAAATAGCACACAACATTTCTGGCATCTTGTCCCTTTCGACAGTTGATTAGAATAAACTAGAGATACATGAGCCACACTGATCAATTACAGTCACCTGACGCAAGACTAAAAGATTCCAGAAACGTCGTTTGACGTTATCATCACTTAAATCTATCTGTATTTGGCTATTTAATTAATTACTGATGTGTTTTCATTTATTCAAAGATATCAGAGATATATAATTGACATATACTGGTTTTATTATTTTTTAATCTACAATTGGGCAAATAGTCCAGTGGCAGATACACGATAACATTATTTACTATCTAGCTTAGACTAACAATAATAAAATATTGTTGTCTGGAAAAAAAGAAGGAAAAAAATAAAAGAGCTTTTCTTTGATTGATTGATTTCAAAATTGGTGGCTCCATTTTATATTTTGAAGTAAATTATAGAAAACAAAAAATACTTTGTTGTATCACATTAAGTTATTTCCCGCTTCAGGACTTTCAAGCATTTCAGTTCATAAAATAACGGATATATAACGGAATTATTTCTGTATTTCAGAGGATGAAGTTTGACGCGGATCACAAAGTACAATACGGAATGTCAGTCCTCATGCACAATTCCATTGTCCGTTCTCAAAATATTTAATTAGCTAAAATACTGCTGTTTCAAAATTCGCAAGTGTGACGGGACTCCCGCGGCGTGTTTGTTAAAAACAAACAATAGCTGTTCCGGCAGTTTACTCTGAACCTAAACAGTTTAAATGAATGGCCAAAACAATGAACGAGAGGTCAGAATGGAGGTCCATTAGGGACAACTGGGAGGGGTACAAACTCGATCGTTTAAACTTAATCGTGAGTTGCGGTTTAGTCTGTCCGTTTCACTTGAGAGCACGAGAAACGAACCAATTGTTCAAATAATTTGAGTCTGAAACGTGTTCTAGGACGCGAAACTAACCGTCCTGATGAAGTCTGTTGACGTTTCGTCTGTAAATATATCACTTAAAACTTACCGAACAACTAATAAATATATTTCGATAAGAAGGGAAAACCTTCCCCTATTCCTCCCCGAATTCACACAAGAATTTTTTACTATTAAAACTGATTGTATTTCGAACCAAGATTTAATTAATTTATTTTACGGGGCTATATAAATTTTGGGGAAACAAACTGACGGTCATTTGTGAAATAAGACTAAAAAATTAATTAGACTGTGATTAATCTGTAAGCAATAAGCTATTATGTTAATATGATAGCATCTGACTCAAATTTATATCGATAATTAATTCGAATGTTTATCAACCGTGCCGTGTTTTCCAAACAGTAAACAAGAGTCATCATAAAATATAATTAATTGTGCTTGTAAACCGTCATTACAAGCTCGTCAGCCCGCGAACGCTCAGTGATTTGCACACAGGTGCTGCGAATCGAGCGATATTCGTTTATTATTCGATACAAATAGAGGACAGTTACATTGTTTGCAATAACAAGGATAATATATGGGTATTAAAATCGGCGCTTTATTCAGATAGAGATTCTCATAGGAAATTAATTTTATATTTCAAGATGGATTCTACGCATGCCACCACCTGCATTGTTCATCATTAAAATGTCTTCCATGTTTTCAATTATTATTTGCGTGAAAAAAAAATGGGGAAAAAAATATGTTCAACATCTCCAAGTTATAAAATTTCCGTTGTATATTACATAATTCTGAGGTAAAAATTCTTAAAACATCAGCTTTATACGTAAACTGAGATGCGGTACTACGAGAACAACCTACCTACTTAATTTTGTATTTAGAGCGGGTACTGTTTGTACTTTAAAGGTTGAACAAAACTTTTGTGAAGAGTCTTTATATTGAAGTTAGATCAAAGACGCACTCATTAAAGGGCCAGATCGGTAAAATCGTTAGCAAGGAGCAACAACCCTGAAATCAGACAGCCTGCGTTCTATTCCACTATTATCATACGATGTAATATATTTTAACATTTTAAATATTTTTGTATTGAAGAAGCTTTTCTTAAAGTCGCTTCATTGTAATGAGGACGGTTTAATGGTACTTCTTTTGCTTTTGTGTAGTTTGAACGACGTAACTAGGTACATTAAACTCACAAAAATTATCTAACGCAATTATAATTCTTTTTCTTGAATCTAATAAAATTTCGTACTGTAATTCCATAAATCTCAATACACAAATACTTTAATTACAAGAATACCCAAAAATTCCTCAGTAAATTTAATGTTTTTCATTTTCGACACGATATTGTAAAAAATCATCTATAATTGATATGACAATTCGTAAAACATATTTAATATAAGTTCAATCACATTGGTTTACCTGTCATTAAAAACATAATAGCTGATCTCGTCTCGTCAAGCTGATCCATATGATGTTCACAATTTTTCGTCAACTAGTAGAACCTTGTTTACTCTAACTCGGTAACTTGCAACAACCAATGGCATCATTTCTCTATTTTTACAATTTTGATATATTCTATAACATATTAATCTATTATTATTTTATCAACGAATTTCCTTTGACATAAATATTTTTAAATTATAAACTTTTACTTCCTAATTTTTCTACATAATTAGTTTTTAACCTAGAAAACTAAAATAATCTACTACAAATGGTTTTTCTTTAAATATTGTATGTATTTTACGCCGACCTGCAATTGTGTAGTGGTCAGCGTCATTGCCCTGCATCACAGAGGTCCCGGCTTCGAATCCCGGCGAGGGAATGGATGTTTGTGTGTGTCTGTCATTTTCAGAATAGTTACCAAACCCATTTCTGAGATCCCGCTGCCACACTCGCACGCAATGGATTCATCACTCTCATCATCATACCGGCGGAAATCACCACCAGCAATCATATCTCTAATACAGGATAATGGTTCCCCAAACAGAACCTTCCTCAAACAAATCTGACATTCACATATACTTTACTAAAAAATTATTTCAATGACAACACGTCGTTACATGGTGACCACAGATAATCGGTAGATGCTCATTAAATATTATAAATCTGACATTCACATATACTTTACTAAAAATGTATTTCAACGACAACACGTCGTCAAATGGTGACCACAGATAAACGGTAGATGCTCATTAAATATTATAAATATCGGGAAAGCTCTGATAAATTATTAATCCCGCTATCTGATGTATTCAGTAAGCAGCAAAAATTTTATTAATATGAATGAAAGTATAAAAATCGAAAAAATTTGCCCGTACCAGGAAACGAACACGGGCGGCAGCTCCACCAACTGAACTACCCGTGTCAACTCCAGATCCAATGCAAAATTCTTCAATGCATTAGACCTGGTGCAGCCTCACCTATATTTTACTACATCAAAATTCTTCAAAGGCCTAAATTTTAGGATGTCAAATGAATAACGGATTTTATATAGAAATTAATAAAGGGTTTCATATTTTTGAATTTTAGAATAGATGAAAACTTTCACAAATTCAAGCTATAAAGGTCAAGAAATTACATTGAATTAAAGTATCTGGATAGAAAAATCTAGACCGGACCAGGAATCGAACCCGGAACCTCCACTTACCGGGCGGAAGTTTTACCATCTAAGCTACCAGTGTTGACTTCAGATCTAATGAATGGAATAATTTCGCACCGCATATGGAGTCTAGACTGGTAGGTCAATTGGTAGAGCTACCGCCCGTTAAACGGAGGTCCCGGGTTCTATTATTGGAGCAGTAGAGATTTTATTTTATCCTGATACTTTAATTAAATTTACTATCAGGGCCTCTATGGCTTGAGGTTGTGAAAGCTTTCTCTATATTTTTGAATTTTAAAATTTTATTAATTTTAAATTATTCTTAGTGATTAGTTAATAAAACAATTTTTGTCTTATCGGCGCAACATGCTCAAAGTGAAGACTTTCTGAGTCATATTTTATTGCTTATTATGATTACTAATATTAAATATTAATAAAGTTCCAAAACAAAATTCTTCTCTGGATGTCTTATTTGTCATTTACGGCAGGAGTAATCCTGAACGACATTAAAATATTGCAATGATATACAGTATAAAAATGTTAATTTCGAAGGTTGGATGTAATTAAATTTTTTGTGCCCACAACAACGAGGAATTTCACTTAAAGTTCAGAGTCGCGGTGAATTTCAGTTGTTAATGCATCGGCATTATTCGCATCCTAAGTAACAGCTGCTGATACAAGGAGCTTCGTTCTCTAATTATATCGGCGGCAATTAGTTACTTTCGAGTGAGCCGCAGTCTGGTTGAAATTCATCTGCTAATTGCGGATTCTCGGCAACAAGTGATATTGGATTTCGCGAAACGTACGAACAAAACATTTTTATTGGTATCAGCGACAAGTTTTCTTTGGAAAATAAACTTCTTCGTCCTTTGTAAACTAATATCAGAGCGAGTTCCCTGAAATCAGATTTAGCTGAGATACGTCAACAGCTTTAAGAGTACTCCATTTCCTGTATAAGGCGTCGACGATTGGGAAATTGCATTAGCGTTACGGAAAGCCAGACCTAAGTTTATTTCCCAGTGTTCGCTCCGAACGTCGGCAACCCTCACGACTAAGTACTTTCAGCAACTACTGGACTCAATCGTTCAATTTAAGTAATTTACATGAACTGCTTCATTAACCAGCGTTTTAAAAGTTAAGCACTTACTGTTTCACGTTCACAACAATAGCGTTTTCATTAAGATTTAGCACTGCTCTTCCCTCGAATAGTATCTGCAGAAAATCTCCAAATAATAATTCAAACATGTGTTATCATAATGTACTAGCTGAATAACCGTGCGTCGCCAAATTGTTTCATAAAATATAGCGTCGCAAAATACCCTTGAGTTGCGTTCGCACTGTGCTAAAGCCTCTCCATAACCTTGTCACGATCGACGGTATTATATTATTTATCTAATAAATTTCATTACATATATATATATGTCGTTTTAAACATATATGTAGAGTGAATTGAATACCGGAGATCATTTACAATACGTTGCGAATTAAAGGGTTGGACGCATTATGCAATTTTAATATACGATGAAGTTTTAATTACAAATACATCGCATTTTAAAATGTTAATAACCCACAAAGATAACTTAAGAATATTGATTTTTTTCATGGTCAAAAACAATATTTGAAAAGAGATTAGATCTGGGGAATGTTGATATACAAGAACTTGGATAAGGTCATGATTAAGAGAAGTGAAGTACGAATTAAGCGGACGGTATATGCAGATATCCTTAGTAAAATTTGAAATTGGATAATGATTGTTGATGGTTTTAGTGTTAAAAATAGCCGCTATATGGGAGAGTATGTCTAACAAAATTAAATCAATAAAAAGTAAAATATTGAGATAACGGATCTGAAAAAATTAAATACAGATAAAAATAAATATTCGCACAAAAAAATATAAATAATAAGGTTAAATTTATACTTTAATATGATTAGGTGAATTAATCCATAGAGTAAACTATGTAAACGTGAAAATGTCTGAAGTTCTTCTAATGTACATTTTTCAACTGTAATAAATTATTATATATGTGACAGGCACGTTTCGGTTGATATGTGTGTTTGAAATTTTTGGTTTTATAAAAATGGTTTTATGGATGACTGGTTACAATAGCTGAAAGATCCTTTATAAAATGCACGTACGGGAAATAATTTTCTTTTTAAATCTGAGGACTTAGTTTTGGTTTTTAAGTTTTGTATAATAAATACTTATATAATAACATTAATTCATTTATGTGAGCAATAATTACACTAACGCTTATAGTCATTAAATGTTGTGTTCTGTTCCTACTGTTCCTGAGTTTGATTCAAACTTTCACGAAGACGTTTTGGAGGAGGATCATTACTCATTTTCACCTGTATGATATTATAAATTTAATTGATTATTTTGTATTCCCATTGGAATAGTCGGCCAGCTGCCTCCTAAACTGGTCGAGGCACGGAGAAGGGATGCTGCGTCCCCACAGCAAACTCGTCTCCCGCTATCGGAAGGGCGTGGGACAAGACCCAATGCCCGACCTACCTGATGCAGGTTTTTCTAGGGTTTACCCTGCATTTCTTTAGGCGAATGCCGGGTAGAATCCTTAAAATATAGCCCGGGGGTCGTAGTTAACCCTTGGCTACCTTCCTCTACCTTCAACATCCCCCCTTTCAAATCCATTCCTATGCTATTAAAGGTGAGTTACCACCATGTTGATTATCCTCATGTAGCCTGTTACCTAAAAAAATGTATTTTACAGTCTGAAATATAATTTCATACTTAATATAAATATGTATCGAGACGTAGTTTATACGAAATATAAAAGCGATTGGGGTTGAAATAGACTCATGTGGACACGGAGGACTATTTCCTGTAAATTTGACAATATTCTTCCACATTTGTTTTACAATATGTAAAATGGCCTGTAAGAATATTAAAGAATTGCCTACGATACCACAGAAATCGAGTATACATAACAAAATAATATTATAAACTAAACATAACATCTTAGATAGGTTGGCGAATATTCGGAACAAAGTCAGTTTAAAATAGAGAAATCGTACAGTTTAATATCCGTGGCTTTTCATTTCTGGCAACGAGTCTGTTGTGGACGCATAATTATGAATTTATTTACTATTCTCTTATGAATGGCCATTTAAAGTATTTAACAATATATTGGTAAATGATTCTTGATCGATAGTTCGATATGTATTTTTATAAGCAGAAGAAAATGATGTATTAATAATAATAATTTGTGCAATTACACGTGCACATTACATGACAAGTTAGTTAGTGTTACGGTAAATGTTTTCTGTATGGGAACAGATTAAGGTACGTGTAATGCCAATAATTTAGTGTATTATGAAACTAAAAAATTTCAGTTTGATAAGTGTTCTACGCCCATCTCATTTTTATTGACAAAATAATGTACTGTGACACATCTACGAAATATAAATTGAACATTCACTTTATGCTCTATTGAATACCAATTTACGTTCGTCATATAGACTTATTGCCGATATATCTATTACGTTTGCCTGTTACCTTTTTTATTAAATTCCGCGAAGCGTTACATTTGTTTTTATAGTTTGATATATTCTTGTAATTTTCATGTTTTGACTACTGTAGTTTCTATTTTGTATATGCATTTACAAAACTAAAATAGTTGAAGTAATGTTATGCTAAAAACAACTTTTATTGGAGAAGTTTACGCGACTCAAATCCTTGCAGTGACACAGTTGCGTTTTCCGTGAATTCCGCTTTACATTAATAATAAGACAGATAGGTAAATACAGACAGAATGAGTTATAATACAAAAACCACACAACGTTTCTGGGATCCTTGTCCCTACCTTGAGATTCTAAGAAGAGCATAAAGTGAGGTAATTTTTTTTTCATTCCACTTTAAATTGTTTTAAATTTTGAATTTTGAAAGAAGAATAATGTCAGTTACGTATAAAAAGGCCGCTGACATTTTTAAAATAATATTAGAATCAGACAAGTGCACAATGTTAGTCCAAGGAATTATTTTTCAAGTTATCGTAAGGTTTCTTACGTTTAGTCTGACAAACATATTCTCGTAATAAAAATTATCATTTTATAATATGGAATGAATAACTGGGGTTTGTATTCTCCGGGTTGGATCTTGTGAATTTTCATGCGTCCGTCAAATAACACGTAAATCCAAACTTCAATGTGGTGTTACATTGTAACTGAAGGATGAAAAGAACTTTCTACCAGTAATCTAAAAACAGAAATATTTCTCTTTACGTTATTAAGAAATGAAGGATAATGCTCGGTCAGTTTGTTTGTACTTGCTGAAAGTGCCCCTTGATTTGTACTTGTTGATAAGTTTGGTGGCACTCGTGTCTCACGAATGTTTGCTGTTCGCTGTCGCGGTCGCGTGACGACGATTGGAGTAGGTCGTGGGAACACGAGAAGTCAGCAGTCGCTAATGAAGTCGCTCGACGCACACAGATACCTGGATACACAGCGTAATTTGAGCTGGCTTGCCAAATACCGTTCCGAGGTATAATTTCTCAGCAAAGCCAGTCTGTTGTGGTGGTTGACTCAGCCCCCAGGCTCCCATTACAATGTTTACCTCGCAGACCGACCGCGTCGCAACACTGCGTGCGAAGACGAGCTCAGCAATGTTCACACTTGGGTTCATGAACAAAACACGAAACGAAATTCTTACCGCTTTTCACACAGATAAACCTACAAGAGATTTTATTGGGGTTGAGTAAATAAAATATTTTATTGCTCAAAGTGATCTGTCTAGCGTTTTCCTTCATAAAAATAATCATATAAATACACGTAAGACACAAAACTGCAATGAAAATGTTTGTCTTCGACTAGATGCAGTTAAACTAATTTACTGGAGCCGAATGAAATCGTGTAAGGTGTACAGGGTCATGTTGATATTTTTTATAGCGATTTCGTAATTTAACATCTGTGATATTTATTATATTAAAACAAATATATTTAAACTTAGGAACATTTCAACTCTCAGACACCTCAATACCATAGGAAGGATATCAAAATACTAAACAATATAAATGGTAAGAAACATTTAATCAATTCAACACTATTTTCATATATTCGGGCTATCTCGTGTTTGTGGAGCAAGATTCATGTCTTAACTTCTGATCTCACGGCGACCGTTAATAATAAGACGGAAAATCCTTCGTCGTAATCTTATAGCTTTATGGAATAGTAAAGGGTGTTTTGCTGGTCCTGGACCTCACTAGTGGGGTGAACAGGACCCATTGCTTCATCGCTGGATCAAGTGATCCTTAGAAGAAAGTAGCCCTGATACGTTAGGAGTGCTTGCCAAGAAATGTTGACAAAATTGGCCATCAGTCAGTGGAAAAAAATTGTTGCCGACAAATTCTCTAGAATTATTCTGAAAGTTGTCAACATTTCCAACCCCGTGAGAAAGCGACAGTATTTAGCCTTCAGCGACATAAAAAGATATCAAACTTGTTCCTGTCTCCGCAGGAGCTGGAACTCAAATGGCAACTCTTTGTCTCTCCACAGTATTCTAGTCTTTCCCACTTTCCCATCCCCCCCCCTCTCTCTCTCTCTTTGTCCCGTATAAATATTTCGAGTTCAAATAACTTCAGCCCAAAATAGACACCCTTTAAAGTATATTTTGCCAAATGGTGTTTATCCTAACAGTCTGAAAGCAAAAAAATATACGTAATAGTTGTTTCTACCCAAAAATATCTTCCCGGCGTTAAACCCTCACTACCTACACCAAGACTTCCAATGTTCGCAAGCAACATTTACCTGAATATACACATTCGTTTCACGATACTCTTTATTGCAATAATTTCCCAACTAACAATTTAACGTCAGTAAAATATAAAATAATTGAAGTTATATCGACCAAATAATGAGTGTTGCCTCGAATTCATATATAACATGACAGCCAAATAAATATAAGGGGCTCACTATTATAAAAAAAATCAGTCAATGCTTCTTCTTTAGGTAATTAGAGTACACTTTTTCAAATATAACTTTTTCCATGTGTACTGCCTGTTTCCTGTTCCGCGTTTTAATATCGATTTACAATATTCCTCTTTAAACCTACCCATCCATATTGGATCGATTCAGAGACAACGGAATTCCCGAAAATACTTTATTCAAATCCACCATTTTAATCAAACGTTAAACCAAAAATACGCCAGAGGGTTATTGGAATGGAATGAGGTCACACGTTACTGCAAACTTGCTACTTAAAAAATAACATATTAAAGTAATTAATATCAAGCTCATGCATTTTTTTATTCACAATTCCTCAGCTGTAAAGCTGTCCAAAGCTCAAGAATTCCAATAAGTTATTTTACTATGTGATGAAATATAACTATTATTAACTTTGAACGGATTGTAAAAGTTAATTGCACTATAAGAAGCATTATGTGAGACGATCGTCGACGCTATATAAAAGATATAATTGATGAGCATTAACTAAAGTATATCACATATTTGTAAAACATTTCGGCCGATTTGCAATTCCGAATCGTCATTTTACAGATGTAAATTGAAAATTATAACATAAACATCCATAAAAACAAATACTAGGAGGATATTTATTCCCAGCAGTTAGAATACGAATTAATACCAACTATGTCCAAAATAGTTATACCCTGCAAACTTCAAAATTTTATAATCTACAATATAAAAATTATTTATTTTGCATCAGTTCATTCATTCCATTTTAAGAATTTTTAATTTAAATTTTATTGATTGTTAAATTATTTATGGCTTATCTTTCGTATTTTAAGCTACTAAATAGTTAACCAGGACTCATTTTATGAAGAGAAACTCAATTTTATTTAAATTGAAACTCTAACCAGTAGGAACGTAGGGAACTTAAAGATGTAGTTTGAAATTATCCAGGGAACGTGTTGCATTTAATTATTTAGTTTCTTCAATGTTTCATTTTTAGAGCTGTATGTACTTGTGTAACGGAAATATATCATTTTTCTTACACCTTAAAATACTTTTGATTGTTTACTTAGAGATAAATGATCATCGGGTTAAAAGTGTTTACTTGATTTGGGCATATTTTGGAGTTAAAGAGAAGAAGAAGGTGTAGAGGGTAATTCACATAGTCGTCACTCCCCTCTTTTTGCTTAGGAAAGGTATTGAAAGAGGTGATGCGGAAAGGTTGAGCAAGGTAGACCCTGGGCCATAGTTTAAGGATCCTACCCGACAATTCATCTAAAAGTGATGCAGGGAAACTCCTAGAAAAACCTGCATCAGGTAGGTCGTGCATTTGCTACTTGTGCCACGCCCTTCCGATGGCGGGAGAGGGGATTTCTGAGGGGTCGCAGCATTCCCTTCTCCGTGCTTTGGCCAATTTAAGAGGCAGCGGGCCGACTATTCCAATAGGAATAGCGGACGACTCTTACGGCATGCCCAACGTCTGCAACCCCGGAACATACACCTCTCAAAACAGGCCAGGTGCCTCGGCTTGTAGGAACTGAAGTTCAAAAACCGGAGAGAGGAGAAGGCATCCCCAAAGGTAGCATCCTCCAGAGCTCTCTGGGAGGGTCCACCTACGAGAGAATACTCTCACAGGCTTCCTTGTTGGAGTTATAGAGACTAATAATCAAGTATTAAATTTAATTTCCAAATATTACTGAACGAAAAATCTAAATTATATTACTGTGCTCTTAATTATATTATCCCATATATATGTTACTGGCAAAGTTTGAAATTCGGCATTCTATAGAATACCTAGGCATTGAATATAATGCCGAAAACTAGCCGGCAATGTACGAAATAATTCCTTAATCACGCAATTCCTAGGCATTCTATAGAATTCCCAATGAGAAACCGGTAAAGTATGTAAAACATCTCCGATTCGTTTCGAATATCACGTTTCCGGTCAGTTGCAATTGGTGAGTCCCGTGGAAGCGGCCAAGGATTCGTCATATGTATGTGTAAAACAAAGTGCCAAAATATTAAATGTCTTTGAGTGAAAAATGTAATGAAATGTCATTGATGCCTACCATGTAACAACAGAAAGGCTAATTTCAATTTCTTAATTTTTTCACATGAATTTTTTCCTTAACAAGAAAGGCATAAATTTTGTTTTGTTAAACTTTCACTTTTCTTTACGTGTGTTGAATAATTTTTTTTTAATGCCACTCTTCATTATTGTTTCAGGCTATTTTACATTTTTGAGGAATGCACGTCATTTATATAATAGCCTTATCAGGGCTTTTTTCATACTTTGCCTAAATAGCATTTGTCATTCTACAGAATGATTTTCAGACATTTCGGGTAACATAAACAATAAATGAAAATTATTAATAATTCTTCAAACTAAATATTTAGTAGCAGAAACTGTCGGCATTGTCATCATAAACTCCCTCTCCAATAATAATTTATTTATAAAAATCCCAATTAGTCAATTTCATCTATAACAAACATTTGATTTCACCAGAAGTTTGTTTGGAACAAACTCCAAAGTATGGTGTTAATCAATTTTAAATTATAATAACCATGCAATGTGTTCAAAATATATTTAGTATGATGGAAAAAGTATATATTAACTCTTCAGGGAGTCCGGAGAGTGTAAATTAATATATTCCGCTGATAAAATTTTATCGTTCTACGAAAAATTAATTGTAAGAGTATAAATCGAATATTTGAGATTGTTATAAAATAAAATTGTTTCGGATAAGGAATATGGTGGTACTTCCAAAAGCTTCGTCAACCAAAAAAACTAGACTTGCGACTTATTTTAAAAGATAGGGCAATATAATCACTTCTAATTATTACTTAATTCGTTTGTGAAAATGCGGCAACTTTGCCTTCTTGATTTAATATTTGATGTTGTTTACTTTCGAAGTAAAGCCTGGACTCGTAAAATCTGCAGATAAGACGTACTTCAATGCCTCGTGTCAAAGCTTTGAATTTTAGGTGTTTTACTTTATTCTTGCATGCTGTATTTTGATTATCTCATTCGTATAGAAATGTTTCATTTTGTGAAACGGGTTTGAGTCTTTCTGTTGAAATAGCATTTCCCACTCTCCAGCTCTTGTAAGTGATGTTACATTTAAAGTTAAGCATTTGAACCACAAGCGCTAATGCCATTTACATAATATGAAAATTTTAAAATTCCTAAATGTAAAGCATATTTCCGCAACAAAATATTAAAATTGAAAAGTTTATTCTGTGAAATTTTAATTTTCTACTTTGAGCCTAAATTTTGTAATTTGTCGATGCAAATGGAAACGGTGCCAGTTTATTTCATTATAATTTTCACTTTTTAACGTTTTGAGAGGCGCATAATGTAAAGGTACTGCACTATAAAATAAATAATCATATGAAAACTTGCAATTCCAAGAACATTTGAGTTTATATATATATATATATATATATATATATATATATATATATATATATATATTGTAATGCCAATTAATTAAGCTATTAATTGTTTTTAAATAATAAATTGTTAGCGAATAAATGAATTGTAGCGGAATGAGCGAGCAAAGCAACAATGAGCGGCGAGTTCTGTTTCTATGTTGAGGAGTCGGAATGGCGATTACGCGCGCAAAAGTATAGTTAGTTTTCAGTCTACGGCGAGGAGCGAAAGAGAAAAGTCTACGGTCAGCCACGAGAGGAGAGACATTAAAAACAAATCATCACCGAGATACTTAGCAGTTCAATCCAAACCGATAAATAAATCAGTAAAAGTCTAAATTCTTCAAATCGTGAGTTCCTGTAAGCAAGCAGATAGTTGGACAGAGAGATGTTCTAACAACTAGCCAACGGTGAAGCATATAAAAAGATTGAACAATTTCGCGTTGACGGGAAAACGACATCCGATAGCTGGCCAATTAGAAGAGGATCATCCGAGTTTCCTGGGAGCTGAGTAATTGCATTTCGACTTCGTATGTATAGAATCTGTAAGGAAATTTAGAATCAGTGTAATAAAATTTGCATTTTTGTGTACTTTTGAAGCTACAAAAGAATGCTGGTACCAGTCGGACATTATATGAGTAACCAAAACTTTGATAATAATATTTGTAAACGGTAACTAAACGGGAAAAGTCAGATTTCGTTCACTTTTTATTTAGCTTTCTTTCATTTATCGACTTATTGTTTTTAGGTAAAACTTAAACTAAATTGTTGATCAGATTAGTTAATCATTTTCTCTGTTAATTATCATACCCAGTGAAGGCCATGAGAGAAGAGATATTAAATTTTGATTGTAATTGTTTTTAATATTTGGAAGCTACAAATTTCTAATAAATTATTTTGTTTGTTAAAAATTTGATTATCTTTTTCATTTAATTAACCCTATTTAAATTATTATTACAATGTATATATATAGTTTAATTTTGTTATCAGATTATTGTTTCCTCATTTGTATTTTATTTCTTACTTCTGTGGGATGGTATTGAAGTCAAAGTACTCAACATTACGTACCTTTCATATCTTCAACATCTAACTGAAGCTTTCAGTCAATTAATTTCTAAATTTATTGAACATTGGCCAATAGAGTAGAGATCTAATTCAATCCACATAAGTTACATAGGACTATAACTTTCACGTTTTTAAAAAATATAGCAAATGTTTAAAAGACTTATTATCTACCAAATGTCTCAAATATGTAGTGACATAAATTTAACCTACATTTGTATCCACATTTGTTAATTACGCGTAAATGCACCAACTCAGGTATATTCTGTTTCTCTTACGCATTTTTTAATGTTTCGTAGTATGCAAATTTAGTCGCATTTACTTGGGCTTTGGCAATGTCGTGCATACATGGACTATTTGTATGCAACGACCGTATCGAAACCAGCGCGCCCTAATAGCAATGTGTCAGCTGAAAATGATGTGTATTCCAGCCCCCAAATGGCTCCCTGATGTTACCGTGGTGCGGAGAGTCAGAATATGCTAACAAATAGTATCATAACTGATTCGAAGAGACATTCTTGCAAGTGTGAGACGGCAACGACGGGAAGCATGATTTTAGAATACTATTCACTGGTTTATTTATGGCACAGACGAGACAGATATAAAATTTATTTTACTATAACTTGATTAATTAAACCTAACTTTACAATAGATAACATTTAGGACTAGTTTGCTATTATTATTTGCCGCTTTATATCGTCACAATATACAGGAAATATGTTGGGTAAAAGTTGATTAAGTTTACACCATATAAGTAATAATAATTAATTAAATCTAACGGAGGATGTTCTGGACAGTAAATTGATTGAAATTAAAAAGAAATTGAAAATAGAAACGAGTCACCATATCTCTCTAATTCAATTAGATTTTTCATACATGTCTAGTCTAACGGCATCACTGAGTAATCATTATGTAACGAATAATGAAATTATATATAAATAAACTAAATATAACAAAAATATTGAACTGAAAATTTTTTTACTTTGAAAATCTAATATCATTTAATGTAAATGTTCAAAATCTTATGTCATTAATACATATCCATGTGTTCTGATCTTTATTGAATTAAGCAAAAGAGAAACTGCTTTCAACTAGAGAGTGTTTCATTTTATTCCATTAATAGTGGGGATTTTCCCTTTTCATTTACTCTAATTGTATAATTAACAACAATTTTTTTTTCATTATGATATATATTTTAAATATATATATATTTCAAAAGTTTCTCTGAATTAATATCGCCAAACGCTGCTAATAAGACTTCAACAATTTCATAAATTTCGTAGTTTCCTACATTTATTTAGAACATATAAATTTTAGTTTTAAAATGAGTTGTTTCAACTAATAAAATACTTATCACTCTCTATTCTTATAAAATAAGTTGTATATTGCTAAGTAGTTCTATAATCATAAAGTAATAAAACAAATTTGAATGAAAAGCGTTATGTAAATAATCTGAAACTTAAATACTATGAACTATTATATATATATATATTATATAATTTAATTTTTATCATAATTAAGACAAAAAATAGCGTTTCGGTGAGTATTCCAATCGAGTTGCGTATGGATAATTGTTCACTTCTGTATTAAACTGTATTATTTTATACTCACATTCAGATGAAATAATTATTTATTTTCCGAAATTCTTAAAGAAACTAAAATTTGATGATTAGTACAGATATTATCCAGAATGTCGTACTCACAATTAATAAAATAATAGTCAATTAAATTATTTATGTTTAAATTTAATATTAACATGGAGTTATGAAATAAAAAGAATGCATACATTCACATGTTTTAATAATACATAAGTAACTAATGAACGTAGGTAAAAATTTATAAGTAATTAATTATTATATTTATAGTGCAATAACAATTGGATTAAAGTTATGTAAATTCAATACGACAGAATAAAATAATTTATTTACAATTTATTAAAATATTTATAATTATATCAAAATTGTGGTGACTATTTCTAGTCCTTTATTCTATAATATTTAGCAAATTAATAGGAAGGTAAATATTTGTTAAGTTCACTTTTTAACTCAAATTGACTGTATTTTTAATTTTCTAATGCTCATGGGATGTGTGTAGAAATCCTTTATGTTCTGTTATAATTATTATTCAACTAAGTGTGACTTCATTTTTTTTAAATGTAAGTAGATGAAGTAAGATAGAAAATATATTCTACTGAACCGAAAAACTACTACGAAGTACGAAACCGCTCTAACCCTCGATTACGCTGTTAACTCACTGCTCTGTACAAGTATATTTTATCTAGTTATGTAGAGTATTTTTTATATTACTTCCTGAATTAAATTTCACAAAACTTTCTAGATAGCTTTAGAATAGGCATTTCTGTTCAAATAACAAAATAAATGCAGTAGCCTTATTTCCAGTTTATTTCTCTTTTTGAGGTTTGTCGCCATTTTTTATTACAAATACCATAACGAACTTCGTTTTCAAAATTTATAGCGTGTAATTTTTAACTTTATGTTACATTTTCACCATTAAATTATGCGCGTAGTAAAATAGCTTCCCCCTCTTTCAAATAAAGAATCGGTTAACACAGTTCGCAGGCTTGTGAAACATTATAGATTGTTTCTCTTCTAACGGGCTCATCAGTTGAACAGAATACATTAATTATAACTTAACTGTGCTAATATGAATCGTCACAAGTATATAAATACAATAAAACTGAATTAGGTTACAAAAGCGAAATATTAAAATCAGAAAAATAAAATTCAGTAAATATGTTTCAAAAACACACACTCAAAGCCTCGTAGTTATTACTATTTGCTATATTTAATCATTTATGCGCTAGTATGAAACAACGATAACAAACAGAAAATTTAACAACACTTCATTTTCCCAGGATCCAGATTATTGGAAACTACTGAAACAGAAGGATCACAAACACGTTAAATGGACTAAAATAGAAATATAGATTGTAAAGTAATATTAAATGCATTGTTTTATCACAAAAATTCGAATTTATGTAGATACTATGTTATGCTACAAAAATTATTTGTATTTATTTATTCACGGATAAATGATCGAATGCTCCAAATGTAACTGCACGTTTTGTATTATAATACACACGGGGTTCGTGAATTACTCCACGTCGCTGTTTAAGTACTGTTTGGAGTTTTAGTTAAAGTGTGTTAATAAACAGAAGGACACAAGTATTTCTTCACCGTTGTAAAAACATTGCAATATAATACGTTTCACCTCAGTCTCATGAAGAGTTTTCTGTATACATCTAAAGGGTTATGAGTTCCGTTTTTTGCAGAGTATGAGTGAAATGGCCGAGTAGCATGAGAACTAAGTTATAGAGTTCCTTATATGAAAGTGTTTATCTGGTGTTGCATAAAGCTTGCAGTGCTGAGAAGCGCCATTCCCCGGGGCAGCCAATCTCCCGCAGTCAATACGAGCTTCATCAGAACATACCACAGTCAAGCCGCTGACAGCCACCAAATATCTATTTACCAACTGATATACAATAATTGTATTTGAATCTAATCTAATTACACTCCTTCACTACATACATAATCGATATAACATTTAAAGCACCAAACCATAATGTATCCTCCATTAAATGGTAAGTTGAAATGATTTATGACTTTTGCTTCGGAACGACGTTGGAAATATCTTTGTCGGCTGAAGTGGCATCGTCTCTCAAAACCCTAGGTGGTAAGTTATGTGTGATTAGATTACCATTGCGTTTTACTCAATACTAGTTGTAAATTAGTGCTCACATTTCTAACACTAAATATAGGAAGCTTTTATCATTGAATTGTTTGCATAAACATATTATTAGAATCAATAGAAATAAAGACGAATAACGACTTGATAGACAGGGATTAATGCTTGACTTAGATTATATTAGTCACAAGGAAACAGTATATGTGTCGTCCTATTTATAGGGGACTGTTGTTTCATTTCCCCACTTTGTTATTTCGCGAGACGTGAGTGCGTGAACCATCACATGGCTTCCCTTCCCCCTTACGAATCCTTTCCTTACGAGTAATATAACATAAGTCAAGCCTTAATCCCTGTCTATCAAATCGTTATTCGTTTTTATTTCTATTGCTTCTAATAATATGTTGACCCAAAACATGCGTTTTAATTCCACTTGGTTAGAAGCCCTGAAACATTTCATACATTTATAACACTAGTTATGATTTTATAATTGGTTCTTTTAATTACGCAATATCAATAATATTTAGGCTCAGTATAATTCAATAGCATTAGTATTAATTTTAACGTCTCTGCTTGCATTTTATGTCTGAAGATAAGTTTTGTGCCTTATACAATATTAATGTAATTAACAATATTACCTATTGTACTTTCTTAGCTACCGTCTGAAATAAATACCATCCCGCATCTGTACCTGGTGACGACAGCTTTAAGGAAAATATTCTTGACAGAGCGGTAGCCCTATTTAACCCTTTCGTAACTTCCTCTACTCATTCGCATCACCAATTCCTATATATTAAAGAGGAGTTTCCACCACGTGGATTACCCTCTTGCAGCCTATTACTCTAAAAAAATGCCTCAAGGAAACCTGTGAGAGCTGTTTTCTCACAGGTGAACATTCACAGGGGGATTCCTTCTCCTCACTCTGGTTTTTGATTTTTTTAACTTAAGTTCCCACAAGCTGAGCACCTGTTTTGAGAGGTGTATGTTCCGGGGTCGCAGACCTTTCGCATACGGTATGAATAGTCTCCTTTTCTTATTGAAATAGTCGGCCAGCTGCCTTCGAAATCGGACGAGGCACGGAGAAGGCAATGGTGCGTCCCCTCAGAAAGCCTCTCTCCCGCTTTGGTACCTTGGTACCTTGCTCTACCTTTACGCATCCCTAATTTCAGGCCCTTTCCTATGCTATAAGAGAGGAGATGCCACTATGTCGATTACCCTTAGTTATAGCCTGCATTCTCATTCTTCTTCTATCTGATTTTTTATTTATGCAACCCAATCTTTGTCATACAGTGCTAAATTGAGTCCCGTTTTAGTTTAATTCCAAGTACCACCACGTAGTTATTGACACTTATTTTACAGACATTAATACCGCAGTTTCTCCCAATAGATAAACTACGAATATAATTTGTTTATATAATGTCATTAAATATTTCTTGAAGTAACTTCTGAACGAGTTTATTTTAAAATAAATTTTCTAGCTTATGTCTTCGGAATTCGAGAATATTTATATTTTACCACACATATAAAGTAGTTTCTAAACATGGTATGGTTTTTATGAAAATGTTTTCTAGTATAGATTTTGTTTTGCAATTTCAGTAGCAAATATAGACAGCACAGATGTGTAGAATGTATCAATAGAAATTTTCGACGAGACCTTTAGTGTAAAAAATTACATGAAAGATTTTGAATTATGTTCAAATCGTTTTACTTTACAGATTTATAATGGTTAATACAGCCGATAGCAAAGTAAAATGCGACTCTTAGAGTGCTTTAAGTATATACATTTACGAAAACATCCTTTGTTTGTTTTATAAGCTATCGGCTGTGTCAGCCATTTTCAATCGGTAAGATTAAAACAATGTAAATTCTAAACCAATGTCAATTTTTTCAAAGAAAACATTTGCTGACAGAAATTGGTACGAAACAATTTAAACGCCTCTGCTTTTTAATTTTTTATTTTATATTATTTATATTTTATTATTTTTATGAATATAATTTTTTTAATGAAAAAATTTGCGATTGATTGAAAATAATTAATAAGAAAGATAGCAAATTCAGACAAAATAAGTGATAATATAAATACCACACAACGTTTTGATATCCTTCCCCTTTCGTCAGGTGCGCAGAAGAGCCTAGAGCGACAACACGGCACTGTCACAGTTGTGTGGCTCTAGGGTTTTCTTTGCACCTGGCGCAAGGAACAAGGATCCTAGAAACGTTGTGTGGTATTTATATTATCACTTTTATGTATGAACTGCCTATCTTTTTCATTCATTATTTTCAATCAGACGTAAATTTTTCATTTTATAATTTTTTTGATATTGATTTTTTTAAGAAAATACAAATACTGATACTAAGTTTTTGGAACTTTTTTATATCCATTATAATGTCTGAAATCATTGAGAAGCTGTAATATCACAACAAGACTAATTATAATAGAGAAAGGGTCAATTGCAAGTGTTGACATACGGTTAGTGTTGAGTGACAGTAGTGTTTGAATATATGTACACTTTTTGTTTCTCATTGAGACGTAATAATAGAAGAAGACGTAATAATAGAAGAAGTCGTAATAATTTAAGAAGTCGTAAAAATGGCAGAAAGATCTGAATGGAATGTAAATGAAATTGGAACCGAATTTTAAAGTATGAAGCTAAGAAATAATAAATACAGGGGAAAAAAGGAATGGTTGATGATAAGTATAGAGAACCGTGAAGGTAAACTCGTTTTGTATGCAGGGCACATTCGGAGAATAGTATGAAAGTGTCTACATGCTTGGAAAAGCAGCTGTCTGAGTTTTGCAACCTAATTTATTGTATTATACAGGGAAAGTGGAGTTGGAAGTGTTTGGTATGTAGAGAAGTTGGCGCGGCGTGGCTTTATAAAAGGAAATGGGGCGATCGTCGGATGTTCTAGAATTGGAATTGGTGAATTTGCGGAGAAATTTTTTGCTTAGGAGTATACGAAGAGTTAAGTACATTTTTAGCCGTGTCTCGGGAGTCAAGTTACACATGGAAATCTGGGAGCTGAAGATGTCGCAGTCCGCAGAGCAGAGTAAGTCAGTGCAGTGGAGACTGCATCGCGAAGACGTGTTCCGGATTCGCAAATGCAGTCACGTAATCACAGCTTCAGGGAGCGAGGGGACTCAACTGCCCTGCTTGTTGTCTTCTGTGATTTGAATTTAGAACGCTTCTTTAACTTTTAGCAAGTCCGTTGCGGACTTCCGCGGTTCTCCGCATGGGTCGAGGAAATTTTCAACAACACCTAATTCTTGTTTTCATTCTGACAAAACGACCATTTCTCTAAATAATGATTCTGTTTTCAATATATGGAGACGAATGGGCTGGAATATAAAAAATTAAATATTTATTTCTATCGTTCTTTTACAGTTAGTTGAAATGACCTGTAATTTACCATTGAAAGTAATATAACATTGTATTAATATTGGAGTCTCTGTTTTGAACTATTAGTACTTAGTAATTAAACAAAACAAATATACCTTCCAAAGAACATATCCAGAAAACTCGTCGACGAAACATTGTTTTTGATCAACGTCATGCGGTTGGAAACCTTAGAAAAATGTGTATTTACCAGGAAATCCAACGGAAATTAGACAATACGTAGTTTTTAATAAATTTTTAATTAACAAATTCATGTTCCGGAGCTTAAATTGATCCTCATATACGAAAAATAACTATTTGTCAATTATTTAAAATTATGGTGGTTCAAATGAAATTGGAAACTTTTTTAATTAATTTTATTTATAGTCGCGTCAACTAATAAGCTCATTAGCGACTTTTTACACCTTTGTATATCACTTGGCAAAATCGAAACTTTTATTGCTTAAATTATTCATCAACATATTTTGGTCTGTTTAAAGTCGTAAGCACTACTAAAAATATTATAAAATTAAGGTATTTCCATAAATTTAGGATATTACTTGATTATTCAATGTAACTTTTCTTCCTTTTTCTCACAGAGATCTTTGAAACTTGGTATTACGTAGAAATGAATGGAAATTATTGGCTGTAAGACCGAGGATCATCCTGAGAATTAGTGTCTATGATAATCGTAAGGGCGCAGAACTAGATTACAACATAGCTGTAAATACAGCATAGCTTTATTTTCAAATTAGTTAAGTCAGAGATAATACATTTCTTTTCAAACAAAGAAAATATGGAAAATATTTGGTCAATACTTTCAAATGTCATTGAGCATTTATCTTAGGATTCCTTTTAATAGTAACTCTAATAACAACAACAGTTAGAATTTCAACTACGTATTTGCTAAATCTTTGATAATGATACAGAAAATTACAACTATTATTTTGGAGACCGTGTCTTTGTTAAAATATACCTTAAATGACCAAAAAATATAACTAAAACTTTCTCAATGATATTTAGACTTACAGGATTCTCATAATCACTCAGAATGAATTAAAAAAAATACGGATTTGTAACGTATAGTTTTTTAAACGACAAACATATCATTTATTAAGTTTCTGGTAGAAAAATTTCGTATTTTGTCTTCTCATCCAGTCGAAGTTTAACATGAACAAAAATAAATAGATTAGTGCGCATTTATTATATGGCAGCTTTAAAACTATTTTTTATGATGCGTAATATTATAATTTTGGTGCATTGATCTCTCGTGTGTTTTCATTTAGAGGTCATTTCCAAAATGCATCATGTTTTCTAACAGAAAATCAATCAATCAAAAACATCTTCTGCTTCACCCTACGATCTTTAATTTTATGTTAAAAGGGTGACTAACACTAGATAAGTGTAATAAAAGCATATTGTACTTTAATTTCCCTATTGCGATAATATGAAAGGTTAAATTCATAATTGAACATTATATATATAAAGTACGACGTTAATTTTCAAGAACTTTGACTTTCATTATAGGCCAGAAATATTTAGATTTTTTTTAAAAAAAGAACTTTTTTACGTTATAACCGTTGTCAAGGACTAGTTTCAGATAAACTTGTAGATCAATTATATACTTCTGTGGTGGGGAACTATAAGGATTATTAACAAAAAAACCTAAATTACTTAAGTTAGTGTTGAATGCATCGTTTTGGGAATTTGTAAGTTGATTGGAGACTTTTACAGTGACATATATGAATGGAACTCTGTAGAAGATTCTAGAAAACTTTGGAAACTGATAGAACTCGGTGTCGCTACAACATTCTGGAAGTTTTCAGAAGTAAGACCTTCTGGAAGGTTTTGGGAAAGTACAGATTGTGAAAATAAATACAATTCTCTATAATGATCCGCAACGTTTAGGAATTAATATATATATATATATATATATATATATATATATATATATTGTAGCAATAGTCAATTAGGCCAGTGAATGTTTGGACATAAAATTTGAATTGTTTGATAAATCCATTATAGCGGTCTGATCGAACAAAGCAACAATGGAGAAGCAAGCTCGGCTGCTTTGTCGAAAAGTCGAAATGGCGTTTGCGCGCACGAAAGTCTGAGTCCATTTACGTCTACAGCCAGCCAGGAAAGGAGGCACATTATAACAAATTTTTCATCGAGATACCATGCAGTCTATTTCAAATCAATAAAAATAACAGTATAAGTCTACAAAGAATCTGCAAATCATCGGTTCCAGTAATAAGGCAAATTCGAACAATTTTACACTGAGGGGAAGATGACATCCGATAGCTGACCAAGGAGAGGTTCATCCAAGGTTCCGGAAATTTGTCTGCGTTCTATTCGCCGGTGAGCGTGTAAATTCTGTGAGAACTAGAATCTGTGTAAATAACGATTTGCATTTATCGTGTTGTGTAGGGGAAACAAAGAATTCTGGTACCAGACGGACAATGTGTGAGTAACCAAATTTTAATTATATTAACTGTGAACATTAGCTAAAGGGTAAAGTCAGTTTCCGTTCCCTTTTAATTGTCAATCAAAGTTAATTTCTTTACTTTTAATTTCTTTCATTCTATCGACATATTGTTTAGGCAAATTTTAAACTGTTTTGTTAATAAGATTTTAAATCATTTTTTTGTGTTTAGTATCAAACCCAGTAAAGGCCTTGAGAGAACCGATCTCAAATTTTGTTTGTAATTATCTTTTATTCTTTGAAAGCCACAAAACAAAATAAATATTTTTGTTTGTTAATTGTTCATAAGCTTTTGATTTATGTTAACCCATCATATTTAATTATTACATTAAATAGCTACCACAACGTGAACAATTAAATTAGTAATTTATTGTTTATTATAATATATATATATTGTGGTAATTAAGAGGAAATAATTAAATAATAAACAATTTGGACTGCAATTGTTAGCGGCATAAAACACACAAGTCGTACACAAAAATAAGGCAAGAATGCAATGCTTGCTGGTATTGTAAAGGTTGGTTTGCTAGACGCGCAGAGCAGAGAATGTGGAAAGGCGAGCTTCAGTAAAGTCGCCTTGGAAATATAGCAGTGGAGAGACAAAAATTATAAAATCCAGAAAGTGCCTGGATACATGTAACAACAATTAAAACAGTTAGAACATTTTTACAAGTGGCAGTCTGTGAGATAACCACGTAATATTCAACGCTAAATATTCAGAGTGTTGAATCTAAATCATTATATTCTCGATTTAGTACACTTTCTTCGATTTTGGGAGCACAGGTAACTGCTTCCATCAGTTAATAATCTTCGGAACGAGATGATAGGATTTTGTAAACGAACAATGAACCAACTTTTGCAAAAGTAAAGGTGTTAATTAGAGTCAGTGGATAAAAGTGGCATGTCTATAAAGTGCAATAAGTGATTGTGTACAAAGAAGACAATTTGCTTGAGAGAGAAAGACAGTAAGGTAAATTTTCACAGAATTACTGTTTGTAAACTCAGAAGTGAAGATATTGTCGTCAGATTTCGAATTTCGTCAGATTTCGAATTTCGTTCAGAATTTAAAGTTCATATTTTATGTTTTGCATTGTACTAAATCTAAAGATGAATTAAGTTTCATAAAGCTTCATAAAAATGTCATTGTTAACAATTACTTTCTTTATTAAAGGCCCAGTAAGCGACCCTGAGATATAGTCATTTTATTGTAAAAGATTAATTGATAATGTAAATTGAATTTTATTTGCCTAAATAACTTGTCTAAATTTAATTGTTTGTCAGTTAATAAATTAATTTGTTTATCTATTTTAAATTCTTATTAAAACATCTTATAATTTTAATATTTAAATTATTAAAAATTGACGCATTAACGTGGCGATTTAATTGTCTTCATTTGTGATGACTACAATATATATATACTGTAGTAATGTCTGCAGCTGTGCCGCACGAATTTTGGCGTCAAATGTAGTTATTATTCAGGTTAGCCCTAATGTTTGAACGACAAATGTGACGAAAATATGCGAACTCTTTATTACCGTAATGAGGAATAAGTTTTCCGGAGTCGATTATACGTGAACGAATCCGATTCTTGGCCGCCAGGTTTTTTTACTACATAAATAACCAAACTTTGTTTTTTTTAATGGTTTATTTAACGAAACATGGGACATATGAATTACTCAAGGCGTGGTTTTATCTACAACACGTGACTTGAAGTACAAACTTTGTCTAGCGCCTGCTCGCCTCGGCTCCCCAATTTGGACTGACTTTACAAGGCAACAACAAATACAATTACGCGGCTTCAAGCCGACAAAGAAAAACTTAATAATATAAAAATAAGTATTCGTAAGCGAACACATCCAGTTACATATTACAATACATAATTTTTTACTAATAATCTCTCTATCTCTCTCTCTCTCTCTCTCTCTCTCTCTCTCTCTCTATATATATATATATATATTATAATACCAATTAAACAGGCTATTAAATTTTTTAATATAATTTAATTGTTGGCGGTACGGGTGCTTAAAGGCGACAATCAAGACGGGTTTTCAATCGAGACTGTAGTCCGCGCGCTTAGAGAACTCAGTCTGCGGCAAGACGCGAAAGGAAAAGGTCTGCGCCCAGAACTGGGACATGGCAATTCGATCCACATAGAGAAATAAAAACAGTAAAAGTGTGCGGATCCAGAATTATGAATAGGGCTATTTAGGAAGTCCAACAGCGATATATAATAGTTTACATAAAACGCAAGTAAACAGTTTTGACGGAGGGACTTATAAAATCGCAATTTAGAAGCAGAAGTTTTGCTTCACAAACAGAATTAATTTTCGCATAGAGAGACTTTGAGGAGACCTACGTCCGGCAACTGGCTGAGAGTCGGCTAATCCAGGTTCCAGGATAGCAGAGATCCAGAGCCATTACCGTGTGTTCAAAATCTAATGAGTAGAATCAGTGTATGATGGCCTCTTTAGTGGGTGTTGACTTCAAGATACAAGAGTCCGAACTGGTACCAGTAGCACTGTCGTGAGTACAAAACAGTTATTAATGACTGTAAACGATAATTAAATAGTATAGTCAGATTTCGATCGCGTGTTTCTTTTCATTCGTTTCCTTTTACTTTTGTTTTTAATATTGTATTCCGTTAACTTCAATGAGTTTCGATTGTTAATATTCTAGTTCATTGTATTTGTTCTTCCTATCAAAAACCCAGTGGTGACCCTGAGATAATGAGAAATTCAACGTAATTTTATAGTAAAACTATAAAGCTATATTTTCATAGAACGCCACGAATTAATAAAATAAAAAATTGAAATATTTGTTTGTTAAATTGATGGAATTCGGCGTTCAAATCTGGGTTTATAATGTGTAGTTATCAACAATTAATTTTTAAATGCATAATAATTTTTTTAATCATTCCTATTATTTAAGACCACCTTTTAAATCCTTACAATATATATACAATATATATTATATATATATATATATAAATATATATATATATTAATGAATGGCTGTGTGTGTGTGAACTGTGTGTCCCCTACGCGCTCCTAAACCATTCATCCGATTGCGTGTTTTGTTTTTCATATCTCCGCATCGGTTTCTGTAGGCTTTTCGAAGCGTTAGGCAACTCCCAAGGGATTAACGGGGGTGAAATGTAAAAATATACCAAAATGGCCGATATTAGCGTCGATTAATTACTTTTCGGGATCTCTGTGATTAATAGTTTCTATCCAGATGTATTTAGTGTATAATTTCAACCCCTCTACGCACCAATAAGGGAAGGGGTGGAGGGGAGTTACATAAAAATAACGCGAAACAACGGAGATTGGTGTCCAATCCAGGATTATAGACGTCAATTAGTTTAATTCTGACATTCACTACGTCAGTACAGTTGTAGTTCAGCCCCTAGGTGTGCGGGTGGGGAATGAAGTGGTTGAAAGGTCGTTACATAAAATGAGTAAAAAACGGAGACTGTTGTTGAATCTTGGGCTATGGAAGTCCCTGAGTTTAATTTGGACATTTACCATTCTAATTAAGATGTAGCTAGAAGAAAGGGTGAAAGGCGGTGAAAGAAATTTACGTTTACAATCTTAAATGTATACACCATTTTTTTGCCAAACTTTATACACATGTTTCTTTACGATCCAAGAACAATTACAGATGAATTAAGACACAACTACCACCTGTAGTGGTGGAGGTAGATAGAGAGAAATTTAAAAACTATTTACAAACGCATACTGAAGTCATCATCTCGGTATATTCGAAGTTAGATGCCAAATGGTTAAGTCGGGGAGGTGAATATAAATGAATACATGTTCCAAACACTAACGCTAATGATACTGGTTAATAAATAAACTGTTTACTAAGAGGTTAGTGTCGAAGTATATATATATATATATATTGTAATAAACAAATGGAAGGCGTTAATTAATTTTCCGGAATGATTAAATATGATGGGTTAATATAAATGAAAAACTTATTAACAATTAACAAACAAAAATATTTATTTTATTTTGTGGCAATAAAAGATAATTAAAAACCAAATTTGAGATCTGTTCTCTCAGGGTCTTTACTGGTTTTGATAATGAACACAAAAAAATGATTTAAAATCTTATTAACAAAACAGTTTACAATTTACCTAAACAATATGTCGATAGAATGAAAGAAATTAAAAAGTAAAGAAATTAACTTTGATTGACAATTAAAAGAGTACGAAATCTAACTTTATCCTTTAATTAGCGTTTACAATATTATTCAAAATTATGTTACTTACGTCTGGTATCAGAACAATCAATTTTACCTCGTTCAGACACTTTTACACTCTTTAATTATTTAATATCAGGCCTTGGTTTTCACTGATTCTACACTTCACTTTAATATTTGGCAAGATTGGCTGTATTCCGTTGATTGCTCCGTTCCACAATAATTACCAATGTTCTCCTGGATTAATTTTCGAAAGTTCTATTCTGACTAAAACTGCTCTTACTTTACAATATTTACGCTGCAATACTTCCGTGAATGTTTTTTTGTATTAATTCACAACTTTAACTAGTTATACATTGACGATGTCTAGTCTCTGCTCAAGTTATATTACTTGTTCTGCTCCTCGTAATGTTTTTCCGCCAACTAACTATCCTAGTGCTCTCGAGTTTTAGCGCGCATTTCTATTTCGGCATTTTCTCAAAGCAACAGAGCTCAGCGCTATTGTTGCTTTGCTCGCCTTACCGCTATAGTGGATTTATCAAACAATTCAAATTTTATGTCCAATCAATTAACGGCCTAATTAACTATTGCTACTATATATATATATATATATGTAATTGAACAGAATCGCTCAACGTGACTACGAACTTTTGTATTTAGTTGTGATTAATTACGTAGATAATTCTTAAAACAGTCATGATTATGAAATATTTCAAGGTCCGTGATTAATTTAGTTACGAATCTTGTATCTTATTTCATGTAATCCTCAGAACAGAGTTTTCAAGTAGATATTTCGTTTGAAAATTTCCCAGTTTTACTATCGCATTACGCATAACATTGCTTTGCACATACGGAGCTGAATCATAAATCATGTTAGTCGTCATGCAAGCGTTGATTTCAATTGCCTAACATCTGAAGTCTTTGTGAACCCCCTCTCGTGGAGAAAAGGTGAAGTTGGAAGTGCTGAAGATTTGACCGTTGGCCTTGCCATTCAAACTGTCTGCAGAAGGTTTATTGGAGGGGCGGGTCGCATCCTGCGGTGAACGCTGAAATGTTAAAGGGGAGCGTCCGTCATTTTTATAAACTTCTCGAAATTATATTGAGACTAAAAATTTCCTGGAACATAATTAGGCCTCGTCTGCAATCAACTGTATATTGCGCTACTTCCATGAATAACTGATACAATAAATAATACAGTAACGTGCTACGAAATTCTGCATTTATCGGAAATTATAATAATTTAAAATGTTGAAGTACATAAACAGTCATGTAAGGAAACTTATTTTAAATGCGTCACTAAAGTACACAGATTCTAAGAATATTCACACTACAGTCTCGTATCAGGTAAAAATTTTATTTACCAGTAGCTTAAAAGTGGACTGAACGGTTTCGACCACATTAATTAAGAAATATTTAAATATTCCACTCAACCCTCATCCACTATCACACTTTAACCTCCATAAAAGTTATTTACACATTAATATTTTCAATAACCAATAAGTGGCCCCCATTACTTCAAAAGCTAAGAAGTACTGTTACTTTTCCTAGAACATTCTTAGTTACTCAGTATTAATTTATGTTAGATGAAATCAGTTTCAAGTGCTCTGTTTCCAGAACACCAATCATCCTTTCATTTATATACGATTTAAAAAATCCAATATGTTTAACCACTTAGTTACGTTGGATTTGTCGTATTCTCTGCCCTATACGTTATTATTCGTACCACATCTTAATATGAGCTTCTTAAGGACACATCATACGAAATATCTGACTTCTCAGAAGAATTATAAAAGCTTCACTGTATTCTTTTCACAATAATAACGTGTAATAAAAATAAACTATTACACAGTATTAAATTGAAACGTTCTCATATTTTCGAAATTAAGCTTTTATACGCTAGTGCAATTATTTATTAGACAAAATTATTTTCGTAATGCGTTAAAATACCGTAAATATATAAATTTTCAGATTAAAAGTAAATTAGTTTAAAGGTCCGATATGTACTTGTGTTCAAAATTTGGTTAAATTAGGACTTAACAATGCAAAATTTAAGGTTTTGACCCTTTTTCAGCTGTTTACAAGTTCAATTATTCTACAGTCCGAACCACTGTGCCTAAAATGCTCAAAAGGGTGAGAAATAAACCTCATGGAGTGAGATTGTTTCTTTTGTCTGATTCTGATCAATAACTGTAGTTTTTTTTTCAATTAGAAATTGTCATAATTATAAAAACTCTATAGCTATTGAACTTAGAGAGATAGAAAGACCATTAATGTTTTACTTTAAGAGGAAACTAAATGATACAGTGGCCGGCAGACTTTTTATTAATAATCGTTGGATTATTTTGTAATCACGTCCTAAATTTGGACATATTTTCTCCGTAAAATTAGTTGATGTGGTTTTCATGCGTAGGGCGATTATTTTTTGCAGTATAAAGCATAATCAGTCTTGTAATGAAACCAATATTGAAACTAACGAATATTATTCTAAAAGTTTGTTATGAAAAGGGTTCATTGATTACAACAAAATTCTTTGCTAATTGTAAAGAAAGCGATAAATTCGTAGACCATGGGCTTATTAAATACCAAAACGAACAATGCTTCAAATATGGGCATACGGAAAGAAATTTGAAACGCTCCGATTTCTGATAATTTACATTAGTTGAATTTTGTCTATTGATCATTTTATACATGTTTCTGTACCTGTAGTGGTTATAATCGAAAACGAGACTGCGAGGGCTATTCTCTCGCAGGAAGAACCTTTTAGGAGAGATACGAAGGGGCTACCTTTGGGTATGCCTTTTCCTCTCCATTTTTGAACTAAGGTTCCCACAAGCCGAGGCTCCTCGGCCTGTTCTGAGAGGTGTATGTTCCGGGGTCACAGACCTTGGGCATACGGTAAGAGTTGTTCGCTATTCCCATTGGAATAGTCGGCCAGCTGCCTCCTAAACTGGTCGTGGCACGGAGAAGGGAAAGCTGCGTCCCCACATCAAACTCTACTCCCGCTATCGGAAGGGCGCGGGACAAGTACCCAATGCCCGACCTATCTGATGCATGTTTTTCTAGGGTATTCCCTGCATTTCTTTAGGCGAATGCCGGGTAGGATCCCTAAATAAATATAGCCCGGGGGCCCTAGTAACCCTTAGCTACCTTCCTCTACCCTTCCGCATCCCCCCTTTCAAATCCCTTCCTATGCTATTAAAGGGGAGTTACCCAACGTGGCTTACCCTCATGTAGTCTGTTGCTCTATAAAAAAACATGTAGTGGTTATTAAACATGAGCTGCGTAAATAAATTTCTGATTACTTTAACAATAAATTAATTGACGTCCGACAATTGACGTATTTCTGAAACAATGTAAATTTAGCAGAAATTTGAGCTTTTCAAATTTTATCTGGTATTTCCGTATTTTAATCCGTGTATATTTTCCCGTTTACTAATAAAGTAACTGACCATTAAATCAGAATTTTTTCATTTCAATGGGATGACAAAGACTACGTTTAACATTAATCACAGGACATGCAATAATATGTTGTAAAGGCTTCAATCATACGTATTTCAACTTAGTTTAAGGTAAATATTCCGAAAGATGAAAATTTGACAGTATGCATCCGTTGTATAGGCCGTTTAGTGACGTATAATTGCCAATGTTGCAGAAAACCCGCGAACCAGAACTCAAAGCCAGTTTGATTGATACTCGTACCGCAGGCAGAACCAGTTCTGACCATAATTAAGTTGGTCCGTTTGCCAGTTCTGCAAACTATAATCCATCAATAATTGGAAAGGATTTTGCAGCGCCGGTGTCAAGGATTTGGAAGCGCTTATCAATAGACATATTGTTATGTAATAATAAAAGTGACCACTCATGAGATAGAATTCTGCCGGGACACTCCGCAACAAAAAGAAAATTTTATCTTGATGTGTTAAGAGAGTTTTGTAAAATGGTGTTTCAGCAGAAACAACTTTAATCCAATTTTAATCATTATTTCATAAGAGCCTTTTACAGGAAGCACAAAAATATACATTATTGGCTATACCTTTTCAATATCACATTCATATTTGGTAAATACAGACCTAATTTACGGGCTACAAATAGACTGCACAAATACATTTCTCGAAAAAATTCTTAAATAATGATTTATTATTATTATTTTCGGGTAACAGGCTACATGAGGGTAATCCACATAGTGGCAACTCCTCTTTAATAGCAAAGGAAGGGATTTGAAAGGGGGGGTGCGGAAGGACAGAGGAAGGTAGCCAAGGGTTAACTAAGGCCCCCGGGCTATAGTTCAAGGATCCTACCCGGCATTCGCCTAAAAGTAATGCAGGACAAACCCTATAAAAACCTGCATCAGGTAGGTCGGGCACATGGTACTTGTCACATGCCCTTCCGATGGCGGGAGAGGGGTTTGCTGTGGGGGTCGCAGCTTACCCCTCGCCATGGCTTGGCCAGTTTAGGAGGCAGTTGGCCGACTATTTCAATAGGAATAGAGGACAACTCTTGCCGTAAGCCCAAGGTCTGCGACCCCAGAACATACACCTCTAAATACAGACCGGGGTGCCTCGTCATGTGGGAACCTTCGTTAAAAAACAAAACAGAGATATGTGAGTGCAACCCCATAGGTAGCCCCCGCCAGGGCTCTCTGGGAAGGTTCACATGCGAGAAAATCCTTGGAAAAGGGGGAGTGGTTTTCGGATAATATATAATATATGCAGTACTAAAACAACTAGCAGTGTTAATTAAAATTGAAACTATACCTGAATAATATTTAATATAAATTTATCTGCAAATATTAAAGTTACATGAACTAAAATACATCGTAACGTTTCATCTCTTTTATTAGGAATTCCTTCATACGTATATAATTAAAGTAATAATTAAGGTATATTGTAAATAGGAATAATACAGTTTAAGTGAAAAAATTTAGGTCTCTTCCATAGCAGATTTTTTTTCGTCCCCCATGTAAGTTGTTGAAGACCTAATTTTTTTCGCTTGAACTATGTTTTACAATATATTTTAATTTTTTCTCGAATAATATACACCATGTATAACAACATAATTTATCTTAAAGTTAAATTTTTAACTTAAATATCTATAAACGTTATTTATTTATACTTACTTCGTCACCTTTAAATACTTTTTTATTATTGATTTCATCACAGCCGCATCGAAATCTCACGTCATTACCGACTCTTTATGGGTACTCATTTTTCCTTGTCGGGGAACTGATTGACGAGAGATTTTCTCAAGCACACAAACATCTATGCCCTCGCCGGAATTCGAACTCGGGATCTCTATGATTCGAGGCAGTCACGATGACCCCTACATTACAAGATGTCGACAACCTTTCAATTAGTAGACGAAAAACACATGTTAACTATATATTTAGTTATATTTTATTTTCACAACCTCAATGACCTATGACCTTAAAACTGGTAGCTTCTAAGTATTTTTTAATAAATATATGTTTTACAGAAGAAAAGAAATCCATTTTAAACTATATAATTTATGAAACCCAATAAAATATTCAGTGATAAGACCCGTCTTGAGAAAGTTATAGATAGACAGATAAATGATAAAAGTTTAAGAGCCCCTTCCCGTAAATTGTATAATTCAATACAAACACAATACTTATACCGTCAATAAATCCTATATTTATTCCAATAATAACTAACATTCATTTTATCAGTTAAACTAATAATTATCAACTTCCGTTTACTGTTAACATAAAATATTGATTGAAATAAAAGTTATAAATAAATAATGTTGTCTCATAAAAATTTTTATTAACAAAAAAATTAATCTACCGAAGTTTTGTCCTTGTTTTATTACTAATTCAAGTTTATTAATTTCATTCATAAGTCATACAAAAAAATGGAGGTATGAATTTTCTGCCTTGCCTGTTACAACCGAAACTTAATAAATAATTTTCTGATTAAAAACGATTTTTTATTTATAATATTATAAATGTCAGATATTTTTAAACGTTTATATGAAATTAGTTAACTCAATAAAGAAACTTTAATAAGCATGAATGAAATTAGTATTAAATTTCTTGTATTTGGAAACCTACAATATTGACATCAAAACTGATATTAATAAGCGCTTTAAGAATTTCGTGTCATCATGAAAAAATGATATACTTAAATACATAACACGAGTTTCCAAATTTATTTATCTTTTGTATATAACTACACAGAATCCTAATATTCTGCCAATTACGGATGTTATTGGTTAACGATAATTCTAAAAAAATGAAAAAAGACGTTTTTAAGACGGAAATGTAAAGTATCATTTTTATTTAAATGGGTATCGTTTAAAGTATTAGTATTAACTGTTAGTTAGGTTGTGCGATTGAATGAAAATGTTTGGATTTCTTCATTGGCCTGACGTTTAGTGAGAATCTTAGACGTAAAATAGCTTAGCAAACAGTGAAATAGATTTTAAAAAAGTTCTTTTATCTTATGACCGAAAAATATTAGAATGTGAGAGGTTGCAAAACGAAAACAATCAAATAGGAAATTAGGAATAGTAGAATTTAAAGTATATCGTAATCAAAGTTTCCGGTAAACTCGTAATTTCAACAATGCTTTAGAAACATAACTGAAAATATATATAAATGAAGGAGGAAAAATTATTTATTTGAGATTGTTGCGTAGAAAAGTTGTAGATATATAGGAATTATTTACGTGAGACTAAAATATTTTATAGTATTTAAATTATTATTAAATAAAGAGTTTTTTTTCAAATATTTGTTTCTTTACTTACTAATTTAAAAGTAGTAGAGTTATTATTAGAATCAGAAATTTAGTTAAGAATTAATGCCACTATATTAACCTCCAATCTCTAATTTAAAAATACGTAATTACAGTGAACGCTTATTCCCTCATCTAAATAATATTAGTTCCTACAAAAATCGATATATTATTACTGGATACTATAAATCCATTCTCCATTTATATTGTTTTATATCACACGAAGTAAATTTATACGATGAATAGAAATCATCTGGAAAATTCAAATTCCTGTGCATTAAATTTTAATTATTTCTAGTAAAGTAATTCTAAATTATTCAAACTCGGCGGAACATTCCATCATGAAAAAAAATTCAGTGCCACGAGATTTACGTATCTGCGGAAAACTTATTGATGCCTGAAATCATATGCGTGTGATTAATGGACTGAGAATATTGTCATTTAAACTTATATTCCTAGTGTATTTTATTTTATATAGAAGTATATAATTAATAAAAGAAAAATAATGAAAATAACTTAGCGTACAGGAAAAAAATTAAATTACTAACTAGCCATAAAAAATCGGTTATTCTAAAGGTCATTTTTTTGGGAAAGGAAATATGATGGATGACGGAGAAGAATTGTGGTAATTCTATTACAAAAGTTCACTTTCTGGTAACAGAAACCGGTGCCTATATAATGAAAAGCAGAGATAGCTCACAATAGCTGCTTCCTCATCAAGCAGCGTTGAATGTAGTTGGTAATTTTGTTCGTACTACAGACGTCTATCAATTTATTTCAGACAAGTCGGGAACTGACAAGAATTCTATTGAAATGCTCTGCTATTAAAACCATTAGTAATATATTAAAAAACTAATAAATTATATTTGAGTTTAAACTTTGAAACACTGTTTTGTACTGAAATAAATTTACATCTTGACATAAACTTTTTGCAGCTAATTATCATTTACATCGTAAGTGTGATAAATTGAAATATCATTCAATATCAGCCAAAAGTATACATTATATGAAATCGTTGATGGAGTTACCCTTATTCTCTTCTCGAAGAGTGATATCTCACGTGAAAATACCACATCGTCTTGTGAAAAAATATTGTCTCCTATATGTTTTGTTTCTACATCAAGGACTTCTATAGTCATTAGTTTAAAGAACAGAATATAATCACTTTCTAGATATGGAATGAGAATTTGAAATATTGTTGTTGTGTTTATGGTAAAAATTTCATATGCAGTGAATAATTACAAGATAATACTTATAATATGCAATTTAATCAACATTTGGAGACTATTGGAAGATAAATGAATTTGTGAAATAGTTATAATCATTGAATGCAAATTAAAGAGTGTAGTACTTATTGAGTATTAAATTATCATGAGTGTTCAAGTTTATTCTGCGGTAACGGCAATGAAAAATATTTTAGATTCATATTTCACGGTTTCTACTCCATCATAATTTAGTTGCTAAATTCAGTTGAAGTAGCCCGACCTACGTGATGCAGGTTTTCTACGTTTTGTCCCTACCGCTTTTAGGCAAATTACGGGTATGATCCTTAAACAATATACCAGTGGCCCTAGATAACATTTGGCTACCTTGCTCTACCCTTCCGCACTACCCATTCAAATACCTTCCGGTATTGCCACTACATTGATTCCCATCCTGTAGCCTTACACTCTAAAATAAATTAAGCTATTCTTCCATTGTTTAGTAAGGATATAATTTATTTGGTAATAATACACATATATTATAATTTTTTATCGAATTTGGTCTATATATATACACAAACTAACAACACTAATAACTAATTTTCGCATCATGTCTAAATGATAACAAAATATGTATCATTATTATATTATATCATTATTATAATATAATAACTGATTACCACTAAAATATTTAACACATCATGCCATATTTCTTGCCGAGTAGTAAAGCCGATTTAAGTTTCAGTATGTAAACTTTTCTGTCAGGAGTGAAGAGAGAATTAAGTATTGCGGGTCTGCCTAAGGTATGAAGCCTGAGAACCGCTCCTGTTATTTATCAGAATTATCAAGAACGTACTATTTTCCACCGGAAAATTCTTAGATCTCTTAATTATCATACTGTTTTCTATTTATAAGGTATTTAAAAATATTTTCATTCAAGTTATGTACTAAAAATACTGCATAATTATATGGATTTCATATAAACCTTTCCCCCATTTTTTTTTACGAAAAGGGCTTCGACATGGTGCTATTTAGATTCATGACCTCGCACAATTCTACAAGCATGTAGCATGTGGTGCTTCCTCTTACACTTCTGTCGTCAGTCATAGGACTAGCGTTCAATGAAGTCGTCCTTGAAACAAAAGGCAAGGCGTGGCAGTAATTACCTGCACAGGTCAGAATTCTGTTGGCGTGTTTGTCGATTAGAGAAGGAGGACAGGCATGACCCAGTTCGCGCTATAGTGTACTGATCAATATTGGTGTGCCTGCCATTACGCTATTCAATCATGCGGAAAGAAAATTTTATAATAGTAGCGCCAGTAAACTGAACCGTTATGGAACTATTACGGAAAAAACATTTTTCACATTTATGTTGCATATAATAATTCTTAACGTCAATATATTACTGTAAGTAGTATTAACTGTCAACATTATTAGTTTTTAATTTAATTTAAACAATTATTTCTATGTTCAGACATTCGTCTATTATTTGTAATACTTCATTAATAATTATGTTAATCTAGTCTCATAATTTGGTTTTTACTGAATTCAAATATTTGCATTAAGAATTGTAACATTCAAGATGAAATCTAAAAGGTACATTTCGTGTTATATTAGAGGAACAAATTTTAATACATACTTATTATGCGTTAAATTTTGTTCCTACTGCTTATAATCGACATAATTCGTTCGATTGTTCAAATAAATACATTTTTGAGTTTCTATTACATTCTGTGTAAGAATACAGAAATTTACTAATATACTTGATACATTAATTTTATTTATTATTTATATATAATTTATTTGATCCATTATTATGAATAAAATAAACCATAAGAATAAATGATTTAGAGGCACTCCTAGATAAAAATGTAAGTTATGTAGTAGGATTTAATATATCTTCGACTTATTACAAAACCAATTTCACTTAATGGTCACGTTCAAAATAAATTTTACATTCATTGCTCGAGTGAAATTTTGATAAAACAAATTTAAGTTAGCAACTACATTTTTATATGTGTGGAAGGTACCATTTTTTAGTCATTAAATGCATATGATCCGTTCAAAGACTGTGTTAACTTTCCGTTGTCATCTATCTGCTGATAGCGTCAGCAGCTCACCTTGAATATCACATACCGGGAAGACAAACACCCGAGGATGATACGACAGGATCCAGAGAAAATCCGGGCGCTAGGGGCGTGACTTGTGTGCGAAAACACTGCTTCCTTCCAGCCAATTTCATTCATAAACGTCACTGTCAACAAAGTAGCTACGCGAACGAGATACGTGCGCAGTAAAAATAAGTTATTGAAAATTTGGTATCTGATGCTAAATTTCTAAACATAAACAAATCACCGCGTTTCCAAAACAGAAATTTTACTTTTAAAATTCGAAAAATTATACTAATATCAGAGTTAAGTTGAAAACTCATGAAGAAAGGTTTATATATTATTCCCAATGGTTATATTTATAAACCTTTAATAATTTTATATATTTCATTTTGAATTTTTTCTAAAGCTGTAGAAAATATTAAAAATAAATAAAAATCAGTCCAAATAAATAGTTTGATGAACAAATTTATTAAAAAGTTAAAATAAGTTTTTATTTAATTGAATATACTTTTTTCTTTATGAAATTGAACTAGCGTTTTTACTCATTTCATTTGTTACTATCACACATAATTGTTCAGATAGGTCCGTGAATTGAATATCATTTGTAATATCTTAATATAAATTTAATGTGAGGACGAACACTAAAATAATATATTTTATCAAAATTATTTCAAAAATATATTTACAGAATTTTTTTAGCTCTTTTTGATATGTCTGATTGAATATGTTTGTGTTACATAACGTTAATATTGAGGAGTAGCCGAATGTTTTATGGGAATAGGCGGATGTCCGAATGAATGGATGTGTGGAAGACACGAGGAGAATTGAATGTAGTTGGTCGTTAGGAGTTCTAGAGGAATCCGCCCAACCACAGAGCCTGAGCCTTGCGGATACAGCCTCACACTTAACAAGATTCCAGCACATGTTTCCATCGCAATTTGCCAATAATCTTGTTATTGTTTCCTCTTTAAAGTCTTCTAAATGCTTTGAAACAGAGGTTTATAAACATCAGCAAGAAATATTAAATAATTACGTAAAACATATAAATTTGAATATATCTTTGACTTTCCTTGCTTGATTAGCAGACCAATAGTTTTAGTTTACATTAAATTACTACTAATCACATTTATCATGTTATTTTATGCCCGATCAATAGTTATTGGAAAAGTGTCCTAAAGAGAAGTAAAATGTTTTATCAAGTTTTAAAGTATAAAATAACTTTAAAAATATTTACGTAAAATTTTAAGGCCTTACGCCTGATTGTACAACAAAAAATATTAATATCATTTTAGCATTTAATTAAAAAACAGTAAATAGTTATTCTTGAAACCCACGATATTTCCAGACTTACATTTACCTATCTACTTCCTTACAAATTTTATAATAACTTTGCTTTACGTTTTTCACTACAATACTTGAATTGTATTTGATAAATTTTTACGAGTAAAAGTTGTACATCAAATTTGACACTGTTAGAAAGTGAAAATAAATAATTTTATATCAAAATATGGTACATCATTACTTAAACAATCCGAGGTATATTTTAGTTATTTTCTTTCAAGGATAAAATATGAATATTTCTGAAATTTAAATTAATTAAAGTAAATATATGAGACTAAAGACTAATTATGAATTCTATTATAAAACTAAAATGTACAATATCAAAGAAAAATAAGTAATCAAATTGTGATATTTAGTAATATATATATATATATATATATATATAGTAATGATTAAAATAAGCTAATTAGCAAAAATAAGTAAGAACAATCAAAAAAATTATCAATTAAATAATTAACAATTCGAAATCAAATTGAGACGAACAGAATACGAAATCTAACAAAATGAAAAGAACGGAATCTGACTAATACCTTTAACTATCGTTTACACAATTTAATAAAATTGGTTTGTACTTACAAATGTCCTGCTGGTACCAGACTTAGTTTTCGGGGCTTGGGTACACTATTTTTTTACACTTAAAAGGCCGTTAGTCACAGATCGTCTCCATTTGGTGTCGAATTGTTAATTATTTAATTGATAATTCTTTTACTTTTCTTAATTATCAAGCCCAGTTAAAGATCCTGAGAAGAAGAGTTATTAATTTTGATTGTTTGTGTAATATAAAATATTGTATTTTACTTTGAACGCCACAAATTATAAATAAAATATTAGTTTATTGATTTTGTAATTATTGAATTCGGCGTGCCAACCTAGGGCAAATTATTTGTAAAAACTAAATAATTACGTGTTAAATTAATACCTTTCTTTTAATCTTAATCATTGTTAATTAATTTTTTTGTTAATTAGCTTCTTCATTATTACAATATATATATATATATATATATATATATATATATATATATATATTAGAAGTGTGTGTGTAATTTCAGCTAGCGTGGCGGCAAAGTAGATTGTATCACCATCGTCAGACAATAAATTTTTCCCTTCGGGGAATAACGATAGTCACAGAGCGGTTTATATCGCAAATTGTACCTCATTGTCAATTATAACTGCGTCCTTCTAGTAAAAGCAATTTTATTCAATTTTACGTTCACGTCGTAAGCAGCCCCAAGGAATTGGCAACTGCTTTGTTTCGTCCCCTTTTATCCTCAATTCGCTTCTATGGCAGGATGTAATTCCGCTGCCGAATACAAATCGAAACTGGATGAGTCATGTAATGAAATGTAGGTATTTTTCAATTAGTCATGCCGAATAAAATTGTTTGATGGCATTAGCGTGTGTTTTCCTGCGGGAATTCACGACACAACAATGGCGAGCCAGGAAATCAAACATCTTTGTTTATGGGGAGGGGCTGCCTTTGTTGCCCGCTGCCGTAATTAGAGCACTTTGTTTACGTGATGTTTGCCAAATTCAAGTGCAGCTTTGCAGCATTTGGCAACATCACTGCAGGCTTATAAAGCAGGAAGCTGTGCTCGAATTTGCAATTCCAATAATCATACATGACAAGTTACGTCTCTTATTCGCAAAATTTTACGGAGGAGAAAATATAACAGATAAATGAAAATCCAGAATAATATTAAATGTATGTATTATTTCTGAAACTATTGGCCGCGGGGATTCTAATGAACAACTAAAAATTCTTGTACGTTAATTATGACACATTAATTTAATATTTTAATTTTTAGATTTAAATTGTCAACAGGAGATTAGACAAATTTTCATGAACAAAATAGAATTTGTATACATACAATTAATAATAATTTGGAAATGTGTTGTAAACACACAAATGTAATTTCAAATGATGCATAATGTTTTACGTAGATGATTAATTAGTGTAATTAAACATTCACAAACCAGAATAGACTTAAATTTTTGTTAAATCCATTTTTTCCTCGAAAAGTAAATAGGGAAAGGCAAAACTACCAATATATACTAAATATAAAAATATTTAAAAGAGAACAAGGCATTAATACATATATAAGAAAATACCAAATATAATTGAGAAATTATATAAAAAAAGTAAAAGATCAAAAGAAATATTCAGGTAAAATGAAGCTGTTTGAAACGTAAATTAAACATTATAATCAACACTAAACTTAACAATTAACATTAAAATTCACAAATAACAATAATTTTATTCTGAATTCGGACGTATTTAGGCGACCACGGATCTCATGAATTCATGTTCAACAATGTCATGAAATAAAAAATGTGGCGATAAACATCTCTTGTATACCCAACACTGATTCAGCACTATTGAAATAAAATATTGGTTATAGAAAGAAAGAAACTATTTCCCTCCTTTACTGTAAAAAAGATATATAAACACATTTTCACAAATTTATAAATAATATATAAATATTTGACACACACGACCTATCACGTTCAGAAATAATCCCATGTATATACATTTGGATGTATTGTCAAGCGACTACCCAATTGATAGTTTTCAAATTTAAGAAACGTTTAATTAATCCGGAATACGATAGCAAAATTTTAATCCATAAAGTTAAATATAATTTGTAAAATATTGCAAAAAATAAAAGCAAACCGAAAATTGTTTTAGCCAACATTATTCAGGAAATTAGTATTTTCAATAAATATCTCTATGGAAAGTAGATACTGCCGATATCGGTAGGAATAAAAATTAATTTTTTTGGCTAATCTGTTACATTATATATTTAATGCTCTTAATGCTAGATTCAAAAAACACTGTTTAACTGTATCTTATTTGCAATTACGTAGTTAATAATTCATTTGGTATTATCATTTTTCGGACTAAAAAGGGAAAAGACCAGACTTATGAAATAAGTTTTATATTTATTTTGAATATTAAATAATAAATATTTAAATGTTTCTGTATTTCTCTCTTAATTAAAACAAACCGATATAATTTTAAGTTAAAAGTTTATAGCTTATCGAAACCATATTGCTAAGATAATTAATTTGTATAATTTCATAAGACAATTTACGGTGCTTCAGGAAGAGAATCACTACAAATTGCAGAACGTGTGCGTTTGCAAATTTACCTGGCACGCTCCCATTTGACACGATTTATTACTTAATCATCAAACGAGACTTGTACAGACTAGAATTATTGCACCATGTAAAAATTTCACAATTGAACTTTTCCATGAAATTACCAATTTACAAAGTTGAAATGGAACTCAGAAAAATAAATATAATCGTCACTGTTTCGTCCAAAGCCAATAAAGTTTTTGTATGCGGCGCAGGATGGCTACAACTGCCAAACAAAGTTTTTTAAACTCGTAAAAATATGCATTGCTATGCTGCACAGCAACCTTCTCAGAATTTTCTTCAGGAACTTTAAGACAACGACTGGAAAAGAATTGCATCATTTGAATAATTATACCTGGAGTGTTTGCAGAAAGAGACATGGAACACACAGTACTTTTTTCATTTTATATTTCAAGTTTACGTCTCGTTCTCTGGTTGTTTTCAGACCATAATAGAGTACAGAAATTTATTAACTTCGATACGCAAACTCACACACTGCATTCTGTCTCGCGTGATAATCTCACACATCGATGAATTTGTGACTTTATGTATCAGGTTACTAGGAGATTCTGACGTAGCAGCCAAAAATTTCTGTTTTTTTAATTTATTATGTGGAAATTAACAGGCATTACTCTGAATTTGATAATAATCTTAATGCGTATTAAAGGTAATTAAAAATTTGGTAAAATAGTGATTGGTGGAATAAATAATGGAACGTTGTGTTATGATATCCTTTGATTTAGTATGTTATGTTCATGACCAAAAACATAAAATGAAAATAATATTCATCTCAGGCAGGTATTAGATGTTATATTATCGTAAACTTCAAAAAGGAGGAAGGTTGCTAGGCTTGACCAAAAACCTCAGCTTCAGAAGCCAAGGAACATGCTTAAAATATAGTTCTAAAGTTCTTGCGTTAAAATTTGCTAATTTCTCGTATTCATAAAACTTCTGTGAATGAAATGAAGTTTTTAAACATGTAATCATATTGCAAAATATAATTTGATACAGCGTCTCTCAATTTTTAATTTAAATGGTTTGATGTTTATGGCGACGTTAAACAGCCGCCTTTGTGTTGTCCAACCGCAGCATCGCCACTTTAACTTCCTCATTCGCACCCTTTATGAATAGCTAAGGGAACCGACGCCGTGCATCGTGTTTTTCGCAAGCAACGATTCGTTTTGTCTCGGCTGCACTTCCACGCCCGCCATTTACGGTCTTTCATCTTCTCTCACAAAGCTACTTACTTTTCTAAAAGTCTGCGTGCTTTGGTAAACAAAAACAAAAGAGTTGCTTTAATAGATTCAATGAAACCTAAATGGCAGAAATCTTTTAATGCATCATCAATAGCATTGTATTCGTTTTCATTTAGTAATTAATCCATAAACGCATTATGCTATTTTACTTTATAAATTTAGGCATTAATATTAATTAATTAAATACTAATACTTTAAAAATAATTTTTTGGAAATTAAATTGCATTTAATTTAATTTAAATGCATTTATCTGCGCATTACTGTTATAACAACGGCCGTAATATTACAGTCAATTTGAAACAAAACTGCCTTTGAAACAATTTTCGCGTATTTTTTAATAGTAATTTTATTCAAAATCCGATTAAGTTCGGGAATGATATAAAAGGGACATCAGCTCCGTTCGTCACCCAATCAATAATCCAACTATTACGGTTTCAATACACTTTTATTCGTTGACGGAAATTAAATAAATACGAAATACGGAGGTAACCAATCAGAACCGTGTATTTTTCATTTTTCTTTCAAATTTTGTTTCTCGTTGGTACTGATTTTTAAGTCATATATATATATTAATTATATTTTATTTTTTAGTACGTTTATTATTAGTTTTCAAATTTCTCTTCCATAACGTAACTGAAGTAAAAGAGTTCTGTTACTTATTATAGATAACATAATTTACTTAATATATCAAAAATCTGATAACCGAAAACCACGTAAAAATTACTATAAGATTTTATTTTAAATATATGTTCCATTGAATTTTTTTAATATTTTAAATGTTGTGTTCTCTTCACCTCGTGGATTTTTTAAATTTGTACTGTTACCGGTGTAGCTACACAGATAACATGCATAGCCAAATACGTACAAATATGTACTGAAACGTTGTTGATAATTAATTAAAAAATAATTTTTAATTATAATAAAGTTTGTTAAAATTATCGTTAAAAGTATCTTTCATACATATAAATTCTTTCATATTTATTAGACATCTCCAATATGGTTTTTCATAACACATTTTCCGTTTATAAATTATATAATTTATATTTAGTTTTTAATCTTGGCTTTTAAAATTATTATTAACCGAATCCTGAAAGATAACTTAATAAACATTCACATCGTTCGATTTATTTCACTGTATCGACAAAGGCACTCATCTATAACTTCAATTAATTAAGCCACCACAAAAGAAAATAAAGAAATTTCCATCTCAAAAAGCAACAAGTGGTTATACCTGTCGACACGCATTTTCAAAAATTCTAGAGGTATTATTCATATTTTTTAGGTCCTAAATTAAATCAAATTTTAGTATAATGTCACCTCCAAAAATGGTTTGGGCTGTGAAGTCGTCGCGGATAAAATAAACTGATCACGTGCGGCTCATCAAACTGGAGGAAATATGGAGAAAAATATGAATCAAATTAAATATAAATAGTTATTAAATTTGGGAAACTAAGTTAGCGGATACAGTATGGGAGAACAATAAAGAATTATTCTGATACAGATCCGATAATTTACACTGACAAGCCTGAAGGCACTGTAAAAATTAAGCAACAATAAAAGCTATGATAACTGTAAACATAAAAATACTGCTCCGTAAATTTTCAAATAGTGTCTATTAAAGATAATATTATTACTATTGTGGTACGCATGAGTACCTACGTAATAGTTTCACCGTAGAAAATAAGAGAATGAAAGTTAATCCGGATGCAAATTTCCAGAATCCTAAATCCTTCAGACATTTGACAATAATTATTTCTTAGGTAACAAAGGCGTCCGCAACCTGATGGATATTAGACGTCAAATTTGGAGCATTTCACGGCAAAAAAAAATGTTTTATGATCCCAGGACTCGTGGTAAAGGGAAAAAATATTTTTTCGGAAAGGATTCTTCAAGTTGATTGGAGAATAAATGGATGGCGTTTCTCCGTGCTGGGAGAAAAGGAATATATAAACGATAGATAAAAGCACTCGTAATGCTTCCTTTTGGTTTCTTTGGTTTTTTCTTACAATAAAAATAAAAAACGTAGTCACTTCCCTGGACCTGAAAATAATCAGCGACGAAATACGCTGCATAGTTAAGAAAACCCAGTTATTTATTATTACACTTCTTTTAAATTGTAACCTATTGATTTTATTTTTTAGTTGTCTCTAATACCATGAATTTTAGATTAGACAATTTGATGTTCATTGGACAATAATTCATGAACACAAATGGAGATTAATTATACATTTCAAATGTGTGCTTCGTACATTTACATTGTAAGAGTTCGCATTTGTGAATTATTTTTACACATATTTAAATAATATAAAATATAAATAATAATTTTACATTAATTATAATTAATTTGTTTGAAACGGAGACTATTACAAAATCCGCTTCTATAATCATACTCTGTTTTCATTAGGAGGAAGGGACTGCGTCTGAATATGAATAACTCTATTTTTTTAACTAAATTTATGAGCCTTTTAGTTTTACTTTTGGTCGTTTTATCATTTAAGAGCGAGTTAAATGTTTCTAATATTTTTGTGAATGATGTAGAGGATATTTGGTAAACTCTAATAATGGTACTTGGGGTATTTGAGTCGATAGCATTTAGTATAAGAATCTTTAACTGTTCCAAAGGGACAGGTGGGGCACTGTTTTCTTCTTCATATAATATTTTTACTGGATATAATTATTGACTAAGCGGCTTATATTTATGATCATTAGCGTATGGTTTTCTTGGGTCGATTAGTACTTATATTCTGTTCAGGATTATCGAAGTCTTTCTTATCAGCGGTGCTCTTCTTTTTTTGTTGTGAATTTTCCATCTCCGTTTTTTGAAGGATAGTTATTTGACTTGTATACGCCAGGTTCTTACACTGAATTTTGTCATAATTGTCATTTGCAGTCATATTATTCTGCAATAGTGCATCTCTATTAGGATAATTTATTGCAATGTGGTCTTAATTTTTACATTTATAGTAGTTGTCTGTCTCCACTGATAGGTACACACTATACACCTCATGTTGCACCATTATCGAATCCGGAAGGTCACAAATGCAGGTCTGCGAGGGCTATTCTCTCGCAGGCAGAACCTTGTAGGAGACATGCGAAGGGGCTACCTTTGGGGATGCCTTTTCCTCACCGTTTTTGAACTAAGGTTCCCACAAGCCGAGGCACCTCGGCCTGTTTTGAGAGGTGTATGTTCCGGGGTCTCAGACCTTGGGCATACGGTAAGAGTTGTCCGCTATTCCCATTGGAATAGTCGGCCAGCTGCCTCCTACACCGGTCGAGGCACGGAGAAGGGAATGCTGCGTCCCCACAGCAAACTCTTCTCCCGCTATCGTAAGGGCGTGGGAAAACTACCCATTTTCATTAGGCGAATGCCAGGTACGATCCTTAAAATATAGCCCGGGGGCCCTAGTTAACCCTTGGCTACCTTCCTCTACCATTCCACATCCCCCCTTTCAAATCCCTTCCTTTGCTATTAAAGGGGAGTTGCCACCATGTGGATTACCCTCATGTAGCCAGTTACCTAAAAAAAATCCGTAGGAAAACAAAATCTGTTTGAATTAGAGCATATATTAATCATATTTAAGCTTGAAAGTGTAAATAACATACACCTGTAATTTCTCAATTTTTTATAACTTTGCAACGTTGTGCGATACTATGTTTCATTTCATGTAGACATGCCAGACTGCGACATATGAGTAAATATAACTTCATGTTTTCTCCTGACATTTATACATTTAAATGGTCTGTAAAAATTAGATCCTGGTTGACAAGAATTATAAAAATTCAAGAGCAAAAATGTGCCTGAATGCGAACAGAGATTCTTTTCCGTTATAAATATTCAATGCTTTCTTTTACTCTCAAACTCTTTTTACCTTTTAATCCTTGTTAGTCCTGTAGTTATGGTAGATTACATCCCAGACTCTTATGAAAGGAACACAGTATAAATTCTCCTTACTCCAACACAAAGGTTAATTGGCCTTTTGGCTGTTCGCCAACATTAGAATGGGTTACAAACGCAGTGTGTATTATGCGATGGCACATCCAAAATTGCGTCTAACAGGAGGTAAACAAAATGGTTTTCATGAACCCTGTGGAGCGGATTAGCGTTGCTAATTTGCAATTGACTATGAAAATGGTGAGGGTCAAGTGTGGGACACTGAAAAGTAACAACATGAAACAAAGCCAAATGTCAAATATCTCCCTCTCTATTTGTCTCCTTCTCTCTCTCTCTCTGACACACACACACACACACATATATAAATTCGTATATATGTCGTAGTTACAATCACACATGCTCAAGCTGGAGTAAAGGAGCTCCATAATACCTGAGCTGATTTTTATTAAAATACCCGATCTTTTGGGAGGTGTTTCTTAGAGCACAGGTTGAATAATGTAGCATATTGCAGCTCATTACGAGGCACAGCTGCGCGTAATAGCAGGCTTAGGGTTTGGTTCGCCGTAATTGCTGGATGGAACGCTTCGTGCAATATTAAACACGAAGCTTGCCACTACTGCAAACTGTCGCAAACGCCTTGTGCACTGATACCGGACAAAAAAAAAAGCGGGCGGCCAGGGAAAATTAGATCACTTTAATTGCCGCGAATACGCGCTACGAAATCCCCGCTTTTATGGAAATTGTGGACCTCGTCTCGGCTTACAAAGGCACTTCGTTTCTGCCGCCGTGTCTTTGTAAATACAGTTTCAAACAAAAGTGGTGCGGACAAATTTGTGACGCATATCACTTTCGCAAAATTAATTCCTTCGCTCTGTGACGCACTCGCGAACATCAGTTATCACAGCACGCCATATTTTACTGTTTGGTAAATATAAAAACATCTGTACTGGATGAAAATTATCAGAACGATAATGAAGTTTCGCTGTTTCATTAGTCAAAATAATTTCTCTAAACTATCATGAAGCAGAATACAAAAAAAAGAGGATTAGGGATCTGCCGATTCTTGGAGGCAACGGAATGGTCAAATTCTTATTGTTCCAAGTATATCACTAAACTATATGTACAGAAATCTGGAAACTCAGGCAAATGAAAAGAGACAGAATGAAGAGTACTTGTGTAGAAAAATAATATCAATTATTTATAATTAAAAAACCATTAACACTCGATCAGCCAATAGTGTGAACAGAGATAAAAATATTTTAAGCTCAGTTTTTATTTCCAATTACGTTTGGCTTAAATAACAGAGAATTAAATTCATATGAAACTACAGACTAATAATGACAATTGTTGAAAGCTCTCATTAAAATAAATAAAATTGTTCTGAAGGCTGGATAATGGTATTTAATTATCAATTATTGATTATTATAACAGTCCAAATACATTCAAATGGATAAAAAATAACACCTTATTAAATGAATCATTAGGCATTAAAATAATTTTCTACACATCTGTATTAAAAATTACAGACTGATCTGTCATAATGAGCATGAATATCCTACATGGGTATGAAAATTGAGTTTCTGGAAAAAATTATCTCGGTAGTCTATCAATGTTCTCAGCTGCTTTTGTTATTTTTCTATTCCTTGAACACCGCTTATGCAGACTTAAATAAAAAAAGATTCTTAGTTTAATTTAATCAATTAATTAGGTACCACAGCAACTTATACTAATTCCATGAATATTTTTTAATGTTTACTATATTCTTATTAACTAATATTTTGTATGTAACGAAGAATTCCCCTAAAATTTCAGGAATTAAGGAAACGATTAAAATGGAATAGTTAAGATATAATACGGCATTATGAACGATAGAAATTCAGGACCAAACTGGCAGTAAGTCGAGTACAGAATACCTACACATATATTCCAAAGTGATTTTAGAGCTGTCTGTTTCTGTTATTACGTATTTACAGTTAATAACTGTGCAATGGAGTTCGAGAAATTGAACATTAAAAAATAATTTTAAAGACTGTAAATTAACAACAATAGATGTAAATATAGAACCAGAAAACAGAGTAAAAATTTTATTCTTTTAATATATTAATATCTAAATTGCAATTATTTACTGTTCGATGTATCACGGTAACCATAGTTACGGGAATACAAATGAATGCTTTTAACTTGGTAATTCGCACTATGCGTGTTTTGTTTATCGGTATTCTTTTATCTGACCATTTTAATTATAAGTAATTATTGATATAATAGTAATTCCAAATTTTAATAAGTTGTTTATATAATACAACGACGTTATATATACAACGACGTTTTCGTAATACTGATATGACAAGATGAAAAATTTTGTAAATTTCGGAAATGATCTTTTCAGGTAATAATTGCGCAATGTAGATAAAGCTCAAGAAGAAATAGATTGTTGAGATTGTTTTCCATAGGCATAAGTTGTTAAATATGAAGTATATCATTTGTGGTATCACAACATGAAGGAGACGCGTGTTATTAAGAACTGTTACGACGAACTGATCCATGCGACAATATCAGCGCCTCATTAAAATATGAATTACAAAAAAATCACTCCATGCAATATTAAACGAATTATTTTGAGAACTTGTTATTCCCTGAAGACTGAATCGTGCCAGGGTGTTACAAAGACAAAGGTAGAGAGTAGTGAGAGAGGTCACAGAGCAGACTGGGGAAAGAACCGAGTCCAATTGAATTAGTGAGCCCAAAGTTTGTTACAAGATCCTAATTAAATGTCGTTTTGTTGCCTTTGTATATTGTTTCTTAAGCACCACGTTCTATCTTCAATATTTCTTTGCAACTATAAGTCAAGTTCCGACGAAACAAGACATGAACTTGGTAATACTGGTTCGTGCTTCCCGGTTTCCCCGCAAAATCGTTCAGAAAAATTCGGTAAAAAGTTGTGACTTAACAACAGGGCCGCTTCCCCTTTCAGATCCCTACTAATGGCACACAAAACCGCCAGACACGAATTAGGTGAATCGGCACGCGTTACCGCAAGTCTTCCCCTAATTCGTTGGTTTCGTATTCCTCTCGGTCACTAATGCTCTCTTTTCTGAACTGGGAACACAACGAAAATTAACAGACAAGGAAGTGTAACATTTTGAACAATATAGCCTTAAAACACAAAATTATATAGCATCATAGTTTCAGAATTTAAAATAAGCTCATTTCAAAACTCACGTATTCTGAGGCTTATTTTCAGATAAGGATAGATAAGTGCATCGATTTATAATTTTATATTCCTCCCCCGACAACTTACTTTCTAAAAAGATTATAAATTTATAATCCTCCACCAACAACCTAGTTTCAAAAAATAATTCATTTTATTATATTAAACATTAGACTTCATTTGTGTTGATTCTTCTTCCACTAAAATTTATCTTTTATAAAAGTTGGCTTATATATGTGTGCGTATTTAATGAATAAGAAAAATAGCCATTTCAGACAAAAAAAAATGATAATATAAATACCACATAACGTTTCTGAGATCCTTGTTCCTTTTTTCACTTGCGAAGAAGAGCCTAGAGCGACACAACTGCACTTGTCAGTTGACAAAACTCAAAAGCGACGAAAACGCAACGACCATCGGAGAGCCGAAGAGTTTGTGTAACAATAAGGGGGCAACGACAATGGGAAAACAGAAGGTTTAGAGTAATATTAAGGAATCATAGCAACTATTATAGTGTCTGTTTTTACATTAATAGCTGTGATGTATGATTTCAGAAACTAGACTGGAATTGTACCTGGTGTCAATGTCTAAATCTTAGCATTTTGCCAATCAAATGTATGTTTAGAATTGATGATATGTTGGGAAATTTGATATTAGATATATGGTCCTTGATACGTGTATTAGGGAGAACGTTACGTTTGTCCTATGTAGCAGGAATTACAATTAGCGCAAGAGATTTTGTAAACAACACAACGTTTGCTGTAGGTGTCAAGTGGGTCCTTGTGGTTTTTAATCAAGTATGAAACGGTATTAGTGGATCTGTAAATGATGGATATTTGATATTCTTAGAATATTTTGACAAATTTATGATGTAGAAACTTGTAATAATGTAGTACGAGAAAAAATTTGGCTTGAAGTGTTTGGGGACGATTCACAGTAGGATATTTGATTTTGTTAACTCTGATGTTTATGTATTTAATAATAAAATTTAAAGGGTTATCATTAGAGATTAAAATGTTTCGGACAAAATTTAAGTTGTGCTGATGGAACTTGCAGCTATAAAGTAAAATAGCTCTTTTTACAAGATTGTATACCAAATTGAATAATAAATGTTACTAATCATTAAGTAATTATGAATTAAAATATTTTTCAATTCTAAATTACAAATTTATGCTGAAAATTTATAAATTTTGTTAATTTAAAAAAGTTAAATTATTGTTTAAAAATCATATATTATAAACTGTACCAAAAATTTATTGTTTATGGATTATGAATCTGGTTATTTCGGAGTTTCTTTACCATATATAGAAATAATATTATTTAATAAATTCGTATTTTTTTCCCGAAAGAAGCAACCAAATAGTTTTCGCGTGTAATTTGAGTGTGTTCGATACATATTTTGAGGTATTTTTCTGCTAGGTGATTTATAACATTGCAAATACGTAGTGGATACGGCGGAAATAGAAGAAACCATGCAGGCCCGCTACAACGTCGCTAACAGCATTAGAGGCGGCGAACAGCGAGTTAGTAACACGTAACAGAAGCCCGTGCCAGCTGATCGATAAGAAAATGTACGAGTTCACAACGGTCAAGGGAAATGAAATCAGGAAATAGGGCAGGGAACCTAAAAATTATTAATTAGTCTGCCTACGTCACATTAAGGCTGTGTCGTTACGTAATTTGTTTATTGAGTGAAGCCATTATATTTAAATCCAAATTAGCAAATTTTTCAGATTTGACACAGTTTAATTTAACGCTAGACTATGGCGACGCATAAAAGTATTTTATTAATTAATTTTCACTATATACGATTACATCAAAATAACGTAGTCTAATTTATTATATCATTTCCACAATCTAACATCATACTGAAATGAGAAAAATTTATTTATCACTAAAGCCGTATCAGTCGTGACCGGGAAAGGCGATGATGCGTCACGATAGTACATTCACTTGTATTTCTGATGATGTAATATATTTCAACAATGTTACTATATATAATAAATATAATTAAGCATATATTAGATTCTCCAGTTGTGTAAATAGACGATATTTCTGACATTGAATGCATATATATATTTCGTGTCTCACCTTCTGCGAACGTTATTAAGTTTCCTGCTATGATGCAATAGTTCAGTCAAATATGGATTGTTTCACTTGTTTGATAAAGTCTGTTCACAAATTAATATTCAGGGAGAAAAACTGCACGCAGCCTAGTATATTGTTAAGAAATTCATAATCTTTAGAACTATTGGGTCTTGTTTAAACAAAAAAAAACGATATGGCTTCATATACGTTAACATATAGGTGCTTAAATTAGAAAAAACAATATTCCGGGATTTATACTGCTATGTTTATATTTTATTTTATAATTTTAAGACCATGTTAATATTTCACAACTTAAGAATAGTTAATTATGCTACAGTTCTTTGACTATTATCTGTATCAAAACTAGTCCATATCAAGATTTGAACCAGACAACACACACGATTTCCAACAAGTTGTATGGTTTTTAAAAAGGAGTAACCGTAGGGCTAAAATCTTAAAATGAGGTACGTTTCGTACTTATTAAGTGGAGGTATGCGCTGTTGAATGCCAATTTGTCGTTCAAATTTATATTAAATATCAAATATAGCTTTATAGGCGACTATAAATTAATCTGAAGACTGAATCATTTCGAAAAATGACACTCATCTAAAGATATTGTTATTTAAACTATTATTTCTTTGTAGGTTTAATAATTATGAATGCCACTGTCTTTAAAAATCTTATTAAAAATTGTATTAGGTATAAACAACGTATAAAATTTGTTATAATGGCACACTTACTTAAAGACATTATTCTTTAACTTAATCGTTTATGATGTAAAACATTATTATAAAACGCATTTTTGATTGAACAGAATGAAAATAAACAAATGGATCGAAATCTTCCACCTATTAAATTTATTTAACAATATGCAAGACTGTGTGTGATTTTTCTCTCTAAATATGTCGTGTTAGTTAAACATTCATTCACTTAAACTTCTAGTATTCCTCAACACCTTCCATTCTGACTGTTAAAATTCATTCTCCAAATCGCAACTTCTACTTAGATCGAATAACCTAGAAATGTGTCTACGAACAGTGTACAAGGTGAACAAAATGTTTTACAAATAATTTTTAAAATAATTCTGTACAGAGGAAATAAACTCTAAATTAGCGTTCAGCGTAAATAATTAAAAAGTCCTGAATCATTCAATTACAAATTTTCACTAGAACTCCTTGTTCCATGGTTATTTGGTACAATCTGATTTCGATCTATTTGAAAATATCTTGCATCAAACACTGTTGCCTTCAGTATTTAAATCAAAACTCTAAGAGAGTCTCTAATAATTTATTAATTTCACGTCTAGAATGTTTATATTATTCATATTCTTAGCTTAAATTACAACCACTCTTTCATTTTATGAAAGATCAGATTTATTTATTTGTAATATTATCTTTGCCATAGCTACTCCTTAATGCGTAGTTAATAAAAACTGAGAAATTTTCATAATGATAGAGTAATAGTTGTAATTTAAGTTAAAAAGATGAATATGACGCGGTAGAGTATAAATTTTCTAGTAGTGAAAGAAAAAAATTATTACAGAATGACTGAGGCTTTTGATTTAAATATTATTTGTCTTAGTAATGTCATTTGTTTTCAATTACATTTTCAAAATTTTATTTCAATAAATTCAAGTTACTTACAATTATGACAACTTTTTTCGTATAATAATTTATTTAAATGATAACAAATGTTACGTTTATTATTTCTTCAAACGTTTCATACTAATAAATACTATAAATAAACAAGAGCCACGTGAAGTCAGAAAAATATATTTATTGAAAATTACACTACGTTTCATCGCTAACGGAAGAACAGCAGAAAGGTATTTCGGTCACAGCAGTCTACTGAGATCGACCCTGACTATCAAAATTTTGTAAAAACTCATACCTGAAAAGAACGCAAATTAGTCTCGAAATGTAGTTTAATTTTCAATAAATATCTGAAAATGACTTCAAATAGCCATTGTTTATTCATAATTTGTCTTAAATAGTTATAATACATATATCATTATTAAACAGGTTCATACTTATATTTCAGATCACAATTGTACGTTATTGAACTGTTTGTTAATCTCTATTTCATTGAAGGAGTGGAATATTTTTACGTAATTTCCTCCTCAATCCTAAGTATTTGTATTTAATTCTTCATCTGATATTATTAAAAGTCAAACCTCCACGTATATATGTTTTAAGTTGTTACCAATTTTGGTTACTTCTGGATATCCTTCTTTCCAGTTAATATTCTTGACATGTTTTGGTTTACAGTCTAAGTGGCAGGGAACAAAAAACATGTGATCCAACGAAAAACAGTTAGATTATTTTAGAATAAAATTTTTGTGTGATTGGAATACTTATTATACTCCGGAAACATGAGCAGTATCCGCAATCTCACTAAAAAGTATTATTTACGTAATTACGGTAAATATATTTTGACTATGATTTTTGTGATTATCTGTTGGTGTTTTCTAGTTAAAGTGTTATACATTTAAGGAGTTTTAGAAGCTGTAAACTCTGTGTTTATGCTGGAGTTAATTACGAAGGCAAGGTTGACCTGAGACTGCACAAAATGGCTGGGGTCGGTGACCTACGCTGGCGGATGAACACGCGCCAGATAAACACGCCTGATAGCCGGGTTGACACCTGGGATGTCCAAAGCAAACAACCCTGAATCTAGTGCAAACAAAACGAAATACTGAGGCGTAAATACGTTGCACGTGAAGGTTAACAGAAAAAAATATAAAAATTTTGCAATTTTGAACGTACAAACAAAAACGATTAATAAAAACACAATGTTTAAACGCGGATCTTAATTAATTTTCAAGAAATGGGAAATTTTTAATTAAACTTAGACAAACTAAATCTTGTTTTCCTTGCGCCATATTAAAGTTAAAAAATCATGAGCTACATTTCTGTGTTAAACGAATTTTCTAAAGGTAGCCAGAGGAGATTTAATTTTACTAATCCATAGTGTCTGAGCGTTATGAAGATCCATAAAACCTTATGACAGTCAATATGAGTGCACAGGATGCGGCGAAGAATTTTAGTTTAATTAACTGATAACATCAGAGTTTGGACTTTCCGTGAGCCGCTGGACAGTGAAACAAAATATCAAATGGTTAATATAATCAATATAGTTCTATCATATACGTAAGTTACCAAAACTTAAAATAAAAGAAACTTTATTTGTACACTGCTTGAAAAGTATTGGAAAGTAAATTTTAATGTAAAAAAAGTTCCCAATTTAAAAATATATAATAAAATAATATTGTATTTTAACAAATTAAATAATGTTATTTGTGATGCACATAACTTTCTGTAGATTTAATATTACTTTAAACCTTAAGTCACACATAGCCTATTAAATAGCTGTAAATATATATATATATATATAATTTAATGGCTCCATTGTGAGATTTGGCCTGCCTCCTGTCATCTTACATAACACATTCTGGATTTAGGAGTTATACGTGTGTTGATTCTCCCTCAATATTAACCCCAGTTTTGGTGATCAGGAAGAGTCATGCCCATACTAGGATTCGAGCCCTGGACATCTGTGACTCGAGGTAACGAAGTAGACCACTATATTCCAGCAGGGTGGCATATGTATAGATAAAATGATTTAAAATCAGAATAATATCTCGTAAAGAATTTATTTTATGTATCTTCAATTGAAATGAAAGAGGATTTGAAATTGTGCTAAAAAAGTTATTTTTAAAAATGTCTTATATATAAGAATTGACGTTAATTTATTTTAAGTATATTTTTTTTCTGTAACCAACAACATTCATAAACTGTACGAATTTTATTTACTAACTTATGAACACTTACATTTCCACTGTGAGGTAAAGTTTCGTGTTGTAGTTAGTAAAATTTAATCTTAAATGTGGAAAATTAAAAAATCGAATTAATACTTAAAAATTAAATCTGTGTAATAGAAATTTAATAAATCACACAAGTTTTTCCGCAGAAACTTACAAAAGTCAATTTTAGGTGGTTTCGAATTCAAAATGTTTTCCTCGTTTGCCAAATTAGAAATCGGGTTAGTTACTTGAATCGAAGCCCTTTCAGAAATAGGAAGTAAGAATGGGAAGTCACGTACATAATTGGATTTTTGGGTAAATGCTATTGGAATGGCACACGAAGCGTTAACTAGATACGTGTGTCGCGGGTGGTATTGTGCCCAAGAAACGTAATTAACATGGACGCCTAAGAATGCCTATCGAAATTTCATATTTATATGAGAGTGTCCATAAATCCATGTAGAGGACGCACAAAATTCATACCTTCCATTTTATATGTTAATTAAGAATGTGATACGCACAAATAAGTATCGTTTCAGAAGACTAACTCATCACCAACAATAATATATTATAGTTATGCAGAATTTTTCTCAGTTCTGATAGTGACTCGTTTCGTAATGTTAGAGCAGGCATTACACTTGTCATCATCGTTATTATAATATGACGACACCATAGGTAACTTGAAAATTAATCGATATTCTGAAATTACGGTTTTCCTTAGGTCAATGGGCCATGAAACATTTTCCTTTAAATATTAATACTGCATTTTAAAAATTCAAGAATGAAGTTTTAAAAAATTAATGATAGATATATCATTTTAACAGGGTCTTGCGTTGCTAGTGCCTTGATTTCTGAAATACCTTACTTTTTCATTATAGATGAGCCATTGTCAAAATAGATGAAGAAATACGGCACATGCCTCTTTTGCGAACGTGATCAATGATATAGTAAGTAAGGGAAGGCGTTTATTAAGGGACCTGCCACCGATTCATCAAAATCCATGGCTTGAAGATGCGTTATCGCTGTCAGAGAATATCGGCATTGAAGGCGTTCCAGTTGAGCTCAGTCCCGATATTAAAAATGATTGCTTCTTCCCAACATATTCTATCATAGACTTTTGTTTGCCCAAAATCATTTAGGAAAGTATAAAATCGGCCTTGACTGAAATTGAGACATTCGGGATACATATACTTAATTAAAGCCAATTTGACAAAAATATAACAGTTACGTAATAAATCACAAATTATGTATTAAATAGTGAATAATATTTAGCTAAAAGTAAATATGTGCGTGTTGAAAATTCGGACTGTGTAAACGTTACTGTCTATTTGGCACAATATCTATTAAGAAGATCTAATTAAGTAGGTATTATATAACTCAAATAATTAATATCATTTACATAATTAATCATTATCTACAGTAACAATTAAAATATTCAAAATATATAGTTTATACCGATAACATTTAATTATAAAATCGGCCTTGACTGAAATTGAGACATTCGGGATTTATATACTTAATTAAAGCCAATTTGACAACAATATAACAGTTACGTAAAAAATCACAAATTATGTATTAATTAGTGAATAATATTTAGCTAAAAGTACATATGTGCGTGTTGAAAATTCGGACTGTGTAAACGTTACTGTCTATTTGGCACAATATGTATTAAGAAGATCGAATTAAGTAGGTATTATATAACTCAAATAATTAATATCATTTACATAATTCATCATTATCTACAGTAACAATTAAAATATTCAAAATATATAGTTTATAACGATAACATTTAATTATATAATAACAAATATATAAAATAATTATTTTGTGTTTTAGGTCATTTAATATAACAACATGTAACAAAATATCCCAGAGTCGAGATTATCGATAACAGAATTATTAATATTGAATACAAATAAAATATTATATTATTTATTACTGATTATTATGAAATTGTTTAGACTGTCTGCATAATGCGTTCAAATTTCAGTGCCTTCAATTTAGTAATTAAATATTTTATTCATTTCCAAATTAATATAAATAACTTCCACACTTCTAAGTTTCCATTTAGAATTATATTTACGAATTTATTTACAGTAAACAAAATTAAAAAGCATGGTTTACATATTTTACGTGTGTGAATAATCTGGTGTTAATAATTAAATTTGCTTTTAGCTAATTTTATGGTAAAAGAACAATGTTTTCAGATAGTAAAACTAATGTATGACTTTTACAACATTTTAAAAATATTATTTGATGAGTGGTAATTTAGAATTATATCATCACAATTGCTTAGTTATTTGTTTGATATTTTTATATTTAAGTTATTTCCTAGAAAAATAACTTAACTTTAGGTTTCTAACTGTGTAAACAATTGTATACACGACGTTTCGATGACTATCACTGTCATCGACTTTATTCATTCTCTACACCTAGAAAGACTACATTCTTTATTAACGTAACTTTATACTTGTATAATACGTATATTAGTAACTTAGTTAATGCCGCTTTTACCTAAGACAAACTCTACAGCTAATGATTATTTCATGAGATAAATATATTTTGGTAGAGACATCTCTAATATACAGCAAAGTGAGAAGCATACAATAAATGATTATTCTCCCCGAAATACTTCAAAAGAAAGTAAAGTCAGCCGGATTATTTTCATTTGAACGTACTATACAAATTATTATTTTGCAAATGCTATGCGCGCTAGTTTATAAATTGAAACGTATAACGAGAATCCTTTTCACATTCGACGAACACGACCTTGTTACGCATCCTTGTGGAATATAAAAGTGTAATTACCAGCGTTTATTTCCGTGCTTCTATTATATACATGGAACCCCAAGCAATGTCCTTAAGTGTCGTAAATGAGTCACGCGTGGTGGCGCGTTGCTCTATGAAGAGGGACAAAGTTATACAAGCAACAACAAAAATAAAAGTGCATATTACATATCTTTTTATCTCAAGGGTGTATTGCAGAGGTTATTATCTAATTTTACGCAACAAAATTTTCGTTTTCAACCTCGCCTAAAATGTCATTTATATTAAAGCGTGAATTAATTAAAGTAAAATTAATTCTACTAGTATTTTAGCCTGTAAACTTAAAATTATAAGTGAAATAAATCTCAGAGTTGTAAAAAAAAGGTTTTTATTTGACGAAATCTTGCAAAAGTTTCTTTTATTCAACTTTTCTTCTGTTTCAGAAAAATAAAATTTGCAATCCGTTATGTTATTTTCTGTGAAAAATATTTTCTATTTTCCAACACAGTATTTTTGGATTTACCAATCTTATAATTCTTTAAACCTTGTACAAATTAGAAATTTTCCCATCCATTCTCTGGGAATTTCCGCCTTCAGGTATATAACACGGAGCGTGTTTTAAGGATTAATTTTGTATGCATCCAGATTTATTGTAACGAGCGATAAACAAGTTTTAGGCTCAATATATTGTTCTTGGAGTTCAACCGGGTTTTGCATAATTATATTAAAACGCAACGTTTCGACGACTAAAAGCTCTGTCGTCATCTTCTAGGCGAAGTGTTATACGTTTCAATTTATAAGTGAACTCCGAGAACAATATATTGAACAACTACACCGGGAAAGGCTTCAATCTTTGATCAAGTTTTAGGCTGGTTACTGAAACGGCTAATATACGTACCATACACACACACACACACACTCATATATATATCGACAATAAATGCTAACATGCCGACTTGTCCAAGAAGAAGAAGACCCCTGAATCTTTATCTCTCGCTTTTTATACATCGTTCCCCCACCAGGAGAAAACGTCATCCCCTTTACCATTGAGTTCTACTCGGTAAACTTATTTCTGACCAGTTTTCCAAAAATTCCCCAACTCTGGGTTACCACCATTCGGCAAATATTTTTTATTATTTAAATAAACTATTACTTTTATATGTGTGCACGATTTACGGTAGTTGGAACTTTACATTAGCTTTCTAGGCCAATTTAGAATTTTTGGCAACAAAGTTGAGGGAGGTACTCTATATACCACGATACTATCTCCTGGTGATGGAAGTCAACATTTCGAAAATATTAATTACGAATTAAATGTTATTTTCTTTCACAATTCGGAAAACCACGATATATTTATCTATATGGATTAAATTTAACATGTAGAACCTTTTAAATGAGTGAAAAAATATTGTATTTATATCTAAATATTTATTTCTAATTTTTTTATAATTTATCGTAACTGCGTTTTATAATTTTAATTAGAAAATATAGATGGATTCATAATTCTTAATGGAGTCAAAATTATATTATTAACAACCAGAGATATTAATTCTTAAATAAATAAAACTATGAATATTAGAGAAATTTCAATTAAGACAGTTTCTTTAACAACTCACCGAAGTACCTCAGAAAATAAAACAAAATGAATAACTGAAATGTATTATATATTTTTTAACACAGTAGCATTTTAACTGTAGCATTGTGCTTAAAACATAAATTATATGTTTTAGCACTATCGCCAATGTCACTAACTGCTGCTGGGGAAATCAGTAGAGGCGAGATAATTGGCGTTATTAGCAGATGGAAACTAAACTCAGACATATTATTGTTGCTATTGCTCGCACGTGTGGGTGTATCGTGTCCGGTCGAGGAAGCGAGCTACGAGAATATTAATCTGTACGCAGAAGGCGGCGTAGCGTGAAATCGTGGAGCACTGTTGCTCGCATGACGGAGATACAGACTTCCGGAGAGGATTACTGGCCCGTAAGGCCGCATGTGGCGCCAGGCCAGTGATTTACACTCGAAAGGCTTATAGCGGCTTCCGAAAGTGCGCCAGACAATTAATCGCTAACTGGGTCGTTAGAGAAAAGGTGGTCATTGCCCAATTGCCACTTTACTCGGGGCCGGAACTCCTTCATTTCGTAAGTGGGAAACGAAGGTACTGCGATTGGACTACTTCTCTTCCAAATAAATTCAATATTTACTGAAATAGAGCCTCAAGGCTCACCTAGAATGCAACACTTACCCCTGTATAATATGCAAAAGGTTAACAGATGAACAAAACTACTGATTTTACAAAAAAAACTATCGTGTATTGTGTTTATTATTCGTCAATAAGAAAAGATTTTATAAAAATTATTTAACATTATAAAATAATTTTTTCGTATAGTTTTAATTTATTAATTGATGTTTTCATTAGCCGAAAGATATGATAGTAAGGCAACTAGATCCCCACACGAAAGAAAAGATCGTGTTATAGTTTAGGGATCGAGCCAAATCCTGATATATCATAATTGGCAAATCAAATATAATTACAAATATTCACTAGAGAAAAAATAATAATAGCGGCACACTAAAATATTTTAAGGCAACTAGAACTTTAGATAAAAATTATTTTTAAATAATATACCTAACGTAAATATTACAAAAATTATATAGATTAATCACACACAAGCTATCAGAAGTATCCCAATATTAACAAAATTACTTATAATCCACTCTTACATATTCTTAAGTAAACCTGTGATCTAAGGTAGCCTAGCCGTTGAACATTAAAAAACAACGTTTATATGGAAACATTAGACCGCAAAATTCCAGCAGTAATGCCTTCTAACTGAAGTATCATATAATCAGATACTGACTACCTCGATACTAAAGTTCATTGATGGTAACGCTTACCATTGCATAAATTCTTGCTTACATATTCTTCCAAACAGATTATTTTCGTCCCAAAAACGGTCGAATTAGTAATGAAATAATACTCAAAACCTCATTAATGTCGTGCACCTTCTTCATATAAAAAATTTTTTTAATACATTATTTTTAATACATGTAATGACAAATGTAACAACAGTTCAAGTAATAATGACGCAATATACCGATATCTCATAAATCAATCTATTATAATATAAATTTAATGACAAATAAGTCAGGAAAATAAGGTTTAATAAAAAAATTACGATTTATTCATAAGAAAATATTATATAAACGACGTTACGTCCAAAAAGTAGTGCATCTTCTGTTAATGGCATTAAAGTGATTATGTGAATGTTAAAAAAAATATTAAATTATCTGCATTTGGAAGTAATGGTGCAGAACAAACGGTTTTATAAAAAAAATTAATGGAAATTAAATATTAAAACCAATAAAACATCAATTGTCGAGATGAATATTTAAATGATGTAACTTGCAAACCTTATCAAAAACGTGAAAAAAAATATGCTGCCATAAATTATAAATTTCAGAAAAATGTGCTGGGGTAGTTTATTCAATTGTGTATCTCTCCAAATCAATAACTCTTAGCAAGTTTTATGGAATTTTAATGGGCTTTATAATAACACAAACATACTACTTCTCGACTCGACAGCTTATGAACGCGGAGTGAGTCTCTAAAAACAAACAAACCGGCGACAATGAGACCCTCTCAACAACTTAAGAAAAAGTGTATTTTAAATTTTATGTCGGTTTTCTTAAAGTTTCCTCGAGAATCCAGCTCAACCAAAACACGCGACGTTTTAATGACTTTCCACGTCATCTAATAAAAACTATAAATTGTTTAACATTTTTATATCGAAAAGAAGAGAAAACAAGATGAGAAGAAAGCATTGAGTTGAAATAATAATAGTGGAAAGAACGTTTTAGCGCTACGACTAGCCGTGGAAGAAATAACAGGGCAATTATGCGTCAATGGGAATTTGGAAAACCCCCTGACAGTAGTGCACATCCAAATAAACAGCTCACTTCTCAACATACCAAGGTAAAAGAAAGTATATAAATTTGATATTAAAAATTAAATATAAAGTATTCGATACCAATATTTTAGCTACAAAATAAGGGTAAATGTACTTATATGAAAAGTGATAAACCAAGACCATGAAGTAAAATTATAGCAAAAATCTATGTTCCAAGAGACCGATCAGGATTAGAAATTGATAGCTTTATAAGTGAGTCCTTACTTTCATGCTGATTTATTACATTCAGCTCTGACCTACTAAGACAAAATTTTTAGCAAAACCTGTCATAGGTACAAGTTTAAATATCTAAAAATTTCGATAGAACTAGATTTTATAAACATGATATTTTCAATACAATTTTGTGAAAAACTATTGAACATTACTTACAATTTATTTATTGAAATATCAATACATAAAATAATATTTTATGTTTGCACGTGAAGATATTCCGGAAAAGAATGATAAGTCGTGACAATTTTTATTTTATTATCTAATTCTTTATTTTATTGAAATATATTTCTGACAAATTTGTCTGGTTTCTTTATTTATAAAACCTGCCATAGTTTAAAAATTCAATGACTAGTTTACGCTTCCAGAATGTAGTACAATTATCATCAGAACAGAATACTTTCTTTATTACATGAAGTGTTAAAATATATTATATGTATTTATAAAATTAATACGCATTCAGTTTCAAAGGTTGTTGGGAGAAATTGATAACTAAAAAAGAGCTCAACAAGAGCGAGTGCTAGGATGCAAATGTGAAAATGTCTTGACTGATATTAAATTTTGGTTATATTTTAGAACACACGTTTTCACCTATGTACTAAATTATTTTTACTTTTAAAATTAATCTTAGTTTTTAGTATATATTTATGTGATTTTATATTCATACAAATTCAGATATAAATATAAATATATAACATACATATACATGGTTCATTCTACGGTCATGGGACAATTTTGAGGGGTGGTACAGCGTACTAAACCATACATTTTTTGTATAGAAATGTGTGGTCGGAAGGGATGCGTTGAGGCACGAATGCAAGAAATGAGAAATTAAAAGAATAACATTATCAATTTACAATTTTATCACAATTTATCGAGCATTACTTCTTATAGGGACATCTGAAGGTCATAATTTACGAGACTCCAGTTGAGGACCTCGTTGCTCGACTATATATTGAGGCTTCAAGCGTGCGCGAAATGCCTGGCTTCTCTGGAACTCTTCGCCAATCACTTCTTCAACGCTAAAGAGGTTGTATTACTGTTTCTGGTCACAATTTTAAGCATTTATTGTAAACATTGCTAGAAACAAACACTTTGCAATGATGTTGTAACTAAACAATGTTTTTTCTGTTCACGTTAATATCTCACTTCTTGTGCTCGCACTTCAACTAAACATATGTTTCAGTAATTTGTACCACACCTCAAAGTATGTCACATGGCTGCAAAATCAGCCTGTATACACAAATAATGCGCTATTATTTTTATATATTATTTTGCGCATTTTCTAAAATTAAAATTGAGAGGTTTGATTGTAATGAATTATGAAACTACAAATCCATCTCATATTATAGTCCATGTGTAACTTACTCATATAGATAATTTTCAACCTGTTTTTAGTTTTTGTGTCGCCTTAAAGACGTATTCCAAAATTAAAGATTGATTTTGAATTTTATGGCTGTTTCTCTTTGAGCCTTACTCAAACTTTAAATTTTTTTAAGGTCATTCTCACTGCTCGTCAGTTTTACTAACAGAACCTCTTAATACTTAGTGATTAAACAATTAATAGGTTCTGAAACAAACATTTGAACTGGAGCCTGTTGACTTTTTTTTTATTCAAAACGCCAATAAAGGTCTTATAAAAGCTGACTGGCATTAACACAGCGGCCCTGGGGAAAAGGTGACTTTTCACAAAGTTTGAGGAAAAATAAAGTCTATCAGTTTTCTTTTATAACAGTTCCGTTCCATCTTTTCCTAAAAGCTATTCTAGAGGGGACTGTTTGCTCTGAAAGTGTTTTCTCTTCCTTCTCGAAGCTTACGTTTCAGTGGTAATAGAAATAACGTGATGTCATAAATGCGAATTGTATTTTGGAGCATATTCAGCAGCGGCATGGAAATCTCGAATTAACATCTCTTATGAAAAAAAATAATAATTTAAAAATATTCTTATCGTTAGAGATGGATAGATATGAAAATCAATTCTCATGAAGTGTTCAAAGTATAAATTAGATTTAATTTACCATATCTGAGCCATATTTAAAAATTCCATGTGATAAATTCGCCTTCCATCGATAAGGCGGACGTCTGATGAATTACATGGAAATCAAGTAACTTACCAACAGCAATTATTTCCTACAGCAAAGAACTAATGTAGAACTATTATTGCGGTTATAAATAATCTTAAAATCATAAATTTTTTGATCGAAATTATTTTATATTCTCGAATACAAAAATGGTAACTACATAACTCAGAAACTTTGTTTATATATATATATATATATATATATATATATATATATGTACTTCGGGAAGAATTTCGAAATGTATAGCATCACGAGTTCAAATTTTATTTGATTAAATTTATAAATGTATTTAAAGAAGTGTTTATTTCTTAGAAAGGAAATAGAGCATAAAAAGTCAAGTTCGGCGTTAACATTTTTTATAAAAATGGCTGCGACTAAAAGAAAACATAGCAAAGGCTAATTAATTTTATTAAATTGCATAACATTCGTAAAAAAATACGTTTACAGCAGTCGGTGTTCCAAGGGGTTGGTGACCTTATAACCAGGAACCTAGAAAAGTTTGACGATCATGAGGTTTTCAGTGTGTTTTACACGAAGAGAAAGTAGATAATGATTTTGGTGTCAAAGATAAACCAAGGTATGCACGGAGAGGCGAAGGTGGAGAAACGATATCTATCTATCTATCTATATATATATATATAGGAAGGAAGGAACTATGTAGTATTTGTTTACAGAAATTTATTACCAGCCATTAAACATGAAGATACAAAGTCGAGAGTTTATCGCTGCGATGACACGCTGCCGCTATTCATCACCTCATCCGAAGAAGCCAGCTTTACGATCGCCATGATTAAAGTGTTCCTGTCTTACAAAATATACGAATGCGTTCGTGTAGCATATATCTACACTTTTTAACCATTTATTACACATTCATTCACCATTTAATCAATATTATATTTCCAATTTTATCAACGTCTAATCCATATATGTACGTATTCGTATTAGTATTCATATTCTTATTAATAGCATGCCGGTTCAGCATTCACCAAGATTCCTGACGTTATTCAGTCCAAAATATATGCTTGTACTTCTGTAAATGAAACTGTAAATCATTCTATATTGCAATATTGTTATTAAAGGAATATAATTTATTATTTTATAAATTCCTTTGTCAATCTTTTATTGCAATTATAGTCACCTATATGTAAATAATAGTCAAGACGGTTTACCTGCGTTCGTATAGCAAATTTTGTTATAATCAAATCTCTCTCAAAAGATCTCATGAAATTTGAAAGGTTAAAAACGACGATTCGACTGATGAGCTTTACTTTTAATCGAATCAGAAATAACTTCTTCAGTCATAGTAGTCAATCGTGAATTATAATAATTACTTATGTTTCAAAACACAGGAGAATAATATATTCAATTCTGTACATAAAAAAATTATTTTTTGTGTCTAAATACAAAAAACATTGATAAACATCAATTTTTAAAAAGTATTCATTTACTGGTTTTGAAGTTCAGTGAACCACTAAGTGGATGTTGAAGTGTATAGAAATCATTATTATATTATATACAACCTTTCACCTTCCTATAATCATTTTGACGATCGATGTTTAGCTGACAAATTATGTCCATCTTTGTCCATTCTACACCTCCCTGTTATAGGCTACTTTATATGAGGAAAACGATTCTCTGTTTATTATCTTTCACGAATCCCTCAGAGCGATAATGAATATACCATAAGTGATCACACAAATGATTACAAACATATTTTGTTCATAAATTGACGTATCCGGCCAGATAAAAATTGGTTCAGCGAGAAATTACATGAATTCAATGGCGTGCAACATCGAAATCCTTTAAAAGCCGATGATTATGGCTTCAGTCCAATTTCTTTACTTGACGTATGTGCAAGTTGCTGGCATGCAGTCGCAGGTTGGCTTCCACGAGAGAAGCCGTGTGTCCCGCAGTGCAACCAACCTGCACTACCCCAATTACTTCGCAAATATTCTACTCTCAGGCGATCTAACAGCTTCAGTTACGCATAATTCAGCCTTACCGGCCCGGAAATGGATGTTGTTATACGCGAACTCTCTCTCTCTCAGTATAAAGCACCATTCCGTCCCTGCACTAACCCAAAACAAATGAATTGTGTGCTCATATTTCAAGTCCCATAATCATATAATCTATTCCCATAACTTCCAAACTTTCTGTGCGACACAACCTATTCATGTTTTTCAAGTTTTGTATTTATTTTTGAGTATATACTTCCTTGAATGAAAAAGGTATGACATATGTAATCTTAGTTCAGCGGTATCAACTGTTTTATATTGTACCAAAAAATATATAATTTAAAGAAATAACCAATTTCGGGTTAAAAGCGAATCAAAATAACATTTAAAATAATTGAAAATTCAGTCTATAATATACTTTAATAGTATAAAAAAATAGAAGCTAGGTAAAAAATAGATGTGTCTTTAAGTAATATATAAAAAGAGGTCATTTGGTCCCAAACGTAACTTATATATTAGTCACTGCACAGAGTGAAATTTTCTATTAATGACGCGTAGAATTAATATATATTAAAATAAAATATATCGAAGTTTGAAGACAAAAGTTCAGTGGATGAATACTGAGGACGGTGTGCGACTTTGCATAATCCTCCGGGCACAGGAAAGCTGGAGCACCAGTTACTTACAAGTCAGACGCACTCCCTAGTAGATAATACTATTGGTAGGAATGTTTCTTCTTTTCTTTCCAAACATTTTTTTATCTTGATTAATTTTTAACTGACACAATATTAATTAAATTATTAGGTCAGAGTCTCTCACACAAAAAGACTCAAAAATTTCGAAAGGCTGGAAACGGCGATAGGCTGTTCGTTTATCGACGAAAAAAATGTTAATATTCCCACAATAACGATATTATGTGTGCCTACTTACACAAACATATGATTCGTGAAACATGAGCCATTAAACCTATTTTTAAATGAATTTAGGATTTTACCCTGGCGTGACTGGCTGTGTTGCCACTAAAACCTTTATTCCAATATTAATTTCATAACAGTTTATTATTCCGCCATAGGTAGTTATTATTAGCAATGCATTAATAGTCTTTTTATATAAAAAAAAGAACGAATATAATGTAAAGTTTCGTTATTTTGGTCACAGTTGTTCCATCGTAGGGAACATTTATATCTTGTAACCACAAAACTTCTGCCTAATAAACTGGCCAAGGCATGGTGAGGGGTAAGCTGCGACCACACAGCAAACCCCTCTCCCGCCATCGAAAAGGCGTGGGACAAGTACCAAATGCCCGACCTACCTGATGCAGGTTTTTATAGGGTTTGTCCTGCATTACTTTTAGGCGAATGCAGGGTAGGATCCTTAAACTATAGCCCGGGGTCCTAGTTAACCCTTCGGTACCTTCCTCCATCCTTCCGCATCCCCCCTTTCAGTTGCCACTATGTGGTTTACCCTATACATAGCCTGTCTACACCCAAACAAAACTGAATTTTGCTTGTTCGCCGACTTTCCAATATGTCTTCTTATATAATCAGATCCCTCGAATCACTCCAGCTGTTTAAACTCTTCACGGTGTAAATGAAAATTGCATCAACGCATCTATAATCTCGCCTGATAGTCTCACATTAAACCCTAAAGATTTCATTATACTTTATTTCTTTAAAAATAATTTATCCGAGCCATCTCGGCTGTGGTCGTCTATAAAACTCTAAAATTTACTTGTAAAATAATTACCGACATTCTGTTGTTTTTAAACCTTAATTTTGTTAATATTCGTCAGCTTCCACTCGACATCGAAATAGTCACAAATATCTCAGTATAAGCTGTACCATTACTTGGTTCTCGTTTCCTACTTAGATAAATTATTAATAAACTCTCCGTAAATATATAAAAATATTTTATGTAATTATGAAAATGTGAATAAGTATTGAACAATAATTTGTGAATGAGGCTATACATTTTCTTTTGTTTTCATTTAAGTGGGCTAATAGTCGTGGCTGACTACAGCCCCATGTCGTTGTTAAATGTGCTCATAATGTAGCTAGAAATTAAGTCGATAAAACAAAATTATTTAACAATTATTCAATATATATATTTATAATTTGAAAATTATATTGATAAAAAATATAGGTTTAATGTTATTCCAGAACACGTGTATTATGGGTAAGGAGTAGCTTATCAGAAAAGATTATCTGAAAAGCTCACTGCAAATGAAATTTTCTTACGAAGTTCCCATAAAATTTGTCTACAACATATACTATTGATATACTGACGGAGTCCATGTATTCACGTTAACACGTTACTTATAACCCATTGGACCATCATTAATACTTTTGTTGTTTCAGCTACCAGTTATTTACACAGCTAACGTTTCCATTACTCTTGTCAAGAAATATTGTTTTTACTTGCCAATACTTGCTCAATATAATTAAAAGTAAATTATACAGCCTTAATCTTATGTTTCAACTTTTTCAAATGGTGGATGGCAATTACATATTTCCCGAATGATATTTACCAAAATGGTGAGTGAACTCGGTAAAGCGAGTTTTATGTTACTAAAACTCCCTCGCTCGACTTTATAAGAATGAGAATAGATTTCACCAAACTTTTACAGCCTATATTCTTTACAAATTACGAACAGCCATCACAGCCAATGTGAAGTCCAAATTTGTTACTATATTTGCTGAAGAATTTCAAATAAGGTTCACCATTTGTTCACAAAATGGCGGATAGCAGTTACAAAGCAGACCGTTCCCCAAAAATATAACATTTCATACGATCTGTACGGGTCGTACAGTGAACAAATAAATAATAAGGATCGTCCGCAAATATGTCTTAGTTTTGGGATGATATTTTTTTGCAATGCTAAGAACCCTTGTCACTGATCCGTAAAAGAACTATGTAAATTTTCATCAGAAATTGTCTCATGTGAAAAGCAAACAAAATCTGCGACACAAACAGAAAATCAGATGACAACAGTTTCGGATTCTCCGATGAATTTAACGTAAAGATATTCTCACTCGGTTCGAAGACAAGGTACTATTTCATTTATATTGTTTTTAGCCTACACACTTAGTTATCTATTCAATAGCCCCTTGCGAAAATATTTTCTTTCGATTAGATATTCAAATCTTTGTATTTCATCGCAATACTCCAGTATTATAGTTGCATTATTTTCCTCAGGCAATTTATCCGTGACCTGTATCTAAACATATATTTCAGGTGACGGATTGCTTCATCTGGAAATTGCAGGAATGACAAATGTTCGGCGTGCAAGTATCTTTATATTGAACAATTGCAATATTTTCTTACATATACGGAATATTTTTCTTTTCTATTCAGAAACCTGATTAAAAACGAACTATTAACCTGTATTTTACCCTTTCTGATGTATGTGGGAATATTACGAACAAATAGACATCCTTGAAGCTTAATTTGCTTTACTTATCACATATTTCTAAATTATTTTCGGAGTTGTTAACGGGTTGCCTCATTGATGATGTATGTTACACACTATTTCACTAATTCATTATTCTATTTCCTCAAAAAATATTAAAGGCATGTGACCATTATTTTGTTAAAGAAAGTACCGAGTTTTATGAACCTTTAATGTTTTTTGTTTGTTTCAGGTGTGTGCAACAACAATTGCCTCGCCAGCAGCACTAGAACAATTCGTGTCTAAATTCAGGTTACGAGCAATCTAAATTCAATGTTCTTTACTTTCTAAATGTTTATTTTCAAATAATCAACGTAATGTTTTCTTATTTAGTGTGTATTACTTTTAATTTAACCAAGTTCTCTAATTCACGTATAGATATATCTGTCCTGATGACTTTTATACTTATGAATTATGTCAGAATATGTTCCTTATCAACTCGGTTAAACGTCTTTCTAACACTCTCGTTCAAAAAGGATATCGAAATTATTAAAAATAATTTCTTCTGATATATAATTATACACTTTACCGTTTATTTACAAGAATATTGAAATTCTCAGAGTTTCTTAATATTTATAAGTATAATACAATCTGATGTGTCCAATATTTTGAAGAGAAAATAAATTGTGCAGCGATACATAATTTGACTAAAAAATAAAAAGTTTACAATAATGTAATAAAAGTAAGTCGTTCTCCTATGATAACATAAGAACAAAGTATTAAGTTAAACATACAGCTGAAAACATAAATTTGACTGTATTTATATTAATCGTCTGTATAAGAATAAATGTGCAACTCCAAATATATTAAATCGCATTACCACAAATCACGTTCAGACTATTCGCGTACAAGCACGAGGCCTCGGTGCGATAACTTACGACGCGGAAACCATAAAGCGCTTAGCAGAAAAAACCCGTAAGATGAATACAATTTTGTCTGTTGATTGATGAGTTGAAGCTTGCTCAAGTTTTCCTCGCTTCGGAGATAAATCGCGCCCGTTCAAAAGGTCCTCCGAGGCACCGAGCTAATGGCGTAACTTTGTTCCTCAGACCGCTAATTCCTGTGAGCCCCAGGAATATCACTTGCCTATGCATTACTCCAATCCTTGCTAACTTATTTCAGCAATTTGTATCTGGAAGACCTCAAAACTTCTGATCTCTAATGCGTCTAATGTGATGTCAGATTACGCGTTTAAAATTTAAAGCACATTCCAAGCATTGAGAAACTAAAGGCAATTAAATGAGTTAAGATTTGTTGTCGGATTATAATTCCTAGCATGACGCTGTGAAACATAATCCAAAGTTCTCAGAAGGTTACTCATAATTTTTGTTTGCAAAATAACACAGGAGTGGGTGATTACATGACAAATTTTTAAATAATCATTCTATTCCCTGCTTGAATTGTTGAATATTTTAAGGAGACTACAACTTAAAGCGGCGTTAATGAGACAAATAAGAACAAGAAAGAGATGTGTCTTCTTCCGATTAAAATGTAATCAATTGAAAGATAGTGCAGGTTCATTCTTAATGTTGGACAAACCCATAGGCATTTTGCTGCTTCCTATATTTGTATTATGTTTAACGCTTGGACTATTTTGATCCTCTCCGTTTTTGAACTAAGGTTCCCACAAGCCGAGGCACTTTGGCCTGTTCTGAGAGGTGTATGTTCCTGGGTCACAGACCTTGTGCATACGGTAAGAGTTGTCCGCTATTCCCATTCGAATAGTCGGCCAGCTGCCTCCTAAACTGGTAGAGGCACGGAGAAGGGAATGCTGCGTCCCCACAGCAAACTCCTCTCCCGCTATCGGAAGGGCGTGGGACAAGTACCCAATGCCCGATCTACCTGATGCAGGTTTTTCTATGGTTTTCCCTGCATTTCTTTAGGCGAATGTCAGGTAGGATCCTTAAAATATAGCCCGGGGGCCCTAGTCAACCCTTGGCTATCTTCCTCTACTCTTCCACATCCTCCCTTTCAAATCCCTTCCTATGCTATTAAAGGGGAGTTGCCTCCATGTGGATTACCCTCATGTAGCCTGTTACCTAAAAGAAAGGACTATTTTGATCAAACTACTGATCAATAATGCCTAAACCATTACTAGCAGATACCGTTTTAACTATCCTATCAGAAATTAAACGTGTACCACGGTAAATTATAATAGTGAATTTTTAACACCACAAGTTACTGACATGGAACTATTCAACTATTATTACAGTGATGTAACGAACGTTTTTCCAAGATATACTTGATTGAGTTTATTTCATTAATCGATACTCTGCTTATTTACAAAATATTTTGTTATTGTTCATATATTAGCGCATGAAGTTCAGTGAGGCGTAGGTCGGGTGTACGTTTGCCGAGCCGTACGAATGTGGTTGCGTTTGAGAGAGTTCACTCTACCATAATAGGCTTAATTCGTGGAAGCAAAATTGAGTCTTCTAGCTGTATCAGAATTTAAGAATGTAATCCTGGAATAAATGTAAGTTGTGTATCTTGTTGTCATTTATATAAGGTTGTACATTCTAATGGACGCAGGACAAGTTTCACGTACCTCACTACGACTGCATTCCCGATACGTATCAGAAATCTTTTCGACTTTAAACCCAATGATAAAAATCAGATTTGATGTTTTAGTATTTGTAGGTTTATCAATATTTATGCATTATTCAGGTATGTTGAATTCATAATACGAAAGACAGCCAAATAAAGACAAAATAAGTGGTAATATAAATACCACACATCGTTTCTGTGATATTTGTCCTTTTCTTCAGGTGCTAAGAAGAGCCTAGACCAATACAACTGCTCTAGTCAGTTGAAAAAACTCTTTGACTTACCACCTGAAAAAAAAGGACATGTGTGGTATTTATATTATCACTTCTTTTGTCTGTATTTGGCTATCTTCCTTATTATTAATCTTCAATCTGATGTAAATTTTTCATTTCAATATTTTGAATTCAATTTCATCAACATTCGTTGACATTAAGTAACTATTACTATGTAGTACGTGACTATTTTCGTTTGGGATATTTAAAAATGAAAACTGAACTAGGTGCATCTAATGAAGAACGGATTAGATGTTAGATTTAATAATAAAATATTAAGTAAACACCACGGTGATCAAAAAGTAAGGTGAAATTTATAAAAAAAAATTCCTATATTGGTAGGACTGTCTATAATATTTGCCAAGCGTCTGTTTGTTAAAAGGTTTAATTATCTCAGAGTTACACGTGTTTTTGTAAACAACCAAAAGTGAATTTTTCGATTTTTGCAATGGGTGATTTTGTTGAGCAAAGAACTTGCATCAAATTTTGTTTGCGGAACGAATATTCTGCGGAAGGCCTTTGGTGATTAAACTATGGCACAAAAAAACGTTTATAAGTGGTACAACGAGTTCAAAGAGGGCCGAGGACGCGTTGAAGACGAACCGCGCTCTGGACGACCATCAACGTCTACCGACGAGGGCCACGTCCAAAAAATCAAAGATTTGGTGCTTGAAAATCGTCGATGGACAATTAGAGACCTCGCTGATAGTGTTGAAATATCATTTGGCTCAGTCAAAACCATTTTGAAGAATGTTTTGTGTCTCAAACGCGTCAAGTATCGATTGGTGCCAAAATCGCTCAATTTTTTTTTAAAAAAAAGCGTCGCGTTGATGTGTGTGAAACTTTGCTGTCTACTATCAGGACCACTTGAAATGCATCATTGCTGGAGACAAGACTTGGATTTACGCATACGACACTGAAACCACCGACCAATCCAGCGAATATCGTGCAAAAGGTAAAGCAAGACCGAAAATCAAGGTCATGTTGAGGGTTTTCGTGGATTATCGTGGTGTGGTGCACTATGAATTCCTTCCGCCGGGTCAAACTGTCAACAAAGAATATTATTTGAGCGTTATGTGTCGTTTGCGTGAAGCTATTCGTCTGAAACGGCCGGAATTATGGGCGAACAACTCTTGGTTCCTTCATCACGATAATGCACCATGTCATACTGCATTGGTTCTTCGCGACTTTTTTGCCAAAAATCGACTCATATCGTTCCGCAACCACCGTATTCGTCTGATTTGGCTCCGTGCGACTTCTGGCTATTCAGCAAACTCAAAAGGCGAATGCGGGGACGCCGTTTTACACGATTGAGGAGATAAAAACCGAATCGAAGAAGGTCTTGAAGGCTATACCGGAAAAAGACTATTCCGACTGTTTCGAGGACTGGAAAAAGCGTTGGAAATAGTGCGTTTTATCGGACGGGGACTACTTTTATGGGGATGAAATTGATTTGGGAGAATAAATAAAGAATTTATATTTTATAAATAAATTCACCTAACTTTTTGTTCACAGTGGCAATTCAAATCTAAGAAGTGTCTCTAGGTTTGTCGAAAACAAGGAAATATATACCTATACACTTACTTTTAATTTATTTACATTTAACTTGAGTAAAGGCACATCTCTGTTATTTTGTCTTCTTGTTCTGTTAATCTTTAAAATCACAGTTTAATCACTTATCCAGTTTACTTATAACATTCACCTTTTCATCCAAGGCAATTAAATTCGCAATATATACCACATAATCATTCCTAGAAATATTGAGATTAAAGATTCTAAAAAAAATCCTTCTGATAATTCCGGTTTTGTGATTTATTGTGATGGAAAACATTAATGACTTTATAAATGTTCCATAGCTATATATTTACACCAAACAGTAGCACCAACCTTCAGAAACAAATTTTAATACTATCAAACACAAAAAAATTAATAGATATAAATTTCTCCAAACACCACAAATCAGTAGCGTAGGACAGATCGCTTTTTAGTCAGCGTTTATATTTTTATAATTTATAGCAAAATTAAATTTTCATTGTGATATTAGGCTTCAGAAATTCCTTGCCGTAAATACAGAATTCTGTAGTGGAAATTTGAGAAGCAATGAATGCAACTAGGTTTTATTTTGACATAAAGTTCTTTAATCAACCTGATAATAAATTAGTGATATCTCAAAAATCATAGCCAATGTTAGAAACAAATAATTTTCAGGGGCATTTAACAATAGTTTACATACAGAACCGAAACTAAATAAAAATTTATATTTGTTTTTGCATTAATTTTTAATTCCAATACTGATATTTATGTGTTGGAGAATATGATTTTTACACTAATATGTCATAATTTCGACTTATTAAAGTCAGTTGAATGTATGCACTTACTATCGACCTAGTTCAAGTAAAGGTCGTCAGTATCAAGTATCAAAATGAGGAATACGAAAATTATTCAAAAAGAAATATTACATTCAAAAATAAAAAATTATAAACAGTGAATAATTTAATTGTGACTTCAAATTTTTTTTACGGCAACAGGCAACATGAAGGTAATCCACGTTGGGCAACTCCCCTATAATAGCATAGGAAGGGATTTGAAAGGGGGGATGTGGAAGGGTAGAGGAAGGTTTCCAAGGGTTAACTAGGGCCCCCGGGCTATATTTTAAGGATCCTACCCGGCATACGCCTAAAGAAATGCAGGGAAAACCCTAGAAAAACCTGCATCAGGTAGGTCGGGCATTGGTTACTTGTCCGACGCCCTTCCGATAGCGGGAGAGGAGTTTGCTGTGGGGACGCAGCATTCCCTTATCCGTGCCTCGACCAGTTTGGGAGGCAGCTGGCCGACTATTCCAATGGAAATAGCGGACAACCGTATGCTCCAGGTCTGTGACCCCGGAACATACACCTCTCAGAACAGGCCGAGGTGCCTCGGCTTGTGGGAACCTTAGTTCAAAAACTGAGAGGAAAAGGCATCCCCAAAGGTAGCCCCTTCGTATCTCTCCTACAAGGTTCTGCCTGCTAGAGAACATCCCTCGCAGGTATTGCCTGCGAGAGAATAGCCCTCGCAGACTCGTATCTTCAAAAATATTTTTTCCAGAAATAACATTAAAGACTTTATTCCATAAAACAACAGTCGGTTATTTTATATACAGTTATGTATATTAGCAAGTTTTGTTGAAAAAGAGTTGATGTAAAGAAAATTTGAAATCAACATTTTCCTTTTCGGTTAGAAGAGGATAAATGTGTTCGTACCTCTAAAAGCTCTTTACAAATATGTTGAGACCAATTGATTCAAAATATAAAGTTACAAAGTATCTCCAAGGAAATTTTAGTCACGCATTTTCTGTAGAATGCCACATCAAGTAAACGCGTTGGCATATCTGGTGTCAGATCACATTACCGTCAAAGGCGTATCGTGTTGTTCCTGTTCTCAGAGAGAACATTATCTCCTTTTTATGCCTCCATCACTTCCAAACACCTTCATAATGATCCATTACACTCCACTTACACCACGGCCTTAAGGAAGTCAATGTTGGTAAAAGAATTATGATTTAGACACGTCATCATAATTTCACATAATTATGGGAGCTCTTAAGATTAATAAACTAAACAGATACTAAGAAATAAACCATTTTCATTAATTCACAAATACGATTGTTTAATAACGCTTTATGTTTATTATATCATAAAATAAATTGAATCTGGAGAATGTGGTGACTTTGAGTCTAATATTCTATTAATGAATTTAGAAAAAAAACATAGCTGCTCTAACGATCTCAGCTACCCTGTCGATCCAAGCTTTGTATGAGTCTTCTATATATTTTTGGTATATTTCTGTATATCAGGATTATCTAAAATTTACTATTCAAATTATTTCTTGGACTAAATTAGTACTCATCAAAAAAGATCTGATACGTAAATTGATTATAGGCCTAATTTAATATGAACAATAATGCTAAATAATAAGTTAAAATAGCCAAATAGTAAAGTTAAGTGATGATATACCACACTATAATTTTAAATATTAAATCTCAGTTAATAAGTTGGTTGCCTTAAGCCTTCCTTATATATTAATAGTCGACTGTGTATGAGGGAAATTATGTATGTAAGATAGTTGGATACTCGAACGTTGATTTTAAGTTATAGACTAATTATTTGTAAGTATAGAAATTTACGGATATTAACTACGCATATCTTGAAAATAAGTAAAAAATGGCAAGTTAATATTAAAATTGGAAACTGTACGAGGATTGCATAACTCTATAGACACCTTATAATTGGCTCCACAAGAACCGAAAATTCTATCGATCCCAAACGTGTATAGCTTGTTGCATTAATGAATGAGTGTTCATAATAAGACAAGTTCCGGGAGGAAATTCGTACTAAACAAGATTGATTGTCACGTTTCGAGAAATAACAAGTCCTTTGCCCTAAAGTGAAATTATGATCAAACTCTCGGAAGCCTTTAACATTGTATCTTTCCTTCGACTCGGCTTAAAACAGAACATCGTTGACAATGAATATCGACTAATAAATATGGCATTGTGTTCGTGACGATCAGACCTTCCCAACTTCCTGTCCCCAGCGGAAACAATCAGGTCCGGACCACTCATAAGCTTCTTTTGCGTCCACCACTTTCAATTCTCATTTCCTATCAGGAGGGATTAAATGCGAAAATTAGGTATCTGTCTCTCCGTCCCTATATAAAAATATACGCATGGCTTCTACTCTCTTCATATTGTTTTTATTCTTTTTTGCCTTTCATATTGAGCCGGTAAAAGGGTATTGTGTGTCGCCCGCGGACACGTGCGAGCTAACTCTGGTGGCCAATTACACTCGCGCGTAGTTTCTATTGTGACGCAGGTTGCCTGAATTTAGCACGTAAAACACTCAAGCGGCTCTGCGCGTAGGCACGATCTTATCCTCTCCAACGCCACATCATAATATTTACAGCTCCAACATCCTCTTCATTATTCGTTTCAACTTTTTAAAATTATAATTGCGATTTTAATCAAAAGCGCTATTACTATGACCGCACAGTAACTAATGAAACGTTCGTGTGTAAATATTTATTTTTCTAAAATTACTACCTCCATATTAATGTAAAACTTATTACTTTTAGAGAAACTTCGAATCATTAACACAAATTTTCAAAACCTTTCTCCAATTAGTATTATGTTTCCTAATGCACTTGTTATAGAACCCAGTTAATTAGGGACTAAGAGCTGATACCATGACACAATTTCTGACATTGCATAAGCAGTATGAAAATTTGTGTATTTACAATTGTTGCCAGGGGTGTCCAAACCGTCTTAATTTTATTACATTCCCCTGTATACTTACATTTAAAATAATTTTGTTCAACTAGAACCTATATAATGAATAAGAAAGATAGCCAATTCAGACAAAAAGGGTAATATAAATACCACACAACGTTTCTGGGATTATTGTTCCTTTCGTCAGGTGCTAAGAAGAGCCTAGAGAAACACAACTGCACTTTTGAGTGCTGTCAACTGACAAGTGCAGTTGTGTTTCTCTAGGCTCTTCTTAACACCTAACGAAAGGGACAATGATCCCAGAAACGTTGTATGGTATTTATATTACCCTTTTTGTCTGAATTGGCTATCTTTCTTATTGTTCATTTTCAATCAGACGTAATTTTTTTCATTAGAACCTATATAGTTTGAAGAACGTCATTCCACACCAAGAACTCATAAATTACAGAGATAAACAATAAATTTTACATATATACTTAAATAAAATCTTGAAACATAATATCAAATGAAAACAAATATTAATTTTACATTGCCGGAAAGTAGTAAATAAGTTGGAATTGTTCATTCAGAAGATAATTCACTAAATTATTTTAGAACCAAGTAATAATAATTTATTTCATAAATGAAAAGGATAAAAACAATACTTATCCTATTTACCAAGTATTTTATACCCTTTCTCAGTATCTTTAATTATTCAATCAAATAATTTAATCAGCACATTTCTAACGTGCAATATTTTCATGAGCGGAGGAATGTAAATCAAGGAAATTATCATTGAGAAATAATTAAATTTTTACGAAATTTGTTATTTCATAAATTTTCAAAAATAGTTTCAATGCAAAAAATATTTATATTAAATCGAAAAAAGAGGTTTATTGTGTATTCTTTCCTGTTTCATAATTTAAACGAGAATTTTATTTCAGATATTAGTGGTTTTTAGTGTAACCTCCGAACCATAATTATATTATTAACCACAGTGATTTTGTGGAATACCTTTCGGTAATTAATTTTCACAGACTGAATTCATCATAACAAAATGTAATATTGGAAATTAGTTATCGAGCAGAAGTCCGATATGATGTAAATAACTGAAATATTTTATTTTTACTTTGGCCTGCACGGTTGGCACGCCTGCGGTTAACGCTCCGGTGCCATGAATATTCCACGTGTTTTTGCCTCTGAACTGTTCCTGCCACGGCTAACACCGCGTCTTTTATTTGTAACAGCCTACGCAGAGAAACAACAAACAACCTAGAAATCCATTTTCCAGCCATTTTTATCGTCTCGGATAAGTGTTTTTGTAAAGAGCTTCCGTTATTATTCATTAGTGTTTTCACATGGAAATATTAATGTACAATATTAATTTGCTACTGAAATACACGATAAAAGTATTGAAATACATTCACGTTTAAATGCAACATTAAAATTAAAGAGGATATTAATAAAAGTAAACACATAATGTTCTACAACAAACTTCCTAAATTTGTGATGATATAGTCTTAGGTTTTCAGAACTTACGATTGCAGGACGTCGAAAGATCTTGACATAAACCAGCCCTTGATATGATTAAAATTAACTCATTTCTCGGAAAAAGCCATGAGAAGACGAGCCAGTTTAAGTACGTGATCGGTTGAGTTGTAATGGCAGGTCGATTAGTCTCGCATCTGTAATACGCAAGAAATTTAAACTTGTTTCAGCAGAAAACCCTGTATTTCCCGTCATGTCAGGAACTTACTGGCAAAGTTACATATGTAATAGATATTGACTGTTCTAAGACTTTTCATGTCGTGCCGCACGATCTAGTATTAATTAAGCTAAAAGTTTCACGAGTTCTTACAAGTACGTCTGTTCGGGTAAATAAATTATCGATCGCAGTCAAGAAGTTCCACAGGGTAGTAAAATCAACACACGTTTATTCATGGCTTTCAGAACTAAGGTTCCCACATGCCGAGGCACCTTGGTCTGTTTTGAGAGGTGTATGTTCCGGGGTCGCAGACCTTGGGCATACGGCAAGAGTTGTCCGCTATTCCTATTGGAATAGTCGGCCAGCTGCCTCCTAAACAGGCCAAGGCATGGCGAGGGGTAAGCTGCGTCCCCACTGCAAACTCCTCTCCCGCCATCGGAAGGGCGTGGGAGAAGTACCAAATGCCCGACCTACCCGATGCAGGTTTTTCTAGGGTTTTCCCTGCATTTCTTTAGGCGAATGCCGGGTAGGATCCTTAAACCATAGCCCGGGGGCCCTAGTTAACCCTTGGCTACCTTCCACTACCCTTCCGCATCCCCCCCTTTCAAGTCCCTTCCTATGCTATTAAAGGGGAGTTGCCCATAGTGGATCACCCTCATGTAGCCTGTTGCCCTAAAAAAAAAAAAAAAAAATCATGGCTTTCAAGGTTTTTCTAGGGTTTTCCCTGCATTTCTTTAGGCGAATGCCAGGTAGGATCATTAAAATATAGCCCGGGGGCCCTTGTTAACCCTTGGCTACCTTCCTCTACCCATCCACATCCACCCTTTCAAATCCCTTCCTATGCTATTAAAGGGGAGTTGCCCTAAGTGGATTACCCTCATGTAGCCTGTTGCCCTAAAATAAAAAATCATGGCTTTCATAAATTATATTAAACCTTCTATTAACTTCCTATTCAAATATTTTCGGGTGAATGAAATATTTACAAAAAACAATAATTTGGAAAGTAACGAAGTCAACAAACTCTTATACTCGATAGTAAAAAAGTTGTAAATAAACTCATGGAAGAGTGAAACACTTACTTTTACAATCCCGTAAGAATTTTTAATAAAATAAATAAATACAAAACTGGACAATTGCAAAATTCATGCTGTGGACGTTATAAAATATTTAAATGGGCGTAATCAATACACTGCGGCCTGTGATAAAATATTCAGAGCGTTACTACTCGTTGTCAAGGTATTGTATAAATGTACAAGGAAAGTTAATATAAATATTTGCACATCACTGGTTAACCCCGTCTAAAAATAAGAGACGTCAAAAGCCGTTATCACGAATAAACATTTCCATTCTTAGAATATGGAATAAACGATTATTTAATATGACAATTTAATTCTGTTAAAATATGTAATCAATTTGTTCAATAAAGAAAATTCTTAAAAAAATTCCAATTATTTTAGCCTTATATGTCGTATTTTTATTTTAAAAAATTACGTTTTTAAGGTCCCCTTTTTACATTACGCTCTTCTCAAATTCTTTAAATAGTTCTATATCGTTCATATATGAATTCACGTAACATCCGCACTTCTCCATCTTTACATACATTGGCAGCTGAATATTTGGACAACGTAGCGTTAATATGAAGGTAAAACAAGCTTCATTAATAATGCAACCTTCCAAAATGGGCGCTAATAGAGGCGATCGATCTACTAATGTTTGTAGGACACTCCAGAAATAATTCATTTTAACAATCGTACGCAAACAGCATCTTTTTCTCTGCCTCGTCTCTTCGGCGTTACAGAAATGAGTACCGAATAAAAAATTAAAAGGGGCCTTCTGAGCGGTCGTAGTAGCTGGGGGCATTAAAATTAAATTCTCAACAGTTTGTAGTACCACGGGTGTTAACGACTTTATCGATTGGGAATCGCCTCATGAATTAATTATGCTATAGAGGGATAGAGAGGCAGTGAGAGAAGCCTTCGGAAAGAAAAATTTACTGTCAAACTGATCGATTTTTGCTAGGAAAAAGAACTATTTAGCTGAGAAAATCAGACAAACTTCCTTCTCCGAGACGCATACTCCTTTCATTCTCTGAACATAATTTTCCCATATTTTCTAAATACTGACATTTCTCAATTACATTTGAGCACTCCTTAGTCTCATAATTTTAAATTAGTTTATATTAAAAAAGGTCTCTAATATATTTATTATGGGATTAAGAAATTTTCAAAACGTAAATTCCTTGTGGACTACAACAGCGGCGCAATTCAGAAGTTACTTCTTTGGTGAAACGAGAATCTCATTTTTCATTTCAAGCTTTTGCAGTGGGATGTGTCATGTAGTTGATATTAAAATTAAATTAAAGCTCGACACGGTGAATAGAAATAATAAAATCGTATGTTGGTCATCTCAGTAGGCAAAAAGGTTTCAATGACTCGCTCTGTCATAATCTTTAAAGTGTCGTTTTGTGGTACATACGTAAGCGACGAATCAAACCTCTAACTTGCATACGGCGAATGCATCCTCTTAGTAAACAAGTAATATTGGATTAACCGCTTACGCACCGAAACATTTATCCGATAGGTAACAGAGAAACTCATCGAAACGTTTCTGCTGACAGAGAACACCAGAATGGAAACCCAATTAATTAGGACGAAATATTTTTTGTATCAGAACTGAAGAATGATAAATAACATTATTATATTTTTTTAATTGTGCTACTATTTCAGTCCATAAGCCAATATAATGTAGGAAGTGTTTAGTACTAACCTTGTGACAATAAAAATGAATACTTTTTGTATGTCAGGTAATAAAATTATCACTGGCCTTCATTGTAATATGGAAACTTCGTCTTGTGCGATATTATTACTTATAGAGCAAACTTCTAAGAGAGAATCGTAGACCTGAACAAATTACACATGTTGCTGCCCTCTGAGCTCGATAAAGTCCAATAATCGATAATGCCACAAGGGGTTAAAAATGAAACATTGCGTTTATGAATATAGAAATTTATCCGCGAGTTGATAACTATACCTCAATTTAAATAAATGTATCTCCAATTTTAAGATGAGAAAATTATTTAAATAAATAGTTTTTGTGTAAATCTCCGGTGGTGTGGTACTACGTAAAAGAAAACCGAAAATAGAGAATTTTCACTTACAAAACCAGTAACACATTACGAAATACTTGTATTATTCCGTATTGTTACTATATTAAACTTGCAAATATTTAATATCTTGTTCCCTAGCGAAGATATTCGGTATATTAGCCTATGTCTTCCGTGGTACATTCCTTTACTGGTTGGCAGACGAACCTGTGACAAAGCAGCCGCATGGGGAGAAAGGATCAAAGCGAAACGAATGCAGCAGACGATGTTTGACTTATCCGGGACGCGTGTCCATAATTAAACTTCACTCTCTACGGACAGACACAATCGTCCACAATCTCAGCTCGCCCTTTCTGCTATCAAAGATTTCTTTAATTGCAGTCAATACAAGTAGTCCTGAAGTAGGCTGATTTTTAGCTGTCGTTTCTATAGACATCTCTTTGTCATGAAAATATTTTTAATGCTTCCTTTTAATGCTTTTGGGAAGATAAAATAGTGGTCAAATATCCCGAAACTCATCATTTGCACAAGTGATCTACGTAACAAAACGTACCGTGTTAATAAAATTTATACTGAAGGATCAAGATGAAAATGATATAAATTAATTTAATTTACGCGTATAAAATGTACGGTAATGAAGATTATTATTTAAAAACTAAATAAAAGGAAATTTTTTAATAAACTAATTATTCAGTTCCGCTCGTTTCTGTTCATTTCGTAATACTTGAAAGTTCGTGATTCAACGAATGGTTGAAAATATTATGTATTCCATTTTCATGCCTTGCAATAATAGAAACAGAAATTTAAAAAATTAATTACATTGGCAAATCTGAAGGAGCCAAGATGAATTCTATCTTGGCAATGAAATAAGGTCATATGCCGTACTACAATATATATATATGCCTACCTGTTGTGGTGTAGTTGTCTGCTCCACCGACTCGCATATCAACTGGCCGGGGTCGAATCCCGGCATGGGATTGAATGTTTGTTTTCGTCACGGACAGAAAACTGGGATTAAAATAGAAGGAAAATCGACACACTAACTACATGTCACTCTCAAAATCTAGAATGTTTCATGTAAGACTGCGGTCGGAAGGCCCTTAATGGGTGGGATCTCGAAGGAAAATATTCTTTTTACTGAAGTATATCTAATCTTACGAAATGCATTAGATTCATTGGAAGCGTCAAATTATTTGTTCAACGAATGTAACTGCATTTTTAAACTAATTATCATGCAGAACTGAAATAATTTGTAAAATAAAATGATAAAAATAACGTCTGATTGAAATTAATTAATGAGAAAGATAGCCAATTCAGACAAAATAAATGATAATGTAAATACCACACCAAGTTTCTGGGATCCTTGTCCCTATCCTCAGGTGCGAAGGAGACCCTAGAGCTACACAACTGTACTTGTCAGTTGTTAAACTCAAAAGCGACGAAAACACAACGACAATGAGAGAGCCGAAGGGTTAACGTAATAATAAGGGAGTAACGACAATGGGAAATCAGAAGGTTTAGCGTAATAATAAGGGATCATAGCAATTGTTGAGTTTCAAAGTGTCTGTTTGTACATTAATTGCTGTGATGTTTGATTTAATGTTAAACATCACAGCTATTAACGTACAAAAAGACACTATAAAACTACGCTAAAACTTCAGCTTTCCCATTGTCGTTGATTTTGAGTTTTGTCAAATGACGAGTGTAGTTGTGTCGCTCTAGGCTCTTCTTCGCACCTGAGGAAAGGGACAAGAATCCCAGAAACGTTGTCTGGTATTTATATTATCACTTATTTTGTCTGAATTAGCTATCCTTCTTATTAATTTGTAAAATATTTCGTTTTCAAAAATATAGAGTGATAAGATTTATATAATTTTATTATCTATGTTGTACGGTTTTTCTTTGTTTAGTTTGTCGGTTTTTGACCAATTATTTGTAAAATAATTCTTGTTGCAGACCGTAATTAATGTTATCTTAAGTCTTATTTAGTTAGTTCAACGATAGTGGGATGTGTAAGAGTGCCGTCATGAAGTCAGATATAAATTAATTAATGAGTTATATTATGGTGGTAAAAATTGCAAAATGAATAAAGACTAAGAAGCATTCCCATGTTTGTGGACTCGATGAGAACGTTTAATGGAAGCTTCGTTAGAATAGGAAAAAAGACATATTTAAACGTACGTTGACAGGAATATTAAAATTGGGAAAAATCATTAATAGATATCAGAGAATTTTTTGTGATGATAATGTACACACTTGTGGTGTATCCTCATCACCAAGAATCCTGAAGTTCTCATGGTCTGTAAAACTTTCTAGAAATCTAGTGCAAAAGCTTGTTCATATAAATGCAAACCCAAACTCCGTTTTCTGAGAACTGCGTTGTTTCCTGCAGTTCTCATTTCGGCTACATTGTAATTACTGAATGCAACAGCTGTTCCTGAGGATGTCTTCAAGTGTGCATCGGGGTTCAGTCGGTGGAAGTAATTGCTCCCAGTTGGCGGCGATGTTACGAATCGATGAGAATGGTGATGGTTGGCCAAAGTTTTAACGCCAGCTAGCTAGGAGCCTCCAAGAATTCATTAACGTAATGGGAGATGCATGAAAAGCTGCCTTCTCGTCTGCAGAAAGGCGCTGCACTCACTCCGCAGCATTCACACAATATTTTCATTCGTGTGCGTTAACGAACGTCTTGCTACAAGTCGCGTGTCTCTGCGTGACGCGCCGCAACGCGTGTCCAAAGAAATGCTCCTAGTCACTACCATATAAAACTGGAAATTTCTAGTAAGCGAGACAATATTGGGACCATTATTTCTTTTTAAAAACTGAAAGTAATAAAATATCGGAAAAAATTGGATAAGACGTTTTACTTTTTGCATAATTTCTTTTCCATCTTTAAAATGCAACAAAACCAAGCATTGAAACAAGTAAACGTCAGTATTAGTTATTACAATCGTTAACTGTATTATGCCATCGAAATATTTATTTTTAACTCCAAAGTTCATTCGTGTGTCTAATAACTAATTTATTACATCTGCATATGTTCAATTTATCTAGGTTTTTTTTATATTTCTAGTCAATTAGGGTTTGTGAAAAATAAAAGAGGAGGAGGCGACCCTACAATGAGCTTTTCTCTATATAAAAAGAGCCGTCAGTCAGTATAATTGTAAGATCATCAAGAATGAGATAGGCAGGACGCGTGGAAAGGATTGCGGAAACGGTTATAGTAAAAATCATATTGAATGGGCATCCTGGAAGAAGGGATAGACCAAAAACCAGGTGAGATAGGTGAAGTGAAGGAAGTTATGCATAAAATGTAATATAGCGAATGTAAGATTTTGGGACAAGATAAGAGATACGTGAAGAAAGGAGGTTGATGAGGTCAATGTTCACCAAGGATTGTACAGTCGATCAAGACGAAGAACAAGTCGATATGACAGAGTCATCTATAAGCTACAGGTGCTATAAATAATCCCCAACAATTATAAGTGAACGATATTGGCCTGTACATTTCATCCAGTATTGTGTCAGCTAGACAATATGTTGTGACCTGGGAAATTTTGAAATCCTCTGAAACCATATGATTTTTATGCATGTTATTTCATTCTCTAAGTACGAATGTCACCTTGGACTCTGAGTGCAACAATTGCTGTGTCCATGCTTTCAATTCAATCTCGAGTGTGAGAATATGTCAAATGGAAGACTTGAAATGTGGCGATACAGAAAAGTGATTAAGATCAAGTTAACTGATGAAATTAGAAATGAGAAAGTTGTAGAATACATGGCGATGAGGAAGTCTAAAAAGACGCAAACATGAAGACGAGCAAAGTTAATAAATAGTAAACACAGTGGGACATCATTATTTGGTGAACTGAGTTATGGATGGCGCAGTGGATTTCAAGAATAGTAGAGGAAAGCAGCGATTACAGTTTATTGTTCAAGTAATCAAGTATGTCACACGTAGAAAATATTGAGAATGTCCAGGACAGAGAAATCATTAAAGTGATGAACCAAACCAATCTGACAGCACCACTCGAAACTATTTTGGTGCCTCATAATACTTATGTTACTACTTTTTCAAGTCTTTCAACTTATCTAGCGGCTCTATTTCAAAGAGTATTCTCTCATGTTTCTATTTCAATCAACACCATCTACTCAGTTCACAGATTTTTCTCTCATTTGCTATTTAAACCCCAAGTTCAATTTTTTCAAATACCTGTTTTAAAAAATTATTTTTCTCCCAAAATTTATTTAAGCTATTAACAGACTACAACAATCATTTATCGTTCCTAATTTGCTTCTTTAACTCTGTGGAATTTTTACAACCACTTTCTACGACTTTATCCCACTTTCTAACGCATGCCCATTTAATGCCAAATTTAACATAGGAAAATTATTAAATTCGAATGTTCCGTTTCTATCCGGTTCAACTTCAAGTGATGATGTTCTATTACCATAAATGTTGAATATGTATACATATATAGTATATATATATATATATCAAAATTGCTTAATCCGTAAGATTAAACCGATAAAATGTCGTGAGTAAGATACGTCATATTGAAATTATGTATGGTATCGTTGCGTGTCACAAATGGGTAAGCAGTAATCCACTGTATAGCTTATCGTAATATGTCGTTAGAATTGCAGCAACAGGTGGTGTAGATAAACGGAGTCTGTCATCAAATAGCTTTTATATTGAAATATATTACCAACAAGGTTGTAGCAATCTTGTACTAACTTAAGATATCAGCATTAATGTAAATGGAAAACAGCTTAAAATATATTTATGAAATTATTAAATTTATACAATTATTTAAGATACCTACGTCATTAGTTCGAGATAAAATAGTAACTTTAAATTAAATTTCTTACGTAATAATAAGTCAATTTCAATTACTATGGGACTGTGGATAAATATTAGACATAAGCAATATAATTTCCCAATTTCTTTACAAATAATGTATTGCTTCTTTCACATAAGTTGCGACTGAAAAGTAATAATTTAATAGTACTAATATTAGCAATGAACCCGTATAAGGTCAAGAGAAAGCCTATACATATAGCATCATACGCCTTCGAGGGCTATTCTCTCGCAGGCAGAACCTTGTAGGAGAGACAGGGTGGGCTACCTTTTGGGATGCCTTTTCCTCTCTCCATTTTTGAACTAAGGTTCCCTCAAGCCGAGGCACCTCGGCCTGTTTTGAGAGGTGTATGTTCCGGGGTCACAGACCTTGGGCATACGGTAAGAGTTGTTCTCTGTTCCGATTGGAACAGTCGGCCAGCTGCCTCCTAAACTGTTCGAGGTACGGAAGATGGAATGCTGCGTCCCCACAGGAAACTCTTCTCCTGTTATTGGAAGGGCGTGGGACAAGTACCCAATGCCCGACCTACCTGATGTAGGTTTTTCTAGGGTTTTCCCTGCATTTAATTTTAGGCAAATGCCGGGTAGGATCCTTAAACTATAGCCCGGGGGCCCTAGTTAACTCTCGGCTATTTTCCTCTACCCTTCCGCATCCCCCATTTCAAATCCCTTCCTATGCTATTAAAGGGGAGTTGCCACATTATGGATTACCCTCATGAAGCCTGTTACCGTAAAAAAAAGCATCATACGGTTATGTAATATAAAACAATTTCTAATTATTTTTGCAGTCGAGAATTAGTTATAATAGTTTAACAATAACAAAATGCCATCGCTTTATTAACGATATGGAAAATAAAACGATCTGAATGAAACTTATCAACGCTAATCGATTAAATGTGTCTAGAAATAATTTTGATTTTATTTCAATTTGTTAACGTCTTAGAACTCCAAACCAAAGATATGATAATAGGTTTTTAAATAAGAAAATACACGATCTTAAGTATTTTAATTTAGATCTAGCTAAGTCGCGAAATGAACAGTCTGAGGAGGTTAAGTTCAGAGGAAATTCAGCACCGTATCTTCTTCAGTGTCGAAATGAAGACTTCTAGGATAGGAAAGCAGGAAAGTCGATAACGTGGTATCTATGTACCTTCCAGAGACATGAATATAAAACAGAAATCTCTATGAAGTTAAAGATAAAGTTTAATATAAAGAGAAGAAGACTTAATTATAGAGTACTCAGGAGCCTCCCTCACTCCAAGATAGTTGTATCAAGATTGAATACTAACTGTGGCTCCGAAGTTAGATAGAAGAAGCCACTCCCAAGTTAAAGCCCCATCTTTAGAAGGCGGGGAACGAATCAAAGCCTCAGTCCAGACCACGGGACGGATTCGGTAACCCCTCCAAAACCCGTTCAAACAGAGTTTCGACCGAGGCAGCAACGTATCCCCAATCCACTAATGTGACGTGGTGTCTGGTAACGAAATCCACACATCCTGTCTAGCCCCGAGTTGAAAGAAAATTTCTCATAGGTGTGTGATAACCGAATTAATAAAGAAAGTTCGTGAAACTATATAATACTTAATTCTTCAACTAAACTAATTACTTTTTTCCCAATAATATTTATGATTATGGAGGTAAATGTGTTTGAACACAACTGACCAATTTTGATTATATTAATACTTACTAATAAATATATTTTTCCACGTTTATTTTCAATAACAACATTTTCTGTTTCAATCTTTCAGCTCAGACTTTAAAAATAATAATGCATTTCCTCTTATCAATACTATTATATTTGTAAAAAAACAATACGCTGTGATCTACAAGATCAAGAGCCTTCCGGAAGGTCGTCGAATATGATTGTTAATTTTTCTTTACAGTCTAGATAATTATGTATGTTTTGAATAAATTAGTGCATTGCTGTATTAGAATACTTTTATTTCAGAAAAGCGTGATGCGACGAAGTTTTTATATTGAAATTTTATATTGAAATTTAATCCTTTAATATGTACGTTATTTTCTAATTATTTAGAGAATACAAAAAGTACTGAAACTTGTCGGTAATTCGATATGTCGGAGGAGCCTTTTCTTGTAGCAATTTCAAGAGACTTTGGATAAATTCGAGATGAAGGAAGAAACGGGGAGATGGGGCACGGGTTGAATATAAGTTTAATAAGGGTTGCTGTTACATTGAAACATTAATTTTGTTAGTGAAGCCAACGATATCAGCAGATTGCGCAAATATTTATTTCTTTTTTAGACTTCATAAGACATAGTTCCACGTTCCGGGAGCAATTTAATATCTACACTGAACTGTTTAAAACCTGGTACGTGAAAACAAACAAATACAGTTGATATATGCCATTAGAACAAAAACTGATTTTTAATTATAAAACGTATATTATCTTAAGGATTGTTATGTACATAGTAAAATCATTTCTCTTTTCCGTTCACTTACAGTAAGTAATACGTCTATGCGTTATACATAATGAAGTTACGTAATTCTTTAATGTATATAAGCCCTCTACGGTTTATGGCGATATAGCGTGTTGATAGCCAGTGTAATGGGCATTCGTAGATTCTCAAAGCTCATGTTTCTAGCCTTACGTATGAAATTTATCGGTAGCAGAAACTGACAACAGATAATTTATTTAATTGACTTCATTAGAAGTAAGAAAATGAAGGTTTAGGATTTCATTACATGCAAACGATATGCAAAGATTCCCTAGCGTGCGGGATTGTATTAGTATGACTCTTCCCGACTTTGCCGAAGTTCTCATGAAAGATATATTTGTACATTTTACACAAATGACAGATATTATATTCGTCTTATACTTATACTCTTCGTATATTTTTATAAACTATAAAATATTCAATTTCCTCCAAACTTCCATATGAGTTTCATCTTCTGTAACCACAAACGTTTATAATATTTTTGACTCTCAGAACTACTACTATTAACATGAATTGGTACGAAGGACCGTGTCCTTATAATTTTATTCACTGGGTTTTTCATTCGTCAAGTAGTACTTCATTCGTTCTTCATGTGGTTTCTCTGGATCCTTTCGTATATTCAGATTCCACTTTCCTTGAAAACCGACCTAATCTCTAACTTTCCTCTTAAAAAGTTTATTGTGCTGGTATCTTTACTGTGTGAGGTATTTATAGTTATGAGAAAAAAATTCTCCCTCTATTACAGATTTTTAGTTGATTTTTAATTTAGTTGCATTAACAGGTTTCATTAATTTACAACTTAAAATGTACAAGTAAATTATAGAATAACGTGAATTGTTAGATATTTTATTTTAAATATTTAACTAATATAAATCGAACGGAACATTTAATAACATCCCAGCTTTACTCTAGACAGAAAAAGAATTTACTTCGTACATCTTAATGGCAACTTTCATTGGTCGTGGAAAGAATTTAAACAATTAAAACACGCTTGGACTAAATGGTGTTAATACGTAAAGGATTGGAGAAACCCGTTGTGTTGGATGACAGGCAGAGATATTCTCCGGCCAGCATCTACACAGCATTTTACGCTGATGGTACGGATGTGGTGACAAGGATTTCCCTGACTTTCTGGGATAAACTGAATCAAACGGAGTTAATTCATGACTAAATGATGGATGATTTATAATTATTTTTTTTGTAATCAGCAAGTAGCGTGGAGGGAGAAACCGCTCTCTAACCAAATGTTCTGTCAGACTCCACTCAATTTCTCTCTGTCTTCTCAAAGGTTTTAACAAAAAAAATCTTTGTCCTGTTATTGCGTTCATACAATGTTAACATTTTTTTTAGGTAACAGGCTACATGATGGTAATCCACAAGGTGGCAACTCCCCTTTAATAGCATAGGAAGGGATTTGAAAGGGGGGATGCGGAAGGGTAGAGGAAGGTAGCCAAGGGTCAACTTGGGGCCCCCCCGGGCTATATTTTAAGATCCTACCCGGCAGTCGCCTAAAAAAATGCAGGAAAACCCCTAGAAAAACCTGCATCAGGTAGGTCGGGTACTTGACCCACGCCCTTCCAATAGCGGGAGAGGAGTTTGCTGTGAGACGCAGCATTCCCTTCTCCATGCCTCGACCAGTTTAGGAGGCAGCTGGCCGACTATTCGAATGGGAATAGCGGACAACTCTTACCGTATGCCCAAGGTCTGTGACCCCGGAACATACACCTCTCAGAACAGGTCGAGGTACCTCGGCTTGTGGGAACCTTAGTTCAAAAACGGAGAGGAAAAGGCATCCCCAAAGGTAGCCCCTTCGTGTCTCTCCTATAAGGTTGTGCCTGCGAGAGAACATCCCTTGCAGGTACTGCCTGCGAGAGAATAGCCCTCGAACCGTCGGCACAATGTTAACATCAAGGCCAAGCTCCGAAACATTTCTTTGAACGCCATCTTGCCTGCGCGCACCGACAGAAAATGGTCAGAAGTATATTTTACTGACCAGAGATCATTTAAACTTTTATTAAATGCCCCGGTAGTTGTGAGAGTCAAGATGTTTTCTTATTTTTGTGGGGAAGAAAACTAACACAAGTTATTCTACAGAAACACTAACTTATATTGATAAAATAAAAAAAGGTATTATATAGATGTTGGCGCAAATTAGGAATAAAGTTTTGGTAAACATTTTAAAGAGTCTTAGAGAATCGTGTCTTCCTTCTAACAGGATTGTCGCGGGCTTTGTGGAAATGAGCAGACACCAATGTTTTGACACCATAATCAGCTGTTCTTTAATTTACAAAAACTTTTATTGTTGACCTCCCTCGTGGTACAGACGGCTGGTTCCTCTCCGCTTCAAATTCGTCAAAAACTTTCCACATTCAAAACTCTGTCTGATTTCTTCGTCGGTCTCGCAATTTTAAACGTCGCCCATCTTTGAAATCTCTAGTTGCCAATGCAGGCTAATGTCTCAGCTTGGGAAATTAGGCAAAGCTGTTGTAAGTCTGCCCGCGATGCTACGACAGCAAAATCAGAATATTCCTCCAAAAAATTATATAAACAACCACTGCCCCTATACACGTTACACTCATTACATTCCAGATATTGAATTAATATTAAACAAAATTGATTATGGAGGAAACGAGTCACCAATTTACAAGTGACTTATACTGCATCTCTTATAAGCTTCTTCTTACCTCGCTCAACTAAGCCATTTCTAACATGATAAATTTACGTCTGATTGAAAATTAATAACAAGAAAGATAGCTAAATACAGGAAAAGAAGTGATAATATAAATATGACACGTATTTTTTGTTCTTTTTTTTAGTTTTGTCAGCTGAGTTGCACAGTTGTTTCTTTCTTGGCTCTTGCGATTTTTCTGCACATAAATGAAGAAAAAAGACTTCCAGAAACGTTGCGTGGTATTTATATTATCACTTCTTTGTCTGGATTTGGCTATTTTTATTAGTATTATTATTCTATCTCACCTTTAAGATATGTAAACCAGGTATTGAAATTTATAATAATAATAGAACGAAATGTAGGATAATTTATGAGTAAAATATTCTTTGTAAAAAGTATGAAAAAATTGCAAGCTATGTTCATTATAAATAGTTAAAACGAGATTAATTGCAAAAAATTTCTTTTCTGAGAAATAATAACGTAATACATATTTTTTTAATAAGGTACTTCATCAGGAATTAACACAATACCCAGTTAGAGAGCTGAACGTTCTTATTAGAGACTTCGCAAAGCATTGATGCGGTGCATTGGTTTGTTTGTCCGACGTCACCTTGACAATGACGTCAATCGTGACATTTACCTGATATTTTCTACCTATTTCACTTTTCCACTATATCGAGAAACTGAGTCACTGAAGCTTTTTGTAGTTATTCATTTTTCCATTTGCAATTTGTGATTCAATTAGTTCTTTGTTTGTTTTTTTAAGAAATATAATTAGTTCACTTTTATTATATGGCTTTTGAGATCTCGACGCCCTTACATTGTGAGAAATAGCCACAAACTACGACACCTTTACGGGAATTTTAATCTCTATTCCAAAATATTTGAACTTTTTATCGCTTCTACATTATAATTTAAATTTGCGACCGTTATGTTCACTGATCTTTGGCTAATTAAATGGGTTTTATTTAATACTTTACTCAGCCTAATTTTAAATTTAATTATTAAAACAGCTCATATAATATATAATAACAAAGTTATTCATAATGAAATACAACTACCCTTTTCATCATACTTTGTTAATGCGGCTACGTCGTTACGTGAAGTAGAATATTCTAAAACATTGTCGGTAAGCGATTTTCTATGCACCGAATTCGTCCCTGGGGATTGAAAAATGGCTTGCACGAGAAACACGGTACGCCGTCTACTGATTGTCGTTAGGGTAAGCCAATTACGGATTGTGTAAGCTCGCTTCTGCAAACGACAAACTAGATTTCAGTGACTGTATAGTTTCCCCGAATGTCATCCAAAATTAGCAATTATAGTATTCTCACTTATTTTAAAGAAATAAAACAACATCGGCCAATTAGTCAGAAAAATATTATGTAAAATTTAAAACCTTATAATTAAACAAACACTACGGTTCATCTCTAAAGTTTTGGACCTCATCCAAAACGTTATTTACAAAATTAATTGTTTAGATTGAAATTCTTGTTATACCGGTGAAACGAAACACACTTTAAAAACCCCTATCAACGATCATAAAAACAATATGAAATTTAACGCCCAAAATTATACAGTTATGTCAAAACATATTAATATAAAAAAATCATAATTTCTATTATCACAGTGTGAAAACCTGTAGATTAAGAATTAAAATATTATTCCAGATTGATGAGTGAAATGTCGCACATTAGTGGAAAAATGAAGCAAATAATTGGAATATAATTTATGATTCTTTGTTATTGTAATCCGTTGATTGTATTATAAAAATTATTTTATTTCCTTTTTCTTTTAAATTCAACAATATTCCTAACGCCTGTGTAAATTCACGTAATTTCGGCCGCAACGTGTGTGAAAATGGCACCTTAGAAATTCATGTTCATCTACATTTCATGTAATTTATTGTATCAAATGTTATAATTTTTAATAATTGCATTATAATGATTGTAAAGTTTTATTTTATTGTAATTTTTATTATTAAATTAAATTAATTATTTAATTTAAATTTACATTTAAAGAAGTCCCAAAAATTTAGGGGACGAAACATAGTTTAAGTTTTATTATAATGATTTAAATATTAAAATCCTGACTAATTGGCTGAAATATTTTCATTCATCCAAGATTATTTACAAATTTTGAGTTCCTATTTTACAAGTTCGGTTTATATTTTTAAAAACGAAATATCCTATTCAGTTTATAATAATAGTAGTAATTTGAATATGCAAGTACTTTTTTGTTTTCTCGTTTTAAATTTACGCAATAATGGTAACAGCCAAATATTAAATTACCGTAATTTTTTATTTACTATGCTACACGAATTTATTGTTCATGTAAGTCTTCATATTAAAATCTAAAAATATAAAATCATTATTCGAAGTATACTAAGTAGGCAAATAAATGGCCAAATAACAACCATAATTAAGTCATATAATAAATATGTCACCTGCTTTGTACAGAGTACTTTCTTGCGGCTCTTGCGTTTCTTGAATCACGTGACAAAAAGCACAGAGGATTTCTGAAACTTTGTGTGATATTTATTCCATCACTCTTCATATTAAATATAGTCAACGTTTTTTGTTGGTAAATATGGAACGTAAACGCTGATTTCCTTGATAAATCTTCAAAAATATTGTATATTTAGTCTTAAAAGTCTCCTGTTTCAGTTTGTGTGATATACAAAGGAAAAGCAGTGTAAATAAATCACTGGAGTTTTTAAACCCGTTACGATAGCGGAAAATTCGTGCATGTATTAAGTTAGATTTTAAACTAGCAACAAAATAATAAAATATGGTTACGTAGATATATTAATATTCTCCTTACTCAAACGAATTTCATTCAGTTCTGTTTTTTCTGTTGGGAAATAACTTTTTTCTCTCTCTGATATATACCATGAATCTCTATCTATTTTTTAGGTCTCTACGTTACTACATCGATTACTCTACGTTCGTGCGAAAGGCATAATTTAGTAATTATTTGAACAAAGTTCCACGTTCCACTACGTTTGAATCATTTTTCCATTCATTTCTTGACAAAACTTACATTTTTTTCTCTCCATTATTATTCGTCATTTTCATCTTAATTGTATCTCTATTTTTGCACATCATTTTATTAATTTAACCAATCAATACTGATCCAGTGGCACTTGAATACTATCATATTATCTCAATAATAAATCACCGTTATTCTCTTCTCGACTATTGAGAAGGCTTATTATGCTAGTTGAATGAGTTTCCAACGGGTATGAATATCGGTTTACCTCTTGTGTGGATTCGTAGAACATCATTATAAATCTGTGTTAATTGTACAGAACCTTGTTGCCTTTTTTATCAATTTATTTCTCAAAGGTTTTCAGAAATACTGAGAATCGTAAATAATGTAACTTTTTATTTGTCTTTTTTTATTTGTCTGGGCCATTTCAATTTTTTCTTCAGATATCTTATGATAATAAAACGTACATTAAATTTCCGTACCTCATATTTTGCGATTTTTAAACTTATTCCGTGAATGTATACAATAATAATTCATATTCCAATTCATCCTTCGTACTGTAGAAACATTAAATCCATTATCGCCTCCTTTATATATACTATTTCCAAATAATTTAGTTATTTGATAGTCCTCTTTCTTGTTTCTTGGTTGCACGTTACTGATCGGTAGACCTTGATCTATATGTTGTAATTTTATTGTTACCAATTAGTTTTTGTGTCAAGTGCTTACACTGAATTTGAAAAACTCGATCGTAAAAAGGGGTTCGATTGAAGTACTTCAATTTTATCGTTGGTATCAACTTGCGAGCGAGTGTCCTTCTTTTAAGAGATTACGAGAAGCAGTTACCACGTGAGTGACCATCTGGGACACCTTTATGAAGCCGGGGCGAGTTTATGAACAACAGAGAAGTGCTACGAAATCCGCCACGTCTGAAACTCGAGACGATGAACTAAAAATGCCCGAGCAGATGGTTTATAATACAGCAGCCAGCATCATGAGGTTTTAAATCACAGATAAAATATAAACAGCAGAGAGCATGGTCGCAAATAATATAATTATATGTTACTAAGTGGAGCGTGACCGCAATGGATGGCACTTAGCTGTTTTTGGTGAAAAACTCAATGGGGATGAACGGAAATTAAAAATTGAGAGATAGTGATGAATTTTAGTAGAAAAAAAATGTTAGTAAGTTGGTGCAGATGAAAGAAACGAGCCTGTAATTCAATGTAGTTGTACATTGACGAATAAATCGGTGAAAATGAATCGAACGAGGCAGAAATTGATTAGAGATGAAAGGTGACTGTGGTAAGTCAGTGTAATATCAGAGAAGTTAGAATTGAGTAGCGGATCTGAGATGAGCAGACAAATGAGAGATACTATGAAGCGTTTATATTACTGCAAAGATACTAGACTGGGTGTATTGTTATTAATGAGTGACAAAATATATAAAAAATTAATTCAATTACAAAGTATATATATATATATATATATATATATATTGCAATTCAAAATTACGTAATAAATTAATTAATACATTTTTCTTTATTTTTGGAAAGTGATAGCGATCGTTCTGCAATGAAAATTAACATTTGGTATCTAATGGATTTTTTTTAAAAAAAAGAGCAACTTACAGAAAAACCTTAACTGAATTCCATTTTATACGAAATATAATGAAGCAGTAAATTAGGTGTCTACTTACATTACCTTTGCATTATTCTGGAATATTTTCCGGCAATTGGCGCCTTCAGGAAAATTTATAGCGGCTTTAACTACACCCTTGTTCGTCCAGTCTTGTAGTTTTCCTTGTTTCTGTCGCTGTAGGACATATTCTATTGTCCCTGTTTCTCTACGATGTGTTATTATACGTGTAAGAAAAACATGTGAAACATGTGAGCACGTCCAAGTAAAAAAAACCTAGTGAGTATTTTTCTCGCCTTTCACATGCTGTTCCCTCTTCTGAGGATATCAATATTTTGATATTCAATTACAATACTTACTGTTATCTCTTGGAAATGCATATACATACCAGATATTTACACTACTAACGTATTAATGAGTTTTTATTCACGAATGTCCTTTTGTTCCTGAAAAGATCCTGGTTTTCTTTTGTCTTCCAAATTAATCGTGAATCTTCCTTGCAAATAATTAGTCGTTCGGGTACCTCTTCTAAATTTTTTCCAATTCCAATAAGTGTAAGTAAAACCTTTCCTTCAAATCTATCTAGTTATTTAGATTTAACGGTCCTTTTCTATGTGCCTCTCGTCTGCTAGTGTGTTTTTTTCATACATTTATTAATATTTTCAGATTTTTTATGTCAAGTGCTTTTATTACGTTTTCACTTCATCGCCCCCTTCCCTCTCCTATGGTAATAAAACGATTTCCGTAATCTTAATTTTATTCATTTTTCTCTCTTCGATATCGGTTATTTTATGTTACTAAACTCATCGGCTTCATTATAAGTTAGTCAATTTTGCAATATTTTCTATTCGGCATTTCTTAAGTACATTTCCTATTATGAAACTAACAGTATTTCTCAATATATAAATGGGACAAGAAGCCTGCAAGAGGATTCTCTCGCAGGTAACCTGCGAGGGATGTTCTCTCGCAAACAGAACCTTTTAGGAGAGATACGAAGGGGCTACCTTTGGGTATGCCTTTTCCTCTCCGTTTCTGAACTAAGGTTCCCACAAGCCGAGGCTCCTCGGCCTGTTCTGAGAGGTGTATGTTCCGGGGTCACAGACCTTGGGCATACGGTAAGAGTTGTCCGCTATTCCCATTGGAATAGTCGGCCAGCTGCCTCCTAAACTGGTCGAGGCACGGAGAAGGGAATGCTGCGTCCCCACAGCAAACTCCTCTCCCGCTATCGGAAGGGCGTGGGACAAGTACCCAATGCCCGACCTATCTGATGCAGGTTTTTCTAGGGTTTTCCCTGCATTTCTTTAGGCGAATGCCGGGTAGGATCCTTAAACCATAGCCCGGGAGCCCTAGTAACCCTTGGCTACCTTCCTCTACCCTTCCGCATCCCCCCTTTCAAACCCCTTCCTATGCTATTAAAGGGGAGTTGCCCAATGTGGATCACCCTCATGTAGCCTGTTGCCCTAAAAAAAAAGTATTTCTGAATATAAAATCATTCCCTACCTTAAATTCTTTAAAGACATTTTATTGGTAATACAAGGTGTGAAACCTATTTTATTTTAAATTTTATACACTTCCTCTGAAGTGACATTTTTTTCTGTAGTTAATATAGTATTGTCTCGTTTATTCATCCTTCGTTGACAGATTAACATCTTGAATTTTTCATCTCGTGACTTCTCCGTCCAATATTATATTTATGTTGAACTTTCCTTCAGTGTTCTGTTGATACTACACTAAAACCCTTTGTTTTTGCCTATATGATACAATAAATGGACTTGTTATAAAATTATTAGCTTCCCTTCTTTAATCTATCGTATATGTTTTTCCGTTTTGATTTTATTTGTATTGCGACGGTAAGTTCTCCTTCACTGGCTAGCCTGTTCGCAGAAATATGATGTGGCCTAAACCAAAACGTAAACAAAACCTTACACTTTAGCTTTCAATTTGAGAAAAATATTCATTCCTATAGATTAAATTATCAGCAATGTAAAGGAACTGTATCACTATGGCTACAACACTGATTTGGAGTTCATTAAGGCAGAAAATTGTAATTTTTGATTCGATATGTTGCCTATCTGAAGTACCGTACTTCATAATTACCAGAAATATGTGTTTCTTTAAAGTCAAATTTTTATTTTAAGGGAATTTTTCATATCATAGTTCCTTGTATCTATTTGTAATTTAATTTATGTCTAAATCAATTTCATAAAGAGAGTGTTAATGGGTTTAATAAAATTTATCTATCTAACTTGAAGTAGATTTGTTGATTATATGATGGAAAAAAATTAATTGAGTGGATGGCGCTCGTATTAGCTTGCAGATCTTATTCACCTTGAAGTTTTTTAAAACATTTTAATAAACCCCATTTTCCGTGTCAACCAACGTGTAAATTTGATTGTGAATCTAATTGTAGTTTACAGTTTTATGTTTCTGTGTTGTAAGATCTACTTTCTGTTGCCATTATGTGTACATCTAAAGAAGTATCATATACCTAGGAGGTTTAAATTTTTTAAATTATTTTTCTGAATTTCATATAACATATATTAATTCAAATCCTGTTATCGTTGAAATATAAGTTAGTTATGAAATACGAGAACATAGTAATACAGCTATTCTAATATTTATCTACCTCTCCTTCAAGTTTCTGTTAGGAACGTTCCATAATTTGTTAAATTTAAAGCACTGTAGCCACCAATATAAACGTCACAAATTACGGCCCTTGCGATAAGGACGCCCTCTCCGCGTCTTCTAGGAAAGTGTGCGCATTTCCTCGGGGGATTGGTATTCTGGCCGAGACCTGTCCAGACAGGAATACATCGCCCTGTTCCCTGGACGGCCATTCAAGAGCCTGACATACTGCCACTCACACAAAAGCAGCACGCTCGCGCTGCCCTGACGTCAGTCGTGACGACTACAAGAACCTGTAATACTTTACGGTCTGTAAGATTTACCCGAACAGTCAAGAGATTACTCACAAGCATCACATTTAGTGTTCATCCAAACGTATATTTAAACTTACTCAATTACATATCCACCTATATTCCGAAATTCGGCAGCATCTTATTTTCCTATCCCACGTAACGATTAGTCATCACATTTTTCAGCACAGCAGTTAATTACAGAGTTAACGCCATTCATCAATTAATTTATCAGATAAATTAAGGTGAGAGACATTTTTTCCAGTGTTGCTGTATCGCTTATTACCTTTCACTAAACTTTTCCCTACAAATAACAAACGTGGGTTTAGTAATAAATTACCAGACTCTGGACAAAACCTCAGTTACCTACTTTTGGTAAAATTACCAAATTGGCTTGAGCACAACTACACTTCTTTCGAAGCATCGAACAGGTCTGCCACTATTGCATTCTCGCGATATTATCATTTAAGATTTTGATTAATTCCATCCACACTTTTATAACCTCTCGACGCTGTCAATATTAACAAAATTTATTTTTTACATTGGTTCGTTCTAAACATACCTAAACCATTGAGTCTATAAGTAGTAAGAAGGAAAATAAATTGTCTCGAATAGATTTTCAGAATAAATTCAGCACCGACATAATTTATAACGACCAATTAACTAGTAGTAATTATAGATGATGGACAACATAATCTGTTAATATTATAACATACAATTTTCATACAATTGTGATCCCCTTTAAAAGAGCCTCTGTGAAGGTTTGAACCAACCTTAACAATTTATAATGACGCCATAAACGTTCGTAAAATTCATACTCATCTAAATTAAAAAGCCAACTTACAGAAAAATCGCAATACACCTCGTAACGTTATGTATTTAAATGTAGTTTTTCATTCTAGAAGAATGTTTCAAATTCAATTCATTTACCATGTAAATACATATATTATAATACTGTTATGCCTGCCGTGGTTATAAAGGAGCGAGACTCTCAGTGGACGAACGCGACTCAGTGACGTCAGCGATTTATCAGAAACGGTATCGAAGCACAGGTGTTCAGATACTTGTTATAAACTTCGGCAGGGAATACAAAAGACCGACGTGGAGAACTTTTCATTCACATACATAATGATAACGAATTTCAGTCTAATAAACGTCAAAAAAAGTATGTTATGCCATCATCCAAGTAGAAAAGATGTAATATTAATTCAAAACACACGGTTTAGTGGACAATTAATAAATGTTTCAGCTCTTTCCCTGTAAACACTATAGTTTATAGGCTATTGTGACGTCTGCTGATCAGGTGGTGACGAGGACTGTAGGATCAGCGTGGAAGGTAACGGATCAGATGGTTTTCATGTACGAGCTCGATGGCTACTTCACATACTCAAGATTCAAAAACTTTTATAGTACAAACATCAGTTTCTTGTGCTTGTTCACTAGTTCTCCGTGTAAATATTTCTAACTCCGATTCAATTTTCCGACTTCTTGTCTCCTTGACTACCTCAGACTGTTTTTTCTCAAACACATACTCGAACTACCCTCTCCTTGACATACTCATGGTAACAGACCCGGACTCCCTCTCCGCATTTGTCAGAAGGCAGTCGATCTTGTGTTTTTCAGTTACGGATAAGATCCCCGAGGCTAGTGACCGCCACCATCCACCATCTGGTCACTCATAATTTATGGTCCAAAATCGTCCACCTTCCGGCCCTATAATTCCTTAGCCACGCAAACTGCAGACAGCCAATTTCTTGACAAAACCAAAAGTATGCTATGCTACTGAATTAACAATTACTCCATTACAAGACAAAACGAAGTGTTCAGTAATTCGATAAATATCATACAGAGACATTATTATCGTGTTAGGAAATCTTTATAGAATGAATTCTTAAAATTATGAGATTTAATAGGGTTATTTGGAATGAAACAAGAAACAAACTTATATTTCCAATTGATTTATTATTAATGTTTTATTTAAAATTTTCCCAAAAGATATACTCTGTTGTTTCGCAGTAGTAGTGGACAGTGACGCAGAAATCAGCAATTATTTAGAGGATTCATCGACAAGACAACTTGTTAAGCATACCTGCTTAATACACATTACAGTGCAGTTTCATCATAATTCAAGTCGTTTAAATATTTTATGGCGTGTGTAAGGAATTACAGAGCACATGTGCGACAACTCATGTATAAATCATCGTTATTAAATTAGCAGAGGATTATCGAAATAGACGAACAATGGTGCAGCGAGGACAACAGCGGATAATTTTAATCACATTGTCATAATAAGCGTTTATAATCTACAGGGACCCTGCCAACTCAATAGCTGTTATTGGCATGTTGGTCTTCTGCTACGGGGCTTCACATGACTGTAGAATGAGAAGTGGGGATTGTGGTCTGCATATAACGCAGAAATCCCCACGTTATGTGGCATCGAGGTTACCTGGAGTTGAATACTAACTTGATTGAGGTACTTGGTTTCTCCTTATTCAGAAAATCATCAAAGTTAATAATTATCCCACAGAATTACTTTTAATATGAAAAATTATTTATTCTTAAATTTGAAATGTTCGTAATTTAAAAGCTTCAGTTAATATACTCATATAGTTATAGATATTGATAATAACACGCGAAAGATGGTTTTCTGCCGTTCAAGATTCAACATGGAAACATGGGGGCAAACTGTGAACCACCATTATATTAAAAATCTTTTACGCTATAAACGCAGCTACACGTAATTCCCTGAGTGTGAGATAGTACTTTTGTCTCGCATATACTGTAATTGAAATATGATAAAAATATACTCTGCCTAACAAGTTAAAAAGAAAGCACTAATTGCATAAGCATTAAAATAATGAACCGTTTTATTAATACAATTTTGCAACGACAACTAATTTAAGGGTAATACTGAAATATAGTTTCTTTGTACATAAATTTCAGTCAAGAAATTTTATTTTATCTTTCTACTTCAAGCATTAAGAGTTCAGAAACCGTTGTAAGCTTAATTTCTGTCATTGCGTCGTTGTGGTCTAGTTTGCTTTTCGTGAGAAACGGTTGGACCGATCCAGATTAAACTATATTTCGTTGTTAGATTGAGCTGTAAGAAGATAATACCGAGCACTCATCAACCATTTTAAAATAATATGGCGAATGTTCCTAAACCTTCATTTTTTACGCTTTCACGGTCCCCTCAATTTCGATTAAATATTTTTGTCGCTGTACTATTCGGCTTCCATTCTTTGTAACACTGATGAAAATTTTGTGGAAGGTACCTACGATTAGGAAGCCATTTTCGCTCTAAGATGGAAATCGTCAATTGTCTTACCGATCTAACTCGTTATAATGGGCGGCATATAGCTTTACACGTATTGTGCGGGTAATATATAGGACGGGTGACAGACTGTGATTATATCGGTTTTAAAGGCTAATTAAGGAAAGGGATTACGAAATGAGGTGATAATATAAATTTTTGGCATTTGTATTATCACCTCAGTTTGTCTGATATTTGGCTATTTTATTGTAAGGTACATAAACCCAGGAAAACAGTTATTATTTTAGAGTTTCACTGAAATCGGTGCAGAATAAGTAATCCGGTGTTTTATACGACATACTTAATTTGAAATTTTAGCTTTATCAAAAGCTGGATTTTTTAATATAATTTCAAAGTTTTGTACTGCTTCAGAGGAATAATTTTGAATTGTTTTACCGTAAATTCAACAAACCTCTGACCATTTACTTAAAAAATGGTTTTAACGCCCGTAAATTTCTCACAAGATGGCAGATATTTCTAAAAATCTTCTTACAGCATAGGAAATATGTTTCTTAGTAATCGGTCCGTTTTCTTTGTAGAATCTACGTCCATGTCTGATCCAAGAAATTTAAAGCTTGGGCCCACGAAAATGAAAGTAACCTGAATGGTTAAAATTAGTCACTTCGACTGAAGATTATATAAAATAAATTCACTTATAATGATATATATAAATATATATTCTGAATATTGAGAAAACTAATAAATAAATAAATATCAGCCAATTTTAAGTCAGAAGAAAGAATTTATTAATGCCAAATTAAACAATCTTTCGTCGCTTATTTGGCGACATGATCCGGTCCAAGTTTAAAACTACAAAAAGAACAAATCAATTAGAATGATAACAATAAAATTTTTAAGAATCATTTGGTAGATAACAAACAAACTATATATATATTGTAATAATCAAATATGATAGGCTTTTAATTTGGCTCGTTCGTACACACACACCTTATATACTGGCCGTTTTAAACACTGATTCTAACACACACTGTTGGTTTGACAAAAGTTGGTTCTCCGTTCGTGAAGGACTTATCACTTTCTCGTTCTGAAGATTACTAGACGCTGGATGCAGTGTCCTGGTCTCCTACAATCGAAGGCAGAGGTCTAATTTGAGGATAGAATAGATTAGACTTCAGCATATAAAATGTTTATAGATGAATATTTGGCTATTTCTCTCGCAGACTGCAACTTATAACACATTCTCCTCCCTTAACCGATGTCTCTCCTAGTCACATTCTCCAGCTTCGCTGATCACAGCACGATTGACTTCTTAAATATATTCACCATCTTCGGTGGTCGCAGAATAACTCACCTCAAAAGCTTGTACCCCTAGTCTTTTCCTTTTTCCATTGTTCCAAAACTTCGTCGCAAATTCCCGTTGACAGTTTCTTCCATTATCCCGAGATTTATATTATGCAGTTGCAGTTCCTTAGTCAGAAAATGGCTAACTACTCTGTCATGTCCAAAAGCCGACAATCGAGACAGGACTATTTATCTTTTTGCACCCTCACACATCCAGATTTTCAAAACGAAGAAATACTCAGTCCTACTCAGTCCTAAAGAAACACGTTACAAAACTGCCTCTCGGACAGTCCAGGCTAACCATCAAAAACAATGCCTCACTTACCAGGCATTACAATATATATATATATATATATATATATATATATATATTGTTAGACTTACAAAATTTTGATAGGCAGGCTAATCTCTGATGAGGTCGCCAAATAAGCGACAAAAGATTGTTTAATTTTACATTAATAAATTCTTTTTTCTGACTGAAAATTGGCTGATGTTTATTTATCTATTAAATTCACTTATTTTAGTATGCCGAAAATATCTCCCCCGAGACCTTACTTCAATTTTGTGTCTTTTACTTCTCTTATTTATGAAGTAATAGCGTATTCTATACAACATTAAGATAAAACAAGTCTCTGAATAATTTCAAACTAACTTAAGTTTGTTCAGCAACAAATTTCTAAATGATGATACATAAGACCCATTGCATTGTTTAACGATCTAAATGCGAATTAGAACGTCTATTTTATTTTTTCACTTTGTGCGGTAATCAAGACGTCCGTTTTCAGAATCGATATTTATATTTGTCCTCCATCAATATGCAGTGCATACACTGTTCGAATCACGCAACGGATTCGGCTTCCGAATCCTTGGATTAATTGTCGATTTGCATACATTACTTGCATAATCTTTCCAACCCAGCTCTGCCAAGGACTTAACTTCTCAAAACACGCAAAACCAGGGCCTGATATCACTACAAACTTAATCGATAAAAAAGTAACGAGACACAGTTTACGCAAAGTTCTAATATAAGTCAATACATTTGGACTAGCATTTTATTTATGACTACATAAATATCTAATGAAAATCATTTAACCCTATAAAAAGTTTTTGATATAAAGAAATTGCGTCATACTGGTATATTACGTGCAATTAAGCATTGCAATCACGATGCAATCAGACTCTCTCTCATACCAACATAATACAACACGCCGCGCCCTAAGCTTAATATTCAGTGCGTAACCCGACTTTGTTTTTGCCTGTGGAAACAATACATATTCCGGTAAATATTTGCAGCAGAATTCAAGAGAATTCAATAGATTTATAATTTTATGCGCTTAATAATTGGATGTGAAATACGTATCTATGATGCATGACACAAATATCTTAAATATTCTTATTTCACTAAATATTCTGCAAACATATCTGTCTATTTCCAAGACAGACTTTATTGAAAATAGAATTAAGCTAGTTTAAAAAAATTATAAAGTTACAAAAATTGACTTTTTAACCGCTAAATTTAGTAACCAATAAATACAGATTATTATAATTGACATCAAAATAATGCTCTTTTAGTTTAAAAGTATAGTTAAACTATATTTGACTCCAATAGAACAATTCTAAGGCCCTAAAGAGGTTTCAGTATTTTTTATTTAAAAAAAATAAATTTGGCCCACTTTCCAGCGAAAAATATTTAATTCGTAGTGGCTTAAGATTAGACTAACCAAATGTTTCTTTCGTTTTGATAAAAATCAAGTTTTCTTTTCTCCTGCAACAATTTGAAGTCTATTACAAATAACGGTCAAAGGGCTATTCGTGAATATATTGGAAGCAAAGGATAATAATTTTTGTTAATGTACACTTCAAGGAAAATATTCATGACTGAGTGAGTTTCAAGTGCTCAAATATGATCAACTGTTTCCTCTCAATTCCTGAATATTTGATACTGGAGGAAATATTTTTATTATATAACATAATTTGCATAGTTTATATATTTTTATTGCCGTTGGCACAAGTGGAGGCGTAATGCTTTTTTTAAGAACTTTTAGGTAGAGTAGAATTCCAACAGTCATTTCTATAAATTGATTCGTAGACTTTTCATGGTTGATCATAAATCTTTGTTGACAGATTCATGTACAAACAACGTAAATTAAAATGATGTCCTCCCGTGTCCACATTCATTTATTTGGCCGCGCAAAAGTCATTCCAGCTAAAAGCCACTGAGGATGGAAAATACGGCCGCTAGGGAACAATAAATTCTCATCAAAAATACATTGCGTTTTCATTTGGTGTGTTGTAACTCGGAAATTGCTATAATTGTTCTCGCTGCTATTCTCAAACGCTCTTCATGTAACTTTCGATCAACGTCAATTAAAGGATTATCATTGTTAACAGTTTTACACACACTTATTGAAAATAAATTGTTGAGGAGCGTACATAATTTCACACACGGGGATGAAAAGTGCGCACGGTAGCGTTATGGTTAGTTTTTTGCGGAAGATTTGTCCATAGGATGCGGTTTGGGTATAAATTTTTAAGTGTTACTTACAACTCAAAGTTCAAATATCAAGTCTTTTCGATTTAATACAATTTGTTAGATGACGTCTTTGTCTATAAGATTATGTCCTTGTGTACTCTTGAATTATTTTCTTAACTTAGATTTTCCTAAAGAAAATAAATATAAATCGGGGAGGTTTATATTTAACATTTAGCTTTTTTGATGATGATTAAGAATATACATTAAGCTGAAAAGCCACTTTACAGAATACCCGTTCAGCCACCTTGCTGGAAACGGTCAAAATCCTTAAAAATAATATTTCATAACTTCCGCCTTTTAGTCTCAATCGTGGAAAGAAGTTTAATATTGCTGAAATAGTTCTTACGGCTCTTCATAATTATCGAATTCGGTTCAAGCGTTGTCTTGTGAAAAGCAATCTAAATTAAACATTCGAAATGTCCATCATTTTTCCTCAAAATGGTGATGGTTGCTTTATATTGCTTAAAGCATTGTTACGTTTCTAATAATTGTGATGATAACTTTATATTTCTTAAAGCATTGTTACGCTTCTTCTTGCTTTAAAAAATTGGTCGCTTAGGACCAAGCGGAATAACAATTTTATTTACAACAGTATTCCGCAATACGCAACGAATGGGTGTGATTTCGTTGCTATGACCATGTATGTTGACTGGTTATTATTTCTACTCCATCGAAACCTCGTGAGTCTGTAATTTTTCTGACTCCATTTCGGTGCAGAGATTTGGTGATCCTGATTCTTTCAGGTCTTTTTCTGTGGCTGTGACTGTATGAGTTCGTTTCTTCTAAGAGCCCCATTAATTGTAATCTTCTCAGGAGATCTGAATGATTTGATAATTTTTGTTTGTAAGTGTTTGGGCATTGTACGCCATCTTTTGATCTTGGTCCTAACATCTTCCTCATTATTAAAAGTTCTTCAATTATAATTGTCGCTCTAGTGCTTTGTTTTGTGCTTTGTAGATCGAGGGTCTCTGATGCATAGAGAAATCCGGGTTTGATTACTGTTACATAGTGTAGAATTTTTCAGCTCCAAGAAAGACTTTGTCAACTGATAAGTGTTCTCCATTTTCTGGATTCTTGACTCGAAATATTTTTTTTCGGATCTATTTTCTGTAATCAATTCACTTAAAATTTTTAATTCTTCCACTCGAGAGATCTTGTTGTTCATTTTGAATTGATACAGAGCGTTTCTGTTGTCTCTCGTATTTTTTATTTCATATGAAATTTGTAATCCGATTTTTGCTACTTGTTCTTGTCGTTGTTGAATTTAATTTTGTTAATGGGGGATGTCTTCGGCAATTAAAGCCATGTCTTCTGCCTAGTTCTATGTCTTTAAGTTTTACTCCAAGTCAGTGAGCAACTGCTAAATTGACGCGTTCTCTTACAACTTTTTCAAACGCACAATAGAAAATTAACAGTAATGGAGATAATCCATCCCTTTGTCCACCCGAGTCAATTTGAAATTTCGTGCTCAGTTTTCCCATCAATTTTACCTTGTATTTGGTGGTTTCTTTGATGACATTTTCTGTCTTTTGATGTAGTCCAAATTCTGCTAGTACTTCAAAAGAGGATTTGCGGTTTATAAAACGAATAAATACACATATAACAAATGTATAAAATTTTATTGATTCGGTTCGCTTGTTTTCTTATGAAAATCAAAGCAAATTACGGTTACGAAATGTTTCCCGCTTTGTCTTTTGAAGGCGGGTGACAATTAGATATCGTTCTCCGAAAATCAACGTTAAAAAGTATCAAGATCTGTTTTAATAGCAAAAGCGAAACAAATCAGTCTGTCAGTCAGGAACTTACATAATTAGTCTCCTCTAAAATCAATTCCAAACAACGTACCTATTGCAGTACTTAAAAATTTGTGAATATTTAAATAATCCGTATTTGATCACTACTACTGGCGAAACTATCTCAACATAAAAGCGATGAAATATAATATATAAATATATATGTATATATACACGTATGCTACATTAACCTATATCTAGCCAGGAGGTGGTGGAGACTCACTCAAAGCGGTCGTCCAGTCTTCGGGGGTGTGGGAGGTATTAGCGAACCCAGTACAAACTCAATTATATGAGGTTAAAGTTTCTAGGGTTGGGGACTTTTCCCCATCTCTTATTTATCCGATGGCGAAAGAGCTGGCCACAATTATTCTGGTAGCAATAGCCTGTTGCTATCAGAGTGAGATATCCCTAACTTGGAGTCATTCAGGGTAACTATAATGTGCCGACAAGTTTCCAAGGCCTTGGGGCAAGCGCAACTCCATCTTGAGGGGTGACTCAGGGCACGTAAGTGGATACGGAGCAATGTGCACGGCTGGCCAAGGAAATCCTTCCGGCATCTTAGTACCTCGGCGTTGCGTCATGGCCCTGATCTATCCTCCAGGGTCTCATAATCCCACCTTGGTTGTAGCTTGTCCACGTCCAAGCTCGACGTACTTTGGAGTCGGACTCAAATGAGTAATGGTTTCCCAGGCACAACTTCTCTACTGTCTTCCCCTGGGTGCACGACCCAGCGCGTCAAGATTTAGGAAACTAGGCATCCCCGTTCACTCCTTGGAGTTTTCGAAAAAAAGGCCGCAGGGAAAGCAAACCATATATACCCGTATATTATAATAATAATTTGTATTTGGCATTGAAGACTACAACCATGCTGGGAATTTTGACAACCGTAGTATTGGCATCATCAATTGAGCGCAATTTTATAAAATATTACGTGAAGTTTACTCAAAGGGATGTGTTCTGATTAAACCAGGCGTATTATAGTTCGGCTTTCTCAGGAGTTACGGATTGCCTTAAAGGAATTCATATATTATGCGTGACCTAAAATAAGAGAAAAAATATTTTTGGTACTATATTATGCGTACTATATCGGCTGTTTAACAACTGTAGACCGTAGTAAATAGTCGCGTACAAAGAAATAAAAGTAAATAAATTTTCAGCTGGAACTATAAATAAAAATACAAAATTTACGCGAATGTCCTGTTGAAAGTTCATATGCTCCTCGCTGTTTTTCTCTTAGCTTTCTCTACTGTACTCGAGTAGAAGTTATGCGCAGCACATTCCTTGGAAGGGGCGCTGTTTATTTATGATTGGCGGAACCGCCATTAAAGTTGGAGGGCTGGGCTGTCTTTGGGAGAAGGTCCGGCGTGCAAGTTACATGAAGCTAATATCCGGCGTGGAGCGAAGCAATCTGTGGAGTCCCCGTGCTGATGGCGAATCCATAACTCCTCGCAGACGCTCTCTCCTCCGCGCCGCAAATTGAATCGGATGCCCTGCCCCCAACACAATACATAAATCACACCAAAACCAGATATCTGTATACAAAAAAAATGGGGGAATATCTCAGTGTCTTGTTTAAACCAAGAATATTCGCAGTCCATTTACTTTGGTAACGTATACTTTGTTGGCTCGCATAATACACGCACCTACACACTTTGGATGTGTTATTAGTTAGTTTAACAAATATTACATTAAATTTTTATTAAAATGTTCCAACATAAATCACATTCCTCTAACATGTTCATCTTCCTAAATAATTTTATTAATGTTTCTGTAATGGATCTGTTAACTTGTTATCCATTAATCATTGTTTACTTCCGACGTCCCTTAAATCGCGGCGGCAAACTGCGGGACATCAAAACTTAATTTATCCGACTAGCTAAGCCCTTGAAAATCTAAAACTCGTTCCAAGGAGGTCTTAATGAATGCATTCTTTGGATGGGCGGACGGTTAAGTCTATGGATGGATGGTTGACGCAATCAGTGGACTGATCAATGGATGGATGGATAGACGGATTTCTCGAGGATACAATAAGAAAATCGCACAGTGTGTGCGTATTATACCACTGTGATCAAAAAGTAAGGTGAAATTGTCATTTAAAACTCCCGGGTATTAGGAAGGCAGGTAATTTTTTTTACCTAGGTTGGTAGGACTGTCTATAATATTTTCAAAGCGTCTGTTTGTTAAAAGGTTTAAGTATCTCCGAGTTACACGTGTTTTTTTAAACATCCAAAAGTGAATTTTTCGATTTTTGCAATGGGTGATTTTGTTGAGCAAAGAACTTGCATCAAATTTTGTTTGCGGAACGAATATTCTTGTGCGGACACGTTGAAAATGTTGCGGAAGGTCTTTGGTGATCAAACTATGGCACAAAAAAATGTTTATAAGTGGTACAACGAGTTCAAAGAGGGCCGAGAACGCGTTGAAGACGAACCGCGCTCAGGGCGACCATTAACGTCTACCGACGAGGTTCACGTCTATAAATTAAAAGATTTGGTGCTTGAAAATCGACGATGGAATATTAGAGATCTCGCTGATAGTGTTGGAATATCATTTGGCTCAGTCCAAACCATTTTGAAGAATGTTTTGTGTCTCAAACGCGTCAAGTCTCGATTGGTGCCAAAATCGCTCAATTTTTTGGGGAAAAAAGCGTCGCGTTGATGTGTGTGAAACTTTGCTGTCTGACTATCAGGACCACTTGAAATGCATCATTTCTGGAGACGAGACTTGGATTTACACATACGACCCTGAAACCACCGACCAATCCAGCGAATATCGTGCAAGACCGAAAATCAAGGTCATGTTGAGTGTTTTCGTGGATTATCGTGGTGTGGTGCACTATGAATTCCTTTTGCCGGGTCAAACTGTCAACAAAGAATATTATTTGAGCGTTATGCGTCGTTTGCGTGAAGCTATTCGTCTGAAACGGCCGGAATTATGAGCGAACAACTTTTGGTTCCTTCATCACGATAATGCATCATATCATACTGCATTGGTTCTTCGCGATTTTTTTGCCAAAAACAAGACTCATATCGTTCCGCAACCACCGTATTCGCCTGATTTGGCTCCGTGCGACTTCTGGCTATTCAGAAAACTCAGAAGGTTAATGCGGGGACGCCGTTTTGACACGATTGAGGCGATAAAAACCGAATCGAAGAAGGTCTTGAAGGCTATACAGCAATAAGACTATTCCGACTGTTTCGAGGACTGGAAAAAGCGTTGGAAAAAGTGAGTTTTATCGGACGGGGTCTACTTTGAAGGGGATGAAATTGATTTGGGATAATAAATAAAGAATCTATATTTTATAAATAAATTCACCTTACAGTAGTATGACCAAAATAACATATCTCGTTAGCACTATTACGGTTTCATGCGGAACAGTCGTCGGAGTGAAGAACGGCTCACCAATTCGCCAACCTGAATTTTGGTCTTGAGACTCATTCCTCTCCAGGCAGTTTTCAGTACAAGATAAATGGGACACTCTGCTTATATATATATAATGAAAGAATTAAATTAATTATCCTGAACAAGGAATATTTAGAAAAGTAAATATTCTGTAATAAAAGAATAATCGTTAAATGAGTTATTCCTAAACAGTATCAAACAAGCCTAGAGTTGTAATGAGATCTTCAGAAGATAATCGCCTGACACAATAATTCGAAAAATGATGATTTATTTATCGTCGCATAATTTCAGTAGCTGAATATACTTTTCTAAATTTATTTGCAGCTCTGCGCAACTAATCCGCATAAAGAACCATGTCAGTGCCTTGATAAAATGTAGAAACCTCTTCACCCGTTTAATGGAATCATCATGCTAATGTCAATATTGTTCTATCTTCGGGCAGTGCCTTCGTATCTCAGTACAATACAATTTTTTAAATATTATGACCACTGACGTCTCAACCTGTAATGAATATTTTTTGTAGGTTCTGTGAGCCGCATTTATCGTCCATTTTATTTACTGAATGTCGTAGAAGTCGAGAACGCATAACGACTTTCGCCAAATTATATAACACACATTTGGACATTGTTTGTTTTTACAACACAAACATTGAAGAGTAACGTCCTGACACTGCTTACTGTTAGTAAAAATAACTGGCCTACATTGCACAGGGAACAGTTGTAGATCACATAGTGTCCCAGTGTAAATAGAAGCAACGAAGGAAAAGCCATTCTTCGGGCAAAGAAGAGAAGAGGTTGTCAAATTGGAGTCAGCTTCCTTGTGAATGAGATGGGTATGAATAAGTGAGGGCGAGCCTTGAATAACAACATCAATGATGCAGCGCTGCTAATTGTGTCCTCGCCAGCGGCCAACATCCTCACTCCCTAGCGACCTCTATTTTACTCTTTTAAACACCGATAGTTACACAATATTTACAAATAACGAGTAGTACGATGTTAAATTTCCCTTAAGTTTCTGCTAATTGTCATTTAAGTATAAATATTTGCCAGAGTCTCATTTTATATAGTAACTGACCATTTTTTAAACCTGTCTAAATATCTTCTAAGAAGCAAACTTCTATTAAATACTCTAAAAGTGATTACATCAACAATAAGGTTTTCAAATCCTTTAGGCCATATCCTGTCAAATTGTTTAAGCATAAGGAGAAATTTTCACCCTTGCACATGACTGTAAATATGATGAAAATAAGAAACAATATTCGGACAATAGGTTCTAATTAATGGGTTTTACGTAAATATTATGTAACTCAGTTATTTTCCGTGGATTTATTTATCTCATCCTTATTATATCCTAGAATAAAATCAAAGTAATTTTAATCACAGATCTTTTAAAGTATAACTAAGATAAACTATTTATTTACTTGTTCAGGACTTTTATCCATTTTTCATTAGTAAAAGTTTTAAATCTTAAAATAATTTATAAAACATATTCCAATATTTTTACATAATTAATCATAAATAAAAATCTTATATTTCAAAAACTTTTAAAACAATATCTGGATCATTAAACAAATCTTATATTCTCAATATGAGATTGTTTAAGGTATAATTTTCCCTTTAAAGCTTTATCACAAACATATTTCAAGCAAGAGTTTCTAGAAGGAACGCTAAAATTAAATTTATCAAGTAAATCAATACATCAGAGTAATTAACTAATTTAAAAATAAATTATAATCTTTAGAGCAACGTTAAGATTCCAGAGATGGGATTTTCAATGCTGTAGCAATATTTTTATAATTCTTATTTGTAAATGGGTCTGGAAAATTCATTCTATAAGATTTTATTCTAAAATATTTATTCTGTATAGTTTCATATTTCTTGATAAATTTATTATTGAAGGGTTACCAAACTATAGATTCAAACATTAATAATGGTGTCACCAAAGATACAAATTTCAATCGTTAAAAGGGAATGAAATATTTTAAATTTTCATCTGACGAAACATAAAATTAGCATAGCTTTATTTATGACGCATTAATATGTGCTTCAAGAGTCATTTTTGAATCAAATAAAAATTCTAAGTATTTAATAACACTAACACTTTCCAAGACATAACCTTCAATTTTTCAAGGAAAAAGCCTTTTCGCAATGTAATTTATAAATATTATTTAAGTATTCTTGTAAGTAAATGTATTAGATTTATATATTTTAACATCATCTGCAATCAGCAATAATTTAACATTAAAAGTAGATAATTCAATATCATTTATAAAAATATCAAACAATAATGGGGAAAGAGTCAAACGATATGAGAGACATGAAGTACACCTCACTAATACAATTTCACCTGATATGAATTTGTTGTTTATATTTTACCAATTCTATTCTATTCAATAAATAATTTTTAAACCATTCTAAAATTGGTCCATAAATGCCAAAGTTGTTCATTTTTTCAATCATACTGTAATAATTAGCAAAATCTGTATATATGCTATCAATTTGCAAAACATCATTTCATTCATGTAAAATAAATTGGGTAAACCAAATTAAATTTGTGTCAATATCTCTCTTATTTATAAATCCGTTTCGATTTATTGTTAAAAATGGCAATATAAGAGGTTTCAATTTAACAGTCAAAAATCTTTTGTTTGTGCTCAATTGGTCTATAGTTCAAAATAGAATTTTTGCAATAGATATAAAAATTGGTATAATAAATAAATATCCTTCCCAACAGAAGGATAACTTTGAAAAATTCTTCTGTAAATATTAGGCAAATATTGATGTTATATAAATACATTTTGCCTAGAAATTACGATGACTGTTATAATCGAAATTAGCTTAAAAATATGTTCAAAGAAATACGAAAGTATTATTCTACGTTTATAATGTGATAAAAATAAAATATAAATTAATTAAAGGATAAAAGTTATTTACAAAAATAAAATATCAAAATTATATTTAAATTATTAGTATCATTTTTCACATTTACAGCCGAATTATTGAATTTTATATGTAAATTTTCACTCATTACTGCTGTGTTTGTATAGGAATGTTCTTGTTGTAAAAGAAAGAAATTGTGCAGTCTTACTTGCCTCCTTTCAAGAAAAGGTAGTTCTTATTACTTTAATTTAATCAACAATTTGCACAGGGAGTAGGAATACGGCTTTCTATACGAACAAAATCCAATCCTGAAGCAGTTCTTACAATTAAAACAGGCACAAAGTAATGCTGTAATCTCTTGAATCGATTTCATTAGTACAATGTCTGCAGACTAAAACTATCTCAATGCAAAATGGTATTTTATGTCTGAATGGTTTTCAGGACATAATTTTGTTCTATTTTTTTTTGTGACGTGCGCGGTCAATAAATTGTTTAATGAAGCTCGTAGTTCAAGTCCAGTACGGAAAAATGTTGAGAAATGTCACAATTGTGACCTCAAGTATGGACAACACGTTAAACAAAGTAATGGATTACATGAACCGAAATATGTAAATAAAAATAGTTTGGGGGCTTAGAGGATTGTATTTTATTGGAACAGATTATTTTCTGGCATCATTAAAGTCTCAAAGTGTTAAAAAATTTCGGAAGAATTAGAAGTATTCTATATTACTAAGAATTCTGAAATATAGTTCTACTCTTTCAACCATTTTCTATGATACTTCAGAAGTCCAGAATCTCGTTTACTTTGATACGGTCACCAGGAAAATGGTTTTATTTGAATTCGTGACATTTGCGTGTCAGCGTGGGCGCCGGAATCTTCTCTTGTTGCTCGTTAGTACTGCTTGGGTTCATTAGGTCGACAGGTGCGTCCTTTTTCCCAATCCACAACAGCGGACAAGAGGGACCGCAGGGTCGGAATATCGTTACACAAGTATCATTCTACATACACACATTCATATTATGCATATACCAAGCTTCGTCGAGTCGTTTTTCCACAATGCGTTCGTGTGCCGTTTTTAAATTTGATATGCAAGCGGACACTCGTGTGGGAAAGCCCATCTTTATTTGTTTAACTGCTATCTGTGATGGCAACTAGTTTCCCAATGTTCTCGTTTTTTTCCATTTGATGGTGATAAGCACTGTAGCACTCTTCATCCTTTGAGGAAAATAGCGATGGACAGATATAAATGTTGACGGTCGTTTCCAAATGATAGTGTAGAGAATTATTTTTGTGGGCTGGGTTTTTACGTTAAATCAAAATAAATATTTGACCAATAAAGAAATTTTATATAAGTTTATTAAAGCTAAACATGAAAACTCTTATCTCAGGCACCTGTGGTTTTTACATAGAAGAGATCTGCTGCCCGTACCAAATTCGTACTGCTATTCTGTGTTGTGTTGCCTGCTGTAGCTCTCGTACCGACGTACTGGCGTCGACTCAGGGGTTGATCACTGGCTAAGGCGTCGACCTCCAGGGATTGAATGCTGGCAAGCCGTCGTACTAAATTGTGTGGTGCTATTCTGTGAACTCTTCACTAAAAAATTGTGGCCCCTTTCTCACGACGATTCTGACTCGAATTATATCAGAGACAACAACTTTACGGAGCCTCTCTTAATCACATCCACCAGCTTCGGTGAGCGCAGAACAACTGTTCATTTCAAAAGCTTATCTCCTCCCTTATATCCTCTTATGCTTTTACTTTTTTCATTGTTAGAAAACTTCGTCAGTTTTACTGATTCTTCCATTGTCACAAGATTTATAGCACGCAGCTGCAGTTCCGTAATCAACAATGACTAACTATTCTGTCATGTTGAGGCCAACAATCGAGACAGGACACGAAATTACTTGGATGGAAATTTTTATCTCCTCCACCCCCACGCACGTGCACGGTTTCGAATTCTCAAGACCACACAAACAAAACTTTCGAGACAAAGAAAAACTTAAACCTAAATACACGCCTTACAATAGGGAAGTCTGAAATACTGAATTAAAAAGGCTGAGCATAGGACACGGTCAATGATATTCTGAAAATGTAAAGCTGCTTCATACACAGACAATAAAATCTGATTCAGGCACCCAGCTCTACCGTTCAAATATGCTGGGACAAATTAAAAAGTCAAAAACCAGCACGACACATCTGAATTGTGTTATATTTATTTTACGTACCACCATCACTAATGATTTTTTATTCTACTCAGGTACAATGCAGTAATTAACGGTGCATTTGAATTGTCAGAGAAAACATAATCGACACATGAATTGGAAAAGTGCTTTACTCTCATGTCTCTACTTCACATGTACGCTTAGAAAATGTTGAGAATGTATAAACAGTTAATTGAAAATCTCAAAGTAATAATTGAATCAGTTACTAATAACTGTTTTAAGGTATAGACAGGCTATGTACAGGGTAATCGACACAGTGACAACCCCCTCTTATAGCATAGGAAAGGGATTTTAAAGGGGATGCGGAAGGGTAGAGGAAGGTAGCCAAGGGTTAACTAGAGCCCACGGGCTATGGTTTAAGGATCCTACCCGGCAATTCGCCTAAAAGTGATGCAGGGAAAATCCTAGAAAAACCCTTCCGATGGCGGGAGAAGGGTTAGCTGTGGGGTCGCAGCTTTCCCCTCGCCGTGCCTTGACCGGTTTTGGAGGCAGCTGGCCGACTATTCCAATAGAAATGGCGGACAACTCTTACCGTATGCCCAAGGTCTGCGACCCCGGAACATCACCTCCCAAAAACGGCCGAGGTGCCTCAGCATGTGGGAACCTTAGATCAAAAAACCAGAGAGATGTGAAGGCATCCCCAAAGGTAGCCTGCGCCAGAGCTTTCTGGGGAGAGGAGTTCGAAACTCAAATATTTAAAGCAGTAACGTCATTGTGCTATGCGCGAGTGTAAACCGAAGCATCGTACACACACACACACACACACATATATATATATATATATATATATATATATATATATATATATATATATTGCTAGTATTGGACTATATTACTAATATTATAGACAAAAAAAGTTAAACTTAAAAAAAATAGAATATTAATATTACAAATTATCAAACTGTTTGTTTAATACAGTCAAATTTAATTTCTTTTTAAAAAAATACAGTTTATAGTCGCAATAACCTGTTGGTCATTAGCGACTTACATATGTTATGTTAAAAATTTTATGTCAATGTAAATTACATTAAAATGTCAGGAAATTAAAATAGTACGTCTGAAGCTTTCGGTTATTCTAACAATAGTCATCTGTAAAATATGATAATATAATTCAAATATTTCCTTACTCCAACTTTTTCTGACTTGGTTTTATATGACATCCTATTGTTTACAATAGGGTTACATGTTTAGTATATAATGGCCAAGCTCTAACCTTGGGCATATAAGCAATAGGATGTCACATAAAACCAAGTCAGAAAAAGTTGGACTAACGAAATAATTGAATTAAGTTATCAGATTTTACAGAAGAATATAACCGAACACTCATGACAAACTATTGTAAATTCCTGACATTTGAATGTAATTTACATTGAAATAAAAATTTTAAATGTGATTAAAAATTGGTTTATTCAATTAGAATATTAGTAATATAATACATACAGTCCTTTATCGTTTTTATTAAACAAAAAATTATATTACACATCGAACTCGTGATCAAATAGTAATACAATTACAATACAATGCTTCGAAACAGAAATTAGGCTGGATACATAATTTAATGGGTTCTTTAATTATCTCCAACTCTCTGAAATAAGATATAATTATTACGCCTTTGTTTTTCGTGGTATCTTATAAAGAATTAAACTAATATAAAATGTCTAATCATCGTGCTTATTAACATTGATAATTACAACAATCAGACTTTCTATTTAAATTATTGTATTTTGAAAAATAATCATTATTTAAGACTTTGTTTCTCAATTAATTTGTCTAGATAATTGAATGAGGTCGCAATCAGGGACGAAACGTCGTTTTATATTTTTTTGGTTCAAATTGAATAATTAACATTTTCTCGTAACTAAAAGGCTGCTAATTTTAATAATAATATTGAATTTTTGGAACATACATAAAAATAATCGATGCATTGTAATAGTTTTGATGTCCTGCTGAAGGTTTTTGTGTATGTTAACCGCTTTTATTTACTGATTCAGACATGAGATTTGGAATTACTAGTAATTACAGTCCTTAAATTTGATTATATATTATAGAGGGTGGAATTGTATAAGTTGCTTGTGTTTTATTGGTGTATTATTATGAGATACGTTAAAAATTTGTGTCTCAATATCCAGGTCTGAAATCTAGATGGGACTTGTACCTTCAATTCTACTCGATACAGTCAGATATATATAATATATTGTAATGCCTTGAAGGAAAGGCATTGTTTCAGATTAATGGTCTTGGCCGTCAGAGGAAGTTGTAATGCTGTGTACTTAGGATTGGTATTGAGGAGTCAGAGCAAGGCACATGCGGGTGGCCTGTCGCAAGATAAATCTGTTAAAGCAGGCATTGTTTCTGACTTATGGTCTGGACAGTTCAAAGAACAGTTTGTAATGTTGTTTACTTAGGGTTGAGGGGCAGTTTGGGCGGTCTGGAGAATTTAGAACAGCGCACGTGCGTGCGGGGGTGAGAAGACAAGTTCAAAGAAATTGAGGGTGCAAAGACAAATTAGACCTGTCTCGATGGTCGGCTTTGGGACAAGACAGAGTAGCGAGCTACTTGTTAACTAAGGAACTGCAGCTGCATAATATAAATCTCGGGATAATGGAGGAAACTGTCATCGGGCAGTTGCGACGTAGTTTTGGAACAAAGGAAAAAGGAAGGGACTGTGATATATAAGCGAGAGCGGCTTTTGAAAAAGTTAGTTGAGTTTTGGAGTTAGAGTTAGAGAGTCGTACTGCAATCATCGGGAAGTGAGTTAGAGTGGGAGAGGCGTACGACGAGCACCGAGAATGGAGAACTGTGAGTGAGATAGTTATTCTACGACCACCAAAGTATGACTAAGACAGACATCGTTTAAGGGAGGAGAATGTTTTATAAGTTACAGTCTGCGAGAGAAATAGCAAAATATTCGACGATAAACATTTTTGTATGCTGAAGTCTAATCTGTTGTAATATCAAAATTAGACCACTGTCTTCGATGGTAGAAGACCAGGACACTGCATCCAGCGTCGAGTAGTTTCACCACGAGCAAGTGATATGTCCTTCACGAACGGAGAATCAGCTATCGTCGAACCAACAGTGTGTGTTAGAGTCAGTGTTTAAGCGTCCAGTATATAAAGTGTGTGTGTACGAGCGAGGCAAATTTTCCTGAGTAATCGTAAGTTCAAATTTTATGGTATTAACATGTGTAAACCGAATTAAAAGATACAGTCAGATATCGTTATTTTCTTTTGTGTTAATAAAATAAACTCTTTAAATTTAGAATCAACCTTGTAGAATAAGTTCGTCGATCATTAATTTCTTCTAGGTATAGACGATTAAATATTTCCTTTTAATTTAAAGATATATGTTGGGTTCTTTGATTATTTAAGTGTTCTGTCCGTTATCAAACCCAGTAAAGACCTTTGAGAGAATGAGATCCTTTTTTATAATTTTAAATTGTATAAATTGATAAATTTTGATAAATAAATTGTTAATACACGTATCAAGGATCTTATATCTAATATCAAACTTCCCATTGATAAACAATCTGTAGTATCCAAACATATCATCAATTCTAAACATACATTTGATTGGCAAAATGCTAAGATTTTAGACATTGACAGCAGGTACAATTCCAGACTCATTCCAGACTCATTGCTTCACATTAAATCAAACATCACAGCTATTAATGTATAGTATACAGACACTATAATAATTGCTATGATCCCTTATTATTACGCTCAACTATCTGTTTTTCCATTGTCGTTGCTCCCTTATTGTTACACTAACCCTTCGGCTCTCTCATTGCCGTTTTTCGTCGCTTTTGAGTTTTGTCAAATGACAAGTGCAGTTGTGTCGCTCTAGGCTCTTCTTCGCATCTGAGGAAAGGGACAAGGATAAACGTTGTGTGGTATTTATATTATCACTTTTTTGTGTGAATTGGCTATCTTTCTTATTCATTATTTTCAATCAGTCCTAAAATTTTTTTCATCAAATTTTTATGTTGTCGGCGTCCTGGGAAGTCGCACGCCGTGATGCTGAAAGTCAGGTATGTGGCTGTTGTTTATGACATTTAGAGAGCTTTGTGCGAGAGGACGGTATTAGTATCAACAAACCTGCAGTTTAAATTAATGAAAGCAAGGCGACAGAAGAAGTTAGTATATAGTTAAACAACCATTAGATGTTGACCAAGACCTGTAAATGTTTTTATTTCATGTCTCGAGAAATAAAGTTGATGACAAGTTTATATTGTAACAAAATTACGCGACCCCATACAAAATATGGAACCATTAACGGAGTCGGAGTATCTGAGGAGCTGTGGCAACACGGAGATTACGTAAGGGTATACTTACTACTACATATATATATATATATATATATGTTGAATTTATTTTTACCATTATTTCACTCCATTGAACTTCTTTCTTCCAGTTAGAAGCTGCAGTCTCCCTTAACGTTCATCCAGCAGCAACCAAATGACCACACTTTATCACTTATGATTACTGAGGCTTCATCTCAGAACTCCAGTCAAGGTTCCAACTTTCCTTCCCGTAATGCGTCCTGCACATCCTCGTGTCATTTCTCATGGATGACATTGAGTCGTTTTCTCATATATTTTTTGGTTTTGTTTTATTTAGTTATGCCAAGTGCTTTGGCCAAGCAGAATTGTTAAATCAATTCCAAAAAAAAGTAAAAGCAAGCGAAAGAATCAATTAATAATAACAAAACACTTTTATTCGTCTCTTAATACTTCAGTGCATCTATATCCTTGTCCCGGAAAATACTTGTATATTTACATCTATTCCATACATTTTGGTATAGAATATATTATTTTCTTTGTATCGTTAATTATACTTTTCGGGCAACTTATCAGGAATGACTCTCAGTTTTGTTTACCACATCCGTCGCTTCATTATCTTTCTAAAGGATAATGTATGAATTTATTATTCCTTATGGTCTTACGTAGTCAACTCCATTCACGTCGGTACTACTCCTTTTCCTTATCGCCTTTTTTTATAAGATTGTCCTCTTATCGCATATAATTTCGAACTACTCTCTCTTAATTTGTTTTTGATAACTTATTCTGTAAATTTTCCATTTAAATTTTTCCTCAAAGCTTTCGTAATTCTAAATTTCTTGGTTACCTCTACTGTGAAATTTTTAAACCTGTATAATTTGTAATGACTTCATTTTGATAAATCTGTGGTAGTTGTCAAATTCAATAACTTTTCTTCTTACTTGTTGCATTCTCCAAAAGACAATTTTCTATACTAAAATGTAAACTTTCATTAAATCCTACCAATATAGGCTAGAGATTCTTCTCATTTTTCAAAGATTATCTCAATTATACATATAATAATTCAATTATACGTTTGACGGTCTACTTCAGTAAGAATGTTTAATTAAGTGAATTTTATAGTTTTCCTGTTGAAGTCCGTGGCAATGTTTGTCGATGACTAAACCAACATTAATTCTTATAGTGTCAACAGTCCACTTGTGTTAGAGTAGATCACCCTATCCGACATACCACTGTGAACAAAAAGTAAGGTGAATTTATTTAAAAAATATAAATTCTTTATTTATTCTTTCAAATCAGTTTCATCCCCTTCAAAGTAATCCCCGTCCGATAAAACGCAATTTTTCCAACGCTTTTTCCAGCCTCGAAACAGTCGGAATAGTCCTTTTCCGGTATAGCCTTCAAGACCTTCTTCGATTCGGTTTTTATCTCCTCAATCGTGTCAAAACGACGTCCCCGCATTGGCCTTTTGAGATTGCTGAATAGCCAGAAGTCGCACGGCGAATACGGTGGTTGCGGAACGATATGAGTCTTGTTTTTGGCAAAAAAAAAAGTCGCGAAGAACCAATGCAGTATGACATGGTGCATTATCGTGATGAAGGAACCAAGAGTTGTTCGCCCAGAATTCCCGCCGTTTCAGACGAATAGCTTCACGCAAACGACGCATAACGCTCAAATAATATTCTTTGTTGACAGTTTGGCCCGGCGAAAGGCATTTATAGTGCACCACACCACGATAATCAAAGAAAACTGTCAACATGACCTTGATTTTCGATCGACTTTGCCGTGGTCTTTTCGGTCTTGCTTCACCTTTTGCACAATATTCGCTGGATTGGTCGGTGGTTTCAGGGTCGTATGCGTAAATCCAAGTCTCGTCTCCAGAAATGATGCATTTCAAGTGGTCCTGATAGTCAGACAGCAAAGTTCCGCACTCATCAACGAGACGTTTTTTTTCAAAAAAAAATTTAGCGATTTTGGCACCAATCGAGATTTGACGCGTTTGAGACACAAAACATTGTTCAAAATGGTTTGAACTGAGCCAAATGATATTCCAACACTATCAGCGAGATCTCTAATATTCCATAGACGATTTTTAAGCACCAAATCTTTGATTTTTTTGGCGTGGCCCTCGTCGGTAGACGTTGATGGTCGTCCAGAGCGCGGTTCGTTTTCAACGCGTTCTCGGCCCTCTTTGAACTCGTTCTACCACTTATAAACTTTTTTTAAGGCCTTCCGCAACATTTTCTACGTGTCTTCACAAGAATATTCGTTACGCAAACAAAATTTGATGGAAGTTCTTTGCTCAACAAAATCACCCATTGCAATAATCGAAAAATTCACTTTTGGCTGTTTACAAAAACACGTGTAACTCGGAGCTAATTAAACCTTTTAACAAACAGATGCTTTGAAAATATTATAGACAGACCTACCGACCTAGGAAAAAAAATTTACCTGCCTTCCTAATACCCGGGAGTTTTAAATGACAATTTCACCTTACTTTTTGATCACAGTGGTATATTTCTCACCATTTTTACTTCTTACAGTGTTCGCATTTCCTTGATTCTGTATATGTTTGCGTAATTCGTTTATTTACGTTCAGTAATTTCACGAGCGTATCAACAGCCAGTTTGTCATTTGAGTATTATTGTAGATGACAGTTTCTAGTATATAGAGTATATACTCTAACATTAATCTGTGAATATGATTCTTACAAACACGCTACACCATTCTAGTTTTTCCTTCATCGTTAAGTATACGATTTGATACAAGTTTAATTTTCTGTGTGTTAATAAATCCATCTTGAGGCTGTAAATATTTATTGACATGATTATTAATACTACAAACAAATGGAAGCTACTTCAAACGACGCTAAACATGTAACTAAACTTTATTTAAATGCATATTTTTTTATGTGCCAATAATTACGATGGAAACACCACGATGGCTTTACGGACGCATTCTAATTGAAATTAATTAAAGGATATAGTGATTAAATTTTAGGATCAAACCAATAATGGCGAGTTTCACGAATGCTTTAAATTTTGATTTACGTTCTCACCGTCGCCAGATAATCCAATGAAATTAAAATCGTGTTCATTAAACTACTGCGGTTCTCCATAAACGCTCAACCGCGTTTTTAACATTTACTTCCATCATCTTCTATATAACTCGGTAACTCGGATTTTCACCGCGACGTCTAATGACAACCAAATAATACTGCGCTCACGACTGCGTATGAATACCAAAGTGGAGTAATTGGGTAAAGAAGCCCCCGTTATTACGTGCAGCTTGTAATAACCAGGTTACCTGGAGCCCTTTATTCTTCCTTCCGAGATGAATCCGCCGGTTCGCCACCTTGTTTGCGACTTCGTTAAAGCAGAGCAGTAGTTCTTTCTCGAATGAGATAGGTCCTTAAATCTCGTACCCCCACATACATAAAAACTATTGTAGAAAATAATTAAACTCTGTAAACATCGCCAGTTGCGAAAACGATACAATGAAGAAAAATGTACCTTGAAATAAATATTTCCAGCATGAAAAATATTGACGCATAAACTGAAAAAACATTCAGATTTTTCCACAAAAATTAAATCCTTTACAAATATTAGAAGAAATTAACTGTGGTATTTATGTCATTTTGTCAGTTGTTTGGATATTTTATCTAATTAGTATATTTCTAACACAAACGTGTTATATTTTAATTCATTAAATCGTTCATTTTTATTAAGGGGTAAGAAACTATAAACACAAGCTTCTGATTGATAGAATAGGACGTTTAGAGCCCGCTGTATCGTCACATCCAACCAGAACAATACCTGCGCACGAACAAAATCCCACAAATTCTACGAAAGTAGTAGCAGCATACGTGTAGATGTAAAGATCCTTAACCAATTCATATCTCTCGCAGTTGAAAACGACAGATTTGTTGGAACAGTCGGCCAGCTGCCACCTAAACTTGTCGAGACATGGAGAAAGGAATGCTAAGTCCCCACAGCAAGCTCCTCTCCCGCCATCGAAAGGGCGTGGGACACGTACCTAATGCCCGACATGTCCTGACAGGGTTGGTTCTGCATCACTTTTAAGTGAATGCCGGGTAGGATCCTTAAACTATAGCTTGGGGGCCCTAGTTAATCCTTGGCTACCTTCCTTTCTTCCGCATCCCCCCTTTCAATTCCCTTCCTATTATAGAGGAGTTGCCACCACGTGGATTACCCTCACGCAAGTTGTTTACCCGCAAACCCTTTCAAATCCCTTCCTTTGGATTTGCCACCACGTTGACTACCTTCATGTAGCCCGTGGCTCTGAAGACAACGTTTTTGGAGGTGTATGAGACAGGGTCGCAGACGTTGAGCATACGGCAAGAGTTTTTCTCTTTTTCCATTTGAACTGAATCGAACTGCCAATCACTGATGACGCATGGAGACAAAAATGCTTAATCCGCACAGAATAACTCACAATGGTCATCGGACTGGCGTGGTAGAAGTACCGAGAGTCGACATACGTAATACCAGTTTCTATAGGGTTTTCTCTGTTTCATATATTGACGAATTTTCGTTAATTTTTTTTACGGTAACAGTCTACATGAGGGTGGTCCACATGGTGGCAACTCCCCTTTAATAGCATAGGAAGGGATTTGAAAGGGGGGATGCGGAAGGGTGGAAGAAGGTAGCCAAGGGTAACTAGGGCCCCCGGGCTATGGTTTAAGGATCCTACCCGGCATTCGCCTAAAATAAATGCAAGACAAACCCTAGAAAAACCTGCATCAGGTAGGACGGGCATTTGGTACTTGTCCCCCGCTCTTCCGATGGCGGGAGAGGGTTTAGCAGTGGGGACGCTGGCCGACTGTCTTTTTTATCCCTTCCGCTTCTGTCTTTCAAATTCAAGACAAAGGAGAACCCAAAAAGAAGAAAAAGTGAATCAATTGTTCAATTATCACTGGTTCACGAAAATTAATTTATCACAATTTTTAATAAAATAGAGAATTTAATAACTATATTGAATTTACCGTGAAATACATATAAAAAATCGTATGTGTCTGATTAATAATAGTTATTGCTGAATACCCGAAGTTTTTCCTGGACGCTAAGAGAATTTATTTTTCAATGACGCGCACATTTTTTTGTACAAAATACTTGCCATTATGCGTATGTACAGTAATGTAATTTAATTTGTATATTAAAATAATAAATGTTGCGTTATTTCAATATTTTACAAACACAATCTGTATATTCACGTTTAAATGTTTACAGTTTAAAAAAGTTTAATTTCACATCAATCTAATGCAAAGTGTTTTTGATCAGTAATTTTTCTCCATCTTTATGCTAGTTTAAAGTATTATACATTCGTTCCCTATTCTGAGACATAATCTTCAACTAGTAACAGCAGAACATCATCATTATATGTTCGTTACCTTACTCTGTCTGATATCCCCCATCATGTCGCCCACCTAAAATTCTTTTTATAAAAAAATTACCTCCCTAGGTTTCAAATTTGAATTTTGTCGTAGAACTTGTTGATTTAATTGATTAGTAATATTTACGGGTGGTTCATTATGCGTTTTTCATATAGCTGAGAGAGATGATTTTGCATTAGACTCGTCAATGCGAGATACGCATATCTCTGGAGCTAGACAATGCTAAGAAAATCAAAGCCTGTACTCTGAGTTGATGCACCCCCTTTCAAATCTATCTTGGTCAATCACTCCGCCTAAATCACTTTGTATACTTTCTCACCCTTTTACGTCGCCACTTCTACTTCTTCATATGAGAAAAAATCTCTAGTTTCTACTGTCCTCTAAATCACCACATTTTTCTCCGAACCAGGTAGCAGTTAAATGCCAAATTTCATTTTATTAAGCTCGGAGTTTTATAAAATTAATATGTAATGTTAATATTTAGGGAAAATATTACACATTTCAAATACAGGATGAAATATAATTAAAATTTACTGGAATATGCACAGGTGTAGCGGTTGAAGTTTGCTCTTCCGTGGAATTAGAGAGCGACCGCCAGCTGCAGTTGTACGCTGAAGGCCACTAAGTATCGACCGGCAATGCAGCCCCTCCCAGCGCCACATTACACATTGCACACTCACAAAATACCTAGCTCTACCTCAGCACACACATACTCTCTCACCTTGCACGAATGTAGTATTATTCGCCACGAATTATCACATTAAACATTGCTGACTAACGAAACATAGGAACTGTCAACTTGATATGAAATTTTGGAAGAGTAGTTCACTGAAAACATTGGGTAAAATGTCTGAAAATTAAATAGAGTACAAAGAAAAAAAAACAGGATGAAGTATAAAGCATTTGAGTCACTTCCAGAGAAGAAAGTAATCGTCAGGAAACTGAGAAGTAAATATCTCTTATTTATATCCACTCATTTCTGTCGGAACAACAGGTCCCACTATTCTGACGAATTCCTCATCTCGTTGTTTGTGAATGAAGTGTTAAAAATTTTCGGATATCTGAATAATTTTTATGCTTGGATAATGCAGTTTTCTGACCAATTACAGACACTATTTTTATAGATTTAAGACAAAGTTTGGGTACGTGTTTATACCTTCCTCAGGTATTTCCTGTAATTTGTCAGGAAACTGCGTTATCTATTTCATATAAACAGACGTAAAACTACAACCTTTAAAATTTTTATGCTTGTTCGAACATTCTCTTAGTGAATATCAAAATGCAGAACTGCAGTCTTATATGCTTGAAAAACATTGAAATTGTTTTGGGGTGTGAGGAAGAGCTATTTATGGTCCAGCTACGCAACATTAACGTGTGTTGCGTGTTGCATTCGAAAAGGGGCGCTCATTTTTTCTGATGAGGTTTCATAGTTTACTAATCGATAAATAATTTTATAATTATTATAAATACATAATTCAGTTATTTATATGTATAGTTTTCCTTGACACAAAGCAGTATAGAAGAATTTGATTTAATGAAGAATTTTTGACCCTCGGGTTAAAAGTTAATCTAAAAATACATTTCTTGTCGTAATTCTGCATTTTTTATAAAGGATTGTCACGTTAAGCTCCCTTCCAGTTCATCACCTTTACAGCTTTCAAGTTTTTACGGACCCAGAGGGCAAGCTCGCGCTCCTAAAAGTTTGACAACCTTAAGTTTGAGTGCAGAAAGTCTGTACTCGTAAGTAGTCCGTACTTAGGACCTCTTGTCTTATTCGAAGGCAGAAATACGTTTCACCGTTCTCCTGGCTGTTTTCAAACGTTTACCGTTCAAGACATTATTATAAATATATAGAATTATATTATGTTTCTCTCAAATATTCCTTTGCAGACAAATTTAATTAAAACATCTTTTAGTTATAATGTGTGGGAATATAATGAGACGCTCGCAGAATTTTGATGTTTATATGTAAATTTAGCGCTTCTGTAACTATTATTATGCATCACGAAGGTAGCCTGCGAGAGAATTCTCTCGTAGGTGAACCTTCCCAGAGACCTCTGGCGGAGGCTACCTTTGGGAATGCCTTCACATCTCTCTGGATTTTTTTGAACTAAGGTTCCCACATGCAGAGGCACCTCGGCCTGTTTTGAGAGGTGTATGTTCCGGGGTCGCAGACTTTGGGCATACGGTAAGAGTTGTCCGCTATTCCTATTGGAATAGTCGGCCAGCTGCCTCCTAAATTGGTAAAGGCACGGCGAGGGGAAAGCTGCGACCCCACAGCAAACCCCTCTCCCGCCATCGGAAGGGCGTGGGACAAGTACCAAATGCCCGATCTACCTGATGCAGGTTTTCTAGGGTTTTCCCTGCATGACTTTTAGGAGAATTTCCGTGTAGGATCCTTAAACCATAGCCCGGGGGCCCTAGTTAACCCTTGGCTACCTTCCTCTAGCCTTCCGCATCCCCCTTTCAAATCCCTTTCCTATGCTATAAGAGGGGAGTTGCCACTATGTGGATTACCCTATATATAGCCTGTCTACACCTCAAAATAAATTATTATGCATATTTTCATTTGTTGTAATATAAGCAGGCAACATACTCTTATAAACTCATTTTAAGACTGGACTAGAATGAATATGTGGCTCTGTGTACAATTGCACTATTTAAGTGTCATATAGATGGCACACATTACAGCTGTTAAAATTGTTAGAAATATCTTCCATCGCTAAACGAATCCTTTGAATCATCTGATGAAGTTAAATGCTATCTGTAGTTGTTTTTCAATCCCAAGAAATAAAATTGTACGATTTTTGATTAATTGATATTAATTTGAAACAGCTTTATAGGATTACCTTAAAGGTAATTCCATTAAGACGTAGAGCTGTTTGCAGGAAGAAGCTTCTACATGAAAGTACTGATTAAATTTCATCCCAGACCTAATGTAACTAATATATTTCATTTTTCCTGTTGACATTGCGCCGTTCTCTCTTATTTCTTGTTTACTACTTTTTTATTCCGGTGTTTTAATTAAAATTATAATATTAAGCAGCTCTCGGCATATAAAGCCGTTTTAGTTGAGATGAGGAACGTTCTAACTGCCTTACAAAGGTTGAATTATTCATGCCATGCACTAATAAATGTGCCGAACAAAAATCTACACAGTCAGTAATGTCGCATGTGGGAAAAAATTTAGCATGTAAACAAACAAATAAATAAAAATTGAAAGTGGAAAAATTTATTGAGTGCAAGACCTAATTTAATTGACTTTTAAATGGTAAAACAGTCTAGAATATTTTGAACTCAACTACTTTCTTTTAATTTAAATTTTATGAAGACGGATTTTGTAAACAAAATTTTATTATAGAAGAAAACATTCTCGTGTTTCCACCCAGGTCAAACAGCGATTGTAAAGCGACGTTTCGGCGGACAAATGTACCGGGAAAGCCTTCGATCTTTGAAAATATTTATTATATTTTCATGTTTTGTTAAAACTCTGAGTAGAGTATGTCATAAACAAATATGCAATAATGATATTAGGAGAATATTATTTGTAAATATAGCGACTGAAAATCGTAATGTGATAAAATTAATGTCACAGAACATCTTGAGAACAAAGTATAAGAACGGAAACAGTTCGACCAGTGAAGATATCAGAAGGATCATCACACTAATTTCTAGCAGTACTGGTAGTTTTCCAGATTTATTTTAAAAAATCATCAGCATATTCAACGTTGTCATTATATTTTAATATCTACAAACATAGTTTTACTGTTATCGTAAATATTTACTGATACAAATTCTAATGAATTTTTTTTCAATTAATCAGTTTATTAAAAACTTTTCCATGATAATCATTTTGCCTTATATCATTTATCAATATTCAATCCGGAAAGATTATCTTCTAAATCTTCTGCAATTGAGATCATCCGTGATTTTTTTTGCGTAAATAACGCGTAAGGTTTTAAGGATCAATTTACCATCAAAGGAGGTTTTCGGTCCATTCTATTATTCCTCTTTCCAGCATGAGAAAACTCACGTTCGATTTTGGCAGCATCATGTGTTGTTTTCACAGGTGATTTCGTAATGCATTTGTTCGCCCTTGAGCCGTAGGTGATAGAGATCCACGTGAGAGGACCCAGGTGTGAATGGTTAAGTGAGAGCGGTTATCTTGAAGAGCAGGGGGCGGTAATGCAGGTGCCGTGGGGAGCTTATCGTCTGGTCGATAGCTCAGCAGCCTAACGAGCAGCTAATATTGCTCTTCTATAGCAACCAGCCAACTGAGAAACAACCACCTCATCACAAACTAAACTGCATTTCCTTCATTAATATCTATATGAAGAAAGTTGGAGTTTCCAGTGTTTTCTTGATTTTATAAAAATATATTTTGAGTTAGTTTTAATTTAAGTCTGCATAAATGTCTTAGTTCAAATGTCAAAATAATTTACCTCAAATAAAATATTTAAGTTTAAAAAGTTATATATAATCTTTATGTTGTTTTAGATGAAACATAATGTCGATCACTGTTGACTGCTACGCATTTTAAATTACGTCGTACGTATCGTCACACTAGGTAACACTACATCACAATACATAAGTTGATGTATTGAACTTATACTTTGTTGAATTCTGCCTCCATACGCCGATTCGCCGTAACACACTGATCCAGCTCTCATAACACTCATGACTGACGGACTGTTTATAACATACTGTTAACAACATACTGCTCAGCCTCCCAAGTACACACTGCTCTCGGACTGTCTTTCTCCTAAAGTTCTCAGCGACTTATGTACGCTTTTTCGACAATTAGTAGCAACAATTATAGTCTCTGCATTCTCGCGCCAAAGAATGCTGTTATTTACAATTCTCAGTCTCAAAGTTAAGCCACCAGGAATTAAATAAAACATTTCATTACACATTGGTAATCTCTACAATATATATATATAGTAGCATTAATTGTTTGGCCATAATTTGAATTGTTTTGATAGATGAATGTTAGTGGTATGAGCGAGCAAAGTAACAATGAGCGGCGAGTTCTGTTGCTTTGATGAAAAGCCGAAAAATGGCGATTGCGCGCACAAAAGTAAAGGCAGTCTTCAGTCGACAGTGGAAGTCTACGGTCAGCTACGAGAGGAGACACATTAAAACAAATTTTCTCCGTGATACATAGCAGTTCGGTCCAAATAGATAAATTAAAAAGTAAAAGTCTAAACTCTGTAAATCGTGAGTTTCAGTAAGCAAGCAGATAGTTGCCAGAGAGATTTTTCAAAAACTAGCCAACGGTGAAGCAAGGGTTGCTTCATTATTAAAAAAATCGAACAATTTTGGACGGAGGGAAACCGACATCCGATAGCTGACCAATTAGAGGATCATCCGAGGTTCCTGAGAGCTGATGCGTGCATTTCGACGGAATGAGTGTAAAATCTGTGAGGAAATTAGAATCTGTGTAAAAATTTGCATTTATAGTGGTGTTCGAGATACAAAAGAAAGCTGGTACCAGTCGGACATTACATAAGTAACCAAAATTTAATAAAATCTGTAAACTATAACTACAAGGGAAAAATCAGATTTCGTTCATCTTTCATTTCGTTCAAGTTAATTTCTTTACATTTAGCTTTCTTTCATTTATCGACATATTGTTTTAAGGTAAATTTTAAACTGAATTGTTAATCAGATTATTAAATCATTTCTCTATTAATTATCAAACCCAGTGAAGGCCCTGAGAGAAGAGATCTTAAATTTTATTGCAATTGTTTTTAATTTTTGGAAGCCACAAATTGATAATAAATTATTTTGTTTGTTTATTTTTTTATAATCTTTTAATTTAATTAACCTTTTTATTTTGATTATTACATTAAATGGCTACCACAACGTGGGGCAAAATTTCATTAAAGCTTTCATTTTGTTCATTACAATATATATATATATATATATATATATATATATATATATATATATATATAAACACGAAGCAATTTTTCAGGAAGTACTCTAACTGTGCAACGTTCCAATTCGTATCCCTGATCAGATTTTTTTGGACTACGGCGCCATCTGTTTCCAATCGAAAAAAAATTGTTAACAAAAATACTTTCTTATTCATAAACTTAATATATAACAGAAATGGTACGGAGGATAAGGTTTCTTTGCAAGTTATTTTAGCCTGCTTCACTCTACACAGTGACGTTTTATCTCATTGTTTATTAATAATAATATTATACATGTATGGTCAAGTATGACAAACAATAGACTAAAGTAAAATGAGATTAAAGCTCTTCTACATGTAGGAATTACGTTAGTAATTTGTATTCTGTGCAACAACAATACAACTACAGATATAATATAGTGAACATTTGTAAGAGATGATCTGTTTGTGTATATATGTAACAAGTTGTAAATAGTATTTAAGTCCCAACAGTAGTAAGTATTTACGGACTCCCAATTAACTTACTTATCTTTTTCCGTAGTTTTTTCTAATTATGATTGTGCTGCAAAATTATGTTTTTATTTTTATTCTCTAAATTGCCTTTATTTATCCGATATTGAATAGTTTTTTGTTGCAATTATATATAAAAATATGTTCCTTACTAAAATGAACTGCAGTAAACTTATGCTATCTTTTTAATCAGTTAAGGGTTAAATTTAACTTCAAATCTCCTTGATATAGACTGAAAATTAATGTCCTTACGCAGTGGTTGTTGTGTTTATTAAACACCGTTTGATGTATATAATCCTAGCAATAGTTGACGCATCCAAAGCTAAGCACTCCAGGCAGAGGCGTGATTTAAGCAGCTTTCGCCTGTGGGTCCAGGAAGTCACTCCCCCGGTTCCGGTCCTTAGACCTATTGTCCAGATTCCCTTATATACTCTTAATTAACTTCCAACATACATTTCTTTGAGATTCAATTTGGAATAAATACATCTGACGCAGACGTAGCCATTTTTACATAAAATCCTTTATCATTTTTACGTTTCTTGGAATCCTCTTAAGACTGATATTGAGTCTACGGATTATTTGGATTTCGAATACTTAGCAAAATATGTACGATTCCGAACAATATTATTTTCCCCTCACTCATATATTTTACTCAATATATAATTTAAGTTGATCAGTAAATAAACAACAACCAATTTGAAGTAAGAAATAAGATATTTATTTATGGAAAATTAAACTACATTTCATCGCTAACTTTGAGACCTCTTCAGGTTGAAATTTAACACTAAAAAATCAAACAAAATAATTACAATGATAAAAATAAAATTTTTCTAAAAAATTGGAAATTTCAAAAATAAAACTTTTCTTAAAAAATTCATGTTTATCATTGGAATTGTTTCGTTCGTTTTTTAGAGTTAAATTTTAACCTAAAGAGGTCACAAAGTTAGCGACGAAACGAAATTTAATTTTCAGAACAACTTAATAATGATTATATATATATAAAATCATTATTAAGTTGCTCTGTTTTTACACGGGAATCTTATAGAAATGTGGTAAATGAAACTTTACGAACCGAAATTGGATTATTAATTAAAACTTAATATATATAAAAAACGTATTAAGCTAGAGATTCGATAACTATAAAAATAAAAATAAAAACCAGATAACCATGCGGTTTGAAAAGGTAGGTGAGAAAATTATTCCCGGAGAACAATTTGAAAAATTATACGTTAACCTACAAAATCAAAGCAATTAACGTTTTCCTGAGGTCGGATTTATTTAAACTCCCTTTTCTTAATTTTGAACTATAAAGACTTCTATTGTCTCATTACGCTGAATTTATTAACAGAATCAAGCTGCCTGAAATCCTAATTATTTACATATAACCGTTTGAATTTTGTTACTCTTGTAAATTTCAGTTTTCCCTTTGCCGGTTTAAATTCTCTCGTATTACTTATTTTTGTTGATAAGAAATTATTTACGTCTGTAAAAGTTAACAATTAGATAATAAGAACAAGCCAAATAATTGTGTGAAAATCAAACCACACCACGTATATTTCAGCAATATTTTTAGGGGTTTTTTTTGGTCACGTCCAACTTGAAGTTAAGCAATATTTGTTATTTTTTCATATGTGAAATATAATCAAATTAATAAGAGGTTTTGAGATACAATGAAACATTTTTTGGTCTGTTTATTGGCTATTTTAATGTTTTATTATTTCTGAAAGAACCTTTGGAGGAAATCAGCTACTTTATAGTTCCGTGAGTCTTTCACCGCTAGACCTACCTGTGACGATCGATTTGCACGTCAGGATCGCTACGGACCTGCCGTCATCCTGCCACCTTCTATCGGGTCCCAACTATAACGATCTCACTATGGGGACGAGAATTCAGAGGGTGCAATTATTTATTTTTACTTTAACAACGTTGGAAAATTCTTACTAAGGAAACTAACTCTCCGAAGAAAAATCTGATGAAAATTCTTCTACCGCTATCTTAATTGTTGTGACTCAGTAGGTGTATATAGAACATATTAGAAGTACTCTCAGTTCTTTAGCGTGTTGGGGAAGTAAATCAGTTATATATCAAATTTAACTGACTGGAAAAGCCTTTTGTAAGTGAAAGGCTAAATGAGGGTTATCCTTTTTGATGGAAAAGGGGGATACGGAACGGAGACAGCCGTAGCCAAGTGGTAACTAGGACCTCTCGGGCTGTATTTTAATGATCCTACCCTACATATAATGCAGGAAAAACTCTATAAAAACCATCATCAGGTAAGACCGGCTCTAGGTATGCGTCCCACGCCCTTCCGAAAATGGGAGATAAGGGTCCATGCCTCAACCAGATTTTGAAGGCTGCTGGAATAGTGAGAACAGCGATCAAGTCTTTCTGTATGACCTACGTCAGCGACCCCAGAACATGCACACTTTTTTTATTGGTTTGGGAAAATACACTTACGCGTATCCTCAGTACTTGAGTTTATGTGGGACTCAATGAGATTAACACCCACTAAAATCCCATACCCTTTGTACACTTTAACCACACCCGATAGGACCGCCGTCAGGCATTCCTTCGCAGGGTTGGAGGGTTGGTTGGCGACACGCCTTCATGTCTGGGAGGATATTAATTTTGGCTCAATGGCCATCCATTCCTTTCTCGCTCTTCTTGTCGGAGTTGTTTTTTTCACAGAGGACGTGGTACAAGCATATTCCGCAGTACTTCTGCGCAGCCTGCACGAAAGATATGTACAAAAAGTTTTGCTCAATCGAATGATATTATGGAGAAGTATGTTGACAAAATGGAATCCTACATTTAAAACCAAAAAATGTACTTGTCAGGCGATTCAAAAAAATTTAATATTCGCTCTCTAACTTTTCTTCGAATTGTTCCTTGACATCGATGGTATTTTTGCTATTATCCTTTGATCATTACAGGTCTGAGTACTTTTATGATTCTGTTCAGTTGTAACGTTAACGGCACGTTCATGCTATTACATCTTACGACTTGAAGCATCCACTGACCTTTGCGGTATGTTGCAGTAACTGTGACGCGAGCCGTGGCGGAGGCGTCGGAGGAAGACGTGTCGCTGTTGGCGAGCGCCGGATCGCTGGCGTCGCCATGGGCCGGGCTTCTGTGTCAGGGCGGCGTCGCGGCGCTGGCCCGCCTCCCCGCGGATGGCAACATCACCTTCAGCTGGAGCGCCCCGCCTCGAGGAAGCGACGTCGCTGGAAACGTAACCTTCCGGTAAGTCGGCGCGCCGTATTGATCCCGAAGCCAAGTCATGCCAGGCCTCGCCCTAATCTCGTTTACCGCGGGATCGGGGCCTTGAGCCTAATAACTCGAGGGATTTCTCTTGCTCTAAATTAGCGAATTTGTCGGTATTTAACACTTCAGCAAACCGAGAGCAGATGTCACCATGAGTAACATGAAACCTCCGGCTGCAACTGCAAAAATCGATATCAGAGATTCTGGGTCCATCGCGGATTTTTTTAGTATTTTCACTTGAATATCTTGTAATTAACTGCACGTCTTATAATTCTTATAGGACTGTTAAATATAACGGATTTTATTGGATTTTGTGATTAATTCCAGTATATAATTTTTATTTGATCGTTAAAACCTAATTTCCGTTAAACAATATTATTAGCATAACTCGATCTAGATTTACTGCTCATTATCCTAAAAACTGTAGCAGAAATGTTAATTTCTCTAATAAGGAATGCTTATTAAGGGACAGTGTTCCTAGCACATATTTGTAATTATCTCTTTTCCTTAGAATAAGGAATGTGAATTTAATTCTACTACGAGGAATAATCGGAATATTTAATATTCTTTTAACATGCCGATTTCAATCTTAACCTCCTAAGAATGGTTTTGAAAGGGGGGATGAGGAAGGGAGAGAAAGGAAGCCAAGCGTCAACTATAACCCACTGGCTTAGTTTAAGGATCACCAAAAGTTCGCCTAAACGTTTTTCAGTGAATTTCCTAGAGAAACCTGCATCCTTCCGATTATTGGATAGGTTTTGCTGTAGGAACTCAGAATTCCCTTCTCCATTTCTCGACCCCGTTTACGAGGCACCTGGCCGACTGGTAACTCAGGACAATTCTCACTGTATCCCCAACGTCTACGACCCAGGACTATATATTTCTCAAAACTGACCGAGGTGTCTCGGTTATGGGAGCCTTAATTCAAAAGCAGAAAGAGCAGAAGGCATCCCCGTAAGATGCCCACCGGCAACCTCCTGTTACTCTCTTATAAGGTAACACCTGTGAGAGTTAATATCTCACGGTCAAGGACCCATAGTGTTCTTCGTGTAATCTAGTTAAAGGAAACACGTTTATAGCTTTGTTTCGTTACAATTCTAAACTAAAAAAAAAATGTGAAATCTAAGTTGATAGTCGACTTTTACAAAAGTCGAATATATTACCCTTGATATATTTCAATTCAACTAACAAAAGAACATAATAATGATAATGAATACTATAATAATATAAGAAATGTTGCATTTTCCGAAAGCAAATTTATGCCGTTTTTATTTTGGATTTTTTCATTCTCACAATATTTTTACGATAAATACCTTAGAATTTAAAGTGAATTATAAAGAAACATTTGTTAGTAACCTTTTTTTTTTAGTTATCACCATTTCCCACCGATGTCAACATTTCTTCTAAACAATGTTGACGGATCTTGTTGCCAACATTTGTTGTCTGCTTTTGTTGTTCAACATTGTTGGTGACAAAAAAATGTTGACAACTTTTGTTATAAACGCGCCTTAAATGTTATACTTCGATGAATATAAAATGGTTACGTGACTCAGAGAATAATATTATTTGTGGAATAGCGATATTTCAATTTATGGGACAAGGAGTGATTTAATAAATCGAAACGACAGCTTTTCTATAAGCGTTTTTTTTGTCCATACTGGGGGATTTCCTTGATTTCACCCTTTAGGGGATACGTATTATAAATTCAGTTACATTATTTTAGTTCTCGCACGTGAAGGAAACTATTTCGTTAATCATAAACAATAATTCGAAGACCATGCGAACTTGAAGCGTCTGCAGGTAAGAATTTGAAGGAAGGGATGAATGTCTGTCTTTAGGATCGATGTGTCCCTAGCCACGTGGCAGAGGACATTAACCCCGTCGCCCCACATTATTCTGGAGGAGAAAGCTATATATAGCACCCTATTGTCCCGTAACGCTCTTTAGGGACCTACCGACCTCAAGTGTTGCGTGTATGATCTCTTTTAACTCCATTGATTTCTTTCGGATTCTTTATGTTCTGGTTGGTTGCCCTTACATGCATAATACATGGATTGAATATTTCCCTGTGAAGGGTAAGCTAATTGAGAAGAAATATTAATTAACAAACACAGTATTGTGGCACTGACTAAAAATAATTTAACTTCACTGAAGTAGGATAATTTTTACAACTCAAAGTAATTTATAACTATGTCTGGGAATCATGAGAAAACGATAACAGAATTACTCAATGTCACGTAAACAGCTTGACCATCACGAATGTCCACAATATTCACGGAATTAATTATTTCTGTAAATTGATACCAAAAAATTCCAATTTTTTTGAAGGTTATTCTAAGTCGCCGTAAAGAAATCAAAAAACTGAAAACGTAGGGTGTGTGTTACTAAAAATAAGTTTTCCCATCTTCAATAAATAAAATGAGTGAGTAAAAAATCTAAAAGCGTTAGCGAAATAAATTTTATTTGAATTACATAGTCTGATATAGTTTAATATGATGTAAAATTTAAATTATTTAACAGAAATAAAATTTATTGTAAAATATAAAATTGGGACATATTATTTTATGCAGAAAATAGGAAATTCTAATAATACATTGTAGTTAAAATAAGTTTTTTGGTTTCTGTAATTCTCCAAAGAAGGTAAATTTTCAAATATAAGAAAATTCTTTTCATTTTTCCTGCATTTTATTGTTTTATTCCTGTCTATTATCTCAGAAAATTGTAAGTTGTAAGTAGAAAAAATATGATACGAATGTAATATGTTACGTTACAACTGAAATAAATTCTGGGGCAAAAAATTATACGTAAAATTTAAATAAACTGACGCCACAAATAATATTAAAGAATTTAGTATGAAAAGATTTTCGAGTTTCACACAAGGTCCAACAGCGATTAAACAATTAAGTTCTACGCGAAGATGTCGACAGAACTCGCGGACGTCGAAACGTCAGTGTTCAATCACCAGTGTTAACCAGAAAACCCTTCCTGAAAAGCCTTTGAATAAGTAATTGTCAATTAGGAGACATTTTGTCGTTAAATCTCATCATTCAATAATACGTAGCTTCACAAATCCATTAAAAATCATGACCAAATGTTAAAACTATCTGATATTTTAGTACTATAACTTTAATGGAGATTTCTTCCTTCAATGTATTTTAATTTATGTTTAATATTTTACATTTCATTACTTATATTTCTCAAATGAAGGGAAGAATAATGAAGTGTAGACAGGCTATGTATAGGGGTAATCTACATAGTGGCAACTCCCCTCTTATAGCATAGGAAAGGGACTGAAAGGGGGGATGCGATAAATGTAGCCAAGGGTTAAATAGGGCACCCGGGATGTACTTTTCAGGATCCTACCCGACAATTCAGCTAAAGTGATGCAGTGAAAACTCTATTTAAACACGCATTAGGTAGGTCGGGCATTTCGTCCTTGTACCACGCCCTTACAATGGCGGGAAATAAATTTACTATGTGGGCTCAGCATTTCCCTCTTCGTGCCTTGATAATTTAGGAGGCAGCTGGCCGACTATTCTTAAAAATCAGTTAAATAATATGAAATCGAATCCAAAAGCGTCTGCAGCTGGGTACATTATATTTTATTCTTTCTGGCAGAAATAATTTGTAAATTTAGTAGAGAGAAAATAATCCGTTTTACGCTTCGTAGTTTTGCGTGCGGTAGAAATATTCGATCTGTCTGTTTCTAGTGCTGAGTGCCATTTGATTATCATCGCATTTATGCCGCTCTACGAATCAATGTAACTTAAATAAGATACAGCCTGTATATGATCGGTATTTTCACGTAGTTGGTTAGAATATTCTACTACTTGGTATTTCAATGAATCTGAAATATCACTTGTCTTTGGATCTAAAATGTACACTGTAGTTCGAGACGTTTCTTTCGACACACTGAGTTGTATCCCGCAGAAAAATCCATTTTGTACGGCTGAAGTAACCTCAAGTTATCTGGGCGTTATAAGACCCCTGAGACGGAACTGCATCAAATGGGGTGTAAAGCAACGGAACGAAGTGGCAAAAAGGAGTCGAAAAAGTGTACGATAGCACAATTTCCAACCAAATGTCTAATTCATACTGAGAATTAAGTGTAGAGTTCAATAATTAAATACTAGAAAAATATTAATAAAAATTAATAATTTAAGTGAATCCTGAAACATAGGAGCATGAATTGGGGTTTTCTGTTTTTAAAACTAACTACGCATGTCTTGCGAACATATTCCGACGATGATGCCTTCTCAAAATGTGGTTTGATGTGCGGAGATCGTGATTGTACGGAGTAAATGTACTATCGTGACACATTGACATGCTTTAAACCTTATCATCGAATAAAATATTTTCAAATAATAAAATTAAATCGAGGAAGTGCACCTGTAGAGTATCTTGTACTGAATGGAATGAAAAGAAAAATTCATAATTAAACAAAAAGAAACATTTTAGAGTATTCTCAAGTCTAAAAAATTTACTTCCGTGCTTTATAGAACGCCTATACGAATTAAATGTTATATTTATTTATACATGGCGTTTAAATTTTTATTTAATTTAAGAATATTATTTCTGTTGGGAGAAAATATATATATATATATATCTATTTCTCTGTAGTTTAAATTAAAACGAACATTTCTTATACGTAATATAAAATTTTTAGGTGCCACCAGGTTAATAAATTGAAACAAGCTGTTTACTGATGAATTGATTAACTGTAGTAACGAAAGTCAAATAAAAGTAATGTTAAATCTTGCTTGAATCTGAATCCATTTTTATTCCAACAGGTAAAAAAGTAAAAATGTTTCAATTAAAACATTTTTATAGTTTCTCACAACTGACTACTTCAAATAATTGAGGGCCTATTGACTTCTACTATCCATTCTAGTCATTTCTGGCAATTATTAGAATAAATTATTTTGGAATAATATTGTCTACTGATGCAAAAACTAACATAGCAATTTAATGTAAATTTTTGTCATTTTATAGAAATTTAATATTAAGAGATAACGATTTAACATATTAATCACCACATTTCGTTTAGATTCTCCATGAAGTTGGCTGTAAACTCTTCAGATTTCTACATCCCGCGACAGTAACTAAATGATTAATGTAAAATCGTATGATTGCTGACGAATATCTTTCTTCCCACTGTACGTCTAAAAATCATGATATCGAATTGTTCACAGGTTCTGGACGTAGGAATAATAATCTAAGAGTCCAGCGATAGCATAGTACATCACAGTAGCTTCCTTTCGTGATGTAGCAATTACTCCCGCAATAGCGTATATTTTCTTATATAATCCTATTCTTATTTTGCCTGACAATTCTATATACAGCATCCTTATACAGGAACCCAATTGAGAAACTTCCAGGTCTTCCTATTTTAGGTTACACTTCAGATTAATGTACACAGTTTTATAAAAATTTACCGCGTTGGAAGTCCTGTCCAATTTTTTACATTTTTTATTGCACCAATTATTTATAATCTTTCTCTAAATAAGAACGGTCCTTTCACAAGCATCTCCACATCAACACTAATATAAAAAATGAGGTTATAAGCATTCCCGGGTTCTATGCTAACAGCAGCTTCATTTTATCATTGTTGATTTTCAAGCCGAACTTCTGGGCTTGATTATGCAACCATCTTCACAAGAGAGTGAGGGTGATCAATCGCCCTCATGGAGAACTAATTGGAACCCGCATTAAAGGTTACGCGAAATCTCCCATGTAATATTCACATTACACTGCTCTTAGGAAAGTTTTACGTTATCTCAAGGAGCCACGTAAACCACTTAATCATAATCAAAGACATCTTTTATACTGCCTTTTCCACAGAACTGCACAGCGTTTCATTCAGAGATTTTAATTCATTCCAAAATCAAGCGTTAATTAAAGTAAAATTCATAATTCTATGTCCACAAACATTGAAAAATCTCTCAAATATAGCAGTGAACCAGCTCAGTTAAAATAAAATAAACGCTCCATTTACAGAATTTAATATAAACTTGAGTATTGTACCGATTGGAAATTAAAGGTAATTTCTTTACTTTCCATACTTCGATTTTCATAGTCTTTTTTTGAGAATGTGGGAGTAACCAGTCCCAGTCCTGTCTGCTAATGAGACTTAGTTCCAAAATGGGCCTGAATGATATGGAGAAATCAGGGAAACCAAAATTAGTTTGTCCGGAATATAATTAAAACTTTTACGCCCAGTTAGAAGTACCGCGATTTGCCACTGAGCCACCTGGGACTTGAAGTTTTAACTGTTTATTATTCTTTTAAGTGCTTATACCTAACTTTAAAAACAACTGATTTTTTTATTGGCCAATATAAAACACTATATTAAAATTCCAATAATGAAAATGGAAAGTATTGGACTAGTCAGACACAAGTAATAACAATGTCTCGTTATTAGCATGCGTTATCTCAAGGTTATTACTATTAAACAACAAAATTTTACTGATGAAGAAATATGTTTAAATATAACTCTAGAAATTTTGACTTTAGGACCTTTGGTTTGGAAAAATTTTCTCATTGTACAATCCTGTACATAATTTACTTATTGGTACTCAATATTAATGTTGTATATTGTAAATTTGCCGACAAGTAAAAATACACCAAGTCGAAATCTTTGACACAACTGGATTTCTTCTTATATTATGAGTGTTGTATCACAAATATTTAACTGTTGTATAATTTTACTGTTCTGACGTTATTAATTTCAACAAGACTAGATTGCCCTTTACTGCCTTGCCCCTACGTTTAGATTTATACGTGGTTATAGTAAATCATTCTTTTTAGCGATTTGTAAATCATTTCTAAATCCTCGTGGTCTTAGTATAATAATATAAACACAGTTACAATTCATGTTTGTGTGTGATTGTTCATAACAGTAGAATTGTTATGCCGACATTGGCCAGAACTTACACATTTATCTGTAATTTGGCCTATATGTCAGTTATATTTTTTATTTAATAATTTACGTTATATATTTTATTTAATCAGCTGCAATGATGAATCAACTCATATTATTTGCATATAACATGGTGTTGCCAGATTAATTTTCTCAAAACAGGTAATTTTAGAGCGCTCATCCATTTGCATGGAAATTCAAATTCCTTCTCTTCTTGATATCAGATTTCAGAGCTCGAGTAATCTTCTGGGCTCAAAGCGTCGTAGTCGAAAGCTTGCTGAATTCAGGCAAAATAAAATATGACGCTCTAAATATGTATTCATAAGGATCGAGCACCGCAATTTTTGAAATAATGTCTATTTTACGCTATGTTTTAAGAAATAAAGTAAGATATTACTTATAACAATAATAGATGTAGAAAAACTACAGAGGAATTACATTTTATTTGTAAAATCTTATATCTACATTTAATTATTTGCAATTTCGTAAACCGTCTGCGTATTGAAGGATATTCAAATTGTTCTTTGTGTTTTTAAAAACTTTGTAATTAAAATTCTACAAGTTATTTGACTCGTATTAAATTCAAAAAAGATCCAGATACGTCTTGACCATACCGCCTCTTTTTTTTGGAGAGATTTGATAAATACGTAAAAGATGGTCCGTATCAGCATTACAATTCTACTGTTATAAACTAATGCACACAAACATGAATTGTAACTCTGTTTATATTACTATATAATAATAATAAGAAGAAGAAAGATAGCAAATTCAGACAAAATAAATGATAATATAAATACCACACAACGTTTCTGTGATCCTTGTTCCTTTCATCTGGTGCGAAGAAGAGCCTAGAGCAACACAACTGCAATAAATCTACAATCTCCATGAAGAACTCAAGCGGTACGGAATTGATATTTTAAAAGGGAACAAATAAAACTGCAAACTACGGAACAGCGTCGTTAAATTATACCACGTCCTGAAATATAAGTTTATTCATGTCTCGAAGAATAAATAATTTAAAGAAAACGCTTATGCTTTGATAATTTCTTTGATAAAAAAATTATCTGGCGCCCTATACTTGAGGACTTCGGGAGAGATGGATGAGACGGTTGATTGAAAGCAGTGTCGACTACAAGAAACCCTGAGGAAAAATTGAGCCGAGGAATCTGCTACAATATATATATAATTTAATATTTTAAAATATATATTAAATGTATTATCTAAATAAATTGCTCCAGTTATCAATTAATACTGTGTATGTAAAATATTCTATTTGAAAAGAAACGTTTTGTCTAAAACTTTTTTGTGGTAGTCATAATCGGAATGAGACACTTATAACCTAATGCTTCCGAAAAACTATTCAAATAAACGTCTATATTATACAATGAAAATCGAACATTTCGTGAAGAAGAAGAAAGTTTAAATCTGTAAAACTTTTCTGGGGGCAAAGAATTTCCTTACTCCATGCTTGATTATTTTTATTCGTTGAGAAAAGAATGTTCATCGCAGGTGTCAGGCATTGTTGATCCCGTTCAATAATGCTAATAAGCTTGCATTTATTAGAAATAGAAATTGAAGTCTATATGTACAGAAAACCAGGACACAACATAAATAATTATCAAATATCCCTATACATTGTTAAAATGTAGTCACCCATAAGTTTAGTCAAAAAATTTCATAATTAATGTAGTTCTTCATCCTGCAGATATTATTTTTATTTGATAATGTCATGGTGGAACTAATACAAATCTCTGGATGCAACGTTCGCGGTTTCCGGCGAACTGTTGTTTCTCTCACGCAAGGGAAAATCCAACCGTAGGTAGTTCGTGATCTCGTGTAAAAGGTGGAATTAGTAATACGTTACGCACAACGCCTCACAAAAACGGTTTCCCGTCGGGGCTTATTGGGGATTACGACATCTCCCTCTGGGGCTCGGCTTTCCGTCCGTTTAAAATGCTATCTATTCCACACAGACTTTCAGAAAGCGTAGTGCAAGGAAATACCCATGCGTTTTTCTTCTTATTTTATTCATTTCAAACCACTTCGTAAGATGAAAGTGTGCCTGAGAGGCAAAACGAGTACCCATAATGAGTCGCTAATGACCTGAGAAGTTGATGCGACGGTAAATAAATCAATAAAAGAACGTGAGATTTCGTGGTATAAAATTTAATACAATACTTACAGAAGTATTAATTTCTGTATATTTGATAGGCGAAAGAAAATTCCAGTACTGTGATATAATTTAATAAAAATTTAATACAATACTTAACGAAGTATTAATTTCTGTATATTTGATAGGCGAAAGAAAATTCCAGTACTGTGATATAATTTAATAAAAATTTAATACAATACTTACAGAAGTTTTAATTTCTGTATATTTGATAGGCGAAAGAAAATTCCAGTACTGTGATATAATTTATTTTCGAGATATGATGGCAGGTGGACGAAGAAAATGGGAGGAAGATACCAAATTAAAAATAATGTTCTCAGAATGATTATTTGTTTATTCAGCAGCTCGTACATTTATATTCTATTAAGGTAATACTGGAAAACATATTCACTTCCGAAGGCAACATTCTCCTGTTACCTACAGTTGATTTGTTCAGAAATGGATTAGGTAACCAATGCGACGCTGGACCGTTTGACATAATTGCGGTAACTCCAGAATTGTTTAAAACAGTATTTCTCAACGGAATGTCCGCAGGAAATTTTAGTGGTCCGCAAAGGATAATTAATATTAGTTTTCGTAAGAAACAAAAAATTACCTAAAAATTTAAATAATAAATTTTAGGTGACTGCTAAATCGGTAGTGATGTTAAAGAATTTTTTTAATTGTATTTCATTATTTCAATTTTAAATATTTTTCTGGTTTTTTATTTATTTTTTATGCGAATAATTTATATTTTGTTTATTTTCTGTTCATTTTTTTTAATTTTTTACATACAAAATAAATATATTTAATAGCCCATTAAAAATATGTTTTATTTCACAAAAATTGCTACTAGCAGTCGGAGATAGAAAAGTTTGCATTTTCGTGGTCCGCAGAGCGATTTCGGTTGAGAAACACTGGTTTAGATGATGATGTTGAATCTGTAACCATGCCAAAAATATTCCCGGGACTTCTACGAGGACAGTTAATGCAGCTGAGAACTACACCGGCTACCTTAGGAATATATAGTTTTTTCATTTCGCTTTAATTAAAATTTTAATTTAATTAAGTGATTAAAATTCTTTAATTGTCTATTTTTAAATAAGTTTTTTTTTTAATGGTGATTAACCTGAAGCAAGATTGTTTTAAAATTAAAGTTGCGTTACGGAATGTCCGCCAGGGATATGTTTGAATGAAATAGGAAGAGTAGGAAAAAAATAGGACTGAAATATATATTTTGTCCCAAACTTTATTGAAATTCATTGGTTTAGAAAATTTAGTTTTCATTAATTTGTTCACTTTACGTTTGACTGTTGGCTACTCTCCTATATAATGCAAATACACATTTTTTTACCCTTTATAACTTTTTTAACTGCCTGAATTCCGATTATTAATTAATTTTCAATTACACTTGATTTATGCAGGAGCGTCATACATTATTATGTTGCCAAATATTTGTCACTTTTCACATACTTTTATTTTTGAGCAATTACACAATTGACTAAAATAATTTAGTCAATTTTAATTAACGTTTAAATTTAAATATCCTCTAGTTCTCGAGAAAATAGTTTTATTTCATAAAAGACCATATCACTGCTGTTACGTTACGGGTAATTAAAAGCATTATTTGAAATATTTATATATATATACATAAAATAGCTTCTCAGCTTTCCATCCGGGTGATGTAAAAATTCATCGAAAAAGTCTTCCATCTTTAGTAATAATATAATAACTTCACTCGAAATAAAATCAGCATGATTTGCAAAAAAAAATCTTAATTTTCTTAAAAATTGCTTTTTTTTAGGGCAATAGGCTACATGAGGGTAATCCACTTAGGGCAACTCCCCTTTAATAGCATAGGAAGGGATTTGAAAGGGGGGATGCGGAAGGGTAGAGGAAAGGTAATGACTTAACAGCATTTCTTTTGTATTCTTTTCGATATAGCTGTGACTGAAATTCCATTTTATAATTTATTATCAGAAATCGTATTTAGCTTTCGAAACATTTCGCAGTTGCTTTCCATTTTTTCCTTCACCCTTAGATTTTCTATTGAGTTAAACAGATTCTGAAGGGGAAAATATTTACTCTCGTCGTAATATTAAACACTTATACGCTAAGTCAACGAATGATAGTCATTTTCTTAACTATGTATGTAAGACTAGAATACGTACTTCGCTATGATAAAATACTAACGACAACCAACTTCATAGTCGTATTTCAACTATACGAAAGTATCACCATAACACAATCTCCCGGCACGTTTAAAACTATTATAAGTGTCTGATTAATTACTGTAGAATTTATGGCATTTAAAGTATTATTCTGGAATTAATTGGCTTTTTCTTTTCCATCTTGTAGAGTTAACGTTTATATTCTGGGTATGTTGTAACGAATATGATGAATGTTGAGAGAGACGATATGAGGACGGGATTGAGGCAAAAATGGTTAAATAAAATTTATTAAGGCCACTAGTTGGTTGGTATGAAAGCCAGTGTGTTCGTGTTGGCGAAATTTATTATTTTCAAAATAATATACCGGTCATACACGTGTTTGCTGAGCTTAGCGGAAATTTTCGGAAGAAGCCCAAATATTTGTTATGTAGTCTTCCAATTATTTTACTGTTCCCTCCAGTTTATTAAAAATAATAGCTTGTTAGAGTAACTAAAAATAATCTATCCTTAAATGCCACGCTGATTGATGCATAAAGACTGATAAAACCTCGCTTGGGCCTAAGACAAATAATATATTGTAATAAATATAACAATGAAATTACTTGTATACGCTGCATAATTTCAAGCTCCACGTTTGCGCGACAATTATAATAAAAACATATAGATTAAATGTTCGCCATCAGCTGTTTCGCTGACGTCACGCCACTCAGACATCTGCTGGTTCGTATACAAACTCCAGTCTCTATCACCTGATTTTAATAAAAGTAAAATGAAAGGCACCACAATTAAAGTTTATGACAACCAGTTTCAGAGCCAAAATATTCATTAAAAGTAATATTTGGCTAATATACTGGATTTAATTAATGACAACACATTTTGTTGGGCGTAGGAGATTAACTGCAATTTTTTATTATATTACCACTGAAGTGATAACAGAAATTTACACAATTACACCGACTTTAAATATTATATGAAATTTACGAGACGAATTGCTCAACAAAATCGTGAGTTTTATAGCATGCAGTTCGTTGAAATGTCATCGAAACTATGTACTTTTCATCTTGGCATCCACGTGGCATATTAGCGCGTACACAGATAAGGAATTTTTATGTTGTCTACGTTCTGCTACAATCCTCGGGATAACGCGACGATTACTGGAGTTTTCTGTCTCCATTATTATTCCGCCACACAGCTCCCGGGCAGGTCACAGTGTTGTTTCTCGGTTCGACTTCCACGTCACAGTATACAGGATGGAATAAAGCACCCCTTGCAAATTTCCGTGGATGTATCCAGAATTTTGCATTGCACCTTCCGTATGTATATCGATTACTGAACTAATAAAAACTATTTCCACTACAGTATCTAGTGATTTAATGATGATGACGGCAGCCACAGTCGAACTTTACCTTGCTCACACGTCCACCACTGAAAGAATTCTGCGTCGTCTTACTCTCTTGCGGGTTTCAGTTTTCTGCGGATTTCACCAATCGGATAATTGTCCAATAAAAATAACTCTTTCACGGAAAGTGAGAATTTTGCCGTGGCGACAAGCCTACAGTGTTTAACCGACATCTTTAGCTGTCACATAACCATTAATGCTCACAATGATAAAAATATTTACAATTACAAACTTAACATACAATCAATTTAAAATAAAAACGTAATTATTCATATCGGGGATACCTGTACATTAGTGTATATTTATTATGGATATTGAAACTCTTTGATGATAATTTTAGTTTATTATTAAATACACATTCACACCTTTATATATCTTCTTGTTGCAATAATACACCTTTCAGTATACGTAAAGTGCGCACGTTAATTTATCATCAGGGGTGGGAAACGAACCAACTAAATTCAATAGCAATTGAGATCCTGTTTAAAAAAATGGTAAATGAAAACAATAGCGGAACCTGCTTACGCAGACGTGCCTCCAGTGATCAGCAGGCAGGGCCACCTCTCCTCCTCCAGGAGTCGAGCTTGGATGTCTCTTCGTGAGGAATAGATTTCTTGATAAAAAAAACTAGGCTTTTTAGATATTTTCCCAGCATTCCCATCTTAGCCAACACAGAGATAAGGCTCCCTCGAGAGGCCAAAGATCCTAATCGCAAAACACAGCTTCTTCTTCCCGCCTTCCGCTACCTGGCGAATTTTTGTTTACGCGAGCAAATTCTTTTGTGTTGGTGCGCACTTTCTATATGCTGTGGTTATGAAAGAGGGTACGATCACACCACACTAGCATAAATGAGGAAAGAATTATAATTTTAAAAATGTGATCATTTTGTGTTTAAATTACAGCGCGCCAATAGACCACGACGTCACGGGACAGAGAAAGACGTTACTATGCGACAAACAAAGGAATGAAATAAAGCAGAAATATTTTGATTGAATAAAAAGTATAATTTTATCCATAAATATTCCTTTGAATGATAATAATACGAAATGATAATAATACGAAATTATTTACGATCCTTGCGTAAAATTCAAGTTAATTTTCGTGTCATATTAGTGACTCCAATATGGTCACTATTTTTTTACATTGTGAATCTAGCTAACAATTTCATAAATTTAGTTTTTCGTAATGTCTGAAGACTGAGGGACAATTACATCCTGCAATACTCAAGGAGTATATTTAAGAAAAAATTCGAATGTATGTTTGTCTGAATTGATGGAATAAAATTCAATTAATTTTATATATGTTCAATTAATGAACTATCGGTTGAAAGAATGTACGGAACTAGGATCATTTATATTTAGGTTAAATCACTTCTTGACCAAAGATTAATATAGAATTAAATACTTTTTCGGGTTTATATAAATTGAAAAGTAAGTTCAACATCTACTTAACTTTGAAGAGTTCCGTATGCGTACCGAAGCCACTAGCATAAATAAAAAATATACTAGCCTTCATTTAAAAAGATTTAATATTTTCAGTGCTTGCACAAATACTGCGCACCGGAACTTGTAGAAAAATCTCATTAGCCAATTAATGAACATATCGTGATGTGAGCGTGGTCCTCGTCTGGCGTATCAGTATTTTGGGCTGGGATCGGCTTGGGAGCCGCACTTGACCTCTGAATGCGAAACGTCTTTGGGCTAAGACGCTTTCCCCGTTTCCCCGTTGCCGGCGTCCCAGATTACGTGAATGGTTAAGCCGGCCAGACATGCGGAGCGCCTCGCCAGTTCCTCTATACTCGCGCGCGACCACAAAGACTCTCCCGCCATACAGCCGCAAGGCCTGCACATGCGAGCACTTCAAGGGCTTTCAACAGAATTCCGCACACTGCGAGGAAAGAAGGTAGATGTATCACAACCTGTGTCAACATCTTAAAAAAGATTTCACCATGTTCGCTGACCGACGGATTAAAACTCTTTCTTACTGCTCTTTTCAAAATGCAGTAGGATTAGTTATCTGCATTATACCAATAAGTAGCGAGTAACCGTGAAAGAATTTAAAATGTAAGAAACAATTTTATTATTCTGTTCGTCCGCTACTGAAGTAATGATCGTTTATATTTAATTGACACGAAATATAAGTTGTGAAACATAAATGTATGAATTAATATATTAATGAAAAAAATCAACCCAAAAAGTCCTGTAAAAAATTGTACGCGACTTCCGTGATGCAACTCGTCTTACAATGATGTGATCCGTGTGGACGACGAAACCATAAATCCTGTTAAAATAGTAATACTTTCTTTGCATATCGAGTATATTACGTCGTTTTCGTAACTAAGGATTGTAACAATAATTTCGGTTTTCAAGTTGAAATATTTTTCTTAGACGTGTCAAGAACGACGTCGGTTTTATATTCCGTAAGACAACCTAATGAAAATGAGTATGATTTATAATTTATAACGTAGATTTATCACTCTGCTACACCAACATATGGCAGACTGCCATAAATTTAATGTTGTGTTCAAATTTTAATTTAAGACTTTGCGCAATTTGAGGCATATTTTCAGGGAACCGAATTCGTTACTTTTATACACTGAAACATTTACGCTTTCTAGTATGTGTAAAATTAAACGTTGTCTATTTTCAGTACACTATACGTTCAAGTGGCACATTGCATTCACTTCCTACGTGACATTAATTTGCGAGTCGATATCCGTCATTCCCAAATATACATTGTCGAAGATAGTTTATTTAGTAAATTTTCCAGTAAAAGTCATCTTCATAATTTTAATCTGAAAATAATCGTTAATAAAGTATTAATGTCATTTATTAGTTTTCTCACATCAATTAATGTTCGAAATTTTATATTCTTTACCTCTTGTGAAATATAGCTATATAGTTTTATTAACACCGAATATGTGACTAAGCGAAGGATAACCTTCGATAATACTTCGAGCATTATTATCATAATTAGCTCTGTTTGTCCAAAATAAACTACTTTTTCTATCCGTAATGTAATAGAAAATTTTCTTGTAACATTACGTCGACATTGCTTTAAATGAAGTTAGATATTTTCCTATTTATTAAGTTTGTTCTATTTATTATTATTTCAATTTCAAAATAGATTAGAATTAATTTGGGAAAAAAACATTCCTAGGAAAAATTTACGTCTCTAAAAAGTGAAAACAGGCCAGGTATCTGTTCAACGCCAGATATTGAAAAGAGAGGGGGTGATAAACTGATAAGACGAAAATATGGATTCCCAGTTTTCCTATATCGACGCATAAAATTTGATGAAAATTCTGATCGTCAGACACATCTACGCGGGATTGGACATTTTAGTAAAATAATGAGAAAGCGATGGCACGTAGGGGACAGGAGAAACCAAGTACGAAGAATTGTACTGTTACAAAACTCCTTTTACTTATATATAAACGAATAGCTGGAAATGTAATCCTCCATACGACGAAGCGATAGTAACTATTCCCTAAATGAATAATGAGTGTTGTTCCGGGATGCAAACAATAATATAAAACAAATATAACAATCCTTTGCACATCAATCCCACTTATGGATTGACTGTTATTAAAGGTGTGTCAAGCAAGTCGGTAGAGTTAAAATATCTTGGTGTGTTTTTTCAATTTCAGGATTTGTTAAAATGATTTTAAAATATGTTTGTTGCAATTCATTCAATTTTTGACACAACACAGTTTAATATTTAGGGAGTTTCTAAAGCTGTAAAGCTTTCTGATATATAAAACTTGAAGTATTAGACGAATATCATTGAAAAGAAATTAAACTCAGCTAGCTATTAAATCAGAATAATGGAAATTTGCTGCTATCTTAGAAATATAAAAGTAGTTTAGTCTAAATACCTTAATTTATTATTACACATATGGTATAATTTTCTGTGGAACAGGGAATTTCATTCTTCGAAAGATATTTTAAACGTGTCAAGTTTTATCTAATGTATAAAATCGCGTGAAAGTTATATTTAAAAAGTTCTTTCTGAGACATAAATAATTACGTGTGTTAATGAAAACTAATTTAATTAATACCACAGAAAAACAAATTATGCAAATATCTTTTATAATACTATTATAATTTTTAATAAACTCACATGATATATTAAATAATACAGGAGTACTAAAACTAAATTAAAATAAGAACTTACTAATACGTGTATTTTTAAATACGGGTCAATCAATGTAAATGTCCAGTAAGGAATATTAAAGTATGACCAAAAATTTGAATTGAAGAGTTTTTTTAGGTTCACAGTTTTTGCTTCATTCCTCGCTCTTGTAAGTCTAGTTCTGCATATGGTCTATGGTAGACAGAGTTATTTATTCCATTATTCATTTAATGAGAGAATATATCAATCCATAAACCCAGTCACATACATAAATGTGAAAATGCATAATAAAAAAACTTAAATAGGAAAATACATCAATAGTAAAATACTTAATCGAGAAAATTTATAAATCTGGAAATATGTGAATCAGGACAAATATATCAAAAAAATAATGCTTATTCAAGAAAAAATCGATTCCTAAAAGTGAAAATAATATAATACGTCTGTTTTAAAACTTAATAATTAGATAAAATAACAGGCCAAATGATGTGATGATATGAATACAACACAACATATCTGAAAACTGTGTTCCACTCCTCATGTGATCTAAAACACAAGAGCAATGAGTCACACAACCACACAATGCAGTTAAAAAACTCAAAAGCTCTAAAGGAACAAAGTTTCTGGAAACGTTCTGTGGTATGTATATCGTCACTTTATTTTGTCTTTCATTTGGTTATTTTATCTAATTATTATATACGTGATAATCTAATACTTAAATGATATCCACACAGGTGAAAGAAAAGTAATTATAATGAGTGATTTTATGTTTTTATTTTAACATATATTGTTGTTTTTTATTATTATAATTAATACACAAAATACATTCAGATGGATAGTACAATTCATCTTAACGTAATAGGAACTAACTAACACACGACAACATATTCTGAGACTTTGCCAACTTTGTCAGAGTAGTGATGAAGTTAGTATCAGGTTACTTATTAAACAAGGAGTACAAATACAAATAATTGATGAGTATTATAGGTTTCATTTTTACGTTTGTTTTATATTAAATATATGACGCAGTTTATAATCAATTACAGATAGTTTATTTATTTAATTAAAAAACGAATGTTGCCGTACGTATTTCTACCTTCTTCAGGAGAAATCAACTACAATATATAATTTAGGGTTTTAATACAACGCTTTATCATGCATTTTACAAAATGATAATAATTGACGAACTGCTTGTTTTCAATGCACTCAATCCACGTAAGATCTTATTTTGAAAATATTGAAGAATTTTTATAGTAAACCTATAAAGCTATGTAAAGTCTTGAGACGAATTGCCTGCTATAAAATGATGACAAATGGGAAATAGCTTTATATATTTCCTAAAAAAAAGGGTTCTTTATTCGCCGCCGTGTGGTGAACAGCACGAAATCCGCAGAGAATCCAGAGTTATATTTCAATCTGGACGTCCCCATGAATAAAACAGGAAGATAGGCTGAAACAGACTCACGTCATCTGAAGAACGGGGGCAGTACAACGTTAAGACCTTTGTAGTGCATACATCACCATAAGCAGTAAGTTGTAGTCTGCGAGGCATTATAAACTTCTAAAGTTTGCCGTGATATTTCTTCAACATTAAAAGGCACTTCTCCCTCCAACGGCATATATAGTCCATTTACATATTTCTAATGTTATGTTTCAAAATTGTTTTAATAATGCAGTCTCATTAAAATTTTCTAATTTCTATATTAGCTAATAGCATAAGAAGAATCCTCGTATGATATTGAATCGTTTATGGCCTGTTGTATCTAAAAATGAAACCACTCAGTCAATTATGCTCCGTCCCACACACACACACACACACACACACACACACACACATATATATATATATATATTGTAATGATCAACAAGTTAGGCGATTAATTAATTTGACCCACGTTGTGGTAGCCATTTATGTAATGATCACCCGACTCGCTCTTAATTAAAAGAATTAATAAATTATCAAACGAAAGGTTAATTAAAATAAAAGATTATCAAAAATTAATAAATAAAATAATTTGTTATTTCATTCACTTGTGGCTTCCAAAATTAAAACAACTACAATCAAATTATGATCTCTTCTCTCAGGGTCACAACTGGGTTTGATAATTAACAGAAAAGTGATTTATAAACTGAATAACAAAGAAAACATAAAATTCACCTAAAATAATGTGACGATAAATGAAATGAAAGAAGGCTAAATGTAAAGAAACTGAACGAAATCTGACTATTAGCTTTCTAATTATCGTTTACAAGTTTATATAGGTTTTTGTTACTCACGTATTGTCCGTCTGGTACCAGCTCTTTCTCTTGTAGCTTCAACATTACACTAAAAATGCAAATTTTTACACTGATTCTAACTTCCTTACAGATTTTACACACACACGGTTGAAGTGCACGTCCTCAGCTATCAGGAACCTCGGTTGTTATCTCCCCTTTTTGGTCAGCTAGCCTCTGCCGGATCCCTCAATGCAAAGATTGTTCAATTTGTGAAGCAAACTCCTGCTTCCATATAGGAACTCATGATTTGTAGTTTATGTCTGCAGACTTTATTTATCATATGCAGAGTTCAGAGTTTAACTACTTTTTTCTCGTCGCAGATTTTCGGTTTTTGTTTCTTCTTGCTCGACCCAGACTCAGTGCAGAACCTTGCTGTTTTTATTTCTCTTTGTGGACCGAACTACCACGTATCTCGGCGAAGACTTTTTACTGTTTCGTCCTCTCTCGACCCAGGCTCCGTACTGACTTTCTTTTGCGCGCGCAGTCACCATTTCGGCTTTCAACAAAGCAACAGAGCTCGGCGCCATTGTCGCTTTGGAAGCTCCTGCCGCTACAATTAAATTTTTTTGGTACAATTCAAATTATACCTAATCAATTTAATGGCCTAATTATATATATATATATATATTGTAAGAATTACAAATATGTAATTAATTAATAAATTTGTTTCTTTCATTATTGTCGGCGTAATTGAGCAGAGTTGCCGGAGTAGTCACCAGTATACAGAGCAGAATGTGTTTGTCAGAGCAGGTTGTGTTTGCCAGACAGTAGTTGCCAGTTCTCATTTTTTCAGCTGTCAAGTATGTAGCCAGAGAAGCCAGTTAGTCGGAGCGATGTTTTACGCAGATATACAGTTAATCAGATATTCAGAGAAAGCAGAATGTGGACAGTGAAAAACGATTGGTCAGCGAGCGGTGTGCGATGTACAAACAATTAGATATTCAGAATCAGAAAGACATCGACAGTGTTCCAATGTAATTGCAAACGATAAGAAAGTAGAATCAGTGCAAATGGCCAGTTAGTGAAAAGTGGTGTAAATAAAAAGAAAATTTATTAAAAAGGAAATCACGTGTCCATAAGCCTCAGAAGATCAGACAATTGTATGTAATTCGAACAAATTTCTCATCTGTAATGCTAATAAGTAAATATCTACCGTCATATTTCGATAACTTTTCAATCTAATAATAATTTTTCTTATTGTCAATTAAAATCATTTTTTGTACTATCGTTATTAGAGGCCCGATTGATATTGAGTTCTCACTAAAGCTGAGGCATAATATTAAAATAATAAATTCAACGAAGACTAAATTTTGTTAAATAAATAAATTTGTTATCTTCTTAAATATTTGGATTAATTTCAACTTAATTCATTTTTCCCTTTAGTAAAATAGTGAATACCATATAATTTGTACCTAACGTGATTGTTTTTTCCCTTAATAAAAGTGTTTATTACATTATTTGGCGCCCAACGTGCTGGCATTCTATCTTTAAACAGTATTAACTATTTTGTTTACTACAATATATATGTAATTTGTACCCTTTTTTAATATATTTAAAGTGTTAACTTGTACAGTTTGTGTGACACTCAAATAATGACCTAGGTTTTTAACCTCGGAACAATTATTTTTAATCGAATACCTTTATCTACTAGGCATAAAATCGTTTATATGTGACGAACTCAGATATTCCTGGTACGGTTCGGAATCGAACACAGCGTGTTGTTTCTACAACCGAATTAAATCAGTTTCTATCTTCACTTTCACTGATGAATAGATAACGAAGCAAACCATTGCTCTTATATGGACCAAGAGGAAAGCTCTTATAGTTGGAGTTGAGAATATAGTGAATGAACCTCTTTTTATTTATAGTTGGAATTGTGAATGTAGTGAATGAACCTCTTGTTAATTCAGATTATGAAGTTAGGTTCCAAGTAAAATTTAGTATAAGCAACGGATCGTAATAAAATAAATTTCCAGTTAAAAAAGAAAGTTTTTCTGTAATTTCTAACTCAAATGTTAATTGACAAATAATTAAGGAACAATTTTATTTAAGGATGGTGCAGCTGATTTAAATTCCTGAAAAGGCAGTACAGAGGTTTCTGAAAAGTTATAGCAATAACCAGTTATTTAACATTAAAAGTACAAGCAACTAACGTTAAATGACTAAAATATTTACCTCAAGATAAAAATGTAAGTCGCATACGTAATACTTAATATTAAAATTAATTAACGTAAATATTAATCTAGAAACATCTGCAAGATGAGTAGAACAAATATCAATCAAATCACCTATTGTACTATTAAATGTTGTAATGATAGACAAGTTCACCTGAGTTTTACCATTTAACAATTTTTAGTTCAATTGTAATTGACTAATTTTTATAATCACGTTGACATTTGAATAATTAACTTAAAATCATAATAAATTATATATATTACCTATTCATGTTAACTATCGTTTACAATTATATCAAATTAATATCGGTACAAAGTTAAAATTCATTTAACCCTGGATTTGGCGTTTAGTTTATTTAGCCATGGTTTATAAAAATAGCATCGTTTGCCTTCAAGTTTACTTTTCCCGGTTGAAGTGAATTTTGAGCCGTTCCTGTAATTCGCGTCTTCTCCAAATGCAGGTACCTAGGAATGTTCTTGATGACGTAATCATCCCCTCGGTTCTCCACAAGTATCTACTTCCTATTTTATCACTCTCTGCCTGACTACAATTGTTAACACATTTGTCTTATAACTACTATAATACTTTTCCCGTAACTTATTTCGTAGCTTTCTCGTTCCTAACATCTATAACGAACCATAGTTTTCATCATTACACCATATTATCTAGTTTCATCACTTGGCTTTCATACTAATTTCTTCCCTTTTCACCGACTTCCGTCGATATTTAAAACTTGCTGTAATCTTCCTTCCATGTATAGAGTTTTAAAACTTATCTTCCCTCTGTCGATTCTAAAAAGATTGGTTGAAAACGAATAGCGTTTCCGTATGCAATTACTTGGCCACTCCCCATAAAAACAGAAGTGTAGTTCAATTCCCGATCCCCAAGTTTAATAAAGTATATTTCCCGACCACGCGCAGCAGAAAATAGCATCTGATGTATTTCTTACTAAATCCCACTGAACAATTATGTTTGTAACGTTCGGCGAAAAAATAATTGTCGTATTTTTAGTCTCTTCAATTGTAACTACAAGTGTTCAGTGAGTTACGTGTGGCTGTTTAATGTGAAAAATATTTTTCAGTTAAACGTGAGGGAAGATAAATAAGTAAATTGATATATAAAATTAAGCCGTACAATCTGGCCAACAGGAATCTGAGACATTCACAATTAAATGAAGTATTTTTGATTTTAACTAACAAATCACATGAAATAGTGCAATGATTTTTTGTATTTTTTTAAACTTAATTTTTAAGACGTATTTTTGTGAATACAATACGACAGAAATAACCAAAAAGATATCAAACGTCACCACAATAATTTTGGCTAATGATATAACCATATACAACAAAAATATAATTAGGTCTGATTTATCAATAATTCAGATTAATTGGACAATTATTTTAGTGCAATTAGAATACCCTGAGAATTACGCTTCAATTTTTTTCTTCAAAAACATTAAAAAGAAAACAGAAACTTAAATTTATTGAAGTTGTTCGGCGGGTAGAAAAATCTGGCTTAAGGGGTTGACACACAGAAAGCTAGGACAGACATGTTTTAGCATGTCCACAGATGCCAAAAATTTCACATTTCATTAAGTTCATGTTTTTTTATATCTGCATCATAAATTTCTCTTAGAAACCAACAGATGTCTCTGGGCTGATACTAAAATTTATGTTACTCATATGCTAACTATGCAATAAAGGGTTTTTCGTAGATTCATATACTACAAAAGCAGGTGCTTTATGTTCTCATATCATTCACCACTGTCTTTCTTAAAAATATAAATAATTACCTCTTAATCAATTAAGACCTTACATAACTTATTCAATTTTTTGCTACTTTCACCACACATGATTTTATTTTAATCCAGTGAACTATTTTTAAAAAGGTATTCTATGTCCTGTTAGAGAGTATTATTCTCTGTTCACTACTCACGATATATTAGTCAATAATATCTCAGTATTGGTTCACAAGTGCCTGGTATCGTTCCCATAATGGACTGATACAATATTCATGGGCATCCGAAACCTCGTAACACGTTGACGTATGCAAAATGAGAAACTTATCACCGAACCACATTAACTGGACGCCCACGGACACTTATGTAAATATCAAAAACAAAAAACACCAAATAATTTCCGTACCACTTGGACAGCGACGTTCAATTTTTTATTTAATATTGTGATCAGTAGTTTACTCCAAAATGGCAAATGGTAATCTTCTACATTATGTTTGAACAACCATTAAATGTGCAATGAATACTTTTGAACATTATTTTCTAGTGCTGTAGACATTCCCTTATCAACAAAAGTATTTATATCTTATTGAATCGTCGGACACAAGGATTCAATTCAAATTTACTTCATTTCTCCAACAAAATTCCATTATGAAGACACATGACATCAAATCTCATTGTAAAGATCTGAAACTCAATACGTATCACGGTGTACAATCTTAGCAAATTTAATTATATTAAATGTAATTCCAAGAAAAGAAGGTCAAATTGCAGGGTAAAATTATTAAATAAATTTCAGTGAGATACTAACCCACTTGAACTCAATAAGAATATTTATCTTTGAATTTAGAACAAATGTTTTGATTCGTTAGCGCTTATACTTTTGTGTGTGGAATTGCAATTTCAATTAATACCTAAAGTTGTGGTATTTATTTTTGTGTTTATTTAGTGGAGTCTTTAATTAGTATTTTTATATTTATTCAATCATTTGCGTGAAGGCCAGCGGATACTTTGTGATTACATTACTAATGGCAGATTCATGCTTGAACAGAATGCCTGGATCGGATATTGAAAAGGTCGGCTTTGAGCAGCTTGCACATAGCGAAGTCTGATTGGCGTAGAGCTCCACACGTCACGTCCCTTAATAGTGAAAGCTAGTGCCTAATTGCTTATACGTGTCAACGCTGCATGAACGCGACAGCTAAAAGCTGCCCGCAACAAGCGTAATTAGCATGCTGCCAGCATTGTCGTCCTGTCTATTCACCAACCGGAACGTCGTCTCAAAACCACAGGAACTCCCCCCATCTCCAAATATGCTAATGACCTAGAGAGCTGAGTAAGTCTTGAGGCATGTTAAAGGCTAAGTTCTGATATTGTTCACAATGCAAATCTCTCCATTGACACACATTCCTGCCAACTTTAGTTAAGACTCCGACTTCTGTAGTTGTTAATCCCGGCGGCTCATTACCATTGCATGACTGCAGCTCCTGGTGGTGATGGCACCATTAGCTAGGCATTTCAGCATATCGAGAGACTAAATCCATACTACTACTGCTAGACATCACGAAATTCTAGTGAGTTTTAATTGCGTCCGACTGTTGTATACAGATCTTAGATAATTTCGCAAAGATCAAAACGTTTTCTAAGCACCATATGATAAAAAAATGTTAGCATCAACTACACTTTTATATGATACCTCATCGAAAGGTATTTTGAAGACATTAAACTTACCATCAACAAACTATTATTTTAATAGTAGCTTGGTGCCCGGCATTGCCCGTGTTTTTATCTATATAAACCCGAAAAACTATTTAATTCTATATTAATCTGTAGTCAAGAAGTGATTTAACCTAAATCTAACTGTTCCTAGTTCCGATCATACTTTCGATCGATAGTGCATTACTTGAACAGCTGTAAAATACATTGAATTTTATTGCATCAATCCCAACAAACATACCTTCGAATTTCTTCTTAAACATACTTGAGTATTGCAGGATATAATTGTACCTCAGTATTCCGACATTAGGAAAGATTAAATTTATGAAATTTATAGTTACTTTTACAATGTAAACAAATGGTCGCCATATTGAAGTCACTTAAAATAGCACGAAAATTAACTTACATTTTCCGCAAGGATTGTAAAGTATTTCGTATTTTTTTATTATCATTCAATGGAGTATTGCTGGATACAATTATACTTTTTATTCAATCAAAATATTTCTGCTTTATTTTATTACGGAAAAAGGAACTATTTCCTTTCCTCGTCGCGTAGTAACGTCTCTGTCTCGCGTGACGTCATGGTCTCTTGGCGCGCAGTAATTTAACACAAAATTATCACATTTTTTAATAATTCTAATTCTTTCCACCTTTATGCTAGAGATTACTCATCCCCCCTCCACACACACACACACACACACACAGAGAACCGTTTCTCATGATATGTGTACCAATTTTTGTTACAATCATTCCACGCGTTTAACTCTGTATAGAGATTAACGTAAATACAAATATACATCCTTTTTATTATATAGATAGATAACACAGAAATTAACGTCTGTTAAAAATAATAATACTGAAAACTGAAAACTAATTAAGAAGAAGAAGGAGAAGGAGAAAGATATCTTTTGAGTTTTGTGAACTGAATGGTTCAGTTGTGTTTCTCTCGGGTCTTGTGCTTGATAGTTTTCTTAGCATCTGAAGAAAGGATCAAAGTTTCCAGAAATGATGTGTGTTATTTATATCAACACTTCTTTTGTCTGTATTTGGCTATTTTTCTTATTTTTGATTTTCATGACAGACGTAAATTTTATTTTTATTTTAAAAACTAATTAATTCGAAAATTACCGGACGTTTGGACGCGGATTGAATCTTTTTCTAACGTCAGGCACTTTTAAATTTTCTAAGTTTTTGTTTCTCTATTTTACGCTTGTGTGTAAGAACGTATTTTGTATTAATATGGTTTTAATAAGGAAGTAAGTTGGTGATCGTCCATTATGAAAATATTGTTACGGTTTAGATGAGCTTTTGACACGCATTTTCGTCTTCAATGCTACAATTACGGTTTGTATCTATCTCTTTTGGTTACCTTGTTACATCCATGTGTTTTTTATTTATTACATTTTTTACATCTTCTATATGATTTATATTGCGTACTTTGCAAAACAAAGAATTTAATCAAATTTCGTGACTTATTGTTCCTAATTAGCCGAGTATATGCATTCAATAACTTTTATAAAATTATTGTGGCCAATCTCTTTTGTTCAATATTTTCGTAAAACAATATCATTACGCTTTCATAACTAATATTTGAATCGTAAAATTAGAGTTACAACTGCATTTTTCTAATCACTGCCCGTCCCCGCAATAATAAATTATATATAATATAGAGTAGCATTCACTGAGGTATTTGCGGTCACCCGTATTGGCCGCGTCTCGAGTTCCCTGGCAACAATATTCCACGAGCGTCTTACCGATCAAACGAGATCGAGCTGCAGACTCTATCAATTTCCGAGACAAGCGACTTGAGTAAACGACCCTGCATGCTGAGTGGACGACGAAGTGACGTAGTAAAAGAAGCCAATACGAAGTTTTATTCTCGCTCCGATGAGAAATGCTGTAATAGGCACGTGGCTCGAGACCTTAGGGTGTATTGAATACTTCCCATCAGAAGTTAGGAGACACTAAACTCACTTTACTTCAGAAAACGAGTAATGCTTTACACTTCATGGATCAAGGAAATAGACCAAAGGAAATTTTAACGTGTAAAGCGGCGCCTAGACGTTCAATTTTATAGTCAATATATTCCTCAATACTTTATATTGCACAATATCGTAGACCGCCTGTATACTGAAATATTGCACATTATACTGGCTCAATCAAAACGAGTTTGATATTTATTGTGCAATATGATAAATATTTAATCGTCTGTGGGTAATATTACGCATTATTAGTTGGGTTCTGTCTCAGCAACCATGCAGTGTAGTAAGAATGTTCTGATTTGCATATTTTTTTGACATTACATTTTAAAAATTACTTTATGAGATGGCTTCGACTAACCCCGAAGAAAAATAAAATGTATAGAGCCATATAAAAGTTCACTGGCGTTTTGGAATCTTAAAAACAATAATTATTGTAATAGAACTAAAAAAATAAACAATACGAATATTTGCCTTGTAAATAAAGAGAGAAGTATCCATATCATAAGTTGCAGTTAGTTAAATAATTTAATTCGCTGCGCAGTATCTATGAAAAAAATTTAAGAGGTTGAAGAATTCTTTAAAAAGCGGTGGTGGAATAAATAAAATAATAAAACCAACATTATGGTTTTTCGTTTTATTTTTTTTATTTTTTTAGGGCAACAGGCTACATGAGGGTGATCCACATTTGGCAACTCCCCTTTAATAGCATAGGAAGGGATTTGAAATGGGGGATGCGGAAGGGTAGAGGAAGGTAGCCAAGGGTTAACTAGGGCCCCCGGGCTATATTTTAAGGATCCTACCCGGCATTCGCCTAAAGGAATGCAGGGAAAACCTTAGAAAAACCTGCATCGGGTAGGTCGGGCATTGGGTACTTGTCCCACGCCCTTCCGATAGCGGGTGGTTTTTCGTCTCCTACTTTTTGCTTTATTATTTTTATTTCACGTATTGACTGTGGAAGTGTCATTCGTAAACTAAATTATTAGGTAATAATATTGCTACTTTTGTGATGTTATTTATCTCTAGGCTCACATTAGTCTATAACTTTGTCGCAGTAAAACTGCGAACACGAAGTTTTGAAATTTCTAAATGTGGCGAGTCATAAATATTGTATACTCCTAAGTATCTTAACAACGTTACTTTCATGAATGATAAGATCAAATTCACCGCGATTTTGAATACGGAAACATGAACTCGTATTTTTTCGTTTCTTTATTACGTCACTTATTTACTATTAAAACAGTTGAACTCCATTCTCTCAAAGTGCCTGCGCAATGCCATAAGGATGCCTTAACAAAATTTTACACTTCTTCAAATCATATATATATATATATATATATATATATATATATATATATTGTAATAATCAACTAGTTAGTCGTATAATTTGCCCCACGTTGTGATGACATTTAATGTAATAATCAACATGTAGGCGTTAATTAAGGAATGATTAATAAAATTATTAATATTTAAAGTTTTTATTTTTATTTCTTAAAAATTCACATTTTTAGCCCTATCTCTGTACGTTGGTCTCTGATCACACTTTATTTTGTTATCACAATTTATTTTGTTCTAGTGAATACACATCAATATTTACAATCCAATATGTTGAACATCTCTTAACCTCAGGGTCATCACTGTGTTTGATAATTAGGACACGATAAATGTATAATTTGACTATTAACAATTCAAAATATAAAAAAAATAACCTAAAAACAATATGAAATATAAGTAGAATGAAAGCTGAACTAAATGAACTCTGAACGAAATGTGATTACCCTTTTAATTATTGTTTACAAATTTATCAAAATTATGTTACTTACGTACCGTCGGTTTGCTACCAGAACAATCAATTTTACCTCGTTCGGACACTATTACACCCTTTAATTTTTAATATCAGGCCTTGGTTTTCACTGATTCTACACTTCACTCTAATATTTGGCAAGTTTGGCTGTATTTCGTTGACTGCTCCGCTCCACAATAATTTACCAATGTTCTCCTGGAAAAATTTCTCCACGAAGATTTTGGAAAGTTCTATTCGGGCAAAAACTGCTATTACTTTCCAATATTTACGCTGCAATACTTCCGTGAATGTTTTACTTTGCATTAATTCACGACGTCTAGTCTCTGCTCAAGATTTATTATTTGTTCTTCTCCTCGCAATCTTTCTCCGCCAACACACTATCGTAGTCTCACCCGAGTTTTAGCGCGCATTTCCATCTCGGCTTTTCATCAAAGCAACAGAGCTCAGCGCTATTGTCGCTTTTGGTCGCTCAAATACCGCTAACAATTTAAATTATTTAAAATCAATTAATGACTTAATTAATTGGCATTACAATATATATATATACATATGTATATATAATATATATATATAGTCTGAACACATTATATAAGCTTCAACCGCGCGGTTGAATTAATTATATTATTATATAGGGTCATAGTGTAGTCAATACCGCGCTGTAATCAATTTTAGAAATTATAAACATTGATAGGATTGAGTAAACTTTAAATAAATTAACAGGCGTAACATGTTCAAATCAAACGTCACAACAAGTCAGGTATTAATATCGCTATTCACAATTAATACTTGTTATATTTCGTCCAAACTATGGAATTCTTGTAGCATCTGTATTGAAATGTATTGCAGAAACTCATCGAAGAATAAATACAATATTTAAATTGAAAATTATCGGACAATTTTCAATTATATATAATTATAAATTGCCAAATAAGTCAAGAAATAACGTTTTAAAAATCAAAAAAGGGAAATTACTAATTCTTAATATATATTGTACCAAATAAAAATTTTCCTTTTGGGGTAGACGGCCATTTGCCTCCTAAACTGGTCAAGGCCCAGAGAGTGGAAAGCTGCGCCCCCTCAGCAAACACATCTCCCAATATCGGAAGGGCGTGGGACAAGGACTGATTTACCCGATGCAGGTTTTTCTAGGGTTTTCTCTGCATCACTATTAGACGAATTTCCAGGTAGCATCCTTAAACTACATCCCAGGGGCCCTGGTTAACCTTTGACTACCTTGCTCTACCTTTTCGCATCAGTCTCTTTCTATGCTATAAGAAAGGAGCAGCCACTATGTGTATTACCCTATGTATAGCCTGTCTACACTTTCTTCTTTTCTCCTTCGTCTTCTTCTTCTTTTAAAATCTATCTACTGATTTAATTACTCAACTGTTTATTGAATTTAACTAAATAAAAATCATATGTATCTATTCCGCTCTTTAATTTAATTCATTAAAGTACATTGTTAAAGTACTTAAATTACGTTTCTTTCTGAAAATGGAAAATAACCATATTCATCTACATCGTCCAGCTGTGAGCTAAGAAATACAAAGAAAGCGACAAGGAAGATGAAGAGATATCAAAAGATCAGGAAAGAGAATTAACTCGATTAGTGGATCAGAGAATGAAAGAAAGAGAAATGAGCAAAAATAACTGCACATAGAGAGAGGAACAGTAGAGGAGAAAATATTTGAGCCCATTGGTTGGCGAGCGAGACGAGCAGGGGTTGACGACGCTATTATGACGTAAGTGTATCATCTATCCCCACTTACAGTATAGGTTCTATTACGTCACGTCTATACACTTAACATTCTTTTTTACATATTACCTGCTTCTCCTGCATTAGACCTATTGATAATTTAAATAATGATGTAAAAGAGGCGCAGTCACCACTGACCGCTAGATTTGTTTACCCTGAGCGTCATTTTAATTTGTATAGCACAATTTCCAGGAAAAATATCATACTACCTTGAGTTCCTGATTCTGGCACACGAAATTTAAGACTTGTTTATAGTCTGATCATACTTTATTGGCGTCTACTAATGTGTTTAAATGGATTTTACACATCTTACGTAGACGAAATTTAAACGTTTTTTTTCTCCTGTGATCCTTTATCTATTTTAGGAGGTATTAAAAACGTGAATCGTAAATAGATATACGCGCGTCAATTAGACGCCTGCGCAGCTTCGTTTGAGACGTGAAAAATCTATGCTGGCTGTTTCTAACGCCTGATGTCCAACTGTGCCGACCAAATTTCCTTCTCTCGTCTCTCATCTCGTTAACAAACTGCAGGTGTTTCATTACCACCAAACGGCCAACTAATTAAAACACTCGTGGTATATTCAGGAGGCTCAGGCCACCCAACCCCCATACAAGTGGTTCCCAGTGCTTCCATCAGTAGGAGGCTGAAATCCTGCATGCCTGACCAGTTTATTATCTACTGCTCCTCTTATATTTGCCCTAAGGTAAGAAATTTGCATTCAAAAATGTTTATTGTCTACATCCAATTGTTTGCATTTCAGAAAAGAAAAGAACACAGTACCTATGTACCTATTTGTATAAAATAAGACGATAATGATGTGAGTAAATGTATGCTTAATTATTCGTTATTGAAAGAAAAATTTAATTTAAAAATTAAAAGTAGCGATTCGCATTCAGACGATAATAAGAATCCAATTAAAACTTTGCTCGACGTTTTCCGTTCACTAGATTCAGTAAAATAGGTTGCAATAAAGTATAATTGAACTTATCTGAAGTGAGTAAAGTGTTCTCAAATTCTGGCCAACTGAAATGAGTGTATTTTACAAAGATAAGCCTTTAATCAAGAACCCGACCAAATGGAAAATATAGTTACGGTAAGTTTACATCCTTTTTATGCATACATACCATCAAACGTACGATATATTCCCTTCCCGTTCCAAACTTTGAAAACGTAAGCTAATAATATACTAACCTTTAACTGACTTCAATGCCAGATTCAGCGAATGTCACAAGTTTCTCTGTATTTATGAACCAGATAAGATATAATCGAAATTTTACTTTGCTATTCAGCACCAAGTTTACCCAAAGTTATTTGTTCAACTGAGAATTTTTATTATAATTATATTTAAACATCTTAATGTATTGGTGTCATTCTATACATAACATCAAATATATACTAATGATATTCAAACTCTAAATTTTATTTATTATAATTCCTGTTTAATCTAAGTCATATCAATCACTTCTGAATTCAACCAATATAAATATGCTTACTGAAGAAACTCACGAGCAGATTCCCATCGTTATATCAAACATGTATTTTATTAGGCAACAAATTAAAAGTACAGTATAATAAACGTTGTAATTATATAATAAACGTTTGAATTATAAGATATCGATTTATATAATGTAGTGTGATCATTATAAGTTATTTTCCCGACCTATCTCTTGAAGGTTTTTCTAGGGTTTTTCAATCTTCACTTTTAGGCGAATTTCCCAAGGCCTTAGTCAACCCTTGGCTACCTTTCTGTACACATCCCTCCATGAAATTACGTAATCAATACTTTTTGACATATCTTGAACGTTCCGAAATTTGGATCGCATAAACGAATCAATAAAGACGAATTTTTTTAATTAATGCCTCATCCTAAAAATCTGTTTAACGTCATGGATTTGATTTTGTAAGTAAGGTGCGAATTTTAAACTCGAGATTAATTTATTCACGTCACACACTACTCACCCTTAGACCCTATATACAATTTACTTATTCCAATGAAACTGTCGTAGATTGTAAATTAACAGCGATTAAAATAAAAAGGGAAGTGAATGCGTAAGGTTTCTCATGTTGCATTACTTAAACTTTTACATAAAACTGTAACAGATATATTTGTTACCGTTCTACTTGCCCATTTGTTTACTTTTGTATGATATTCCAAATAAAAATATTCTATTTACAATTTGCTCCCTTACGAAGGTAGTTAATTAAATGCTATAAACAATGTATATATATATTGTAATACTAATTAGAGGTCACTAATGATTTTAATAATTATATAGTTATGATGGATTGTTAGCGGTACCAATTTTCAAAAGACATGCTAGCTTTGTCGTGAGCCGCGAGCACTTTCTGGAACGGCAGTCGGTCTGGTGTTGTAGTCGGGAAAGAAAGTAAATTTTGAGAGCAGACAACAAACAGTGTGGCCAGCGTATAAATCCAACTGAGAAGGTTACAAGTTTTTGAATTCGAGTATAAAGTGTGGACAGCGAGATACTTGATAACACAGCAAAGAGTAACCTAATAATCCGCGCCACATTAAAAATTTTCTACGAGTACCGAGACCATCATCAGTTTCCACATAAAGACAATTTTGCAACAATCTGTCTAACTAAGAATCCGGAGGAAGAAGCAGGTCCAGTTCCCAGAGGAGAAATTCCAAAACTATGACCGTGTTTTGTACAATCAAGTGTAGAGTCAGTGGTTTGATGGCCTGTTAGTGTAAATTGTGAGCCCGAGCCCAGGAGATCTTAGTCTGGTATCAGAAAAATATTTGTAAGTAGAAACCAATTTAATTAAGTTTTTGTAAACGATAATTTAAGGTATTCGTCAGATTTCGCTTTTTCGTTTTGTTTTGATTGTTTAACTTTTTAGTTTGTAAATTCTATGATTGTGTAACGCAAATTCTATAAATATAAATGTTTCTTTACTTAGAAGGCCCAGATAAATGACCCTGAGAAAAGAGTTATAAAATCTCTAAACATTGAAAACGTTACATGTAATTAATCTCATATAAAATGTAATACATTTCTATTGAATTAAGTACATTGTATTGTAAAGTTTAAAGAATGGTGTAATTATTTCTCGATCCTTCACTTTAAAGTAAAATAAATTGTTTCATAAACTAACTATCTATTTAATAAAAAATACAAATTAATTGTTTAATAAATCATTAAATTTTGTTTAATTAATATCAGTGTATTCATTAAATTTTGGCTTCCACAGCGTGGGGCAATTCATTTAATTAATAATATCCGTCTATTTATTACAATATATATATATATATATATATATAATTACGTAATTACATAACATAAAGCGTAACGTGTCATAAAGTAAGGTGAACGTATAAAACTGTCTCAAATAAAATAAATATACACATCCAAAAAAATTGTTTCTGTTTCTAGATAGATATGATTATACTCCAAGTATAAATACTAAACAAAAGGAGTGGTTTAATTTAATATCTGGGTTATATAGATACGTGACTGTAGAGTTTTCAAAAACAACCAACGTTATTACCTAATCTTAGGGCAGAATTGCATCACGCGATTGTCGCGTTAAGCTGCAGGAATTCCTGTGCCTCCCACAGATTTACTCACGCAACGTCCTGGAAATGCGAGACTATTTTAGTCTTGCAGAAATTCACTTAAATTATCATGAGTCGTATCTCACATATTAAAGTAACAGAAACCTGTATTTACATTGAAAATTTAAACGATTTCATCCATTAAAATTTATGTACGCAACGTATTTTCTTTAGTCGTGAATAAATTATAGTGTATATAATTACGATATAAATTATATATAATAGGGGCTTTGCTGAATTGTTCCTTACTATTAGATGTTTTTTATCATTATACATTTATTCTAGCTTTCGTTTTACACATTTTGTACGTTATCACTAAACAACTTACATAGTAAACGCATTAAGTACTACGAGTATAATGGTTCTTTTGTTATCCTAAACTTCATTTTTAATTACATAAACTCTCTTGCTAAAAGACTGATTCTGTTATTTCTCTTTACTTGGACATTTTATATCTCTAATTCTGTTTCAATATTAGATTAGTCGTGGATTGGCTGTGGAAAATCAAGTTCTGGAACCATGTGGAAAATGTAACTTGAAACAGGATTCGTAATTCATAATTAATTTATTAGTAATAAACTGAAATGGGTAACTCATTACATACGTAATACATGTTTTATTCACAGTAACTTCATGAGATTTTAAATTAGATTAAATAATCGTTATAATTGAAAAATATAGTTTTTACGTTACGTTTTTAACGATCCATCAATTATTGTCCAGAGTTGGAGGAATGGTAAACCTTCAAATTTGTGAAGATGACATTTTTAATTTTACCGGGAGTATTTCATAATATTAACCGGAATTTTGTTTAAAATAAATTATGTAGCATACTCCATTCCATTTTTGAAACTAATAATGACATAAAATTTATATTTATAATTATGTCATTTCTTAATTTTAATGAATATATGTTAGGGTTGATAGTAAATATATTGTAATTGTTGATAAAAAATGACAACAAATTTAAAAACGAGTCATGTTCACTACTTATGGAGTAGGTAATTCGTGATCAACAGTAAAATCTTTCTCTTTTCAATTATAGTTCACTCTATTTCTCTCATATGGTTCGTACTTTTTCTTCGCGCAATGCACATAGCAGTGCAGAAAATTTGCACGTTTATACAGAAAGTAAATATACTTTACATTCAAATAATTTACTTGTATACAATTTTACTGAATAATTGTAAATAATAGAAATATTTTAATGCAACCTTTTTATCCTATTGTAATTTTTTATGTATTAGTATATATTGTTTATGAAATATTTCAAATAATTTCCCTCATGAAATCAATAAATAATCTGATTCTGTCTTCAAAATATTTAAAAAGTGTTTCTCTTTTAATTAAGTGGAAGATATCTGACGTTTATTTCTATTTTCCTAGTGCGGTGCCTTAATCGGCATTTTAGGGAGGGCTGATATTAAAGTTGAATTATGGTTTTGCTATTCCGTTTTTGTGTACTATTTTCCGCTTTACCTTCTCTGCCTGAGTACACGACGTCTCCCCTATTTGAATAATAGTTACTGTAATATTTTCATTTACAACAGTTTTCTGTTTACGTAACGGATATGTTTAAAGAAACATGAGCTTAATTCAGTCGAAAACTTAAGAGATTTTACTGAACACCAAAAGTGAAGCGTTCGAAAACATTTGACGACGTCATTTCATTTTTAGACTTGTGTTAACTGATGGTATGTCTGAATATGGGACCAACTATAAATTTCTTTTTAATTCCATTGTTTCCTGCGTATGCAACCATCCATCTGCCGATCGATCGCTTGTGCAGTTCGCTGGCTCACTGATTACTTCTCCGACACCATTCATTCATCACCAAAAAGCTCTGTCTCTTGATTAAACCTGTACTCTGGAAAGATACAATTTTACAACATATTACAAGCTTCCAGTCGTCCGTACAGACCGCTATTCAATCTACAGAAGGTTAAAAGATAATTAGCTGAAGAAAACTTTGCGCAATGAGGATCCGTCAAGTTTTACGACAAAATTCAGAGTAATTGAAGACAATTCGTTGGACTGATAAACAACCAAATATGTGAAAAATCACTTCAGAATGGTTATATAAATATATACGTGTGTTTGTGAGAGAGAGAAAAAAAGTTTATTGCCATTTTTTCAGCGTAGTCTCATTTTAAGTCAATTAACTTAGTCCATCACTCTTGTAGCTTCTTATACATTTATTGTGAAACCATTTCTCAAACTCCGTAAAATATGCTTTTGTCTCATCCATGACTGCTTCATTCCGAGCAACATTCAGCTACAGTAAATAATACCTTGAAGGTAAATCTGGCGAAGCAATTCAAAGAGTAATCCATATGATTTAGAGGAAACAACTTTAGACGTGTGAACGCGTTCAATGTCGTGGTGAAAAAATAACTTAACGTACGTGGACGTTTAGTCTTTACTACTTGATTCAGTTCCTCCAATATTTCTGCGTAATATTCTTAATTCCAATTAAGAAAATTCAAACACTGCTGAGAAATGTTCAACGGTTAACAAACATGGCAGTATTCGTGTTGATAACTTTTTCAAACTCAAATTTTTATGTAAAATTTTTGGATAATATCTAATGTTATGGTTTTCGCCTTACAAAACTTACGTTACTTTAATCAGCAATCTTTCAATATTGCAATTTCGATTACTACAAACGGGGATTCAACTGAGTTTGAATACAGCTGCCTACTTCTTTAATGACACAAACTATGGTGAAGATTATTTTAATGTCGAATCTAACTAATTTTATAGTTGACAGTGTTATAAGACAGAATCGTAGATGCTCGACTATTTATTTTCCACGAAACTGTTTAGAACAATCAAACAATTGAAAAAAAGATTAAATTTTATTTCCATATATTGGAATTACGAATGGCTGTATGTAGCTAAATATGTCCATATTTAATTCAGGACAGCAACTTTCCAAAAAAACAGTCGTAATTATGAAACTTATTACTTTTTTTCTATATTTTTAAATGGCAATCATAATTTGAATATTCTGTAGGTCAATGTGTTGGCTTGGGAACAGAGGTGTCCGTTACTTTTACTGACGTTGGCAGCAAACTCTCCAGTGATAGGTTCTTTGTTGATGATATTGGAAACACAAAAACAACATCCAAGCCCTCGCCGGGATTCGAACCCGAGACCTCTGTGATTTGAGGCAATGACGCTGACCACCACAGAAGGCCGGCGAAATTTAATACTGAGACAGGTTTGTGAGAAGTTGTCTATGTAAAAATGAAAAAAAAAATGTCTGATTGAAAATTAATAATAAGAAAGATAGACTAATGTCGACAATTATATTATCATTTATTTTGTCTGTATGTTCCTATCTTTCTTATTATTAAGTTGTCAAGGAATTTTCTAAATATCGTAATGTCCATTTACGGTGGTGCATCGGATGAAACAAATTCGTCAATTGACCGTGTGAACGCGGCAGGATCGGGTCTTGTTGCCGATGAAGATGAAATGTAGAGATAAATAAAAATATACGTACCTGTTCCGAGGTTCGAATGCGGGACCGCTGAGAAGCAACTCAATTACAATGACCACTAAACAACTAGCAACAGTTTGTTCTATGTGTATGTAAATATACACAAATCTGCAAATTCCATTCATTTTGAACAGATGTTAACATTGCTTTAAAGTTACGTATTTCAAACTTTAATCAAACTTAACGTCGTCATACAGTTCGTATGTAGAAAAATAATTATACAATTAACTTAATGCCGCATCAACTGCCAGTGTCATTAGCGGCTTTTTTTACTCGTCGGGTAACTACTTCGTGGGAGTTTCTCGGGTAGAAAGCGCATACACACACATACATTATCCATGCCTTCGCCAGGATTCAAACGTGGAACCTCTGTTATGCGAGACAGCGACGCTGACCACAACACCACAGGAGGGCTTCAGAAAATTTTATAGTCACTGTACATAGTTCAGTCGCCTTTGGGATCTGACGCGAATCTGTAACGCTTCTAATAATTAAAAAAATATATTACACTATTAAATGTATGCCGCTGTTTTTCTGACATGTTATCTCTTATTTCATTCTTAAATATTTTTAAAATACATGTCTCTATAGCTATATCACGTGTCAGCCGTGAAGACGTGAGGCGCAGAATAAACACACAACGAGATCTAACCCTGTCAAACTCTAGGCGCTTAATGAAGCTGATTGACGGGGCACCTGTAACGAATGACAGTAAACTTGGTCTCCAAGAAATTTGACGCGAACTATAATGATACTTTCCTTCCAAATATAAATTCAAATACCTCCAATAATTTTGTACTCAACTAATTATTATCAATTTCCTTAGAAATATTTCGAATTCTGTAAACACCTTATCGAGTTCGACGCATACAGCACAATTGACGTGTTTGTAGAAATAGTATTGAAAATAGATTGAGTCTTACTAAATTCACTGTACTTCTTCGAATGCGCTTTCAACTATACTGCTGAATACGTTCGAATTTTTATTCCGCATTTAGTTTATATTCATAATTTTTATTCCTTAACCATGCCATGCACTGTCTTTAAAGGCTTATAACATAGTATATATATATATATATTGTAATAATCAACAATTAGGATTATTACATTTTTTCCCACATATTGGGATACGTTAAATGTAATCATCAAAATGATAGGAAAGCAACAATGAGTGGTGAGCTCTGTTCCTATTATTGATGGTTCGGAATGACGATTCCGCGCGCAAAAGTATGGCAGTCTTCAGTCTACCAAGAGGAGAGATACATTGTAAAAGTTAGTCTAAGTCTACGGCGAGGAGCGAAACAGTACAGTTTCAGTCTACAGCGAGGAGCAAAAGAGAAAAGTCTAAGTGTACGGTCAGCCACGAAAGGAGAGACATCTTAAAAGTAAATCTTCACCGAGCTAATTAGAAGTTTTCAATCCAAACCGATAAATAATGCGGTAAACGGCAAAAATCTGCAACTCATAAGATTCCTATAGGCAGGCAGTTAGTTGGGCCGAGTAGATGTGCTAACAATTAGCCAACTAAAGCAAGGGTTCTTCATTATAAAGAAATTGAACATTTTCATGCTGAGGGAAAACGCCATCAGATAGCCGACCAATTAGGAGGATCATCCGAGTTCCTGGGAGCCTAGTAATCGCATTTCAACTTCATAAGTGTAGAATCTGTGAGAAAATTTAGTATATGTGTAAAAATTTTGCAATATAGTGTAATTTTGAAGCGCTAAAAGAATGCTGGTACCAGCCGAACAATACGTAAGTAACCAGAACTTTAATAAAATCTGTAAACGCAAACTAAAAGGATAAAGTCAGATTTCGTTCGCTTTTCTTGTAGATTTTCTTTCATTTATCTGCACATTATTTTGAAGTAAATTTTAAACTGTATTGTTAATAAAATCATTCAATAATTTTCACTGTAAATCATCAAACCCAGTAAATATCCTGAGAGATTAAGAGATTTTCATTTTAAAAGATAATGGTTTGTAAATTTTAGAAGCCACAAATTAATAAATAAATTTTGTTTGTTAAAAATTGATTATCGTTTTCATTTAAAAACAGAGCTCGCCACTCATTGTTGCTTTCCTCGCTCATCGCTATAATTCAAACTGTTCGCTAACAATTCAAATTATTTAAAAACAATAAATGGCTTAATTAATTGGCATTACAATATATATATATATATATATATATATATATATATATAAACTGTATTATACTATTTCATTTTACACTTTAAACCGTTCATATTTTAAAACCTAAATTTATGTGTCACATAATTTCATATATATATATTAATAAAATTCATGAAATGGGGATATTGTGTTAGAAATTTTTTCTATTCATTACTTAGTTCATCACTGACGGTAGATGATAATCAATAAATGCGTTATTAATGCGCACGGCAGAAGAAATGACTCCGTGGCGTTCGGCGAAGAGTTTGACAGGAGCCACATATGAAAGAAGGATTATGTTAGCAATCAAGTTGCAATCTAATTCGCATAACGTGTGCGTATTCACAACTGTTAAATTAATTTTTTTTTCAGTTTAGTTTGTATACTGGCCGATGCATACAGGTTTAACAATATCGCCATGATCTCTAACCTAACGTTGGAATCTAAAAGACGATGCTTTTTCTTGAATATAATTCTACCAATACAAACCAACAGTTTCTTAAACCTTATTTTCAAATACCAATAGATAACATTAATAAAAAAAGGAACTAAATATGAAAATTTATAAATGAATATAAAGCGACTGTAAGGAATACTGAATTATAAAATGATAGATATACGTCAGAAATGTCAAACCCTTATACATATTTTGCCGAAGTTATTAGGCCGGTAGTCTTAGAGGTTTTCAAATGCAATTCCATCGCGTGTTTCGTGAGGTAAACTCTGAAAAGCTTTCTAGCAGTAAATTAATCATTATTAGCCTAAATGCGAAATGTATGTAGTTGTTCTTCTGAATCCCGCTGTACTTGTTACTTTTTCAACAGTTGCCCAACATTTATTTCAGCTCGACGAGTTACATGCGAGCCTTATTCCGAAAGTAGAATCAGTGTCAGCAACTCAGGAAGTTAGTCGAATGGTTTCCTGGAAAAGTCTAGAGGAAAAGTTCTGAAAGAGTCCAAACAACAGATCACCAGTTGCCCTAAGGAAACACTTGATCAAATGAAAAACTCTGCATAAACGAAATTAATGATTCATATAAATATGTGGCACAAAGATTATGCATTTGATATTACTTCATCTGAATTTGATTTTTATTGACAGTGGTGTAATGAAACTTGTCAAGGCATTATTCAGTCTGACCATCGTGGTTGTTAGAAAACTGAATAGTAGAGATACAAACTTGCACTTTTACTTCATACTAGCTGGGTAACAGGCGTTGCCCGGGGTTGTCATATATACATAACCCCCGATTAGACTCCAATCTCGGTTGCTTTTGAGTTATTTTTATTTAACTTTCTTCGACTCCTACCCCTAAATGTGCTCACCTCCATTCCGAAAGGGGTTGAACTCACTGACTCAGAAAATGTTTCTTTCGACGAATATATCAGCCATTTTTAACATGATTGAAAATTTCCACCCCCATCCACCCTCTCTACTGTGGGTTAAAAAAAAGTTGAATGTCATAATTTAAATCGATGATATCCATAACCCCGGATTCGACTTCAATATAAACTGTTTTTGCGTTATTCTTATGTAATTTCTCACCTCTTCACCCTTAAGGATGCTCCCCTCCCAAGCAAAAAGGGGTTGAAATTATATACGTACAGCATGTAGAGAAATTTTGTGAGTCTCATAGATCCCGAAATATATTTTTTCGACGCAAAAATTTCCACCCCCACTCATAGGGGTGGTATCTATGTCTCACCCCTGTTTGTTTCCCTGTCAGAAAGAACACGTGTACGAAATTTGGTGATATTTGCTTCACGGGTGGAGATTTTTATGCGGAATATACACACAAACATACATACATACAGTCAATTTTATTTAATAGTAGATGTATAACATAGGCATTCATATTCTTGACTCTACATCCCATTAAGAGCCTTGGCATAATTGGACGCCTACCAGACTGTCATCTTCCCTGACACATTCTGGATTTGGAAGTTACAGAAGGTTAGTGTGAAGTCTTAACCCCACTTTTCTGACCATGATCTGCACAATCATCCATCCCCAAGCCGAGATTCAAACCTAGAGCTCTAAAATAGGTATAGAATATCCGCAAAATGTGTCTACAAATCTGATATTGCATCACGGATTGAAAGTAAAAAAGTTAATAACGCAGTGACTAAATTAATTTATGATATGTTGATATTTGAAATCATTCCTTGAATTATAAAAAACTAAATTATTCGTTTGTAAGTACCAGTATTTAGTCAAGAATCTGAGTCCAAGTGACACGAAATGCAGTACTGTCACCGAAGAGTAGAACGCTGGAGTAACAAGATAAGGCCCAATTGAAGCTAACTTGCATTATTGAATTGAAAATGTTTGCTAGATATGATTGGTCCTGCTAACACCAACTGGTCTAACAGTTCGTGTACAAACACGGCAGCGTTACATCAGCTACAAACCCGTGTGATGCATGCAAATGTAAACATGTACGGGAAACCTGCTATCTGTAGAGAATAATTTATGTACGTTACATATTAGTATGCATAATTTTCATCGGAAAAATCCGATTACTCAAATCAAAAAACTTTGTTTCGATAATCGTGGTAATGATGGTTAATTATTTTTAGGCAATATTTCTAATATAATTAGCACGTCATTTATACACATTTCAAGTCACAAATTACAATTACCAATGTCTGTCAATATATAGGTGTAATTCACAGTTTCTTCGCAAATAAGATCCGAGATGACTAAAGAAGTGGCGTGTAAGCCATTAGTTAGCGAAATTATTGAGATTTTGATAGAATTTTGGAAACACTGCAGGGTTTATTGCCCAGGTTCTGTACAGAATTTCTTGTCTACTTATTTAAAAACGAAACATTTACAAAATTTGACGGAAGAAACGACGGTGCGAAGTAGATAAAATTTCCGTTTTATTCAAAACAATAAGCATTGAATCCATTGCTTGCAAGTCCAGCAACTTGTCCGAAGAGTACGAAACAGTTCAAATACACATGAAAGGTGTCTGCCATTAACGCTATTAATATTAATAAGTAAACTGCAGTGAAACCAGATACCACTTTAGTGGTAAATAAAAATGGATGGGATATAATACGATTTTAAACGTTGTTTACTTTTCGACGTAATTCCTTAGAACAAGTCAAATTTGACCCGTTAAAAATTAGAGAAGATATCGTAGATACTGTTTCATATTAATTAAAAATAGTTCTCAATTTCTACTGTACCTTTCACTAAAAAAATAAACATCGAACCGTTTCTCCCACTAACCAGGAACGTTAAATCCTTGATTGTTCTACAAGAATCCTCACTTCCTTTCGGGCTGTTCTCTCACTCCAATTACCACTTTAGGACTGTCTTTCCCTCCACCCAATTCCACTCTATCGAAGCTTATACGTAAACAGCCGCTGGTAGGTATGCCTATCTTTTTACAACTCAACTTTTTCTCAACCTCTAGTTTCCCATAACTAGACTGCAGCGAGAAATTCGATTTTTATTGACGTAAATTAAATTTAAGTTTTATTAATTTGTATTTTCTGTCACATTATAGATTTTAAGCAATTTTTGCATTGCAATTTAACCCCAGGATTTTCCACGTACAAATTTATGTATGTATTCAACTACCTAAAATAAAACAATTATAAAAATAAGTCAAAATGTTTTTAATTAATTTTATATAAAAAGAAGAGTTGTATTATTTTATAATAATTTTGTACTTTTTATTTCTTCGATGCAAAAATTGGTATTCTGTTTTCATCTACTCAAAATACTATATTTACTACATATTTTTCTGAAGTTTTTATAATTATTCAGCATGCAAGCAACTTATAAATGTAACTATACATGCAAACGTTTCTTTCATATCAATACTTTAAGACAATTCGATTATCAAGCAAATCGTATATAACGGTAGTAATAACACATGTCTATAAGAGAATACATAATCATATCTGAAAACTCTCAATAAAATTATCGACAAGCCTATTGATTCGTTTAACCATACTGGCACAGACATATTAGCATAATAAACTTGGTATCATACCATAAATTATATTTTCCTAATATAATTAAGACTATAGATTACTGAAATTAAGAATACTAGCAATTATAATACTAACATAATATAAGTTATTAATCATTACAATATTTATCCATTTGGGCTCATGTCATCTGTTATAATTATTACTAATCTTTTATGACTAATACTAAATAAAACTTTCCAAGATTTTAATATTCCAAGATTTTCTCAGAAAAAAGAACTTATCCCAATAAATAGTCTGAAAGATCCGTAATAGAATATTTCCTTATCATTACTAAATTAATTATATAACTAATTACCGAGAATATATTAACATTTATTGGTATGTAAAAAATTATTCCCTTCCTATTAGACAGATTCCCGCTCTTCTAAAATCAAACAGACGTGAAACTGATACAAACAAATATAGTAAAATATTAGAAGTAACGTATTATAAACTTTAAAGGATTTGAATTGAGTTATTATATTATATTAAATATTAAAATGTCAGTATAAGTAATTGCATTCTCTTTTGTATTTCAGGTAAGTTCTTTCACATGCATTTTCTCCGACATACCACAGACTTGGTAAGTTATTTTTATTACTGTTCTATCCACTAGACCCATTTTCCTCATAATCGCCTGGAGTGCTTCGTCCTCTCGCTTCTCCCACGCTCAATAATAATATAAAGCTCGATATATATATAATAATCTGGACAATGACAAAAAGGGTCCCGTTCAGTGAATACTTACCGGAAGGTAATTATGCCATCACTTAATAATGAGTAAAATTATGCAAAGTAAATTAATTTCCTAATTTTTTTACCACTGCACTTTGACGTTATACTGAAAGCTCAAATTGTTTTCTAGTGTTAATGTTAATTTATCAATTTAATTTATTGTACACAGCTAATCGTGAAAATTATGAACATTAAAAATTTTATATTATTTGAGTCGAGGGCCTCACTATTCATTGCTTCTTGCTGAAAATTTTAGTTGAAAATGCGGTTTCTGAAAATTCATTAATAAGCCATTAACTGATAAGCAATGCAGTAAATGTAGCCAGCATTAGATACTCCTTCTAACGCCTGTAAAACTAATCATGTAGAATAATTTAATAATCATAGTCTTTATATGTGAAGAATGTCTCTTCTACTGAGTATTCCGTTACAAGAGCCCTAAATAGAAGTCCACTTTGGAGGGATTGGCGGTGGAGCATGAAGGCGCTTTTGTGCCTCTCACTTATCTGAAGACGTCACGCGCGTAAATGTGCATGTTGCTTCAGTGAAGATAACGATATTTACCCGCTAACAATACTACCTAACCACTTTCACTCCATCATTTAATTCAATACTTATGTGTAATAAGAAATCTTTGCGTGCACAGCTAATAGTGCTTAACACAAATTTCACCCTAATTGTGTTGTTCATCCTCAGACGTAGAGTTGCGAGGATGTGAAAATTCTGTACATAGATGTACAATAAATTATTATGGTTAATTTACGCAATATTTCTCATATAATCAACTATTTCCGCCCATTTTAAACGAGTGTGCACCGTATCTTACGGTCCCTCAGCCAGTCATTTTCAAAAAAAAATTCTTCAATTATTCTCTACACTGGCCTGCGTTCATCCAGTAAATACCTCTAGTAGTATTCAGGTTCCATCTTACAAATTTAATTTTGTAACATCAATTTTAATCCTCAGTTCTCGTATAATAGTACATTTTTGTCTGTCAGTTACTTACGAAATTGGCATCAAGTTATGAGTTCAGTGATCATTACTTACTCCTTGGTTCGATAGCCCATGAAGGGCCTTTGCCTAGCGAGTCGTCTACCAGACCGTCATCTGGCATGACACATTCTGGATTTAGGAGTGACACCTGGCCAGAGTGTCGATTCCCCCACAGCCTAACCCCAGATTTCGTGACCAGGACGACCACAAACATCTATGCTCATGCCGGGATTCGAACCCGGGACCTCTGTGATGCTAGGCAATTACGCTTGTCACTACAGGCCGGTTCATTAGACGGTGTTCCCAGGCGGCCACCCATCCAAGTACTAACCTGGCCCAACGTTGCTTAGGTACGGTGATTCAGTGATCATTAGATGACCGTAAATATTGGTCGTTAATGTTTCTTCGCGCTCGATGTTGGTTGGATGGTAGTAAATCTAAATCACAATCTGATCAGTAATAAATTTCAGTTAACTCGTTTCCGATTTTTAATATTAAATTTCAATAAATATTTATTGAAAAGTTGACATTTTTTGACAGGGACTGTTACTCTTTGCCGGCTACTAAATGGCGTTTACAAATATAGTAAGGAAACGAACGGTCATATACATTAAATACGTCCTATATTTAAATAAATTAAAATGTGTACATTTATTCTTGAAGAATATACTCAGAAATTTCACCGTTTTGAAAGTATGACCTCTCTGGAACGTGTTAGAATTGTAGAGATTTGGAAGAAAATGCGAGAGATTCGGAGGAAAGAATTAAAGGAAAACTTGATATATATCTCCAGTTTGTCATTTTTTCCCTCTCAGAAGATTACGAGAGCCTGCAACGGAATGGAGTCGGCCTAGATCGATTTCTAATTATTGCCCCGCGGCCGAACGGTAACGGCTTGCAAACACGACACCTTCGGAGCAAGAAGACCAGCCAACATGACCGTGAAAGCAACGTGCGTGTCGAGAAAATATAAGCAGAAAAGCTTCCAGTCTACACACTAATATGTAACGTGTTTTAAACACGTGACCAGAGAAACATATTGACTCATAAGAAGCCTCCTAAGCAGTAAGAAATTTGGTACATAAAGTAACCGGCTGTGTTTATTAAGAAGGATAATCAAGCTTTAAAACAAATAATTAAGAGGACGCACGAAGTCCAAATTCATTTCCGTTAATGGCGGGTGATAAATTTGGTATATTTCTATACCGATTTAAATTGAAGGTAATTTTGAAATAGTTGTTTGTTTTAATTAATCAACTAGAGATTTAATGACTCTATTGCTATTAACATTTAAATATCCAATAATGAGGTTCACCTGCTTAAAATTGACGTTGCTCTACCGAGTACGCCTAATTAACTAAACATATTTACTAGTAGGTTCAATATTTTTTCGCTAGTGTTATCCAAAGCACTAGTTTTGCTGTCGTTATAGGCTCATAGCTGATGGAAAACAACATTAATTCTTCCTAGCGACCCAGAATAATGATCCTCCGATACTTACGAGACTAATAAGTAGGCCGCTAATAAATTTTAGTGTTCAGAAATAGTACGGAAAGGATAAGACTAAATATGATTAAATCAGAGGAAATTCCAGCGCCGTCTCTTCTTCAACGTCGAGAGGAAGAAATCTACGGCTCAGTTCTGGCTATCTATGGTACCTTCCAGAGACTTGAACAAATGAGACAGCGCCAGGTAAAAATAGGTAAAGTTTAATAATAACAAACAAAACTGTACTGTAGAGAGTCCAAGAGCCTTTACTCTATAAAGGAAGTCGAAAGACTAATTTGTAGACTGACCTTCGAGAGTCAGAGAGAGAACCCCTTCCTGAGTGCAGTACACTTGCATGCAGGCGAGGAACCAATTAAAAAAGTCCAGATCAGCTCACGTGGTCTGTGGCGGGACCCCTAAAAACCGGTTAACACTAGATTTACACGAAGTCTCCAAAGTAACCCAAAACGGGTTTAAATTTGTCGAGCTGTCATGTAACTAGAACTGCTCCACATCCACTCTTGTCTCCTGCGAATTTAAATAATCAAGCGCATATGTTAATGTTCAAAAATTTACGTCAAAAAGTGACGTCAGCAGAAGTGGCCAAAAATCTTTCAAGCCAGCTGATACCTTTAAATTTGACGACAATAAGATTTAGCTCTCAGAAAAGCTTTACTGTTATTCTTTTACAGTTTCACACATATCGTATCTAGAGAAGTCCCTGCCCTATTGCCATCCATCAACCACTATTCTTTCACTCTTTCTTCTTTTCCTGTCTGAGAGAACATCTAAGCCTCATACGTGTACTGTGAGGAAGATTAAATGAAAAACTCACAAGAGGTCTACCTCCACTCTTCCTCATGTTAAATATATTCATATTTGAAATCAGTGTAGGCTACGCATATTCCTCTCCAAACCTCTTTCTTCTATATCTCTGATATAATAAATTTCAGTCCACAATATTAATTTACATTTCGCACCAATTCGTCAAAACAGGAATATGTTAAGTTAGCTGTGGTGGACTCCATTTGTATACAAAATATAATAGCGTACTCGATCTGTCGACGTTTTATTGTAACCTGTAAGCATGGATTTGATATCAACATCCCCACGTCTAGAACAAACTCTTTGCGGTAATTAATTACACACCAATTAGTCTAGTAATCCCAAGCAAATCGAAGTTGAACACAAATAACCTAATCAGGCGTTCTAACATCCGTCAATAAGGATATGAATATCGTGTACATATGCATGTCGTAATATAATCTTGATATATAGTTATGATAACATTACCGGCTACAGTTGAAAGTATTATTCATTAGCAGGTTAGGTCAGACGTAATATAAGGTTACCACAAGCCGAGGCACCTCGACCTGTTTTGAGAGGTGTATGTTCTGGGGTCGGAGGCCTTGGGCATACGGTAAGAGTTGTTCGTTGTTCCCATTGGAACAGTCGGCCAGCTGCCTCCTAAACTGGTCGAGGTACGGAGAGGGGAATGCTGCGTCCCCACAGCAAACTCTTCTGCCGCTATCGGAAGGGCGTGGGACAAGTACCCAATGCCCGACCTACCTGATGCAGGTTTTTCTGGGGTTTTCCCTGCATTACTTTTAGGCGAATGCCGGTTAGAATCCTTAATCCTTAGCCCGGGGGCCCTAGTTAAATCTTGGCTACCTTCCTCTACCCTTCCGCATCCCACCTTCCAAATCCCTTCCTATGCTATTATAGGGGAGTTGCCACCATGTGGATTACCCTCATGTAGCCTGTTACCCTAAAAAAATATTATTATTTAGTAACGTGTTCAGTTTTTCTACTATTTTGAAACTTTTTATGCTTAATATATATGTATAGCTACAGTATTCTTGCCAACAGTTTATATATCAACAAATTTATGACATATGGCTTTTATTTCTCACATGTATTATCATTCTTATGAAGGTTTCTACATTAAAAAATGTACAATGCGATTTCATTTCTTAAAAATATTTAATCTCAGTTATAAATAACGCAGTCTTTCTCGGTACAAAAAATGAACAAAAACTTCTCGGACTTTTAACTGAGCGAAAAATTGTATCAGCGACGTTTCGATGACAGTAAATGTCACGAATACATTTTTTCACTCGGTTATAAGGCCCAGTTATGTTGATAATATTCTATTAAACAATTATAAATATCAAAAACTAACGAGTATAATTTATTCAAGATATTAAACGTTAACATTTAATTGATTATCTCCGTTTTGAAATAGACTTCTGAACCCAACTATATAAGATAATTATTTAATACATTGTTTTAATTAAATTTACGGTACCCGGCTGAAAATGAATTTTACTTTCATAAAACTTTTTGATGGTGAGAAATTCCTTAGGTACTTCAACATATGTAACTTCCCCCTCTTAATTCAACTGCATACAACATTTATTACCTACTATTTCCTTAATACTATCGTCTAAACATAATTGTCTGTCGGCCTTCATTACCGCTACTCATGCATTTGAAAAATCCTCCCTAGTTCTATCTATATCTCATTTTACTTCTGAATTGTATATCTCTGCAATAACTAACTTCACTGAATTAACTAACGACTCGTTCTATCTTCACTGGCCCTCCTATAACGGTTCCTCTCTTTAGCTTTCACCTTTAGTTTGCGACCAATAACTCTTCACTCCCTTAAGGAGAATCTATTACTGAAAATCTCTCCCGATATCAGAAATTTAAAATCTTCCTCCTCTGACTCAAAGTTGTCGATTTATACGACCTCTTATCAAAATAATACTCAGGTTAACTTCCATTGATCAAAGTCAGTTTACTATCCAAATATTACTCTTATATTTTTATTTTCACGCCATATGTAGTGATTTTCTCTGAATACCGTCTGCAACCAAAACGTTAGCAAACTAATGTAACATATTTAGTCCCTGGCATTTTTCTCTCTTGAAATTGTTCAACAGAAAAATTATTTTCTTGATGCTTTTAGTTTATTTCCGAATACTTATTTTAATACAATTCTAATTCGTTAAATAAATATCCAAATAACAGATACCAATTCGTGATAAAATAAATACCGCAGAACGTGTCTGCAATGCTTGTTGCTTCCACCAGGTGCAAGAGCCGCAAACGATACACCGGTCAAACGAGGTGACGAACTCTAAAGCAAAGCTGTTATTTAACTATTTATTTGTCTAACCAGGATACTTTAAACGTCTTATGTTTCAAAATTTCAAGAAATGAAATATATTAAGGTAATTTTTAATGCGAATCTCGGTGTCGAAATACGGAAAAAATCACGTTACTATTTTATGAAATTACTTCTCTCTTAATACACCGAAGGTTTAGTTTCATAATAGGAATAGAGACTCGTTATTAACCGTCCAGTTTAGATATTGGATTTATGACCTCAATCAAATAAACGTGATAAGATTAACATGAAGCGACTATTTATTCAGTTTCGAATATATATAAAATAAAAATAAAAAATGTTGGGAACTACGTATTTCTATTTTTACTTCTGTATTATAAAAAAAGCACTAATTTTTATATATGAAAGTACTTAGCTCGATACATTTTATGATATTATTAAATGTGTCTCAAATTGAATGAATGATAACTTTAATTAAATCTTACAACACATACTTTTCGCTGTATTTCATGCAAAAATCTCAGCCGGACGGTTCATTATTTTTTATTAATATTAATGATTATATGTATACGTCTGTATTTTTTAAATTAACACTCAAATAATATAAAAACCAAAAGAGAACAGGTTTATTATTATTATTATTAATATTATTTCTTTGTTCTCCTCGTAAGACTTTCCCTCGACCACGAAGCTAAATATGTAACTGCAATTGTTACGCTGGAAACGAGCCAGCACTTTAAATCAACAAATCCTTATTTCTGTAACAACTCATGTAGAGAATTGCGTAATAATGAGTGCAAAATGGTGTTGTATTCTGCGGATAGCTTTGGCCAAGCCCCACATGTCAGCCGTGTATTGACACTTGCAGAGTTCGATAAGCCCCAATTGAAATGTCATTTTCCAGCGACAAAAGCGTCGCTTCTCTCAACGCCTGCGCAAAAGATAACAATTGTTTCCGAATATGAAAAAAATATATATTCCCTCTATTACTACATTTCGCTGTAAACTAACTTTGATTGATAGGCTAATAATTAAAGCGAACGGAAAATAACAGAATTGAGTCCTGAATAGACGCTGGTACTTAGAATGGATCACAATTAAATCCATTTTAGCAACACAATAGTTTGTATCATGAAACTGAAATTAATGTTCGTATACAGATAACTGTTGAATTAACATGTTGACCATTTAATTTTAGTAATTACGAAGAAAATAAATTCTTTCACTTCTCTAAATAATAAAAATCAATCTCTGCTAAACCAAGGTTTAGACCATAATTTTTTTATTTTAAAAATTATTCATTAATTATTTCGTTTTTTGTCTCTTAAGTTTTACATTATATTCATGCTGCGGAATATGTTCTAGGACGTTAGTGTGTAACCATTGTTACACTTCCAGTTATTTGGCAACCAAAAGCGTGTGTGTTTATCATTTCACTTTAATTTTTAATTCCAATATTTTTCACATACCGAAGCTGAAAACGTATCCCAAACCTTCATCTTAATTTGATGTATTCTTTTAGTCACACGATGAATTAAGGGGGATTTCCTTTAACTTCGAATGGCATACCGCATCACAGCTGTTACAATATTTATACAATCTTTGTTTAAATGTGACATGCATTTTTCTTTCAATGTAATTATTGCATTTGAATCAACATTTTTGTGTTTGATTTTATTTCAGAAGTTGTAAGAAATAATTATTTTTAGTCATTCTACAGCAGCAGTATTGTATATTTATCCCTATACATTCCTTATAAATTTTCTCAATTTGTTTCTTTATAGTCAAGCTACAATTATGGAATTAATACACAGCGTGGTGTATGTAAAAAGTCGTTTATACAGGCGAGTCAACGTTTGAAAATAATTTAATATTGAGACCGTCAGTATAGTAAAAATATTTCACACTGTTTCTCATGAAATATTTTTTTTTAGGGCAACAGGCTACATGAGGGTGATCCACATTGGGCAACTCCCCTTTAATAGCATAGGAAGGGATTTGAAAGGGGGGATGCGGAAGGGTAGAGGAAGATAGCCAAGGGTTAACTAGGGCCCCCGGGCTATATTTTAAGGATCCTACCCGGCATTCGCCTGAAGAAATGCAGGGAAAACCTTAGAAAAACCTGCATTGGGTAGGGGGTACTTGTCCCACGCCCTTCCGATAGCGGGAGAGGAGTTTGCTGTGGAGACGCAGCATTCCCTTATCCGGGCCTCGACCAGTTTAGGAGGCAGCTGGCCGACTATTCCAATGGGAATAGCGAACAACTCTTACCGTATGCCCAAGGTCTGTGACCCCGGAACATACCCCTCTCAGAACAGACCGAGGTGCCTCGGCTTGTGGGAACCTTAGTTCAAAAACGGAGAGGAAAAGGCATACCCAAAGGTATACCTAAAAGGTTCTGCCTGCTAGAGAACATCCCTCGCAGGTATTCCCTGCGAGAGAATAGCCCTCGCAAACCATGTTAGGGATTGAGTGCTCAGTTTCTTGACTAAAATGAAATATTGGTGTGGTAACAACTATGAGATTATACGTATAAAAATATATGGGATACTGCTGAAACGGATATCAACGATGACGAAGGATATCAAATAGGTTCAAAATAAATCCACGCACAACGCAAAAACGGAGAGGAAAAGGCATACCCAAAGGTATACCTAAAAGGTTCTGCCTGCGAGAGAACATCCCTCGCAGGTTACCTGCGAGAGAATTCTCTCGCAGGCTTGACTTGCCTATCATGAAATACAACTTTAAAACATTTCCCTTTCAAATCCCTTCCTATTCTATTAAAGGGGAGTTGCCCAAAGTGGATTACCCTCATGTAACCTGTTGCCCTAAAATAAAAAATAAAAAAATCAATATTAATAAAATCAATATACCTGATATATTTTATCTTAATACAAAAATAATATTTTCATGTCTATTGTCTTGTGATATTCCCTACGACTGAACATTTTGAAAGTATATGGTGGACACAAACTTTGGGACTCAAATGTTTTGGTTGTAAGTCGAAAATCAAATGAGAGAATTTTTCTTTTAAGCCAAATGCTGATTGCTAAAATTGAAGGCCAATATTTCCATTTGTCAATGAAGTTTTTCCAGTAATTTGTGTCAGATTTAAGCGATAAATACTTACGAACGAAGTGTCCAGTCTGTTTTTTTTAATCAACAAATTCAAGAAAATACATATTTTAAATTTTTATTGCTAAAAAAAAACATAATTTGTACGTTCATAATTGTCCATAACATATATTCTCTACGTTTTAATCACAAATAATTAATTTAAATTTAGAAATTATATAAAATTGAAGTAATCAATTAACAAAAATATAGAAATTTTAAAACAGTCTCCAAATTGAGCACTTTTATTGGTTTATTGACTTGAGAAACCGTTCGGGGTAATAGTCATAAACAATCTCCAACAATAAAATTATAAAATAAAGATTTATATAGTCTGAGAAAAACAGATAAGTAAAACAGTAACACACGTATACATAACGTGGTATAATGCTCATAGTTGGACAAGGACCCCAGATAAGTAGGCAATCGGCATTCAGTAACTAATAGCTAAAATTATTTCTTATATCAATAATTGCAGCTTGTTAAAATTTGCATACTATTTTTGGTAGTACAGCTTCCGTTACTTTAATCTTACGCTCATCAAAATTTTTATATTATTTTTATATAATCTTATTTTTTTATTAATTTATGGTCTTGTCAACGTGTTGTTTAAATCATATTTAACTCGTATCTTATGTATTTTCAGGAATTAAAATTCCTTTTTTCTCATTTTTTTCATTCTTTTCATAAAACTATAAGTTGAAATATGTACTTGATTTAATAGAATTTTCATTATTAGCAGCACATTAAAAAAGTCAGCATAAATGTAATAAATTTAATATATAAGCTTTATAATCGTTTTACACATTCTATGCACTATCTATAAGTATAAAATACTTAAGCATTTTATCACAGTCATCTAAAGATTACCTGCTATAAATATTATATATTTACGAAAATAAGATAACGTGAGCAACAATTGTTACAAAATTTTATTTTTCGTCACAATATACCATTAATAATCATAAAGAATCGTTATAGTTTTCTTTAGCTAATAGATTATAATATCAAAGAAGTGTTATTCATATTACAAAAAGAAATATAAGCGAGACTCACTGTCTATAAATTGAAATAATAACATAATAGGGCCTCAACAGATGGTTAATAAGAGCTGTTCTACAAATTTAAAGAATACTGTTGTCTTTGATTGGCAGAAGTTTTATTGTACTTTTAATACTAATTTTATATCCATATTAAACGTTGATAAAGATAAACAGGACGAATTCAAATGTTTCTGTTATTGATATCCTTTTTTCAATGCGGTTATCGTACCGTATGCACGCGAACGTGGGCGGATTGGGGGACAGTCGAAACCCGAATTCACATGCTGTTTCTCACGGACCGAAGAGAAGATTCCTCTTGAAATCTGCAGCTGGCGTTGGGGAATAAATGAATCGATGAACTACATTGCATCTTCTGGATGCGATTGAGAATTGCAATCTCAGAGATAAATGTTGAAGTTGTTTGTTATTTAAAAAAAATGTGACTAAATTTTCAAGTTTCCTGTATTATTCAAATTTTACCATCTCTAGACGAATGTCTAGTTCAGTAGTTCTACAATATTTAATTTGGGAAGTAGTAATTATAAGCAACTTTCGACCTTTGGCAATTCTACTGGATGCAAGGCAAAAGAGTAAAGGGATCCCTACTTCCCCTGAGTATTTTTACACAAAAAAGAAATCTCTCATCCAGTTTACGTTCCCAAAAAATGTTAAAAACGTTAATTTACTGTTACAATAGTCTACGCTGTGTGACAGCGGATCCAATTAACTAATATATATTGTAATATACAAAAGGAAAGTTATTAATAAATTTTAATCTGGTCACGTTCTGAGCCAATTTATTAAACTTGTAAAAAAATTAATGTAATATTGACTTTCGAAATATTTAAGGAAATATAAATTTTACTCTATTTTAAATTTTAAACCAAATAAATGAAAATTTATATTTACCAATTTTAATAGAAATTCTTTACATCTAGTGAAAGTTTTGAAATTATAAAAAAATTATAAATTTAACTTAATATAGATTATGAATAATTTATTAAAAATAGAAAATTATTTTACATTAGTTTTACAAAAAATTTGCCGGGGCTATTTATTTAAATGACACTCTTTTTTATTTCAGGTCGTTTTATCGGGCCTCAGAAAAGTATAGAAATAAAATCAAAATTAAATTTACAAGAAAAGTTTTGGATTAAATTTCGATATAGACGACTTGTGCAATATTCTCAAAATAAAAACACCTAACGAAATTAAATTTGAAATTTGGTGGTACACAATGTTTACAGTATATTTTACCAAATTTAAAATAATGTATTTACATACCAATTTCGCTTGATCTTCAATTTACACTTCCACTGAATTTACAAAAACCAAACTTCTTAAACAAATGAAACTCTTAATTTTCAAAATAGGCTATTTTATTGCTAACACTTTCACAAAAAACTTGACTAAATCCACTTAGAGCTCCACACAATGAGAATCATCGTTACGGACACGCGGCGTTTCACCCATCAGCCAGCCCCAGACGGTTTTACGAAGTATACCGGCCAGTTTGCAATCTCTGCTGAGTCATACTTCATTTATAGATTATTAACGCAGTTCAACTTTCCGGACATAATTCTATCACAATTAGATATTAGAGGTAATATATCTAGCAGATTAAAACAATGTGTCGCCTATGCAGATGACTTGCTACTAACAAAAAGATTAAAGAGAGCAATGGAACAGCTTCTCCATGAATTAAAAGAAAATGCAGAACAATTTAACTTAATAATCAACACCAAAATAAACCAAATGCATGCGATGTAAGCCTGAACCGTTAGAACTCACTGAGATAGTGTTAGATAGTGTCGCTTATCAAGAAGTCAAAAAGTACAAGTATCTTGGGTCATTAATAAACCAAAACAACGCAATAGAGGAAGAAATCAAGGAAAGAATAAGAACTGGAAACAGAGAATATTTTGCATATAAAGAGTTATTCAAAGGCAAACTGTTATCCAAAAGAGCTAAAAGTTATACTATGCAGTGATTAGACCAATTGTTACCTACGCGGCCGAAACATGGACTCTTAAAGAAAATGACAACCACAAACTTATGGTATTTGAAAGGAAAATTTTAAGAAGAATATTAGGTCTTGTAAGGCTACAAGACGAGCTATGGAGAACAAGATTTAACACTGAAATAAATAAACTAATAAAGCATAAAAACATAGTAAATTATATAAAAGCATTAATGTTGAGTTGGTTTGGACACTTACATCGAATGGACGAAACAAGAAATGTAAATATAATCAACAACTGGATCCCTTTAAAGACAAGAAAGAAGGGAAGACCAAAAAACAGATGGAGGGATGACCTATTAGAAGACATTAAGTGAATGGAAATCAAAAACTAGACGAGACTAATTTACAATAGAAATAGGTGGAAGGCTTTTGTAGAGCAGGCCAAAACATTTCATTAAAGGAAACGTAGTAGCGCGTCTTAAGAAAAAGAAGTTCAACTTTCCAACATGTCTACAACTTTTACATTATCCACCATTTTCTCACTCCTCTTTCGACTCCGGACAACCTTTCCCTATGGCGACTTTCTCATTTGACGATCTCATAAAGGCTAATAACTACTGCTGATTCAATATTGAAGATATTTTAAAATTTAAGAAATGTGGATGGATATTTAAAAATTTACCTTAACGACTTCGGAGTCTATCACCCCATGGCGAGAAGAGTTCTCGACGACGACAAACGAAGTAACTGTTTTTACTGACCAAAGTAACACCCTACCACAAGGTTGCCACTATGGGAATTTGACTTAGCCCGGTCTTTCATACATCAGCCGAACACCATTTAACGTTTGTGACGTTTCTAAGCCAAAAGCAATACAAAATAAATGCAACAAAAAATCTGGGAATATTACGAAACCACCGTTCTCACGTTGCACAGCACGACAGCACATCCTCACAACTACATGGACACAATCTTACACACAAACTCTACAACCGAATAACTCTGAAACTTACATCAATTAAAACATTGATGAGTATTACAATATATTAGCAAATTTCTTGAAATCGTGCGAAACTAGAGCAAACATAAACCAAACTGTCTACTGGTATTTTACCATTAAATTCCTCTTCCAAGACCTGCACTAAAAGGCATCATTATATTTTTCAAATTTGCGTCGTATGTCTTTCATAATTGTTTCCCGTGTTGTTGCGAATTGTCATGGTGATATTGATTTCGTTAGCCTGCTACTTTTAAGCTTACTGTTTACTGCGAATGTTTTATTCATACTGCTAACCCAAATATTCGAATGACAAAAATGGAAACTGGCAACTAACGACATCTTCGTATCGAAAACGGGAAGTAACGTTCCCCTAAATAAGTTTCACTTTATTTCAGTTTAATGCTCGCTCATTTACGATTATATTTAAATGAACTCTACGAAAATACAATAATCCTTCAGATATAAAATTAAGCTACATTTAATTTATGAACATTTGAATGTATTTGGGTTATTATATTTATATTAATTATTGATAATTAAAACCATTCACCAACCTCCAAACATTTTTATTAATAAGATCTTCGGACAATTGTTATTTTCATTCTGTGAAATGAAATGAAATTATAGAATTTTTATTAATCGAATTATCTTGTACAGAATGGTCTGACTAAACTTAATATGTTTCTAAATTAAGATTAAATTATGGTATAAAATCTTTTATAAATTGATAAATTTTTTACACCGAAATGATTTGCACGTAACTAATATTTTTAGACACATAAAAATACTTAATAAAAAAACAAGGATTTTCTTTATATATGCTTATATTTCATGCAAGTATTTCTTTTAAATATACGTTAAACCAGTAGTTGAAAATAAAAATGTTTCAAATATATTGGTTTTTTTTAGAGCAACAGGCTACATGAGGGGGATCCACATTGGGCAACTCCCCTTTAATAGCATAGGAAGGGATTTGAAAGGGGGGATGTGGAAGGGTGGAGGAAGGTAGCCAAGGGTTAACTAGGGCCCCTGGGCTATGGTTTAAGGATCCTACCCGGCATTCGCCTAAAGAAATGCAGGGAAAACCCTAGAAAAACCTGCATCGGGTAGGTCGGGCATTGGGTACTTGTCCCACGCCCTTCCGATAGCGGGAGAGGAGTTTGCTGTGGGGACGCAGCATTCCCTTCTCCGTGCCTCGACCAGTTTAGGAGGCAGCTGGCCGACTATTCCAATAGGAATAGCGGACAACTCTTGCCGTATGCCCAAGGTCTGCGACCCCGGAACATACACCTCTCAAAACAGACCGAGGTGCCTCGGCATGTGGAAACCTTAGTTCAAAAAAAAACAGAGAGATGTAAGAGCATCCCCAAAGGATTTCTCGCAGGTGAACCTTCCCAGAGAGCTCGGGGGCTACCTTTGGGGATGCCCTCACATCTCTCTGGTTTTTTTGAACTAAGGTTCCCACACGCCGAGGCACCTCGGTCTGTTTTGAGAGGTGTATGTTCCGGGATCGCAGACCTTGGGCATACGGCAAGAGTTGTCCGCTATTCCTATTGGAATAGTCGGCCAGCTGCCTCCTAAACAGGCCAAGGCATGGCGAGGGGTAAGCTGCGTCCCCACAGCAAACTCCTCTCCCGCTATCGGAAGGGCGTGGGACAAGTACCCAATGCCCGACCTACCCGATGCAGGTTTTTCTAAGGTTTTCCCTGCATTCCTATAGGCGAATGCCGGGTAGGACCCTTAAAATATAGCCCGGGGGCCCTAGTTAACCCTTGGCTACCTTCCTCGACCCTTCCGCATCCCCCCTTTCAAATCCCTTCCTATGCTATTAAAGGGGAGTTGCCCAATGTGGATTACCCTCATGTAGCCTGTTGCCCTAAAAAAAAAAAAAAGCTTTTCTAATCCCTTCCTATGCTATTAAAGGGGAGTTGCCCAATGTGGATTACCCTCATGTAGCCTGTTGCCCTAAAAAAAAAACCTTCCGCATCCCCCCTATCAAATCCCTTCCTATGCTATTAAAGGGGAGTTGCCCAAAGTGTATTACCCTCATGTAGCCTGTTGCCCTAAAAAAAAAATACTAGATCTACGTAAAGTGACTTCTTTACATAAATTTAAATGTTCTTGATCGGTATATCGAAATTACATTTTCTTTATCGATGACGTCTCTCAGCTTAATTAATAAATTTTAATTATCAATAATAACAGCTAAATTTGATATGTAAATATTAATTAATGGAAGCAACTATTACTGAATTAAACTCGTTTATTTTTAATGCCAGGTGATGATAACTCAATCGAGCATGAAAAAAAGCAATAATAAATTATCACGTTTAGAATAGAGATAGTAGAGATTAATTACCATTATTTTGGTGGGTGAAGCATATAGCTGTCCACTTTTGTGGACTTCCCTGCAGTAAAATCTGCCATAACAGTCAATTAAATATTTTCATTTATTACATTCTACCCTTTAATTAATATTTGAATACCGACTTCATTGTATTGAAAATAAGCCGATTTTATGGAAATGAAAAAGTTTTCACTGTTTCTATTGCTATTTCGGGATATAATTGCACCAAGAATCTGTCAAACAATCCTTACTATATAATTATCAAAATACGATCGACATTAAATAGTTCCTAATTTTTAAAACGTAGGACCTTTTTGAATTAAGAACAAATTAAACATAAATAAATAAAATGACGGCCTAAACTCAGAAAAGTAATTATAATTTTTATTACAAAGAATATTAATTTAACGACCTTCCGTACTCTTTTGGGACCTCTTCAGGTTGGACAGTTTTAATTTATCATATATTTTATTGTATTTACAGAACATTTCTCTGCAATTATTGGCGGCAGTAAGGTTTATATTTACAAGTTAAGAATTTTTAAATTAATAACAAGCATTTATAAAGTTTTCCAAGAACAATTACATATTATTTTAATAAATTTAATTTTCAACAGGCATCATGTTACTCATGAATTGTGTACAAAAAGAGGACTAAAAGTCGAGAAAATAATATTTTTTTTGTTAGTATACATTATAATTAGCTTTCGGACTCAAGGCCGACTATTTATTTATTTATTCACAACAAATAAAGTATTATATAAAATTAAAATGACAGAATAAGGAACGATTTCTAACGTGTCTAACGTGTGGTTTTCGCTCGGATCTCATAGAATAAAACAATATTAGTGGAACATTGTTATTGATGAATTTTTTAAATGTTTAAATTAATTTTTCGATATTAATTTAATGAATACGTGGCATTTAGTAACAATTAATTAGTTCAAATGTTTCAATTAAAATACCAAGAAAATATGCAATATCAAATACAACTGGAATTAAATTTTTGACTATTAACTATTAAGGAAACAGGTATTACCAAGGCTTTACTTTGTGGCGTCTAAATGGCACCTCCCAGCGAACTTAGGCGGGAATTAGAACAACGAAATATTAAAACGCGAATAAAAACTCTTAGGCGAAAATGATCATGATGCTTAATGTCAGCTGGGTGAGCGTCAGATCGTGGCGACATCGTTCCTTTAGTATAGTAACATTTACAGCGGTTGCCACTGGTCATTATTTTAATGAGACCTGACGCTTTTAAACGGCGCGGACGTTTTTTGAAACCCGCGGCATGTTGCGGGAAAAAGCAACCTACACGGCAGTAAGTCGATAGAAGAGATTTCATTGGAACATTATTACTTTTATATTTTTAATTGAGTAGTAAACTAAAATATTTGTTTTAATTAAATGTTTTAATTTCAAAATTCTACAATATTTACAATCGGTAACGTTTATTGGTTAATTTAAAGATAATGAATTTCAAAATTTTGTAATGTTGTTAATATAAATTTGTAATACGTCCTAATACTTAGTAGCTGAAGGAGTTTCATTTTTTTGCCGAAACTTTTTCGCTTAAATAAAAAACATAAAGTCTGTTGAAAAAACTGGCGTAAAAATAAAAAGTAGAATGATAAAATGCAGAACTGACCCAGAAGTGAAGTTGGATAAGCGGACCATCACGTGCAAGCGTATTTGTAGGGTAATTATATATCACTACTTACTGTATGTATATATTTATGGCGAATCATATTTCTTCATTTCTAATCTAATTTACAGTTAATAATTTTCCGCCAAACATAGCTAATACGTTGGTCTTCATTTCATTAAATTATAGATGGTTTGTTATCCGTTCTACGTCACTGCGTCCTCTAGATTACCCACTGCACTGGCTAGGGAGCGTCTTTCTATCATTGAAACATGCCGGAGTACAAACTATGGTACAGTCAATTCTCTTTTCTATGTCGTAGATTTTCCTTTTGATTTAATATTAAATGTATCTGGTTTAGTACAAAACTCCGTATTTCCTCCAGAAAATTTAAAGTCTTATTACATCAGTTCACCCATCGAAATCTTATCAACTTGCAAATAAATCGTTCTCATCGTGCGCCATAATCCAACAGCTGATTCTACAAAATGCTACATGCGCAATCGTCCTGAAACATGAGCAATCGTACGACCTTTTTTTAAACAATATGTTCACTACAATATAAATTAGTGATACCAAATAACAGTTTCATGAGTCTTTAGTTCGTAATATTAATAAAATACGCTTCCGGCATTATTATACCATTATCGCTGTTGGGCAAACCAATCTAAATAAAAAGCACTTATGAATAATAAAGATAGCCAATGCAGACAAAAAAGGTAATATAAATACCACACAACGTTTCTGGGATCCTTGTCCCTTTCCTCGGGTGCGAAGAAGAGCCTAGAGCGACACAACTGCACTTGTCATTTGACAAAACTCAAAACCGACGAAAAAGCAACGGAAATGATAGAGCCGAAGGGTTAGCGTAACAGTAAGGGAGCAACGACAATGGGAAAACAGAAGGTTAACGTAATAATAAGGGATTCTAGCAATTATTGAGTTTAATAGTGTCTGTTTGTACATTAATAGCTGTGATGTTTGATTTAATGTGAAGCATCTCTGAAATGAGTCTGGAATTGTACCTGGTGTCAATGTCTAAAATCTTAGCATTTTGCCAATCAAATTTATGTTTTTAAAATTTATGATATGTTTGGATACTACAGATTGTTTATCAATAGAAAGTTTGATAATAGGCTCTTGTTAGCACCTGACGAAAGGGACAAGGATACCAGAAACGTTGTGTGGTATTTATATTACCTTTTTTTTGTCTGTATTGGCTATATTTCTTATTCATTATTTTCTATCAGACGTAAATTTTTCATTTGAAAAAGTACTTATATTTATTTACCATTTCAACTTAGCTTAAGGTGGCGAGGCGAGTCATCACAAACATAACGCTGGATATGCTTATTATTACACTTAATATATCCATAAATTAAATACTAAATCATAAAATTGAACAATGAAAATGATATGCAAATATTAAAATTTTCTTTATTTAGTATTAGTCATATTGTGTCCCAAGAAAGTTATATATCCAATTAAAAGATGCTGAGAAACCTCCGTTTACCAACCAAGCTCATTTCTCCACTTTGCTGTAACAGGTTTGAGATAATTTTTCTTTCACTCGTTCTACTTTATCAGTGCAGGATAAGCGTTTTCCAATTTTGCGATCCTCGGATTGAGGATCCGTGTATTGCAGCAGCTCTAAGACGACAGTCTTCCGCGGATAATGGTCCGAAGATGATTTATAGTTGCACGCGAATAGCGCGCGTTCTGCTCTAAGGCTAGTTAATTTTCCAGACCCAACAAGAAATCAATACAGTCAGAAACTTTGAGGAAAGTTTCTCCTAGTGGCTAGATTAGGCCCTGTTAGCGCTAAGCAACATTTTAATTAACTTTATCATTGATTAAATATTCATAGAAACATATCAACTCAGTCAAGTTTGAATTATGAATTTTTTAATCGTCTATATCATAACGCTTACGTGTGACATGACGGATTTTTTCAATTTGATAGCTAAAATATATTCATTTTTAATGGTTTTAAAGATTCGAGTTTGTTTACTTCGGGTTCGGTGTAACTGATGTCGGAAAAATTCAGAAATTCTTCAACACAGCATCCCGTATCAAACCAAACATTCTTCAATAATTTAGGTTGAAAATCCAAATATTAAGATTGAATTTCTTTCTTCAACGTTCTATTAAATTATATGTGTGAATAAGATGGGATTTAAAATAAAATATGAAAACTGTCATTATATTATTTAAGGAATGTACTTTAATAACAATAACTACCTTACAAGCTGCGTCTGACTATTGTATACCTACAGTATTAATAATACTTTTAAATTTAAATAGTTCAATGAGTAAAGACATGTGTCTCATAAAATTCATTTAAGCTTTTACGAAATATTTTAAACGAGGTAAAAACAGCGTTAATTTGCCAAATTTTTTTTTAAAAAATGGACTAAAATAAAAATATTGGATTATATAAGGCATAAAGAAAAGAAAATCAAAATAATATTCAATTCAAGATTAAGGGTGAGCGTATATTAATCATCAGGTTAAGTCCGTGTAAAGTTTATTGTAAGATTACTAATTACAACGTACATCGTTAATATGAGTTCTAAGTTAGGAATTGTAAGTCTCTTTGGACACAGACATGACGTCCTTCACGAACCTGAAACTATACAAAATTCAATGAAAATATAGAATAGTCCTATTAACGGCAGCAATTTTAACAATAATCATTTCTATGGCAATAATATTTTTTCAGTTAATTAAAATACTTTGCAACAAAATTTTATAATTCACTATGTTCTTTATCGAATTTTATGGAAAATATAGGGCAATTAATTCTTATTGAATTACAAATTTTAGAATTTTATTCCTTTTTTTTCAGTGATTGTCCCAAAATATGTAATTAAGTTTTAGGCTACTGTTTACCACAGTGAAATAAGAGGTTTCGGATTTGTGTTCACCCCTGAATCGCTTGAGGCCGTAAATCGTAATTTAATAGTCGTCGCGGGACAGGAGAGCTACAGATACGGCCATTGTTCCATATGCGCGAATGATAAAGCGGCCTATGAGGGGACGAAACTACAAAATCAAAACTTTCATCACGTGATATAAAATAAATTGGAAGTACAAGAATAAACTCTCCATATCTCAATTAACATAGATAAATTATTCGCCTGATTTCGTGGCTTTTAATCATTGTAACATGCATATTGTATTAGACGAAATAAGGTCATTAGCCACGATATGAAGAAGCACTCAACTCGATCCTGAATGAAGCTTTGTTGATCAAAAGGCTGAAAGCTTCCAGCGACTTAGCAAGAGTTCATAATAGGAAATATTACAGCCATCTTGACCTCAAAGTAAAAACTAGATAAGGAAAGAATATGGCAGATATTTATCAAAATTATTCAGTAATTAATTCATGAACCTTTAAGAAACTTTTCTGTTCACAACGTAAATATTATTAATAATATGATAAAATATCCAAATATAGACAAAAGAAGTGATGTAAATACCACACCACGTTTCTGGGAAATTTGTTCCTTTCTTCAGGTGCTAAGATAATAAAGTCACAATGGCCTAGAGCGACACAACTGCACAGTTCAGTTAACAATTTCAATCTTTTTTTTTACTTTTCTTAGGCACCTGAAGCAATGAACAAGGTTGCCAGAAACGTTCAGTGATATTTATATCATTTCTTTTGGCTATTTTATCTAATTACTTATTTTCAAAGCGGACGTATGTTTTCTATTTTGTAAATATTATTAAATAAATGTAAATTGCGTATGATTTTCAAATCGTATGATACATTCTGAGAAACAAAAAGTGTCTGATATGGAGAGATTAATTTAACAAAAGTGAACATTATTAATATGTAAATAGCGTTACGTACACACGTATTATGTGGTATGGAAATACAACGAACGTGTTTACAGCTATTATTTTTAAGTATAAATTCCTTTTAACTTTTGAAATAATATAAATAGAATAATAAAAATATATAATTAAATTGTTTTAATTTAACAATTCCAATCTTTCAGCATCTGGTTTTACTGCGCGGAACATATTTGAAAAATGATCTCGTGTAGTATTTATTAAACACTATTTATTATTTATGCCATCCATGTACATGTTAATACTTCTGCGCTTTGACAACATATTTTAGTCACACAGTACTCACACCACAATATAAATTAACGTACAATTTGAATAATATGAAAAATCCTGACGTTGTTTCACGAAAGCCTATCTATTTCTGTCACTACGGAAGCGTCTTAGCCGTATCGGTATTTAAAGTAGAAAATTCATTCTCGAGAAGAACTTTTATGTCAATTGCCTATACGATAAAGCTATTTTAGTGGAACCAAGTTTACTCTGAATTACTACAATGATATAAAGAAGTTAGGAAACCTAAGGGGCTTGTATGTTATGTTGACGAGCTCCCAAACATATATGAGTATTTTAATTATTCTAGATGACATTAAAAACAGTACCACTGTAAAGCGCAATAAATTTTTCACATTAAATATTGGGTTAAATTGTCAGATTCAAAATTATTTTTATAAACCAACTTCACAAGTATTACATTTTTATTTAATTTATAACTATATATTTTTTCAATTTATTTCCATTGCCTTATACTTATACAGCATATAAATACGAGGTTGATGATATTCTTTTGGTTCTTTGTCTGCTTGACTGTGAGTGGTTTTGTTTCTCCCTTCGGTAGCTGGAAGCCCTGAATCCCAGCAAGCTAATCTTCCTCGACCGGCTTCACGTTCTCTGTGCTTGCTCATTTATGGGCGAAAAAATTCTGTGCCAAAGTAAGCGGCACTAAAATGTACCTACTTAAGTTAAATTATAATCAGGTTCCTTAACTAACGTTCACGTCTACATTTTGATTCGAAAATCCCTTGTTCAAATATATATTTTTCATTTATATTTATTGATCACTCAAATTTTAAGGTCAGAATTTTTAACTATGACATCATTATATTGGAAACATTCTGATTTCAATTAACGGAAATGTTATATTTATCAATAAGCTTAAACATTTCAACTTAAAAATTATAATGAACTTAAGAGAAATCAACTTAAATTGTTTTAACATGCATTATATCCAACTCTTAAACAGCTGCATATCTTTCCAACTAGTTACGCTTTAAGACGAAATTACCGTTCAATCAAATCCCCTTAGACATAGGCAACTGAACAATACATTTGACCCTTGCTATGCCTCAGCGCCTTACACCTTTATAGTTAGTAAAATAAATTACCAGAATTTTTAATTATTGCGTTACAACTGATTAAAAACTATCTACCATGTGCATGATGTTTATATGAAGCACATACAGTAAGTTTCGTTCTAAAGGAATGTGAAAAGATTATCATTCGAAAAATTTATATTTCAAAAAGCCCTATGTGATGATCCTTAAATCGCTAATGAAATATCGAAAAACTGGATTCTACAAAAAACTAAATTGGAATTTTGAATTCCCGCCAAATTTTCACAAACAGAAAGAGTAACACGCAAGGTTAAGAGTGTTGATAACGTTTATATACTTAAATAGAATCTAAATAGAATCCGTTGTTAGTCAGACCTAAATAATAAGAAAATATACTATTCTAAAAGAAATAACATCTACTATAAAGAGGAGTCAATTTTCAGTACAATACAAATTAAGATTCGAATCATATCTGAGAGTTTCAATTAATAACCATCTCAGTTTGGAGAATCGTTTCCTTTAAATTGTTAGAAACGCGTAAAAGAAGCTTCAAATTGTAAAACTAATCTTAAAATATGACGAAAGTTATTGCATATAAATCGTTTGACAGGCCCCTTTTGGAATACGGTGCGATCTGTTAGCGAAATGAACAAGTAAAAAAATTAACGGACAGCAGAGGAATTGTTAAAACTGAGGGAAATGAATCATCCGATGGGAATCAAAGAAATATTGCCAGACTTTTTTTGAATAATAAATTTGTATAAATCGTACGTGGACGAACTGGTCTGGAGTGAATTAAAAACGAGGATGGAATAATTAATTTAAAATGCAAAAGCTAGCATCCTTTAAAGTGTATGGAGAGGAAACAGAAGGCCAACATGGGAAAATATTCGTTGATTCATAGAAGAATAAAGAACTCTAATTATTTTCTTGAGAAAGTGCTGACGAATTTTCATAATAACACCAGGCTTACGCTCAATTCAACTTTCAGTATTTAATTCAAGGAAAAAGATATGTTTAGTAAATTATTTTTTAATTTTCGCAAAGAACGACTGCTTCTATAATTACTATAGTATGGGTTAGGGTACAAATTTATTTTCTGTACAATCTTAAATTATTATTTAAGCCATGAATCTAACTGTTTACATTATATTTATTGAATTTAAAACTTAAACGTTAAAAGAATATTCCTCTGTTGTGAGGGAATTCATATTATTCCATTCTGTAAAACTATAAATATATATTTACCATTGTTTTGTTGACGATATCTGTATCAAAGTTGGCATTGAATGATCTTATTGTTTTATTGGAACGGAGTTTATATATTGTGTTGCTTGTAATTTTCTAAATGTTATGTTGATAACCAAACATTAATGCGTCAACTTCAGGGTCTTTACAACAGAATAATAATTCCCTAAATATATACATTCAAGTTGCTTAAAAAATTATTTGTTTATCCGAAGCTATTTTAACGGTGTATTACAATAATATTTTCATTTAATATGATGAAAATTAAATATTACAAACAAACAACATTTAATGAGTGAATATTTTGTCATCTCGTGATTGTATTCTTTGAGGGTGGGTGAAGAACCTTAAGTTGGAAAAGTGTCTTCAAGAAACCATTACGTGCTATATCCCCCATAGATTCTAAGTAAACATGTTCGCCACTCTGGTGAGATGTGGGCTGTTTCCACGAGGTGCAAAGTAAATGTTGACAACGTGATGTCTAGGAACGCAAACAAGAGCTCTGAGCAGTGAAAGTATTCAGACGAGCGCGGGAGTGCAAACGATGAACCGTTTGGGCTTGTGCTTTTACTCTTCCATGAAGTGTGACGTGATCCGTAATTCACTGTTCATTACCTTGTTAGCATATATTTTCCATAACTAAAAATTACTACTGATTTTACACTTCAATATTTCTAAAGTGTCTCAGAATAGATTTGAAAATGTTTTCAGGAATATCAAACAACTTCTTAATTAGATCACACACACACAAATGTACGTGGGTATCCATTATAAATCCATTATTAATTCTTAATTAGAATGTTTATTAGCAAAAAAATATATTAATTTCACGACGTTTTGTTCTCTTTTGGGATTTTATCAGGTTGGGCAATTGTTAATATCTTTTTATACAATTCAAGAGTAAAATTTAGATGCAAGTATCTCCTGCCTTACCTGTTGTAACCAAATCAGTAATTTTTACTCTTGAATTGAATACAAAATTTTTAAAAACTGTTCCTCCCGAAGAGGTCTAAAAAAGAGGAACAAACATCGTGGATAATATTTTTCTTAATAAACATTATAATTACTGAATAAAATTTCCTACGGCTTCTGAGTGAAGAACTTTCCTAGAACAAAATCGCAGTGAACGCCATCGAAATGTCGCCCATACATTTTTTCACTTAGTTAGATGCCCGAGGAGATTTTATTAATTCTTTACAGCGTGAAAGACTGCAACCTTAATTATAATTAATATTCTGACTCAATATCGCCGTTTTATTCATTTGTATTATCATAACTAGTCATGTATTTTTTTCATATTTATTCTATTAATTGCACGTGAATTTCTGTCATGTTGCAGGTAATAAATAATTAACACTGAAACTCGAGTAAATTATCAGGAACTGTTTCTCTAAATAAATACGACCTTTTTCTCAGAATATCATTCAAATATTTTAATATTTCAAAACATAAAGTTCATGCCCAAAGTTTGTCAGCGCCTCATTCATAATGCACTATTCTAAACGACACAAGTGGACTGGTTCGGATATATATCTCCAAAGTTAAGAATATATAAATTTACTCCTGTCTTCAGTAGTAGATATACATTTATGAAACTTTAACGTAGTTTTGAATTTTTCAGGCATAGCGCAGGTTTGTCATTATCAATTATTTATTTGAAAGTCTTTCTCTCAGAATCACGACTTATTTACAATCAAATAATGCATGCAAAACAAAATCTGATATGCAAGAGTCTCCTTAGTCAAACGACGTGGAAGTTTAAAGACGGCCGGTGAATTGCCCCTTAAATTCTTTTCTTACTCTTTGTAGAGCCATACCTAATTCTTCACGTGAAACAACTCAATATTGAATAGAAAAGAATACTGACTAAATTGAGAGTAATATGAGACCTATTATCTGACTTCAGCAAAGCTTTCGTAGTTGTTTAAGGTTTCGTGAAACATGATACAACAATGGAGCTACGTCTGATTACATACTAAAAGTGCAGAGATTAAACCCTTGGCTACCTTGCTCTACATTTCCGCATCCCTCCTTTGAGTCCCGTTCCTATGTTATAATAGGGGAACGGTCACTATGTGGATTACCCTATATAAAGCCTGTCTACACCTTCTTCTTTTCTTCTTGTGCAAGTTTAACAGGAAACTAATTATTAGTTTTTTAGTTGACAGAGAGTTTCAGACAAAAACTGAAAGGAATCTTTCTTTAAAAAACGAAATAAGGTGAAGATTTTTTTAAATTGCAGTAACGTAACACTTTGTAGAAAATTAAATGGAAAGAGCTGAAGAATATTTTGAAAATTTAATAAAACCCTCATCATGGAGGGAAAGATGGGTGCTTGAATGGCCTTATCGAAAAAATGTTCAGCGTTCCATGAAAAATATTTACACTAAGGTCAAGACAATAACAAATGGCATTATGACTAAGGATCGTAATTAATAACTGAAATATGTTCCAACTGAAAATTTAAAATAAAGGAAAATAGATCAAATAGGTTATGGTACTGCCATACATAAAAAATTACGACTTGTATTAAAAGGGTGAAATACGAAGAACGATTAATGTATTATTCCATATACATATAAATTAATATTTGTTACAAATATATTTTTCATTATATAAAGTCTATCATTACGACTGTCCACTTCACTAGAAATATTCAATGTAATAAATAGATAACATGAATATAATTTTAAATATACAACAAGCGACGAAACAAAACTTCTGTTAGAAAAGTTTGAGAACGAAATTAGCGTGATAATGCTTAAGAGGTATATTAACAAAAAATGGGAATTAATAATTCCAGCTGATGACTAAAGAACGTTGGTGGCTGCGTGATGGCCAATTGTAAATATGCAATGATAGATATCTATGGAAATAAATCAGATTAACTATCAAATATTTCTGTTGTAATGGTTTCAACTGAAATTAGAATAACCGCCCTGCTTATTTTTGTGCAAGTAAATAAGCATTACTGATTCGTCACATTAAATGTATTTATATTAATTAACAACAACTTAGATGAAAATAAAAAGACACTGTCAACTCCGATTTGCACCATGTCTGCTTTTATCTGATTACGTAATGCATTCCGTTTCTAATACATAGACTGTATTATAGAATATGATAAACGATTGTATATTTCATTTGATTATGTTTCATATATTAATTAATCATATGAAAACTATAAATATTTTCTGTTTCAGAATCCTGTATACTAGAACTAAATCTGTTGCAGTCGAAGAGACTTTTCCATTATTAACTGGTAAGTTATATTTAGTGAATTACGTTTTTCGTTTGTGTTCACTACAGGAAGCATTGTTTCGATATAGGAAACCTCAAGGATATAGAGAAATATAAGAGACTAATCTGTGAACATTAAATATAACTCAGCCAACTAAGTTACTTCATGTTCCGATATCAGGAGTTAAATTTAAGATTGAAAAAACTTCCAATTCTAATGATTGGTCAGTCAGATGATTTATGCTATTATCAATTAAAAATTAGCAAGAATCATTTCTTGGAAGAAATTGACTATCCTTAAAATAATTACAAAAAATATATAGAACCAACAATATATTAAAAATGTTTATTTATTCCGATTGTCATAGACATAAAATTTATTACAACGATTAGTAATTTACTAAAAATAAAAATTATATTTTTTAATTTTCATTCCCTATTAAGTACCGTACTTTAGACGAGTCCGCAATGTAGATAAGTGAGTATAATGTGTTTTGCGGCCTCATGTCTCCTATATTGCATTAACTAGGTGAAACCGTACAGAGATAATTTTCAACGCTTCATGAGAGACTCGAAAATTGAAAATTACTTGTGCATAATTTATTTGCAGACTTAAACAAGTCGTACTAATTTTAAAAACTATTATGTAATAATTATACTAAATTACAGCTTCTTATAAATTCTTCGTATTTTCATTGTGTAGTATTACAAACGTCACCAAAGTCAATTTGGCTCAGGATGTTGCAATTATTCAGCATAAATATAATTAGGTTTGATTTATCAATAATTCACATTAATTAAATAATTATTATTTTAGTGCAATTATAATACTCTGAGAATGACGCTTAAATTTTCTTTCTTGAAAAAAGCAAAAAAAAAAGAGAAAATATATATTCTGAAGTTGACCGTCGGGTAGAAAAATATGGCTTAAGGGGTTGACTCACAGAAAGCTAGGACAGGCATGTTTTAAAATGTCCACGGATGCCAAAAATTCGTATTTCTGAAACAAATATTAGTTCTATTATAAACCAATAGACGCCTCTGAGGTGATACTAAAAGTGATGTTGCATATTCGCTACACTATGAACTAAAGGGTTAATTCTAAATTATTAACATAAAAAAAATTCCATTGAAGTGGAGATCGAATTTGTTTTTAAAGAAATTCACGGGATTCAACCCGGGCCAATGTTTCTGATGACAACGCTTCGATGGCAAACTCCGCCGCCGTCATCAGGTTGATACAGTCAACTCTACTGAAGTTCCGTACGTCAAAATGTATTTTACAACATATCATAATGTATCGGTTAGATTCATGTCCATGGTATTTTAGCTATATATTCTCCCCGAATTTGGACGAGGCTCCAATGTCGATAAATGAGTATAATGTGTTTTTCGGCCTCATGTCTCTTATGTATAATAATTTGGAAAAACTTCTGTCGTTAGAACCTTGAAACTCATCTATTTTCGACTTTCATTTTTTAACTCGATTGTACCCAATTATCGTTAAAAAGAAACTAACACCACAATTATGGAAATTTATAAGATTATTCCATACCATAAATAAATGCATGTCTAAAATTATTGTTGAGATTATTTTATCAGTGGTAGTAACAAAGTAATTTTTTTGTATTTTTTTAATTAATTTAATTAATTAATGAAACATTAAAGGGATTGTGGCTGCCTCATTCGTTAGAATTATTGAAATATTTGTAAAGTTATTTTGAGTTTATAATAAAGCATAAGTTGCTGTATGATCCAACGAATTATATATTGCGAGTCACAATTTTTATTGATATAAAAACTTTTTTCTATTTATTCCTGGCATAATCGAAATTTAAAAATTAAATATTGAGTTGATATATTAAACATAAAATCTATTTTTGAGTTTAAAATATGATTGTGTTAACACTGACGCCAGAGATGTAATGTAAGTTTCATTTAACATGCCGCCGACGTGGCGGCTTTCTTTGGTGGTCGGCCATGGACGTGGTTGGCTGTAACATCACTTCAGTTCCGTGACGTTAAGCTCCTTCCCTTACGGTCTTATTACCCCTACAGCGAGATAAGACGTTAGATTTCAAAAGAAAAATATTAAGGGCTAATAATATTAAGGGGTAATAAAAATTTGAAATCGTTATCTCTGTACTACATAGCCTCTATCTGTTCATTTTAGTTACCAACCTTAGTATTAAATATATTTGCTTTTTAACCACTTGTATTTTATATTCGTCTGATTAAGCAATGAATTTCTCTGATTTGTTCATATCTGTATTCCTGATTTGCATGGAATAAGTATATAATAAAAAAGAGTAATACCTTTTGTTGACTTTTCATACATGCCTTCTTCCGTACAGAAATTTGTTAAACGGGAACAGAGTCACTGTGTTATTAAAGCTGCAAGTGTGATGACTGACTTACAGGCGCTTGTGACGCAAATTTTCAATTTAAAAAGAGGCTCGCTAATTGATGCATCAACTCTGATACTTTTTTAATTTATTAATTTTCAGTTGCTTGATCTCGTAATTTGTTCTCTCCGGTGTCAAAGCGGCAAAGAGACGGCGAGTGAACCTAGTGGCAGCAATTATCTCATTTGGCGACGCGACCGCAGCACAATAACAGGGAGAGAATGACACTCGTGGGATACGCTGCTTTAATTAACACAAATACGTTAGATACATAGCGTGCCCCATCGATTCCGCTCTTGTGACAAGCCTCTAATAATAAACTTTGCATATGAATTCTCCCGTCGGTGTGGAAGATTTAAAGACGTGTAGCTGAAATCTATTTTTTATCCAACTGTATCACAAGTTAATCTGTGGGAAACTGCTTCCATTAAGATAAACATCATGTTAATTTATATTTATTCCTCATATATTTTGTCCATAAATTATTTACCTTTAAATAATGTTGGAAAGTATTTTATTCTAATAATTGTTTAATTAATATTATTATAATCTGCCACTACCAAGCTGACGTAACAAATAACCAATTTCAATTTTCTAACAAATTCATTAGATAAAAGTGCACTGGAAGAATTCATTCAAAAGTAAACGTTACTATAGTCTGCGCCTCAAAAATGTAATACTAAGGTCACGAACTCTTCAGACTACTTTACCGAAAGTTGTTTCCAATAAATTACACGCGCAGCGACTGTACGTTAACGAGTAGTAAGATGTACGAAATCTGGCAACATCGCTGGACAAGGGCTGATGAGCGGGATACTTGACCTTGATATTACATTTTCGTGGAGCCGACTATAGTGCGGTTGTGTTGCTACAGCGACAAACTATAAATATCTTGTAAGAATTTATGTTCATTGTAACTGATGTAGGGAAACGAAAATTATCAGGGGAAAAACCTTATAGCCTCATTTTATGGTATGTAGTGTACAAAAAGGGGGAGATAATTATTAAAGAATTAGTTTATTTCCGAAAAGTAATTACTTATGAAGTAACACCAAATGCCATCCTTCCGTACATACTTGTAACGAAAATATCAACGCACTTCATTGGAAGCGTTAGAAAGTAGAATATAAAAAACGTACTTCTATAGCTACAGAAACGATTTTTATAACGTGTATTTATGAGTCTCTAAAGATATTGGATTTATTTCTCTGAGAGGAAAGTGAATTGTTTTAATTACTAGTTAAGTGTATTTTCAATATTAATAAAAAAAAGAATATCAGTATTACCTTAAAATTTCTTACGATGGTTTACAATCTAATTTACTTATATTTCAAATTGTCTGTATATTTAAATATAAGAATTGTATTAACACGAATTATTGATTGTAATTTATTTTAAAAATTCAACGTACGAGAATCCCGTTTTGTACATGTTCGTATTTTTATAACATAATTTTAGATTCATAATTTATTAAAATACCATAAATACTCCAACAGTCATATTTCTTATTCTTCATTACGCCATTATCTTCTTCAGGTCTCTACGAAATAGTATCATATTTTGGTGAAGGATTTAAACATTTTCATGACAGAAGCGATGTATTATTCACTACACGACAAATAATAAAATCGATTTTTCGATTAAAAATATGGAGCAGGTGATGCATGAGACAACATACACTTGTGCCAATTTGATTACGATTCGCTTTAATATTAAAAGGTTCCTCGTATTAAAAGGTGTCAAAAAATTATGCTACTTTTCGCAGTTTCTCAATTCGAATATTCACAGGTCTCCCTTATTCATATGTAGAGACTTACATCTAAAACTTATTGTAAATTTCATTCTCTAAATAATGTAGCTCATAATAGAGATTTGCAAAAGAAAAACTGGTGCAGATATGACGTCATCTCTAACCATGTGTGTTGCGTGTTGCATTCTGGACGGTGCCTTAATTTTTTATGACGAGTGTATATTACATAACATCTTTAAAAGCAAAGCCCTTTATTACTTTACCCAGATTCTTTCAATGATTTGTGAGTCATGAAACGGGTTACTGCCTCGAGCTGCCCGAAGTTCTGTAAACTCAAGGAACATAAAATCGAATTCCGTAGCTTCTAATTGCACGATATATTACTGATTTTTGTACGCATGTTGTAGACGTTTCACTAAATGTAATAAACAAACAGTATTGAAAAAGAGTAATGAAGGTGCCCTGAATGATATACTGCTATGGCTGAAAACAACTGAGGACGAATTCTCTTTTATTATAAATAATGAATCCTTATCTGATCACTATTCAGTTAAAAATTTACATGAACGTAATAATAAATGTGATCAAGCCCTCACCATCCAGCATATTCTATTTGAGTGTACAAAGTATGAGGATATACGTAGGAGGACTTTAGCCGAGTTCTCTGGAGAAGATTTCTGTATACACACCACGGCGATCAAGAGCCTCCTGCAGTTCGTCTCCGACGCAGAACTGACTTCCACTATTTGAAACGTTGTTCACAATTGGAAACTTTCTAATCTGCTGTTACTTAATTATGTAAATACTTTTAGAGGGTCGCCAATAACCAAAAGGTTGACGCGACCGTAAATCAATTAAAAAATATTATTCTGTATGTTAAAAATGAGTTATCTGCGAGTAACTTCAATTATTATTATTTGTATTTCAAACTGATATTTTTGAGCGTTCATTCTTTTCGAAAATTTATTCTAATAAATCACATTATAATTATACTTATAATGAAAACTTAATAAATGGAGCATTTAATATTGTTAAATTAGGATGATAAGTAAAATTATTAAGTAATAATTAGGAACTGATGTAGTAATGAAAAAAGTGTTACATGAAAAATGTAGTCATGATTAATTTTAATAAAATCATGAGACATTATAAGTGATAAATTAAAAAGAGACGTGTGTTCTAACTAAAACTTGTACATTAGAATAATGATAATTGATCAAATAATTACTACGAAAAAGAGCATGAGCAATATCAGATTTCGAAATATGGCGAACTACATTGAAAGCTTCTGAAAATATGTTGTAACCTTTTTAGGTTGACAAGTGACTGAGAAGTAAAGGCTATAAATAACAAAAATGAAAAAATATATGTCTCTTATAATAACAAAACTATTTAGCACTTACTTTCGCTGTTTCCATATACAAATTTTATAGTTTCAATAGCTACTGTTGTGTTATTGGAGTCACCAAGAATATTGAAACAAAAGTTTTATGCAGTTGAACATTCGTAAAAATATTACCCTATCTGATATACATATACATATACATATGCATGTATATGTATATACATTACAAAAATAATTGAACAGAATTATTTTTATTGTTTATGACCAACTATAATTCAAGTAACCATTTTACAATGCTTTCCTGTATTCTGCGTTTATGACTGTGCCTATAATGTTGAAGATAATCGCTCCAAAAACTATGTAACAGCCGTTGGAGATTATAAGCTCTTTATAATATCTTCAAATTCGAAGTATTTTACTAAAATTCTGCTGATTCTTTCAATGCTTTGTCAGTAATAAATTCTTGTACTATCTCGTGCTACCTTCAGAGCTATAAATAGAAACCCATAAAGTCGAATACAATAGCTCCTAATTGCACTGTATGTTTATGGGCTTTTTTTCATTATAGGTCTAAAGGTATTCCTGTAAGCAATAAACCAACTGAATTTTAAATCAGTAATGTACCTAAAATAACTTATAACTCTTTCGCCGCGAACGATGAAACCAAATCGTCAATCAATATTCAGAGCAACGTTAACATGAACGCCGTAATAAATTCATATTTAGCCAAAAGTCAGTTTGTGCGTGGATTTATTTTGAACCTATTTGATATCCTTCGTCATCGTTGTTAACCGTTTCAGCAGTATCCCATATATTTTTATACGTATAATCTCATAGTTGTTACCACACCAATATTTCATTTTAGTCAAGAAACTGTGCACACAATCCCGGGGATCAGTTGGTCACGCATCCATCAGTACCCAAAATTTTATTGCACAAAACCGTCCATACTTCAACAGACAGAATAAATGTCCATATGAAACTCATGATGGATTTCAAGAAAGTTGTCTTTCGGCATTCAAACATATGTTAAAATATACTGCATTTAAATGATTTTTACTGATTGGAAATTGCATTAAGTAACGCAATAAATAGACACATGTAATTTAATAAAATTATATACTCCTTCGTAACGGTCACGAAAAGATCAATGTACAGTAATCAGTTACAGCTAAATAATAATTTGAAGTTTTATTATTTTCGCCATTCTCATTGTTTTGGTAGGAACACATTTATTAAATGCGTCATGCCATACCTCTTAAGCAAATAAGAAAAAGCAAGTATATATCCATTTCGTTCATCTTCTGAGAGACTCACAACTATCATAACTCATTACTTCAAACAGCAAAACCTAGAAATATTCTCTGAGAGAAATTTCCCAAATCGTTCATTACACAATATACCCTTCGTAATGAAAGTATTTTAGAACGTGATTCATAAATATTTGTCAAAAGGAGTTAACAGATCGATCAAATAGTATTTAAATTCAAAACATTTACTGAGTCATTGACGTACAAGCTGTAATGAAAATTTTGTTAAATCGCGCTAATTCAGGACAGAAGCCGCAGTTTTTCCATCTGACTGACTCGGACGGAGGTGTAAGACCGTTTCGGTGACAAAAGGACTCTCTTGGCGACAAAAGACCTGAAACAGGCCGACAGATCCAAGAGACGTCAAACTTATTAGGCGTGAATAATTGAGCTCCCAAAGCTTACATAAATTGAGCTGACGGGCATGAAAGATTAAAAACATCTGCCGGAAAAACTTGAACGGTCGGTGGCCAGACTCAAAAAAAAATCCCAGGAATCCTGAGAAAATTGAGCGTGTGTTCACAAACCATCCGCCGTCATCGAGATGCACTCGGGCGTCCCAGCACGAGCATCGGACACTTCACCGCAACCGGTCTGCACTAGCTGTAACCACAACATCACGGTTTGAATTGTTAAAATCCAAGTATCGTAATGGCAGGTCCCTCCATAAATACCTTTAATCAGTAAATTCTATTTATTTATACCAATAAATTGAAAATTTTTCCATGTTGAGGTTCACCCCATGAGATTCCTGTCATTTTATATTACATTGATTCAGTTTTAATGCGCTTTTTTATTAGCAAATTATTATTTTAAATAAATTAAATATTTTTATTTAAGAAACGCCATCCAACGTAGAACCCTGAAAGAATAAGTACTACAAAGAAACATGTTAAACATTAGAATAATTATATATTCATAGCGAAACTATAAATCCAGTTGTCATAAATCGTTGTATAAATATTATTTCCAAAAAAGAGTGTTCTTGTAAATAAAAGTTTAGAAGATTTAGTATTAGAATCATTTACTAAAGACTTATTATAGTTGTAAAATTGAGAGCTATTGTTGAAATCTGTCACACACTCCTTTGATGCGTGTATTGTATCCCATTGCTGTTGATGTTCGGTGCAAGCAGTCTGCGGAGGTATTGACCTCAGACGACGTTGTAGATCGATTCCCTAGTTCCTTCACAAATATATCAACAGCTTACGTGATCCGTGTGTAAACAAACTTTCTTCAGATGTATTGTCGGAACAACTTTCTTTGGAAAGAATTTTTACGACCGTATTTCCGTGTAGAGAAACAAATAAAGTTGGATTCCAATTTCATTTGTTTGAATAGTTTGCCTGATTTATTGTGTCGTTTAACTAGAGGAAATATCAATTTCATGTTATTTTATTGTGATAAATTAGGAACGCTAGTCGTATTAATTAGCGTATATACAATTTCCTTTATAACTCTATTAATTTAGTCTATACAAAATTAATAGGCATTGTTCAACTATTGATACTTATTTTTGCAATTTCAGGAGAAAAATGAAAGTTTATCATAAAGAAATGTACCGCAATTAAATGATTTATCAGCGCAATAGAATTATTAGAGAAATAATAAATAAAACCAAAAGTCATGTGCAGAAATATCATTTATCAATAATGTTTAGAACAAGCCAAAGGAGAATAAAATTTATTGCTCCAATAATTGCTGAGCTTTTCTGAAAATTAAGCATGAATTAAGATGAAAAATCCAACCTATTTCCTTATCATCTGTGGAAGAAATGTGTGCTATTGATACGAAGTGTCTAGTTAATGTACATATATGTGAAGTATCAGCATATACAGGGCCTTTGAAAAATAAACAGCAGATTTCACATATACTTTAAATATCAGAGGATTATAAAAGGTTGAAAGTTTAGAATCCCTTAATGGCGCTGTTGTTTGCTTACCCCAAAAGGACGATACCGCAGGAGAAGACTTTTTGTTGCTGTTTGCGGGCAGTGAATCGATTATCAAAGTACAGCGTACGTTCCTCCGTGCGTTCGGCAAAAGAAAAACGCTGTGTCGTCATAAACAGATTTGACATAAAATATTTCTCGAACGTGGCTGCATACTCAAAGGGAAACTCACCCTCGTTCTCGCACGCCAGGTGAAAATGTTGAGCATATTCCAGCTAAGATAAGAGAGCTGCTTTAAAACTGAGTCCTAGGAAATCAATAAAACTGGCGAGCTGTGGACCTGGAATTACAGAAACGACGTATAACCTCTTGACTGCACTATTGTGTCCTGGTAAAAAGAATGATTACAGCAGAAGGCGAAAAAAAAATGTGTGACTTTATTTTTTTCCACTACAATAGAACACTAAATCATGTTATTTAACACCTAATTTACGTTACCATTTCATTTTTATTTACTCGCATATTAAATCATTTAATGCAAACGGTAGGAACCTAAATGGTAACCACTTAATGATATACATATATCAAATAATTTTAGTTTGTATTTAATTTCCTTTCGTTATTATTATTTTTATATCATCAAAATGTTCTCTTGTCCACGTCATTATCCAAAATTGTCAATTTCCCAGTTGAATTAGAATAGTTTTGTCACAATGAAGGAACTCTCTTTTAACAGTCTCAATAAGCCAGACATCTTCATTAACACCTATAAAATTATTACGTCCGCAGAGACATTACAGTTATTTACCAGTAAAGGAGAACGACATAATTAAATCTTTTAAGAGTAGCATTTGCTTCGGGTTAATTAAAATTATTTGAGGCGTTTTGATGACTTCTTCGAGCGTTGTATAATGGTAAGGTGTCCTCGTAAAAGGTTATTGCGGCCTTTGGAGCTAAGGTGAAGGCATCCGGCCACATATTTCCCCAGGAGCCTTTGATCGCTTCTGCACAGAAGCGCGGCAGTCTTCCACTTACACAAAGAAATGAGCTTCAGACGCCGCTTCATTTTCACATCTCGTAGGGTTTACCTTGCAAACAAAATCTACGATGGCGATATTTTAGAGCTGAAGATTAAATGTCTTCCAGTCTTCTCGGCTAGATAGACTCGCTTTTTTATCATGTTGATTAAATCTGACGAAAAATATTTCCGCTAAGCTTGAAGTTGTGAAACGATGTTTCCCATGCGATTGAACATGCGAATATATTTCAAAATATATAGTAAAATACTTAAAAACTGAAATTAAGTCTAAAAATAACTGTAAAATAACGAACGTCCATATATCATAAAATAAAACAGGAACATAAAATGTTTATTTACAAGCCGCTCGTACGTGTTCATATGAAATGAAATGAAACAGATTTAGTTTTGTTTCTCAACAAAAATAATTATATATTCTTGTGTAAACAACTTCAATTAATTTTCTATATAAATCAACTTCACAATTTGTCAAACAAATACGTATGTTTTATTTAAATGTTGGATTTTAGCGCAGTAATTTGTCATACTTGGTGCTTTATAAGAAATAAAATTTTATATTAAACTTTCAAAGTCTTTGGTTTTATATAAAACTGTTTGAATTGTAATCATTGTTTTATACGTCATTTACAAACGTATACTGCATGGACGGTGTAGTAAAACGTTTTTCCTTATTTGCTTACTTTTAAACTTATAGCTTATTGCATTTTTTGTATCCTTTCTTAAAAATTGGATGAATTTATGGCACGATTTAATAATTAATGTTTAAATATTAAATTCACTTACTAAATTTTTTGAAGTGTCTATATTCCGTCAGATTCACCTTTTAACTTTTAATTTGTTTCATAAATCCACTTACTCTGGTATAATTTAGATTTTTTTATTTAATCATCCAATTAATCATAAAAAGGCGCTGGGTTTTAATTTTGTGGACAAACCTTTGTTACTCTCTGATATATTACACTACACTGATAACCTTAATTATTTATTCAAAATACTAACTGCTAATTGATATTATTTTCAAATTCATTAATTTTAGAATTAATTACATTTATAACAATAAAAAACGTACAACTAATAACTACAGTGTTTTACCGTATTATGTTTGCTTATCTACAAAATTAAAATGTTTTTTAATAATTTAAATATCTCTGTAATTTTCGAATTTGTTAATTCTTTGTCATATTTTGATAAAAAACATAAATATGATCCCAATATTTTTGATTTCCACAATTTTGTTTAAAAAAATTAGTTTCAATAACTGCTCATATTGTTACATCTGCCAGACTAAACGATCTTTGTTAATTATAATTACGGATCATATATCTAATGTAAAATTTCCACCTAATAAAAATTCACCTATTACTAAACTCGTTTGGATCTCAATCAATCCTGCAATTTAGCCAGTACTGTTATTCTAGATAAGGGAGTTAATTTTAAAAACAGTTTAATCTCAGAAATAATTCGTACTAAGTCCAAAAAAAATTTTTATGTCAAACAAGACACGTTTCATTTAAATTATATTTATGATGGTTTAGTAAATTATCTTTCTTATTTTACATATTGTGTGTATTTTCTTTGTAATGTCATACGTTTGGTCACATTACTTCAATCTAGCTCTAGTATAGACAAAGATCATAACTGTTAATCGAAACATCTACTCAGTATAAAATATTATGACTTGTACCAATTTAATTACTGTTACTGTATATACGAGTCGTTAATTACTTGTGTTTATTTGTTTACACTGTGTTTTAAGCTGTAAGCTTCAACTGTGATCTGATACATTCCTTGCAGTGGTGTGTGTTTCTTTTTAACTAATTTCTGTAAGTTTTATAAACTTTGATTGTATGAGTTTATGCTTTCATAATTATGTGTTGCTCGAGTGTGACTGTCGGAGTTGAAAACTATATAATAATTCTATTTCAGACTGCAGTATTGGTTTACGGAATTATTTACATTTATTTGCATTTCACAAAACTAGATAAACGAAAGTTATTACTATGCACAATCACATTATGAACATAAATTCAATAAACGTCTCTTGATGAAACACTAATTTACAAGTTTTTTCTTGTTTCATTGAAAATTCAAATTAGTAAATACTTAAATTTATTCCCATAAATGGTAATTGATTTTCATAACAAAACAAAATCATATTAATACATAGATATGGATGATAACTACTTTCCTGATGTAATATTTTCTGAAGTGAATGAATTATGAAAGTAAGAGTTTTAACAGTATCTTATAATAGAATACGAATAAGAACTAGAAAAAATTTGAAATCACATAACTATGAAAAATTTACTTCTGAATGAAAATTAATAATAAGAAATATAGCCCAATACAGACAGAAGAAGTGATGATATAAATACCACACAACGTTTCTGTGATCCTTGTCCCTTCTTCAGTTGCTAAGAAGAGCCTAGAGCGAAACAATTGTTATTTGACAGAAACTTTGTGTGGTATTTATATCATCACTTATTTTGGCTATCTTTTTACTACTAATTTAATAACTATATTAGCAAGTTATGTTTAAATGCAATACTAGGTGCTAAAAAGGAGAAATAATGTGAAATAAATCAATTTATTGAAATGGGAACAGAATACGTGTAAAATTCATTTCATATACAAATAAAAAAGTTCTGTAATTACATTTCACAAAAACCTTTGTGCCACTGAAGCGATTGTCAAATTTTGCACAAATAATATTCAGCAGCCAAAGAAAATGATGTGAGCGTTTTTAATTATATTCATGGTTGTAGCAATTTAAAATATACACACAATATATTTATATTGGTCCGTCTGTTACTGACTCGTAGAGTCTCTCTTAATACATATAGGGGTTTGCTACGGAGTTTTGTAAAGGAACACTAACGTATAAATGTTACTTACCCCGAGATGAGTAAAGAAGGTGAAATGTAAAATATTATTCGATACTGATTCTATAGAGCCCCGGTCTATCGTCTCCTTCACGAAATTAGGATCCAAAAATAATATTTCACGAAGGGCAAAAAGAATCCAGTTTATCCATACACGTCACCATAAATTGAAATTAAAATCTTTCTTGAGACTGTACGCTAAACGAAACTTTAAAGAAGAAGAATATCATAAATAATTCTACGTCATGTTTAATATTTTACACTCAATCAGCGTGCTACGACTTTTTGTTGCGACGGTAACAGCACAAAGACTAAAATTGCAAGTTTTTCCTCATTGCCATCCATATACCAGACTTTGACTTAATTTACCAGCTATTTAAATATGTTCAGTAATTGTGTTAGATTTTGATGACAGATGCGTCGGCCAATCTGTCGTCTGTAATACATACTTCTTGGTTGATTGCGAAATAAAATGGCTGAATTTATGGGCAACTGCTTTGTCCTTATACGCCAAAAGATACAGGTATTAAAATAGTGGCATATTTAACTTCTTTGTATTTAGTACTAAAATTCAGCACTTTTCCTTTGTATTAATAGCAACGAAATTTAGTTTGTCATCCATGAGCATTTTGTAAAATATATTTTTAGAAAATAAACGTCATTTTCAATGTAACTTTTAATGGTAATTAAATATAATTATGACGAATGTAACAATGCATTCATAAATATAAACCACGAACAGACTCAAACTATTATTCTTAATTTATTTTATTGAAGTAATTATTATGATTTTTATAAAAAGTGGTCTCTCTCGGAAAGCAAGCCTAGGCTGACCATTGCATAAGATTTGCACCTTAACCAATAAACCAATGAGTTGATCTTTACTTGTGTGTTATAACCACGCGTCTGTTAACCAAAATTTAGGGCCTAATTACAAAATAATCTTACGTTTTTCGATAAAATTTTGATGACAGTCATCTTATTCTATCTCTATTTATACTCAAAAATAATAATTTTCTTTCTATCGATAACTGCTCCCATGCTATACATGTTTGGAAAATATGATTATTATTGATATGATAAAAATATGCTAATAACTATGGGCAGGAGAATGGTAAAAGCTAAGGCCTCCAAGCAACCGTTTAAGTCCTTGTTGAACCTTCTAGTCCCAGATGGTTCAGGCGATGGAGATAAATTTAAATAAACACTGTAAAAACAAGTAAAATAATTAATAATGTATTTAGGTCACCTAATTTGGTTCCTGTCATTTTAAACGAATTTTGTACAAAAGTACCGAGTTCCATTGCAATATATTGAATATTTACGGTGTTACCCGACAGTTTTAGCCAAGGTAAAAATAAAAAAAGAATCAATATTAAAACCGAAAGTGAGCAAATATTATTTAGAAAGACATTATGTATACGTTAAAAATTAAATGTTAGGAGGCTAATTATACGGCTTGGCGTCAAAAGTTACTCTTTGAAATAGGGTAATTCTTTGAGTGACTTAATAATTATCACTGGCGAAAAGGTTGTCCCTGGGGGAGAAGTGATTGTTGTTGAGGGAGTCTTCTTCACTTGATTATTGGCGAATTATCGTTTTTGTGGAATTGTTTTCTTTTTGTATTTGGATATCTGACATAAATAAACTAAGTTATAAAATTTGAATTTCCGAAGTTTTGGTTCAACAACAGAGGGCCTGGATAACAGCGGAAATCGCAGGACGACAGAGCGGATCGCCAGGATAATATGTATGCGTACAGTTTTTTAAAAAACAAACACCATTAATTCAGGGAAACCAAAAATTTATTATTACTTTTTAAAAAAAATTCATTGGTTATTAAAAGCATTTTGATACCCCCACAATACCCTGAGAGAAAGACTCACATCCTTGAGAAACATTGTTTAGCCATCATCATTATTATTATAATTGTTATAGAGAGAGATATATATGAATATATATATTGTAATACTAATTATAGGCCATTAATTATTTTAATAATTGGATAGTTATGATGGATTGTTAGCGGTACATATGTATAGGCGAGCTTTGATGTGGGCTGCGAGCGCTTTCCGGAAGTCAGTCGGTCTGGTGTTGAATTTTATAACAATCTGTCTAACTAATCATACGGAGGGAGCAGCAGTTCCAGTTCCCAGAGGAGAAACTCGAAAGCTATGACCGTGTTTTGTACAATCAAGTGTAGAGTGATTTCATGGTCTGTTAGTGTGAATTGTGAGCCCTAGCCCAGGAGAGTTAAGCCTGGTACCAGCCAAATATTTTGTAAGTACAAACAAATTTAATCAAGTTTTGTAAACGATAATTAAAGGTAAAGTCGTCAGATTTCGCTTTATCATTCTTGTTTGATTGTTTAACTTCTTAGTGTGTAAAGAAATTTGATTGTTAACGTAAATATAAAGGTTGTTTCTTTACTTAGAAGGCCAAGATAAATGACCCTGAGAAAAATCTCTAAATATTGAAAGACTTTAAATATAATTAATCTCATATAAAATGTTATAAATTTCTACCGAATAAAAGTAAATTGTATTGTAAAGTCTAATGAATGTTGTAATCATTTCGCAATCCTTCACTTTAAAATAAAATAAATAACTGTTTCATAAACGAACTATTGATGTAAATTCATGGAAATAATTTTGTTTAAATAATTTGATAATTAATATATTTTTAATTATTACAAATTGGCGTGGCAACGTAGGGCAAAATAATTATCAGTTCATCGATTTAATAAAAAAAGCAAATTAATTTTTAATAAATCATTCAATTTTTTAAATTAATTATTAAGCCACTATTTTTAATTTGTGATTATTACAATATATATATATATATATAATTATATTGTAATACATACATAAAATAAAACTACCGGTACCATTTTAAACAAACAATTATTTTTTATTTCTTACACTCAATAATTTACAATTACACAAATCTGATGAAATTTTATAAATCAAAACAATTTTATTTACCTAGAATACATTTTAAATAATTAGACTAGGTACCCTCAAGGTCTTTACTGGGATGATAAGGAAACGGAACAAAATGTTACAATTAAGCAAATACAGTTACAATACATGAAAAACGAAATGATCGAAACGAAAAGAAACGATTGAAACGAAATGATTGAAACGAGTGAAACAAATGAAACGATTGAAACGAAACATGACTTTCTACCCTTTTTTAACAATTTACAATTTATGAATTCAGAAAAATAAACTTACACGCTCTCGGGTCCACACACTCACTTTATACCGGCTTAACAGTCACCAGGCTTCACTCACACTCTGCTTTCACATTCACCTCCTCATGACGACGTTACCCTCACGACGAATTCAAACACCTCTGCTGGCAGACAGACCTCCACGATGAAACTCCCACCGACTGTTGATGACTGATGTCCAACTAATTACTCTCGGCCGCCTAGCTTGGCATAGCATCCGATGATCTCTCCTTTTTGCAAACTCCCAACTGTTCATAAAAATTGTTTCGGCCACTTTAACTTGGCCCCGCGTCCGTCCCTGCGAACCTGCACCACCGCTCTCTCCCACTAACACGTCCGTCTCCCGACAACATGAAATGATAAAGAAGCTTCTCAACTGTCCAACTGCCCTCTTATTTATATCCTGGCTCCAGAATATTCCCTTGTTTTTCACAGTTTTTGCATTTCCACTTTCGCCAAACAAACACCAGCTGTTGCCGTTCTCCCGCTCCGAGAGCCACTCAATCAATTAAATTAAACGTTCCCTTTTAATATAATTGTATCGTCCAAACAACCTTCTGTCATTTTATGCCATTAAGATTCCGTCGTCCAGATGTTGCTCACAACCAATCAGCCCTAAGAGCTGTAACACGCCCTAATTATTAGTCCTTCCCCCCTCTAAAAATCACTTATCCATCATTTTATCATTATTTTTTTTATATGTACCAACCACTCAAGGATCCCCAGTGTGAGTTCGTAAACAAATCTGACAAAAATAAGAACAGAATTCCTGTCCTTCTGAGCATGTTATTACAATACATATATATATATATATATATATATATATATATATATTATTATCTACATAATAAAAAAGGATGTATATTTGTATGTATGTATGTATGTATGTATGTATGTATGTATTTAAGTTGTTCTTTATACAAATTTTATCGCGTGGACAGAATGCAACAAAAATTGGTACACATATTCTTCAAAATACGAGAAACGGTACTGTGAGGGTGAGAAACGCCTAGAATACATGTGGAAAGAATTATAATTAAAAACCGTGATCATTAAATATTAAATTACTGCGCGCCAAGAGACAATGACGTCACGCGAGAGAGAGACGTTACTACGCAACGAACAAAGGAAATATTTCCTTTATTAGGAATGAAATAAAGCAGAAATATGTTCTTTAAATAAAAAGTATAATTTTATACAGCAATACTCCATCGAATGGTAATAAAGAAGAATACGAATTACTTTACCATCCTTGCGGAAAATGTAAGTTAATTTTCGCGCTATAATAGTTGTGAGTCTAGCTAACAATTTCATCAATGTAATATTTCGTAATGTATGAAGACTGAGTGACAATTGACAATTATATCCTGAAATACTCAAGGAATATATTTAAGTATTCAATTAAATACTTTTTCGAGTTTATATAAATAAGTACACGAGCAACGCCGGTCACCCAGCTAGTATATATATGTAACGTTTGAGTTTTTCCACTATGATATGCGGTTGTGTCACTCTAGGCTCTTGCGTTTTGACTTTTCTTAGCGCACCTGAAGAAAGGAACAATGTTTCCAGAAACGTTGTGTGGTATTAACATCTTCACTTCTTTCGTCTGTATTTGCCTATTTTTCTTATTATTAATTGTGCAAACCAGACGAATATTTCTCATTTTAATTTACGTAGTTGCGACGCATTACGTTGATTTGTTTGCCATAATAGTTCTAGTAGTGAGTGATTGATAATGGAGTGCCGACAGTCCGTTATATCCGTCTGTAAATTTGTAACTTGTGTTGCATAACCCAAACCATTATCGCAATAATTTTAACTTACTATTGTAATTAATAGTAGCTAGCGCGTATTCCATTATGTCTGCTCTACGTACGGATATCCCCCGAGAAATTACTAGTCGAAACGTCCCCAAAACGCATTTGCCAGCTAACGCATTAACGTGATTGTGAAGGTGACGTGGTTACGGATGATGCATTTGTTCCCCTCGTACCCTGTTGATTCCCAGTGGACATCAGCCGTTTAGCTTCCCAATTACCCCGCATCGGGCACAGTAGATAGATTGATCTATGCGTCTGCTAACTGTACTCGTACTTCAGGCTGGCAGCCCTGACACCGATTGGTTTACTGTGAAGCGACGCCTGTAACTCAGCATAACGCAGTGAAACCACGACGCAGCTGTCGTAAACTGTGAATCACTATGGGCCCATCAATAATGCGTGCCGACGCCTTGTCCCATAAACTTGGGCCTTCGCTCCCAACTTCGGCTCGACCAGGGAGGGTAATTATTCCTCACTACATAACAGGGCTCACGAGCTGAAAGCCTAGTGTCTTACGAACGACGGACGCGAAGAAAGCGGTGCTTAACGAAACAAGATCTTCCTCTAAATATACATTTAAAACTAAAAATTGCATATATTTTGACAAGAAAATTAATACATTTTTTGTTCAATAAAAAATTGGTTTTAAAAATTTTAAAATGTTTGTATTTGATTAAGTTTAATTACATAAAGAAGTAGCCAATTAAGCGATAAAATAAGTATCACCAACATTTCTGCTATTCTTTTTGATTTCATCATCTGATACAAAAACCTAAGAGCTATAAGAATAATACACCGCACAAATCTAGCAAGCATAATAATATAAAAGCAAAGAAAATAGCCTAAAAATAACGGAGCATAGTGATTGTTGAGTTTTATAGAATCAGTACGTACGTTACTTGCAGTTATTTCGATTTAAAATATAGCATTCCAGATATAACTCGGCAATATTACTGTTGGGATTTCCCAGAAACTATACAAATATTTTGTTGTAATAATAATAATAATTTATTATTTTTAAACACAACTATAATAAATTATATGACATATGACGGAACATGCGATGACTGAAGTGTGCTTGTATCAGTCATTCATCATAACAAGAGCATAGTCAATCAACTAATTAATCCGTTGCCTTGAAAACCAAAGATTATCTCTAATTCTATATCTCTGTGTTTCGCTCCGGGCACACCTAGTGAGGCGCGGCAGATTTAAATCTTCCGCTACAGTACCTGTTGTCAATATCTAAAATCGCAGCATTTTGCAAATTAAATGAATATTTCGATTTTATTATATTTCTGAAGACTAAAGATTGTTTATCAATGCGAAGTTTGAGTGCCTGTTGTCAATATCTAAAATCGCAGCATTTTGCAAATTAAATGAATATTTCGATTTTATTATATTTCTGGAGACTAAAGATTGTTTATCAATGCGAAGTTTGATATTGGTCATATATTCCTTGATACGTGTTAACTGATCTTTTTGTTTGCCCAATGTATCAGGAATTACAATCAGTTCAAGAGATTTAGTAAACTACACGATGCCAAGTGTGTTCTTGTGGTCTTTTATCAATAAGGAAAACGTATTAGTGCATCTGTAAATAATGTATATTTGATATTCTTTAAAGATTTAAGTATTTGTAATAATGGAGAACGAGAAAAAATTTGGACTGAGGTGAATGGGTTTTGGATTTTGTTCAAACTAATTATTTTTAGTTTATTAATAACATTTAAAGGGTACTCATTAAACTAAAATGTTACGGACAATATTTATGTCGTGTTAATGGAACGTGGACTTGGAAAGTAATACAACTCTGTCTACAAGATTGTATACCGTAGCTTTACTTGTTTAGGGGGGCAATAAGAAAGAATACTGAGTACACGGTCTGAGTATGTAGGTTTTATAAAACAATATGTGAAAATGGAAGTATTGTGAATAGCAACATTGCAATCGAGGAAATTAAGAGAAGGCTTCAATTCAAGTTCTTAAGTAAAATATTAATTGGGCTGATATTTATTGAACGTATTGACTCTAAGATTAATTAGTGAGGGCTGAAGTATACATTAAATGTCATCTACGTATCTAATACAGCATAGTTGTTCGAATTGAAGTAGAGAAAGACAGGAATTATCTAAATCTCTCATGACAATCTGAACAACGAGAGGGTCAATGAAACGTCCAAAGACTTGATAGTGAACTTGATTAAACTTGAAATAAGTGGAGTTGAGGTTTAGATTTAAAACGCATAAAAATTCATTAATTGGAATTTCAGTAAGTAAAGTGTACGCTATTTTGATTACACTCGGGTTCCTGGTACAAAGACAAGTCGTAGATGTTGGAAAAGTGGATGTTACTGGCCTAATATCCAAAGCCTACAAAGCGAAACAATGAATTTATTTAAAAGAAAAAAAAGCTGATGCAACCGCACAAAGCAGAGCGGAAAGCCAAATGTTTCCGTTGACCGCAGCGCTGTTGTTGGTTTTACACATTAACTGATTCATCAGCAGCAGGCGCGGCGCGGTTATTCTAACTGAAATTAACGGTGTGAAATGTTGCAGGGGAGAGCGGTTCCGCAATATTGCGAACGCAGTGATGCCCGTTTGTCATTTAGCCATAGCGAGATTAAAGGACCGATTCGCTACGATAACCAAGCACGCGTAATTATTCTCATTGAAGCCAATGAGCCTTGCGGGAGCTGCGATTATACTTGCAAATTGCGGCCGCTAGCGCTCGAAAAGAAGAAAAGAGAAAAACCAACCATGGTCGACCTTTCAATAGCTGTTTATCCTTTAAAGAACGGGCAAAGACAATGTAAAATGAGTAATTAATACGTTCATAAAAAAAAAGAGTGGGAACCACGCGAAATTATGATGTAATCCTACTTTCGATCACATGAAATGAGGCTACATTTCAAAAATAAAAACACATAAATAAATCATTCGTTACAATCTGCCTGAACATATTTATAAGCAACATGTGAAAATGAAAATGAAAATACAATGGATGATGTAGATTATCTTCATAATATCCCAAAAATATTACTACAGGATGAGAATTCAAATATGCCTTAAAAGAAATATGAAAATATTTGGACATGATCCATTGGATTGTTGGAAAAATATGGGGTCAAAATTATTTTTATTATATATTATTATTATTATTAAAATTATTTTTAAGTCTCATAACTATGTAAACATAATAAAATATGAAAATATTTGGACATGATCCATTGGATTGTTATTTATACAAATAATGACAAAATTAACAATTTAGACAAGCACAATGTAATTTAAAAAATTAATTGTATCGATTGTCAAGCCAGATATATAAGACAAACCAAACGCTCATTAAAAACTAGGATTAAAATAACATAAAAATTATATAAATAGTAATATTCAAAATTATTCTGTTTTGTCAAAACATATTTACTTAAAAAATCATAAAATAGATTGGTGAAATGTATCAATTTTGGATGTAGAAACGAACTACTTCTCGAGATTAATTAGTAAAATGCTGTACATCAAACCATATAAAAATGCTATCAATATAAAAAATTATACGAATATTTGAACTCAATTTATGACACTTTTCTTTAGTAATTTTTAATTTATATATTGTTATTCTTTTAAATTATAAATTGTTTCCATTGTAAACGGCATTCGACAATGAAACTTAGTTTTTACTGGTAGTTCTCGTTTTAAATTGTGTATTTATTACACGACAGTCAAGGGAGAAAGACCTGACTATCAAAATATGTTTCCACATAAATTTATATTGTTTGTCATCTGCCAAATTTTTCTTAATATCTTTATTTTAATCATCGTAATTGGTTTTTTTAGGTTATATAGTGTTAAATTTCAACCAAAAGATGTCACAAAGTTAGCGATGAAACGTAGTTAGACTTAAAAAAGGGCTGTTGTTTATTTATAATTAAATTTTTATTTGAAGGAAAACTTCTGGCCAAATCCTATAATATGTGGGTGAGACTATTACCACATTTATCACAATTTTTTGGATCGAGTCACCACTTAGAAAAATCCTATATTTCGAGCAGAATGTAGCTCCAAATAGAGCTTACCTCGAGCAATCAACCGTGAATGCTTCTATTAGAGCCGCCAGCGACAATTACGTCGTTAGGGCGAATCTGCTGATATTGCTCACAGCTCCAACTTTATCATCTGCAGGCTCCTTAGAAGTTTTCACGCCTTGCTAAGTTGAAAGGCGTTTGTTTCTGTAAAAGTAGAGTCAAAACGTTAATTAAATCAAGATAGTCTTCAAGTTTACAAAAAAATTAGATAATGTGTAATGGGTCGTGCAATTTTCTTTCTGTTGTCGATGATCGAAAAAAAACATCGCTATCAGGTCATGTAATTTTCTTTCCGTATTTAACTATAGAAAAACAGTCAGGATCAGGTTAAAAATCTCCAAATAATTATCTACCGCTTAATGGTACGTGATTCGGGAAACTGAATGTCCTTTATATTGAATAGAATGTGACTCCCCATATAACGAAATATTGTAGTAATTTTTTTTAAAAAAAAGATTTATTACCATTTTCTCATTTCCAACATGAAATTGTGCATTATGGCAGGTGGCATAAAAAGATAGAATTAACATTGAAGACAATAAGTACTTATTAAGTAACAAAACGGCAGTCAGATATTGAACCATGTTACTGCATCATCAAACGATAATAATTTTCAAACTAAAAGTCTGAGAAATCATTTTCATATTATCAGACATTAGAAGACAAAATTTAAATTATTATAAGTCTTTGAAAGCCGTTAATTAATGAAAATGTGGAATAGTCTGAAGTAAACAGACAAAATTAATTGGTTATATAAATAAAAGCAAGAACTTTTGTGAAACGTCGTGAGGAATTATTTATACAACTAATTTTGTCTGAAGCAGCAATGTTTGCAAAAACGTTATCTGGGAAATTATTTTCCCTATTTATTGTCCATTTCATTGTATAATTGTTAATAGTTTAAATTACTGTAACGTCTAGTGTTTAATTCTTGATTATGTAATTAAATGTATTTTCATTATTAATATCTATACTAAATATTTCATCATTTGTATTTTTCTAATATACGTATATTAAATCCACTGTCTATTTTTTCCATCGTCTGATAGTAGGTTACAATATGAAGTCATCTATATATAGCTGAATATTTCCATGTAAGTTATTTGGCTAAGTTGAAAGGCGTTTGTTTCTGTAAAAGTAGAGTCAAAACGTTAATTAAATCAAGATAGTCTTCAAGTTTACAAAAAAATTAGATAATGTGTAATTTATGTTTCACAATTACACTGAAATAGTGTACTTTTTTAAATAAATAGTTTTTAAGTGTAGTAAAGTTAATAATTTAAGAAAAAGTGAATTTCCTTTTCTGTTTATGCCTCAAAGCAAATACCATTAAGATGGTCAAAAGAGCTTCCTAACAGTTTAAAATCATCCGATTTGTATTCTGAAACTGCAAATTTCCCCACCGTTTCTCCATTTTGAATTTTGTTCCAGAGTGCGAGTTGTACCTGAGCCCTGTAGAAGCGGAGCTGTCTTGGCTGGACTTTCCGACGGAGTGGAGCGACTGTCGGGTGCACTGGCCCGGAGCCTCGGTGCTGGTGACGCTCCTGAGGCTTAATGTGGCGTGTGGTGTGGGCGGTGCTGTGTGGCTGGGCAGCCCCCTGTGCGGCAAGCTGCAAGAACTGCCCGCCTCCGCGAGGACGCGCCACCTCGCGCCCCCGGCGCCTCCTCTAGGACTGCACGGGAGACCACGCTTCTCTCTGCGCTACCGTCTCGTGGACGCCTGCTATAATGTGCGCTTCACTCAGCGAAACGCCAGTCTCTCTCTTGAAGTGGGACCTGGGACACTGTGCGCCTTCCACGTTATGCTGCCATTCGGGCAGCGTGTCCACATGGAAGTCTGGATGGAGGCGGCTGGTTCGCCTCAAAAGGTACGCGTCTCTCTCTTCCCGCGTCTTTAATACGATCCCCGACTACCGATAATGTAGAGTTTTGTATTTATATGTATTTAAAGTAATGTCAAACGCTGTATTCTTCTATATTGCAGTCAATTAACCTTTAATAATCGGGTATTTATTTAAATTATCCCAGAGAATTAACTGATTCGACAATAACCTCTTGGTAAACATTTTATTTAACCAGTATCAATAGCGTCAATGTTTGAAACATTTACCCATTTATGTTCCCACGCCGTACCTAGCCCCTCGGGATCTAACTTCAAATAAACCAGGATGATGACTGATGGTAATTAAACAACTCAAGCATTCTCCTACTACATAAAATAAAAGTGTCTTGAAAATTACGCTGAATTGAAAGTGATAAATACTAACTATCATAATAAAGTCTAAAAATTCTCCCGGCACCTTAAAGAAATAAAAAATAAAATCTTTAACTACACACAGACCAAAATATAGCTGGTGCCCTAAGAAAATAAAAAATTTTAAGAGGGTCAAAACTACTACGAGTAACGTTTGGTCACGACGAGAAACATTAACTTTCCTAAGCCACCATGGTTAATGCGAGAATTAAGCTCAGCGACCCTTATCGGCAACGAGCTCGGTCTTTTTTGCATTCTTTTTCAATTAAAACCCCCTTCCAGGTGCTTCACTCCGTTGCCTTTTGGAGTTGAAATTAGGCACTTAAAAATTTTAGAATAACTATCAAAATCAGATATCTCGAAAACGTTCTGTTCGACGCTAATTATGGCCGTTTACGAATGTATTTGAATTCCAGCCCCACAGAGGCGTGCCTTAATCCCTCGGGATTTGTTACTGGATCGAAAGTAACATGTGAGCAAATTTTGGTAGAAATTACTCTACGCATTTAAGATTGCGCAAGGAAATTTGTTTCAACCTCTTCCACCCCCACTCCCTGAGAATTACAACTTAACCAGTAATGTCAGTGAATTGTTAACCCTGGATTTGACACCAATCTCGGTTGTTTCGTGTTATTTCCTTAGTGGTGCTGCCTTCTCATGTTATAAGGGCTTGAAATTATACACTAAAAACATTTAGAGAGGAATTATTAATCTCATAGACCCAAAAAAGTAATTATTCGAAGCTAAAACCGGTCGTTTTAGCATGTTTTTAAATTTCGCCCTTGTGAGTTTCCTAACACTTCCAAAGGCTGACGGAAACCTTACTGGCGCGAAAGCCTTTGGACTGCTTATTCTCGCAGGAAAGCGTAGAGTGGATACTTCGAATTAAACCTTCACCAGAATATTTTTGTATTTGTCGTATAACAATGAAGAAAAAATTTGGGTTTTGCACTTCTTTCTTTACAATGATGAAATCGTATCAATATAGAGTGGTCGTTCTTCGTCCGAGTGAGAATGTTCTTTCCAAGTTTCTGAAAAAAAATCGTCATGGTCATATTATTTCACAAACTCACACATCTTGTGACTATGGCATTACCAAATATTGTATGCTACACATTTTTGTGCCTCACGCAATGGACTTGTCTAAGCGGTTAACAGTGATTCTTACCGCGTTTTCGTCTTCTGTGTTCAACTAACATTTTATTGACTACACCCTCTTTATATTTTTTTCTTCATTTTTCCTCATAACAAAACTGAAATTTTATGATTTATTTTCTGGCAGTGTCACCTTTCTATGGCAAGTTTTTCAAAAACTGCCAGTCAAATCGATTTTTCTAAATAAGCTTCGATAAACGCAGATATTCTTCTGTACTAGTAAACAATAAATAACAACATATCTTTTCAAAAATTCATTACTTTTTTTATTACTGGTTGTATTTTATTTACCAGGACACTTCCTGGAAAGACGTATAAGTTCAACCGTCTGCATTTATAGAGCTGAAATTGCGGCCCTAAAATTAACTTGTTAACAGAGAGTTAGATTATAGTCATCAAAATACAGGCTAAAACACGCGTTCCACACAGAAATGTTCTTGTAAATACATTATATATGTTATATTTTTTAAAATTTGTGACTTCAGTTTGTTTGTAAATGCTTCAACAAGTGGCCAACTTGTTTTCGAATGTGGTTCGATCATACACTATATCAAATTTCTCCCAAATCTGGCAAAACATGAAATACAATTTCAATTTGTACTATTTTTTTAATAAATATATTTTTAGAATGCTAATTACGCATATAATGGTCATATTTCAAAAAATAATCTTGGGTTTCTGATTTACATTTGATTCCTCTACTACGGAATTTGCAGAAAGTATAAAATATGTGATTCACATAATTCTCCATAATAAATAACAAAATATATAAATGAGAAAATCCCAAACTCCAAAAAATTTGAAAAAGGCTAACAATACAGGAATGAGAATATTTAATTTGATTAATATGAAACTACAATTATAAAATACGTAAAATTACGTAAAACGATGTAAAAGTAACAGTTAATACATCTTAAACGAAGTATCATCAATATTTTAAAAGCTATTAACACAATTTCATATATTAACATTTATTATGGACAATAACATTTATTGCATAATATTATATTGTTCTACCACAATTAAAGGACGTAAAAAGTAAGCTATTTTCATTATCACTGATAATTTTCTAGTCTGACATTACACCTTGTTCTTGGCATAGCTAATGATATAGTTATGATCATGTCTGATAAGATATAAAATAAAAATTATTGAATCAACGATCTATCAATTACAAATAATTAATTTATTACAGTAATTAAGTCATTTAATACAGAACTTGACACTTCCTGTTGTATGTAGCGAAATAAAATCTAAATAAATTTACACACAGGCCTCAAAATTCTCATATAACAGAATAATTTTAGTATAACTTTAATAAATATGTAATACAATAAACATATTAGTGGTTTTTCTACTCTTAGGTAACGTATAATATTCCATGATAGTATTCTATTACGTTTTGGTACTCCGCATAATTTAGAAACTGATTTTCATTAAGTTACACGATTATCAAAGGTAATAAATGCATAAAATAAAAAACAAGGAAATTGTTGGAAATTTATTTTTTAGTATTTGTTTTAATTTAAATTATAAACTGATTTATAGATATACTAATTATGATTGAGAAAAATAAATTCCAAAACAAATGTAATCATGGATTCAATAAAACAAATAATATCTCATCCAAATTCAAAACTCTTTATTAAAATAAATTTATTAAAATTTATAATTGTTCTTAAATTAATATACTCCAGTATGAATATAACCAAAATAATATCGTTCAAACGGTAATAATCCGTTTGATCTTCTATTTCCTCTTAGATGGTCAAAAATTATTATTGGGTCTTGTAATTCAAAATATTTACCAATAATAATGTCAGAGATAACTTCAGCGTAATTGTAATTACTTTTTAAAATGAATGACAAAGTTTTAATAAAATTCAAGTTTAAAATTTCAATTCTAATTTAAACTAAGAGTATATTTATATTTTAAAATTAATTTCATACTAATACTTTACGTTCTAATAACGGAAAATATCATTTTATCTTATTAAATGCAGCAATGAATAAATTTGAGTAATTATTTAAAGTAATTTTAATTATAATCCCAATGTTTATTTTCTAAACAGTTTTCACAGTCATTTTTCGATTCTGATTTATTTAATTCGTAATACAAGTCTGGTTTTTAAGCGTAACGGTATGATATGGGCGCAGGTGGAGGAGTCATGGATCCGAGTGCCCGCCTCGTCGAACTCGTACGGCTGTGAATACGGCGCTCTGCTGACGTTGCGGGCCGCCAACTCAGACGCGGGCGCGTCGTACGCCTGGCAACACTGCGCGCAGCCAAGCGTCGCCACGCTGCCCTTCGTAACGACGTCCCCGGGTAACAGCGCCTCGCTCTTGGTGCATGCGGCGGCGACGCTGGCCGGCACCATAGCCTTACGTATGCGGTACGAAGCCGTGCCCGACGCCACGTTGGAAGGGAGCTGCGGCTACGGCTGGGTGATGCTGTCAGCGCCGCGCGCCGCCTGTGTCACCGCCATCGTGGACGAGCGTCTGGGTTGGACGCGCGCCGAACAACACTGCCGCAGCCTCGGCGGGCACCTCCTCAGCGTCACCTCCGAGGCGGCGCAGGCGCAACTCGACCGCCTCCTACTATCCTCACACAAGTAATCAAACACGTCTTTCTTCAAATTAAAATATGATTATTATGTCGACGGAGTTGCAAATATATCAAGAATACTAATATCTTCTGACAGATTTAGATTATATTTAATCAAACTATTATCCAGCCCCAGACGGAGAGGCCAAATAAAAAAACTGTCCCATTGAAATCACTCTTTTATGCCAAACCTCGTTCGTAGAAAAATTTAATGACGTCTTATCACTGGCCATATGCTTCTTATATACCGTACTGAACATTTTCGCTTGTTGGCATTGGATACACAACTGACAATATGAAGATCGGGTAGCAGTGCAGGCGAATCGTGTACACAGGGAGATTATAATAAATAATACGTTAGGTCATTCCGGGGTTTTATTCTGCTCACGGACGAGCAGCACTCCGGATGAACGGCACCCACCCTCGAGTTTTTTAATATAAGGCTTCGAAAGCCCCGCTCTAGAAATTTCCACACCCTCAAACAAGGGCCTCTGCAAGCACGATCTCAAGCAGAATATTTGATGCCCACCACTATTATGAGTCCGACACAGTTGCCAGTCGAGCTGAGATAGACCAAGTTCTCCATCAGCTGAGATTGGACACCCCAGAATTTCGATTAACCCCGTCTCCCACTCTTTCCCGAAGAACGGTCCATGGTGGCCCGGTGCAGCAGTGTTGACTAGACAAAGGCTGCTTGTAGCTTGCACGATCCATTTTCTAACTCCATCTCATAGCTAGATTTTGTGTCCGACACCGGCGATATCGAGAGGCACTAGCCAAACCCCCCGGAATTCTTTTCTGCTTTCGCAGTCCTTAACTTGCCGCACAAAACCACTAGCCAGTATTTTCATAAAGTGCCACATAATGCTTCTGACCAGCCTGATCTATCACGAAACTTGGGCACCGCTGCATGCTTTCCCTCTGCGGACGAACATTGGGAGTAGCCAAATTTTACTACTTTACTATCCTCCTTGATTTGACCATGGCAGAAGGATTATAACACATATTCGCATGCAACCCCTTGTCAAAAACCATTCCCGATATTATTACAGATCATGTTTTCTAACTAAGCTGAATAGAACGGAGATTATACAGTCGCGAGTCGGATAGTTGGCATCCTACTATATATTAATTTTCTATGAGTCCATTATGGAGATTAAAATGCTTGTAGACACACTGATCACGCGGGTCGAGATGGGTCAAGTTTCAAATTCCCAACCTACATGATTCAGGTTTCCTAGGGTTTGTCTTGCATCACTTTTAGACGAATGCCGGGTAGGATCCTTAAAGTACATCCCGCGAACCTAGCTACCTCGTTCTACCCTTCCGCATCCCCAAATCCTTTCCTAGACCATTAAAGTAATTTCCACCACGTGGATTACCCTCATCTAGCCTGTTACTAAAAAAATCGGGAATGAAAGATCGCAATATCACAAACTACTCAGTAAGTTAGAAATAAGCAATTAATTGATGTTAAGAACAACCCGAACTTGTGGGTAGGCGCAACATGAAATTTTAATTACTGAATTTCATCCGGCGTTTCTTTTCACAGAATCAGACTCCATACTTCCCACAGCACAACTTCATCTGATTTTTTTAGGGGGTTTTTATTCTGTAAATGGCACTGAATAGTTCCATGCTGCATCAAGTGAGGAAATCCACGGTACGCTTTACGAAAAATATTCATTGCGATTCAAACTGTAGGTCACGAAAAAAATGTTGTTAATTTAGAGAGGTTTCTTTACTTTGTGACCTAAATTTTCTTGAAATCATTCAGTAAGCAGAATGGATCTTACAGTTATTCAGTTTTCATTCCAAGTAAGGAAAAAACATTATCCATCAATATAAAATTATATCGATGAGTGAAATATTTAAATTGTCATCTAAGTGTTTACTGTTGAACAAAGTATTGTAGTAGTGAATTAGTAATTTGAATTACTGTATTTTTAAAATATACTAACCTTAACTGGCACTTTCTGCGTAAAGTTCAGCTCTTTGCACGGTTGTTTTACAGTTCAGATGGTGCTGATGCTGCCTACTGGATAGGAGCCACCGATCACATTCTGGAAGGAGATTTCCGCTGGAGCGACGGACAGCCGTTTTCATATTCAAGTACGCCACTTGCATAGTTTTAAAATAATATCTCTGGCACGAAGAATTAAAATTTCCTCTGTATTTAATACTCTGATGAAACTTATTCTTTTATTTTAAAAGAGCGAAGTAGAACTTACAAGACTCAAATAGATACACATACACAAATAACTGGTTCCACAAAAAAAATATATTGTATATATTTGATGAAAGTCTCAATACTAACAGTACTTTCGCAAAAAGATGTAAGAAATAATCAGGATTCTTTGACATCTTGAGCGTAAAATATTTTTATGTGGACCTAATTCATTATATTATTCATATTTAGTTCATTAACAATTTTTACGTTTGCAAATCTAAAACCTGTTAGAAGAAACAAAATGTTGTTTAATTAGAAGTTCATTGCCAGCGCGGATTAATATATTTTAGGCTGTGAGAAATACTTGTTGCGGAATATATTATGGCAATCATAAATGTATAATGATTACTCGAAAAAAATACTTTTATTCAGAGTACATACACAAACACTAATGTCCTCCAAAATATATATAAACTGTAGTCGATTTTCCGCCCCTCTTGCTGATATTGCGTAACCGACTCCTTCAGAATAAAGTATTTAAGACCGGCTCATAGTTCCCTTTGCATCATTTCTGGTGCAGTTAATTCAAGGGTCGAGCAGTGATTGATTGTAGTGAATACGTGCCTGTTGTACTCTTACACTCCCTTCAAGGCGCGCTGACGGAGACTGTCGGGTGATCGGACAACGACCCATCCCTTCTCTCACAGAAGCAGCAGAATTCTCCTGATGCGTCAGAGTTCCAGAAGTTAGGAACCGTACTTCATAAATTTCCATTCGTCCTGATATCGGAGTTATATCCCTCAGTAGGATCACGAATGTTCAATGACCCGTGTATTCGTAAACGACTTCATACCTCCTCCGTAATGAATGTTCGGAAATTTTGCTTTTCATTAGGTTCCAAAGTCGTACTATTTGTTGGCTTACAATCTTCTGTGCTCTATCGCGCGGTAAGTTTATATATATATATATATATATATATATATATATATATATATCGTTTGACCAACTTCTCCTAGGTTTCCTATGTTCTTACCCCGATTACGGAGGGGTGCGCGTATACCTCTCAGATTTTACGATACAATAACCGGAAAAACAACAATATGGTTGAACGACATCATCCTTCGAGTGTGTTAATATGATCTTTCCCCCGAGCCAAGGTGACCACTAGCACGGCCTAAAACAGAAGTTTTGTCGATCTCCACTGCTACAACGAGACCGAAACCACACGAGAGTCGAGCTGGCAATGGCCGAGACCAGCCCCAACTGAGCTTGGACGCTGGTTTCGGATATCACAAGATTTTGACTCACCCAGCCTCCTAGTCTTTCCTCAAATAATCCCCTGGTTTGCCGCATGCAGAGTTCTGTTTTTAGGGGCCACCCGATGGTAGAGTTTCTCTGGCCGGGGGCTGTTTGAAGATTGCACGATCCAATTGATAGATGTTCCCAACTCCGTGACGGAAGTGTCAGAGGTAATGGCTATCTCCTTAAGCCTGGGATCTTCAAACGTCTCTTTATTTGTTAGTGGACGTGTGTCATCATCATTTCATTGGTGCCCATCACAAACTTAAATGCTAAATGCTATGGATCAAGTTGTTTGCTATGTTTTTACTGATAGTGTTCGCCCGCATTTTATCTGTGATTCGACGATCCCGCATGATAAAAAACCGTGCTTATTCAATGTAAGTCTAATTTTGCGTTGTTTATGGCATTTGTGAAAGCAGTTCTTACTTTATTGTTAATCAATCCTTTATCAGTAATATGTTCGTGGTATCGTCCCTGAAAGTATGTTGGATCTTATGAATAATTTTCTTCTCGGTCGCAGTGCTGAAGCTGTTACGCTATTTAACAACGATTAAAATTCCAATTGCCGCCAGAATATTCATGAGTCGCAAGTGTCTGCCGCTTTCTCGGAACGAAAAATAATTCGCGTAGGCGTATGAGTGTTCACGACACAATTCCACGACGCGATCCCTCTGACTGAATTGTTTATACTGAAAAACTTTTATATTATTTCCCTAATGGATCTCTAGATATATAATGTTAAGATTTAAAGGTTCATGCACTTCTAGTTTTACGAAATTAAAATATGGATTAATAAAGAGCAGTTCTGTCTCTTGTGACTTAATGTTTTGTCGACAGACTGGTTCCCCGGCTGGCCGCTGCACAACAACTTCAACCGTCAGCCGAACGACGACACTCTGAGCGAGCAGGACTGCGTGGAGGTGAGGCGCACATTCGCGCTGCCCGCGGGTCAGTCTGAGCCCAGTCCCATCCCAACCTTCATGTGGAACGACCGCGCGTGTGTGGCGGCCAACGCGTTCGTGTGCAGCCGCGCGCGCAGCCAGGCCGACGAGCAGCCGGCGTCGTGTCGCAGGACGCTGCGCCTGGGCGGCGACTACGAGCGCGCCACCGTAGCGTCGCCGGCCTTCCCCAGGCACTACCCCGACAACGCCGACTGCCTCTTCGAGCTCAGCGCACCTCCCGGATATCGGATACTGCTCGACTTCGAGGAGCTCGTGCTCGAGGACGAACCTTCGTGAGTGGCGTGGCGTTTACACATTTCTTCCGTGCACTATGCTTTCTCGATTTAACACTGCGAATGAGTCGGAGTCCGGGGCAATTACAACTGTAAGAAACACTAATAATATTATGGAATTTTCTTCAAAAAGAATATAAGCTCGACGTATAACGACACTTATCTAACCTAGAGTATACTGAGTTAATAATTCTGCACGGAAGGGCAAAATCACGAAGCTTTAGTACTCTGCTTGAAGACTACATCATTATTTATTCTATTCCTAAATATTACTTTTACAGACTTGATGTCCGAATCCCTAATTCATTAACTTATCCTCATGTCTGTTTCTTATAATATTTTATTTTTTATGTGTGATTGTATTTATTGCAACGCCGTAATTTCGTTCCAGGGTAAGGTTACGTTGGCTTTGAATAACCCGATTTCTCCGTAGGCCCTATTTTATTTTCAATCAGCTGAGTGCCCGACGTTGTCAAGGTACTTATTTATATTAGTCTGGAAAATTCATTAAATAGACGCTAATCTCTCGGACATTTGGAATATTTTATAATTAACCCCTTCTCACCCCTCTGCTTAAACGAATGGAACAGAACACGCGACTTAATGAATTTCAGGACGGTCACTGTTAATCACAGTGACACCGAAAATGGTGGTTTCGAAGCTAATATAGGCCATGTTTGATTATTTATCTCTTCTCACCCTGACGCCCCATCTCTATACCGAGGACCTCACCAACCTCTTATACCGGTTTTGGAAAGGGAGGTCTGAACTTCATGTTACCCGTCATGGTGAATGTCACTGTGCACCTCTGCGAATCCAGAAACTCGAAATTCGTCGGCTATCCCTATATTTTTAGACTTCTAAAAGACTTCTAACAAGTAACCCCTTATCACGCTTAAACTACATAGATCTCAGTAGTTTCGCATTATTTTTATGCCAATCTTTCACTTGTAACATCCCAAACTTCCATCATGTAACACTCCACCACTGTGAACATGTAACATTCCAGCAGTTGGAAATGGAAAGTCCAGATAGATCGTTCACCAACCGAGCTATACCTCCGTTAGCTCACCTGGCTACCGATCTAGAGGATAAAGGAAGAATTAAGAACAGGAAATAGGAAAGTCGGTAACGTGAGGGTTCGGGTTCAACTAATTGAACCTAGGCGTAGTGGTTGGTGTTTCGCTGCACTTCAGTCAAATAAGAGTTGATGAAGAATAAAGAGATTTAATAGTTAGAAATAAAATAAAGTAAGACAAACTGGCGGATAGTACCAGGAGCCACCGACCCGTCTGGAGGTTGGATCACGACTGTCGTTCCCAAGAAGCTCTGAACAATTCGAAGACTCCTTTCCCCCTCCCTGATGATTTTAAATCTCCAATGAGAACTCTTACAGGGTGGAATGATTTCTGCTGCCGTGTGCATGTCTGCATAAGGCACTTAAAATGCTGACTTCATTTGACGAAGCGTTTTCACAGCTGCCTAGGCGGAAGGGGTGAAGATTTATGTGGTGGTGCGTATCGTTACTCACTATATCTAAAGTGATGTCTTTAACTGCATCAGCGTTCTTGCAGCTGCGCCCTCTTAGGTCCGCTATGCTGAAGAGACGTTATGATAAGACGGCACGTGTAGACTATTATATTACACACTCATCACCAGCCCGTTAGGGGTTGAAATTGGACTATTTCATCTATATTGACACAATTAATCTCAGCGGTCCTGAAACTATTTTTTCGAACCTAATATCTGTCGTTATTGCATTTTATAGATGCCACCCCTTCTCCTCCGTCCTTAGAAGTGCTAGAAATACCTTACCTCCACAATTTTTGTTCCCGGATCACAAGTACGATACGTACGATGGCCGGTTCAAATTATTCCTCGCATTTAAATTTATATTCTGAACATACATACATACATAATTTTTTATTTATTAGAAGATTAAGAAGAAAATAAATTAAAGAGACTGTAAGGACCCCAACATTTAGTCGAGCATTCCAAAGTCGGTCGTAGAATACTTATTCTTCCAGCTTGATTTAGAAGCCTATTTACGAAATGCAGTTCTTTCCGCCCTTTTCTAAGCAACCTTATTACTAAAAGTGACTTCCAAATACTAATAACTTGACTCCGTTCCAATATCATCCGCTTCAAGTATCCTGTGCGCGTGGTTCAAAAACATTTTTGTACGAAGCGTAACTTTAATTTTGGATGCCGGTTCCCAGTTCCTTCAGCCTGGTCAATGAGCTTCTTGTTTCGGCTCGTCACGTTATTGATTCAACAACATAAACTTACGCACTTAGTTTATTGACGATTGGAGATGTCCTTTTAGCGTGTACTCAGCTCCACTAGTTTCTTTCCTACTGTCTGCGTATCCAAACATTATAGTGCGCCTCACATTTATTGGTGGCCCAGTTTACTGTACTTCGCAGGTCCTACCCGTCCTCGAGCGCTGCCAATCAGATTCAGTAAACGCCTAGAACTTGCCGCGTTAGATAGTAGTGAGTGTGTTTATTCCGCGCTGCCTCACCACCCTCAATTTGAGCCACACGCCATCACTGCCGACGCGTGCTATAGTTCCCTTACACCAGTACAATTGGTGAATCTCCACGCACCCGATCTAGGTTACTAAGTTATTGAAAAATTAAATGAACACACAAATTAACTTGCGTATGAAATCACTCACTCGTGCAGCAAAAAAAATAGTTTTCGACTGGAGATCAAATGCTGTTATTTCTGTCATCTTCGCTTTGACAGTGCGCATCAATAGTTCGTGTATAAACAATTTTATGGAAGTAAAACTCAAATTACGTATGAATTAATCTGGCAATCATAAAATGTAGCAACTATCTATCATTTGAAAGAAATAGTGTATTTGTAGAAATGATATTATAATTTAAGGGATACTAGATGGTATTTGTGGATAATGTAGTAGACCAGAGCCGTTATATTCAAATAAAGGAAGAAACAATGCATGCAGACTGTGCCGCAAGAGCTTTGAAATGAATTGTAATCGCTTGCAGTCCTCGCGGGTAATAATCTGTGCTAATTGGGAAGTTCATCAGCGTGATGACGGTCTGGTAGTGGAGAACCACGCAATAAATCCCAGTTAATGGCGCGGGCAAGCTTAAGTGATTAACTCTCTCGTCGACAGCTGCGGTCTTGCTTATTGTTGCCAACACCTAGAGCATTCCTAAAATAAGTAATTAATTTGCCAAGCAGGTGTGGTCCTATTGATGTCAGAGAGAATTTATTTGTTATCCATTATGTTGGCATTCGTTTCAAAAGAAACAATCAAAATCGATATTTTTTGGAAATTCTTAACATTTTATGTTTTTTAAATGTTCTGTCCGTTAGTTTGAGGCGAATAGTTCAATTAAAAATCAAATGAAAAGCGAAATATTATGATACAACAAAATTAAACAATTGAACACTAAAAGCAAGATTTAAGAATCGTCGATAGAAAAGTCGTTTTCAATTTAACTGAGCCTTTCCCCGCACAATACCGGTATGTATATTACTTTACCTCCCTCTTAATATTTCGCCTATGGTTGGTCCGACCAAGTCTCGAAATCTGTTGTAATTAGATTATCCAAAAATTATGCTGACCTGTCGCCATTAGATTTCCTTTAAATAAAAATAGAGAACACTTAAAGCCCTTTGTCCAGACTTTACTTGGTGATGTAGTCTAAGTTTTCTATGCCATTTTTAATGCTTAACACCCTCCTTCTGAAATTTTTACGTTTCATTGTATAAGTTATCTTCACGTATATTTTTCAGACACTTTCTGCGTACATTCAAGAGATTCAATATGAGTTACTGTATATGGATCCCACGAATGGACGAGAGTTTTGTGTGGCAATTTCCTGATTGCAGAATTTTTCTCAAGGCTATCATTAAAAAATACATCGAATTTGAAACATGCCTTAGAAATGTTTCTAATTTCATAATACTGCTCAAGCATGTACAATTGCTATCATATGGAAATTCGATCTCTATTACGTAACAGATCTTCTCGGGTTCTACAGATACAAATTGCTTTCATTTTATTATTCTTGATTTTAATACTGTTTATCTCTGTCCGCAAATTTATCCTACCATCTGATTTTAATTAATTTTCAACGACGACCCTTATTTTTGAACTGTTATTCGAAGAGTAAAGAATTAATAAATTTAAATTGATAGTGGATTAATAACGGTTCCCAGATGAATGAATGTCAAAAGTTACTAAGACTTCTTTCAATCTTTAATACAGGTTGGTATTCTCGTAAAATTAGAAAATACAGCAAACTATTTATCAACACCTGATGTGTAAAAGATTAGCTGAATTCATGAGAGGAAGTAGCGAATTCATTTTTTTAAAAAAGTAACAGGATACATGAGGGTAATTCACGTGGTAGCAAATCCCCTTTAATAGCATAGGGAGGGATTTGATAGGGGGGATGCGGAAGGGTGAAGGAAGTTAGCCTAGGGTTAACTACCGCCCCCGGGCTATGGTTTAAGCATTCGCCTAAAAGTGATACAGGACAAGCCCGAGCCTCGACCAGTTTAGGAGGCAGCTGGCCGACTGTTACAATGGGAACATCGAACAACTCTTACCGCTTCCCCAATATCTCTTCATGAATTTGTATACAACCAACTTATTTTGTATCATAAAATTGCTTCCCCGAGAATAGATTCTTCTATTGTTGTCTTCCAGTTCTTAATAATATAGAAAAATTTACGCAATATTGCAATTCTTACCTTCTTTATAATTTCTCTGATATTTGCACATTCAATTCGGATATTTTACTATTTTCTGGCATTAAAGTCTTTTAAAATGAGAATATTTATCCTCAATGCTATATTTTTGTTAAATACCAGTATAAAATATTTATAAAAACCTGCCTTTTCTGCGTTTGTAATTGTTGTTATTTGTTTTACGTCTGTGAACATAATTTGATAATTGTAAGAGAAACCGAGGTATTTTAGTTTAATAATATATGATACTCCCGATAACAGACTGCATTTTTGGGTATTATGGGCACGGCCTCTTTTAAGCGGCGGCTCGAAACGGTTATAACGTTTCGGAACGGAATCTATGAATATCGCATGTTCGATAATATTATGGTTTTGGAGTGATATGGAATCAATTGGCAGGAAATTTCAAAGGGCGAAACAGGGACTTTTAAACTGAGACAGGTATTCTTATGTATATAAAGATTTATTTACAAACGTTCGCAAAGTCTATCAGGTTTCTTACTTTTAGAAACGTTGGATTCAATTTTCCATATTCTCTCTTTCATTTTTTCTGTTTCATAGGCAGTAGAAATAGGCCTACCATACTGTAAACTTTCAACCAGTCAACTTAAAAATGATCACACTTTTCCGCAATTGCTTCGGTGTTTTTATGTTTATGTCTCTAGTTGTTTGTTCTTCATAATGTTGGCTTTAGGTGCGGTTACGACTACCTGGAAGTGCTGGAGGTGTCTGGCAACAGCAGCGTGGCGACGCGCCGACTGTGTGGAGACTGGAGCGCAAAGTTGAAGAAACTGCGTTACCTGAGCCAAGGACCGGAGCTCGCGCTTCGATTTGTCTCCGACTATTCTCACCACTTTGGAGGCTTCAAGGCCCGCGTTTCAACAGAGCAGGGTAAGTCAGGATAACGGTTTCTAATTGAACAGCGATCGGATGGATGAAGGCTGATACAGCCCCTTAGAGCAGCTTGTACCAATCCCTTATATATAATAAGAAATTTCATTAATATCTGATGACTTCTCTAGTAATTCTTCATCCTGCAGAAAACGAAAGAGGGTTCTAGGTAACAGTCACTACTGCTGAGATTCCTGCGAAAATAACGCATTACCCAAGCAGGGCTAAAAGTATGTTAATTGGGCTGGTAAGACAGTAATGCACCAAACATGCATTTGTTTATTTCTCACAATGCTGAATAATTGTAAAATTATATTGATGGCAGGACAATGTTACGAGTAGTACCAAATTTTCAATTTAAAGATTTTCGGAAAGTGTTGGGTCTGGAATGAAAGAAAAAAATAAGTGACTACCCAATTTCTACGTTTGTATTTAAACGTAGTCTCTATTTAAACCAATAACTTGATCAATCGCCTTTCTTGTTTCTTTATAGCTTTTTTTTTTTTTTTTTAGGGCAACAGGCTACATGAGGGTGATCCACATTGGGCAACTCCCCTTTAATAGCATAGGAAGGGATTGAAAGGGGGGATGCGGAAGGGTAGAGGAAGGTAGCCAAGGGTTAACTAGGGCCCCCGGGCTATATTTTAAGGATCCTACCCGGCATTCGCCTAAAGGAATGCATGAGTATAAGGCATTTTCACAAAATAGAACCTTGTCTCAGCTAGAACTTCTTCATTCGAAGCAAATCTTCGTATAACGAGCAATTTCGTTTGATATTCTAAATCTGACGAATATGATGAAAGTAAGACCAATTTAGGAACGCGGATTTAGAATCACAAACCGAAGTCTTATGAGTGGATTGGATGATGTGTTGAAAAATAAACATTTCCTTGGTCAAATTGAAAGTTTGATCTTAACGGCTTACTTCAATTGATCCAATAATACAGCTTAATAATTTCTGACAGTTGTTTCTGTGCTTTTTAGCAATAATAGTATATGAGAGAAACACCACGAAAATCCATGACTTTCCCAGTTTCATGATCATGGTCCTTACTTTCCCATCTTCTTCAGTGCACATCATCGACTGCGATCCACTGTTTTGGTTGTTGGTTGACTCAGGGATGTGGATATGTACAATTTAATCCTCCGCCTTAATCGTTAATGGGCATTCCAAATGGAGCTTCAAACACGTTTGAATTGAAAATTATTGTGAAGATTCGTTTTATGTCGAAAAACTAGTTATATGCGGGTCGTTTGGAAAGTTCTATAATGAAACGACATACTTACTCCTCAATCATAAACGTTCGTTCATCTGAAAATAGCATCGTTGCCAATCATCAGTGGGTCCCAAATGCTAAATATTTATTTTAAAACAGTCTATCTGATTGCATTTCATCGGTTTCATCTCACTGTCAACATTTATCCTCCTTAACACAAAAGGAATACTACAGGAGGCGAGAGCTATGCTTAATATTCCTTGTGTTACTCGTCTTTGTACTATATTTCGAAAAATATATGCGTTGGATGAAGAAAATGTAACAGACATAATCATAATTTTTAAGCGCTATTTAACAGTGAAATGATAGATGAACAGTCGGTATTAAAAAAATTGCCATAAATGTTCTGGTATTGACATAATTCGTCTTCTGCAACCATTCGCTATTTAGCAGAATGGTTGAAACGAATTTGATATAATTCGGATTGTAGCTTTATTTGGACGCGCATTAGATAACAAAAAAAAATTAAAATTTCAATCCCCAAGATATGAAAACTTTTTCGAAAAATTTGTAATCAAGGAGTGTTCTTCGAGTATAACGTTCTTTTATTTGTTAGTGTACATATAGATAAGGTCAAACATTACGCACACAGAGAGCCCGATAATTTCCTTGTATATAGCTATATTACATAACCATCACAGTTACCATACATCCATCTCCACGGACACAACATTCATACACCGATTGTTTTAGTCAATTGTGTATCGCTAATTTGATAAAGACATAATAAGAAGTATGTGTAAGTCTAAACTAGATTCCATCTCAATTGAGCCATTTACTATCAAATACAACTTTAAACTATTTTTCAATATGAAATATGAAGGTCAATGCATTCCAAATATTTTAGAGTCTCTGTTGCTCTTTTGATAATAAGGGTGATTTTATTTTGTACTAGCTGGGTGCCCGGCGTTGCCCGAGATGTCATTTATCTATAACCATCCATAAGACTCCAATTTTGGTTACTTTTGCGCTATTTTTATGTAAAGCTCCTCGAACCCTATCCCTAAATGTGCTCACCTCCCATGCCGAAGGGTGATGAAGTCATTGACTAAATATATCGGTTGTTTTTACATGTTAGAAGTTGACCACCCCCACAAATATGCGATAATGAAAAAGAATGTATTCCACCAAAAATCGGCCGATTACTTTGCCTGAAAATTTTTTCCCCCTCCCAACACCTCCCAAACCCGTCGCGTTACCCAGGTTGTCACAATTAGATTCAGCGACATTCATAGTCTCGGAATTGATTCGAATCACGGTTGTTTTGCGGGATTTTATTTAACGTACCTCCACCCCACCCCTAAGCTTGCTCCCGTACAGGGGTTAAATTATACACAAACAACATCGGTATAAATACTTTCAAAGTAATTAACCCCAGGAAATAATTATCGCAAATATCGACCGTTTAACATGTTTGAAATTTTTCACCCCCGACCACTCCCGCTTCGGGGACTTAAACGGTCAAGTTTAATGTCATAATTAAACTCAGTGACAATCCTGATAGTTTCTGGTTTATTTTTATCTAATGCTACTTCCACGCCAACCCTTAAGGGTGCACCCTTCCAAGTCCAAAAGGGGTTGAAATTATACACAGAGAACATGTAGGGAAATTTTATTAATCTAATTAATCCCGAAATATATTTAATTGACGAAAAAACAGCCGGTCAACTCATCCCAACCCAGCCGATACCCGCGCGTTGTCCAGATTGTCATAAATAAATTCAGCAACATCCATTACCTTCGATTTGACTCGAATCTCGGTTGTTTTCCCGTTATTTTCAAGGAAATTAATTAAACTCAGTGACAATCCCGATAGTTTCTGGTTTCTTTTTATGTAATGCTACTTCACGCCCACTTTTAAGGGTGTACCCTTATGAGTCCAAAAGGGGTTGAAATTATTCACAGAGAACATGTAGGGAAATTTTATTAATCTAATTCATCCTGAAATATATTTAATCGACGCAAAAAACAGCCGGTAACTCATCCCAACCCAGCCGATACCCGCGCGTTGTCCAGATTGTCATAAATAAATTCAGGGACATCCATGACCTTCGATTTGACTCGAATCTCGGTTGTTTTCCCGTTATTTTCAAGGAAATCCCCTCCAGCCCCACCCCTATCATGCCTACAAACAACATCGGTAGAAATACTATCAACGTGAATGGTCCCGGCATTTATTTATTCCACGCTAATATCGATGACTTAACATGTTAGAAAATTTCCATCCCATCCACTACCGCCCCTTGGGGCTAAATGACCAATTTGATGCTATAATTGAACTGGGCGACATCCATAACCTTGGATTTGTCTCCAATCTCGGTTGTATTCGCGTTATTTTATTGCAGCGTTCCTCCACCCAACACCTAAAAGTGCTCTACTAATAATCCCGACCCGCTTCTGGGGGTGGTTGACGCGTCTCACCCCAACAGTCGGTAGAAACACTATTAATATCTGTGACCCCTAAAAATATTTATCCGACTGAAATATAGACTGTTTTAGCATGTTTAAATATATCAACTCCCGTCCACCCCCGCTTCTGGGGGTGGTAGACGCGTCTCACCACGACAGTGTTTGTTTCCTGGTCGCAAAGAACACGTGTACGAAATTTGGTGAAATTTTCTCCAGCGGTATAGATTTGTATAACGAACATACAAATATACAAACATACAAATATACAAATATACAGACATACATACATACATACATACACTCATTTTTATTTATAAGATTAAGTGTAATAATTATTTATATTAAGCCCTTTCGTTCTGGTAGAAAAGGGATTATTAATGGATTGATTTATATGGTTTAGGATTTTGTGAACAATTGTTCTAATAATGTAGATTACGTGGATAATATTTTCATTGAAGTTGTAGTAAACTAAATTATAAACTACGTTAGCATGTAGAGTTTTTGTTACATGTATTTGTCCGTGATTATTTGTTGCTTTATTTCTTCTCAATAATACAACTTCAATTACGGAATAAATGTAAAATTATGTTTATAACAATTTATAATATAAAAACTTTTTAAAAGAGTATAAAAAGCAATGGTTCTGAAACACTTTTATTTTTGATTAAACGTCGTTATTAATGGAAACAACATAGGTTAAAATAGTATTAACAACACAACCCCTAAATCTGCTACTTTCCCGTGGTGGAAAGGGTTGAATTTTTACTCATATCACATCGGTAGAAACACTATCAATCTAGTTTACCCATAAACACATAACATTTTGGCAGTTTTAGAATAATAGACAATTCTCACCCCCAGCCCTAATCATGCTCACCACTAATGTCTAAAGGAATTTATATTTTCAACAACATCCGTTGAAATAGTATTCACGTAATTCTCCTCCAAGAACGCACAAGAACTGACTATTTATCTTCCCTTCCAACCCCCACCCTTTCGGGTTAAATAGGCAATTAAAAATATTTATCCGAAGTAAACTCACTGACATCCATAACCTTCGATTTGACTCCAAACTCGGTTGTATTCGCGTTATTTTTCTGTAAAGCAACTCCACCCCAAACCCTAAGGGTGCCCTTTTCCCAGGGCGTAGGAGATGAATATTATATTCAGATAACATCGGTAGAAACACAATCAATATCTTGGACCCCTAAAAATTATTATCCGACTAAAATATCGGCTGTTTAACATGTTTAAATATTTCAACCGCCGTGCAACCCCGCTTCTGGGGTTGGTAGACGCGTCGTGTTGTTTTCATGGTCGCAAAGAACCCGTGTACGAAATTTGGTGAACTTTGCTCCAGCGGTGTAGATTTGTATTCTCCACCCCAAACGCTAGGGGTGCTCTTTCCCCAGGGTGTAGAGGTTGAAAATTATATTCAGATATCATCAGTGGAAAGACTATAAATATCTTTGACCCCAAAAAATATTTATCCGACTGAAATATCGACTGTTTTAGCATGTTAAAATATTTCCACCCCCGTCCACCCCCGCTTCTGGGGTTGGTAGACGCGTCTCACCCCAACAGTGTTGTTTTCCTGTTCGCAAAGAACCCGTGTACGAAATTTGGTGAAATTTGATCCACCGGTATAGATTTTTATTCTCCACCCCAAACCCTAAGGGTGCCCTTTTCCCAGGGTGTAGGGGATGAAAATTATATTCAGAAAACATCGGTAGATACACCATAAATATCTTGGCCCCCTAAAAATTATTATCCGACTAAAATATCGGCTGTTTTAGCATGTTTAAATATTTCAACCCCCGTGCAACCCCGCTTCTGGGGGTGGTAGACATGTCTCACCCCGACAGTGTTTGTTTCCTGGTCGCAAAGAACACGTGTACGAAATTTGGTGAAATTTGCTCTACCGGTGTAGATTTGTATAACGAACATACAAACATACAAACAAACATACAAACAAACATACAAACATACATACACTCTTTTTTATTTATAAGATTTACAAGATTAAATGCCAGTTCTCCCCTTCCATTTGCATTGCATTTAAGAAAACAGATCTAAGCTGCATGTCAATTTTTCGAGAGCCTGAAACAACTTTCATGAAGCTTCCACAACATTCCTTAATGCGAATCAAGAAAAAAAAACTCACTAGCACTTTTTGCCACTTTTATTTGTTCAGGTTTCGAGTTGATATATTCTAGAACAATTTTTTCCGACTACATACTGTAGTCCTGGTTTTAACTATACCCTTAATAATATTTTATTGTTAAATAAGCAATAAATCCAATGTCAGAAAAATTTATTAATTAATTAAACAAAAAAATCGTTTGAATAGGTTAGCCCTCAAATTTGGGACCTCTTCAGGTACCTTATTGTTATAAAAGTTTCAAAAAATGGTGCATTATTTTATTGATTATTTTTATTTCAATTAGGACTAACAATTGTACATTGGTAAATTTAACAGTCTACAATACAAATGTCACGCAGTTTACCATTGTTCCCTACTTAAAAACACATTTTGGCTACAATTGTCTTAGGACGTAGTCCGTGGTCCTAAATTCTTTTTTTTTAGCATACGCATAAATATATAAATACATACATATACATTCAAAATAGTAAATAAGTATAATTTATAATTTAACAGAATTTTATTCAAATCTGAAATTTGTATTACTTATTTAACTATTGTTTTGGTCAATTTACATTTCTAAATTATAATATAAATTTTGCTATTTAGGTATTTTACCTGATTTCCTGAAGAAGTACCAAAATTGTGGGCGTAACGTTGTATTTAAACGAATTTTTGGTTTAATTAATTAATACATTTTTTTGATATATTGTCGATGCTGCTTATTTATTTATTGAAAGATATTTATCAGATTATATTAAATATTTAATAATTCGTTAAAATTGTTAGGTTTATGTTTTCTTTTGCAATAAAATTTGAGTCATACGAATTGTGAATTTTTTAATATGGTAAATTTCTGGCGATTATAATTACCATTTATTGAATCACGTGATATGATTTAAATATTCTGAGACCAAAACTAATATAAGACTTATTACATTAAGACTATATTCCATAATATATGAAATTAGTATAATGCATCTCATGATCTTCCTGTCATATAATACCCGCAATTACAGGTCCCACTTGTCCCATTAAGTGTAATTTATTCTCCCCTCTTCTACACCATCCCTTTCCACTGTCTCTCATTTGGTATATTTTAATTAAACTCCTGGTTTTCTCGCCATCAGTTCCTTACACACGAACATAAAATCTTAATTACCGCTTCAGTCTTATTGATTAAATTTTAAATTTCCGTTGAGTTTTTTTATCTTTTTTGAAGGCGAATAAAATAATTATTATAATTTCTAGCATTTCAGAAGTCTACACTATACTGACTATAAACTCATATCAAAAATATTTAACTAAGATATTTGAATTAAATTCATTTTAATATTATTTGGTTGACTTTTTGACTTGTAGTTACGGATTACATCAAATATTGGAATATTCATACTTTATTCACTTATAATTAACTTTCCCTTGGACTATACTTTCTATTTGCGGTTATGAATGTTTTGATTTTTGATGACTCACACTGTAACAAATAATAATTAGGGATCTTATTAATTTCTATTGCGCGATGCCGTCGTTTTGCTAAGTAAATGGGCGAAAGAATGTGTGCGTTACGATTTCATATGCGTAAAAGATATCAAGGCAAATTGCACTATGTCCCCGTTATGCGCTGAAAGTATGAAGTACGAGTATATCGTTACTATATGAATATTAAAACTACTACTGATCCTTGCTCAATCACAATATTATATATACATATGGTTTGCTTCCCTGCGGCCTTTTACTCGAACCCTCTCCAAGGAGGGAACGGGGATACCTGGTTGCCTAAATCCCGGCGGTCTGGATCCTGTACCAATGGGAGCGAAGAAGAGAAGTTGTACCCGTGAAACCATTACCCCCTCGACTCCGACACCAACGTGTGTCGGGGTGGGACGTGGACAAAACCGCAACCTAGCTGGGCTAATGGGACCCTGGAGGATAGATCAGGGCCTAATGCACCCTTTGAGGTACCAAGTTGCCCACCGATAGGTCACAGCACTTCTTTTATAAAAGAAAAATTATTTATAGTCCCATCAACGGCTAGGTCATTAGAGACTTCATACTTTTGATGAATTTCTATGTCGGGGAACCAACTTGTGGGAGTTTCGCGGTTTGGAAACAAACACACCACATCCATGCGCTTGCCTGAATTCGACCCCAGGACCTCTGTGATGCGAAGCATTGGCGTTGGCCACACTACAGGAGGTTGACTGGCAGTTCTTGGGATTATAATTTTAAGTATTATTAATTTATTAGAAAGATACTTGTAATTTACACTTCAAGTAAGAAGAATATAAGTAATTTTATTGAACTTGCCTTCGAATATTCACTCTGAAGTTCATAGTAGATTATATTCATAAGATAAAAAAACACAAGATCAAAGAGCGACACAGCCGCATGCAATACTGTTGACAAAGTAGCTTTTCCTTTTATTATCCGAAGTGCTTCTTAGCACCTGAAGAAAAGAGCAAATTTTCCAGAAACGTTGTGCGGTTTTTATATCGTCACTTCATATTGTCAGTCATTTGCCTATTTTATCTTAACATTACAAAACAGACGTATTATCTACACTGTAGATTGCTGCACAAGTTTAAGGTATCAGTGTTCCTAGCAGTTGTGGTGATATTTTGCAACTGAAATTTCATATGACCTTCCAATAGCCAAAAAACGTAAAGTGACGATAAGATAAACTGTTTCACTTTTTGTTATAGAGGGGCCATTTTTATCGAGTAAGTGTCCATTCTTAAATACTTTTTATAATCTTCTTCATCTATATAATTTAACAATTTCGCGTCACAGTAAAGAAATCTGTCAACATATAATTTGTTGACCCATTTATTTTTCCATTGAAGCTGCTAATAAAAGGCAACGGATAATTTTCCGCTTTTTTTGACGATGCTCTACGAGGGAATACATTTCTTCGATGAACGACTCAGTCGAACTCCAAAAGTTATACTGAAGTTGGATTCCGTGTTGGGCAGTTTGTGATGAAGGCTGGCGCGAGGATCCAGTGGTGCAGTTCTACACAGTTGGACCTTCAATGGCTGGTATTATATCCGAAGTCCGTTATATAGAAATTTTACTGCATATATTGTAGTGAAGTGTACCTAATTAAATGTAAATACTGAGTAGTTGTTTCGAATTTTAGCGTAATTTACGGACACAGAAGTGACTAATTACGTGGGCATTTTAGTGTGAATTTGCAAACAGAATGGATTGGTAAGCTTTCATCAATTCAGCGAACGATTTTTAGTGTGTTTAGTTTCTTTATTTTAGGTTGAATGGTAAATAAGTTGGGCACTTGTAGATTGTTTGGGCAGCTGTGAGAAAATTCCTATTGTTGCCTGTGAATAACTCGACATTGCGAGCCGCATTGTAGCTCTCCCGGATTTTACGTGGTCTATTGTCGCAGACAAAAATGTAAGCACGGCACTGATTGGACCATAAGTTGCTGCGCAAATTAATTCCTGGAATGGGATTGGTTGAAAATCAGTGTCTGAGGAAGGAAGGCAAGGGAGCTCAGAGACTAAACCAACTGTCTTTGTAAAGTTTATTATTTACCTAAAAAAATAAACACGTACCACCAACACCCCCCCCCCCCCATTTCTTTTTCTTTTCACTGCACTTTACTTTTTTATTTGATATTTCTTTTCTCATAAAACACTTAACTTCACTGTTTACCACCCCCAAACAACTTTACAGTCCGTTTTTGAATATTATCCAACGCTTGTGTGTGTTAATTTCTAAATGCTTCCCAGCAAGTTGTTACATATTCTAAAATGGACCGGACCAGTGACAATTCTCCAGAATATTTATTGCGTTATGTGCAGAAGCATAAAAGTAGAAGATACGGAACGATGTGGGCTAATAAGTGGCTGGAAATGTAATTACATTATCTAATATTGTAGTGAAGCCCTATTCTGGATATGATCTCACTGAACAGTAAAGAATATTCAACTGCCGCCTTAGCAGGGCTCCGGGCATTTCGGAAAACGCGTTCGGGATACTGTCTTCCAGATTCAGGATCTTTCAAAAACCTATCAAATTCTCTCCAAAGAAAGACAGAAGAATTGTTTTACGTGTTGTTACCTCGCAATAAGCGAGCGAATAAATACATTCCTAGATGGTCCGTGGACGTAGAACATGAAGAGACTGGAGTCAGAGTACCTGGATCTTGGAGAAGTGTCAGTGATATTTTATACGAAATAAGCTATAACAGAGCTTGAAATAGCTCTCTTTCGGCATTAACTGTTGGAGATAAGTATTGCGTGTCGGTTAGGCACAAATTTAAGAATTCAAACCATGGTGCACCAGCCGTTATACGGCAACAATCGGCACCCAACAACTCCCTCTCTATCCATCCCACGATCTCCGCTCCCTCCTCAAGTAAACGTCTCGACAAGAGAAAAATAATTGAATAATAGATAGCCAGCAGGCGCATACATAGTAAAGTGGAAGGTAAAAAGGAAATAAATGAAGAAGGGAGTGAGATTGAGGAAAAGTTTAAACATTATTATTATTATTATAAAATATTATTACATTACAATAATGATTAATGGACTTTGCCTAGACTATAAAAATCTCATTTTTAACTGATACACCATTGTTTGCAATGTTTAAGCATGAAAATAAATACATTCAGTTAACTTTGTTTGAAGTGTGCAAATCATACTAATGAGTTATTATGTAAGTGTAAATTTATTATCACTCATTAAAGTTTGTCTAATATTTCACAACAAGAATCATTTATTTTGCTAGTCAAAGTTAATAAATATGAGTTTTTTTAAAATACAATGATAGATTTTATTAATATATATATGTCCATAAATATTAATTTATTTTTAATTAATTTATCTATTTTAGCAGCTTTAGAATGTGCAGATGATCGTTTGCAGATGTTTAACAGTTCATGCTATTTATTTATAACCTACCCACAAGTTACATGGCAGACAGCCCAACAAACTTGCCAAGATAGAAAGGTAAGTGTCTACCTTCACTTAGCATTTTTGTTTACATATTTTTGTAATGCTGTTTATAGCAAAGAACTTTCACTATTTAAATACTATTACTGTAAAGTTATTTTTTTAATTTGGCCATACGTGAAATTTTACATGCAGGCTGAATTAGCCAGTGTTCTGAGTGCTGAGGAGCAGAGTTTTATCACTGCTAGTCTTCGTAACTCTGCTGATTACAGCACCACTGCTATATATTGGATAGGAGGACAATTGATCAGTAATAATTGGATGTGGACTGATGGAGCTCCGCTTTCTTTCACAGGTATAGCTAGAAACAGTTATTAAACTTTATATTTTTTATAGTTTATAGTTCAACCTTTGACTATTAAGCATTCCCTTTTTGAAAGACAATATTGAAAGGCCATAATATTTGTATACTTTAAAAGACATTCAGGGTAAAATGAAAGACATATTTGGAAAAACACAGTTGTAAGCTTTTCTGTACTCTACATTTAGCTAAGTGAAATTTCTCGGGATAATTTCCTGTCTCTGTTCCAATAAACCATGTGAATCCTGAACCATATTGGCATACATGCATATATGTGGGACTATCATCCTTACTTTTGAAATAGTTTTACTGTTTTTTGAAGATTAACAGAGTTACTGTAAAAAATAAATAAGAAGAATGTATGAATATATTTGTGTTTATAGAAAATGGAGAGTCACATAAAATAAATTAACTTCATACCTTAACAATAATGCTGCAATCTGTCTCTGATTGTGTAGAGTAGTTCAAATAGTATATCATTAATATATTAAGAGAGGAGTAATGGATCCTTTACAAATCAAGAAATACATTTTTCTCTGAATATTTCCCAATATATCACATAATAATATTCCTAAGTTCAGTTGATATTTCATTATACTGCAATCCTCATGAGATTTTATGGGATTGCTGATGGCCTGACTAAAGGTATTTAATTAAATAAATAAAAAATTATGTATATTTCAAATATTTTAAAAATTAGTAGCATTTAAAATGGAAGTATGTTTGTCACATAAAAAAATCATAAATTAACACCATATGATACACTTAAAATTAAGGTTATAGAGAGCTTTATAATAGGAAACTCTATTTAAATTACCTTTCATGATTATTTGAATTTAACTGGTTATTCCAAACAAACTGTTATGGTAAGTCAAATTATATACCATTGGGAAGAACAGCCTTGGGCAAGAGAGAAAATTCTCTATTTATTGTTTGCAGCTATGAAACTGTGTTCCGAGTCAATCATAGTTGTGTGTTGAGAATGTGAAATCTGTGAATTGCTCTTGCTCAGCAGTATGGTGTTCACTTGATCATATAAATATATTTTTACTTGGGGATGGTGGATTTCCTGTTTGGCAATATCCAAAAAAATCTGCCTACACAACTCCAACAATCACTGACTGCCATAACTCAACTACAAACTGCTACTTTCAAATCAAAATCCAGCCCAAATTCCATTTCTTTCTTTATTTATACTCTTCCCTTGCTACTCAAGGTGCTTAACCATACTAGTTCAAGGTCAGTGCCATACTTCCTGGTTCAAACTTTAATTTCATTAATAATGTATTTGGCAGCAGAATAAATATACAGATTTTTTTGAAAAATGTAATATTATGTATTTATTTTTGTTTGTTTCTAAAGGATGGCTATTAACTCAACAGCCTTCAAAACCTGGACCTGAGTGTTTAGCTATTCAATGGTTAGCATCCCCTACACCAGCAATACCTAGTGGTCTTTATTGGCAGCCACAACACTGTTCAACTATTGGTGGCTATGTTTGTAAAAGAATGAATCAAGGTAAGAATTTTTTTAAATATTTTCCACTGCATGTAGTCATATTTTTTATTGAGAAATATTATGTTTAAATTAACTGCATACTTCTGTAAACTGGACGTAGGAATGTTCTGTGATGAAAAATGAAATTAAAATAAATTTCTTTACATATTCATCCCCATTTTAGATACTTACCTTTTGTATTTAAGTCAAGTATTCTAATCAAACATTACAGCTTTATAGTCACCTAATTCAATTGTATATTTATTTTAATTTTCAAGGTCACAGTTTTATATTCACAAAGGTTTGTTAGTTTCAGATAGTAGCTTGAAGCTGAATCGCACAGTGAATGGTTCTGAGGGATTCTTAACTTCTCCAAACTTTCCGGGAAATTATGCCTTTAACCTTGATTATTGGATTCAGCTGTCAGGTCCAGAAAGAACACGTCTCATTGTCCAATTTACACAGCTTGATCTTGAACAACAGCCTGAATGTTTGTATGATTATGTAGAACTTCGTAGTATTATACGAAATGATGCAGAAGGTGAATATCAACCTGATGGACATGCTGTATGGTGTGGAAGACATGATGCAGAGAAAGAAAGGTGGGTGTTAATTAAAGAAACCATGCTAATTAAATACATCATTTGAAAAGTATCTTAGTATCACTATCTAGACACACTGATGATAATGAGGCACAATTGAAAAACTGATACTGATGGAGCTGAAGATTATGTGGTGGAGTGAGTCAAGAAACAAAACACAGTAAAGTTATTTTATATTCTTCATATGATAATTTCACTAAATTAAATATTAATAACCATTCTTATGTTTTAAATAATGTGAAATTGTATGTGATTTGTTATTAATTTGATTTAATAATAACATGAAAAATTTATGTCTGATTGAAAATTAATAAGAAAGAAAGCCAAATACAGACAAAAGATGTGATAATATAAATACCACAAACCTTTCTTCAGGTGCTATGAAAATGACAAACACCAGAACTTAGTGTCAATTGATAATCTCAAAAGCTTAACTGTGCAGTTGTGTCACTCTAGGCCAGGCATAGCAAAAATACGGCCCACGGGCCAGATCTGGCCCGCGTTTTGAGCTAATTCAGCCCATGATTAAATGTTTAATATTCTCTGATGAAAAATATCGAGAAGAAAAAGAAAATGTATGTATTTTTATAAGGTATTGCATAATGAAAAATATGGAAATTTAAAAAACATGCCGATTAATATTTAATATTTAGTAATATTTTCAATTTATATTTGTGAACAAACTTTAATAAATTTTTGTTTACTTAAATATATATTTATTATAGAACAAGGTTGTGACTTAATTAGGATGAGTACTGGAAGTTCTTATAAGTACTTACGCAGATTACCTATTCAAAGTTTAAAGAAATAAAAATGCTTTACAAAATGGACTGTCTCATACACTGTCTCACCACAACAATTTCCTATTTTTCATATACAGAGTATTAATTAACTACAACTGAATTGAAGCATCATTGTGAGTGACTCAATTATTTGTTATCCTCTTCAGGTTGAATTTTGTATCAGAAAGCAACGAAGCTCTTCTTCATTTCCACACTGATTATTCAGTCTCAGGAAGTGGATTTTCAGCATCATGGCAGGCTATTGATGTCTCTGGGTGCCCTCTGCAAACATTAACAGCTAGGGAAGGCTCTCTGACTAGCCCAAATTATCCTAATTTTTTAATGGCTCATCTTGATTGTGCTACAACAATACTTGCACCAGGTAAATATACATTGAAGAACATGTTCTGCAATATTCAAACATTTATCTCTTAATTATGAGACATAAATGAAGTTTCAGAAAATTATTTTACCTCTTAGCTATCACAAATGTTACAGTTTAAATAAATTGTTAACATATTATTGCATTTTTTTTCAATGGCATTTGAGAGGGAGAATGTTCAATATTATAACACCTACTAATCTTGTATTGTATAATGTTCACCAGTATAAATTATATGGATCTGAAATTTCAATTTTTTATAAAGACAAATCTCATAAATTAAATACTGTATAATATCATAATTATTTGTTGAAGTTAAGTTATTAGAACAGGAAATGTCAAAGTATTACACCACTTTAATTTTAATAAATTTAATTCCAGACAAGAATGAAACTTGTTCGGCATTTGACAAAAGTTATACTAAGTATTTAATTCAATCTAAAAATAAATATTTGAAACCTTATGTAATAGAAACAAAATTAACTTTCAAGCTTTAACTAAATATAGTATATATTTTGGCAATAGAGTTGAGCACCATTAGGGGTGAGGGTGGGGCATTTCATAAAAATAACTCAAAAACAACTGAGATTTGTGCCTATTCTGGGTTTATGGAAGTTTCTGAGCTAAATTCTGATATTCAACATGCTAGTTAAGTTGTAGTTCATCCCCCAGGAGTGGGTGTGGATGAGGTTGGAAAAATGTTACACATTCAATCTTAAACACAAGGATCAATTTCCACCAAACTTTGTACACATTACTTACGATTTGGGAACAAACACTGGATGGGTAAAATATGCCATATTGGTGGGTGTAGAGGGTACCAGGATAATTTATGACTGTTATAAAATACCAGTAGTATTTTTGTCTCACTCGAGGTATCACAAGTAGCCTCTCTTAAGGTACTGGATGATTATTTTTTTAAGACTTCTCAAAAGTTAGTGTGCTTATTTTTGACTCGATTAAAGTGAGTCGTCATACCACTTATGATGAAATTAACATTCCATCGGCATAGTTAGGGTAGGCTTGAAAAGTTAAATCTTCAAAACCTTACCACTCTTCATACTGGTTAATCATGACTGACCAAGAGATTAGTGTCGAATAAAATACCATTCTGGGATAATATAAATAAATATTCAGGCAATGCTGGGAAGTCAGCCAGTATTAAATATAATAATGAAACATTTTTTCATATTTCATTGTTTCTTTTTACTTGAAAACTGCAATAAAATTGACAAATTATTGTAATAATTTGTCATAAATTACAGGAATTGTTAGCTAATGATGCTTCAAGTTTTTATGATTTATTAAAATTGACAAAGAGTCTTTTACTTAAACATGTAGCCAAGCTTCAACTTAAGTTGAAAAAACTACAAATTTTATTAATATTTTCATTATTTGCACACATGCTCTTAGAGTTTATAAATAATCAAATTCTCTTGAATCCATATAATTTTAATATATTTCTCAGCAGGTAAACGTGTATGGATTGAACTAGAAGAATATGATATGGGATCTCATGATGCTGATTATAATGAAGCACTGCTAGAACTAGATTTAGGTGGAGGAACACCAGCATTCCAGCCGTTCCGTATTTCATCCCATTTAACTGATGGTGTCTTCCTTTCATCAGGAGAGAGGCTTCAAGTACGCCTGCGCACTGCAGACCATCCAAAGGGTACAGGCTTCAAGGCTGTCTACAGGACAGGTCAGCTGAGCATGACTTTTAAGAGGTGTTTGTCAATACTATTTGATACTTTATTTTGAAAATGATCTTGATACTTACTAACAACACCTTCAGGAAAATAATAAGATAAAATAGCCAAACCACAGACAAAATGAAGTGATTATACAAATACCACATATCACTTCATTATGTCTGTGACTTTGCTATTTTATCTTATTATTCTATTTTAAAACAGACATATTATATTGCACCTTCAGAAACATGTAACGACAAAACAAATTATTATGTATTTCTTAAAAGCCTATTTCAAAACATATCATTGAAGTTCTAGAGATGATGATTGTGAGTGTTAACTATTTCAAATTGTTTCCAAAAAAAACTACATTTCAATGATTCTTTTCATTTCTCTGAATAGCATAACTTATTTATTCTTTCAAATTTCAAACTACACGAACTAAAGTAATTTAATTCATAATTACTGAGAAACTGATATCAGTGACTGTATTTGCTCATCTTCTTAATCAAATATAGAGAAAACAATAAACAATGTTGATATTCTGGAAATATACAGGGTGTTTCAATTCTACTTTTATAAACTTTCGAGGCAGGGTTCTCACACCAAAACAAGAAATGGGGACTATAAAAATGCCCGACAGTTTTTAAGTTATTAATGAAAGAACAGCATGTCCTCCCAGCATGTCTGCAAGGCACTGTCTTTATACATATAAGATAATACAGTAGGTGCCATTGTAAATAAGAAACATGCATTAGAAATGTATACTAGATAAACAAATTGTTTTATGTGCCCCCACAGATTAAAATATAATGGCCATAGAACTGGCTGAACAATGTATTTGCTTCTAATTGTGAATCAGAAAAAATATATTTTGTGTAATATATCTTACAATTATAGTTAATATAAGTTATTGTCGCAGTTAATTGTGATTGACTATATTGGAGAATATTCAAAGTAAAACTCCACTGTTTCACTTCTCTGATTTCATGCCGCTCAGATACTATTGCACCTGATTACTTAAATGTGGAAATTGGTGTCACAAACCAATGTTTTGGAACTCTAACTTTAACGCAATTCACAAATATAAATATTTATAAAGACAAGAACAACGACTTTTATTAATGAGATTTGAATATTTAAGAAAGAATTTTAAATGGCATTGTTGGGCAACAGCAGTTTTACTACAAAGCTTTTATAGACCTTCACCACATAAATTTACTCAAAAATATTACCATTCTTCCGGCATTAAGTTGATTATTAAATTTATGACACATCTCTGTCATTGAGATTTGCTAAATTCATAACATAACTTTTGAAATGAATAGTGCATATAATGGAGATTTATGAAAATATTTAACACTGTAGCTATCAGTTTTTGTTGAATCATCCTCAAAATTGAACATTGATGATCCATCTTGATGGATTGGCACACACGTTGTTCAGGTATGACTCCTCCGGATAAAACATAGATTTCTGGATTTTTGCTGCCACAATCTTACACAACAAACTTTATAATTTAACAATTCTGTAACTTATTTTTATAAAATTTATTTATAACTTCGAACTTTAACAACAATACACAACAGACAAGATACAAAGATTAATTAACAATATAAAGTCTATCATATCTTTGCGTCTTACGCAAGTACCAACATTACACTCGCGATTCAAAAACAATTAATATTTAACACTCGTCCTTAATTATTTTTGAACGCAAATCTTCAAAACTTTTACGCATAAGTGCTTTTTGTGAAAATATCAGTCAACTGATCGGTACTTCTAACATGTCGTAGTTCAATTGTCTTTCCTATGTTCTCTTGGATGAATTTTCTTGGGATGTCAATATGTTTCTTGCCTTTACCGATTTTTCCTTCATGAGTGTTTTTTGAGCATATGAATGGCAGACTGGTTGTCAACGTATAGAATCGTTGGCTTTTTTGATGTCAAGATATTTAATTCAAGATATTTAATTCTGTTCCCAGGCGATGGATCCAACAAATGTCATCAATTGCGGAGACAACCACTCTGTATTCCGCTTCTGCAGTCAAGGTTGCCACTAGTCTCTGCTTTTGGGTGTACCAAACAATCGATCCACCGCACATTATAAGAATACCACTTGTGGAGTGAGTGACCAGTAGACGTGTCACCACCATAGTCTGAGTCTGTATATGCTATCAAATTAGTATCTCCATCAAAGAAAATTCTGAAGTTGACTGTACCTTGCAGATAGGCGAAGACTCGTTTTATCTTTTTCCAGTGGCTTTCTATTGGTTTACTGGCTAAAATAGCTAAAATAGTTCACAACAAAACTGATATCTGGTCGGGATGTCGTTGCCAAATATAGTAGGCTTCCGATAATTTCTCTATAGGGAATTGTTCCCGTTTTAGAGACTTGTCGTGTACGAAGTTTTCTTCTTCCATTATCATTCCACGTTCCATTGGCGTCAAAACTGGATTTAAGGAATAAAATCCAAATTGATGCAACATTTTCCGAGTATACTTCAGCTGATTGACAAAAATTTATTTTGTGTCAATTGTAATTTGCATACCAAGGTATGACAGTTTGTTTTGAAACTTTCTGTCGAAAGAGATTTCAAATTTGTTGTGTATTTGATCCAGGACTTTTGACATTTCCTTTTCATCATTACCAGCAACAAGTCCATCGTCAACAAACAAGACAATGATAACACTTTTACGTCGATTGTAATAAATACAGGGATCATCATCAGTGTTGTCAAATCCTAAAGTCATCAAAAATGTTGAGAATTTCTCATTCCAGTTTTTCGGTGCTTGTTTCAATCTGTAAAGACTTTTGTTGAGTTTGCAAATTCTTTTACTGTTGTCTTCAAATGCTTCAGGCTGATACATATATATTTCTTCCTTCAAATCTCCGTAAAAAAAGGCTGTCTTAACATCAAAAGTAATTAAATTCATTTTATTGCTGCAAAACTCAAAATCAAATGAATAGAAACATGACGTGTGACTGGACTAAAAGTCTCTGAATAATCAATACCTTCTTGTTGTTCAAAACCTCTGAATACTAACCTTGCTTTCAGTTTTCCATCTTGCTTCTCCCGTAAAACCCAACGGCAAGTTATTTTTATGAGTGAATCAAATTCTTCAGACATAGCTTTGAACCACTTTTTGTCCTTTAGAGCTAAAGACACAGGAATGTTTTGCACTTCTCCAATCATGGCAGTATTCACATCTTTTTCATTTAAAATGAAATCTTTATATTTTGACGGCATTTTCAAGTTTTGACGATCGCGCAAATTTCGACGTTCACATAAATTTTCTTCTAGTACTTCCGGCTAATCATCTGATGAGATCTCGGGAGCATCTTCAAGTGAAACAGTCTCATCTTCTAATTCCTCCTCCTGTCTTCTACTCATAGAAGTCTCAACATCGGTGTATCCATTTTCAACTCTAGTGCTTTCGTCGAAAATAACATTTCCAGAACTGACTACTTCATTTTCATATGAAAAAATAAATTCTGTAGCTTGGTGAATTCAAATCATAGCCAACAAAAATTCCTTTATGAGACTTCTTTTCTGTTTTACTACACTTATGATCCTGAATATATATATATATATATATATAACGTTCACAGCCAAATCTTTTCAAACTATTAATCTTCATGCAACGTCCAAACCATAATTCTGCAGGACTTGTATCTTTCACTGAGCTCATACCTGTTTGATTAATTGTAAACACGGCATAATTTACAGCCCAAAATTTTTCTGGCAGTTCTTTTGCATGAATAGCTGATCGTGCTGCTTCAGTGATTGTACTCAATACTCTTTCAATTATTCCATTTTGTTTAGGTGCATTTGATTTGCTGTGAAAAACTCCAAGTTCTTCCAGAAGTTCTCTGACATTTCGGTTTATCATCTCTTTACCATTATCCGACCGAAGACTTTTGACTTTCCTTCCGAATTGATTTTCTGCCATCTTCATGAATACTTTAATTTTATCTGGTGCTTCATCTTTGCTCTTCAAAAAATACACAGTTCTAAAATGTGATTAATCATCCTTGAATAGCAAAAAATATTTGGCTCCTCCCACAGACCAGATGTTCATTGCACAAAGATCAACATGTATCAGATCAAGAGGACGATCGGATACCTTCACATTTCTAGGGTGAAATTCACGATGATGCTTTCCATACACACAGCCAGGACAAACGTAGTCATTCCAGTCATCGATGTAGTTAATACCATTTTTCTTTAAAACATTGTGAACATATTGAATATTTTGGTGTGCCAATTTTTCATGCCAAAGTTTGATTGAGGTTGCTATCAGACATCTGTCAAAGTTTTCCTGACAAAAAACCATTGTATAAAGATTTCCTTCTCGCTTAGCAATCGCTATCATCTCGTCTTCATTCGGAGTTTTGAATTCTGACCCATTTGAAACTGCTCTCTGTACATAGCCTTTATATAATACCTGTGTGACTGAAAATAAATTGAAGTTTAATTCTGGAACATAAAGGACGTTTGAATGCTTCCAATTCAATATCTCCTTTTGCAACCCCGTTTATTACAGCAGAATTTCCAACAATAACTTTCATTGTCTCTTCAAATTTTACTAGCTTAATTAGCCATTCCTTTCTAAATGTCATATGCTGTGTGGCTGGCTGTCCAGATACCAGACAATGTCATTTTTAAATTTTAAATTTATACTATCAATTTCTGGCGTTGTGAGTCCGACTGTTATAAATGCACGATGGTCAGAGTTGTTAGATTTTTTATTTTTGATATTTTCAGTGGTATCCCTTCAGACAGTCTTTTGCAAAATGTCCCTTTTGATTACAAGAATTACATGCATAATTATTCTTGCAGTATTCCACAAATTTATCACAGGGTTTGTTTTTGCAGTTCTTTTTCATATGCCCTGTCTTGCCACATTTGAAACATGTATAAGTCTTTTCTTGAAAGTTCGAGTTACTGGACCCTTCAATTTCTCTGTCTCGTTCAGCCTATCTTCTTCCAGACGTAAACGTGCAATCAACATGCTCAAATTTTTGTCTGACGAACTGACACTATCCCACGTGGTACAGAAATGATACCATTGTTGTGGTGACATTCCAAGAATTCTCTTCATTATCCAACTTTCTTTAACAACCTCACCTTCAGTTTCCAAATCTTCAGCATACTGCATCACTGACAGACAGTTCTCAACAGCTGATTTACTTCCATTGTATTTATAGCTAAAAAAAACGTCTTTGCAGCCCTTCAACAGTTAGTTCAGATTTTGTACCATACAATGTATCTAATTTGTTTAACATTTTATACACAGTATGACAATTAGAAATTTTTCTCGCAATTTCACTGCTCACATTCAAACCTATCATAACTCGAGCATCAAGATCTTTTTGAATCCAAGTCTTAACTGCATCAGAATTTTTATCACCGTCAGGTTTCAAGTTCGTTCCATTTGCAATTTCAGACAAGCCTTTGTATTCCAAAGTCAGATCGAATTTAAATTTCCTGGAAATACAATTTACTTTTCCTTGAGAATTTTTAGACAAAGTTTCCATTTGTGATCTAACCGAATCCATGTTTAATGAACTTTCTTATAAAAATATTTCACAGTTTATGATAACTTGATCTTTCAAGACAAAAATATTAATTTCAAACTTTGTAGCTTACAAATTTCTAATAATAACGATCACAGATAATGATCAGTAACTTTGACCCGCAGTGACTCGTGTAACTGACGACCGACTTGAGTTCCCACTAGTCGATCAAATTCGCCGACGTCGTTGATTTGCAACTGCAGGCAGACTCTAATGTTCATTTGACAGAATTTCTGATCACTTCTTTTAAAATTAAACACGCTCAGGCTTAACAAAACTTGAAATTCTAATTACCAAAAATATTCAGACGATAAAGTGTCCTGGGCACCATAACCTTTTATAAAATTTATTTAAAACTTCAAACTTTAACAACAAGATACTAAGATTAATTAACAATATAAAGTCTCTCATATCTTTGTGTCTTACACAAGTACCAACATTACACTCACGATTCAAAAACAATTAATATTTAACACTTATATTAATAACAGTCTTGGTGAATATTACAATGTAGTCTTTTTTGTAACCTTATTTATTATCTTCATTATTAGAATAACTTAATTTAACATTAAAACAGAAAGTATCCTTACAGAAATACTTTCTTCTGTATTAAGATAGTCAAATCATGTGAATTCCATCTTTGTGCCCTGTTCATCAAATATCTCTAACCATATACCACCCATCACAAAAAAATATGATGCTTATCATGTTGATACCAAAGACTAAATAAACTACAGGCACACAATTTACAGTCAAAAAGGCTCCTTTCACAGATTATCACAAAACAATATACATAGCTATGAAAACTAAACAGAAAATAATTCTCAATAGCATCTTATTCCCACAGCCATGTTTCTAATTGCCATGTAATAGCAATAATGTTCAGACAGTCGTGCTATATGGCATGAGAAAGCAGAATTTAGAACATTCAGAGATGATTTTTTTTTTTGTATTTTTTATTTTGCTTTTGTTTCAGCCAGTATGTCAAATGGTGGTCAGCCAAAATCGTATGAAATCCCGACTATTTCAATTTCTCACTATTAGATAGCATTATTGCAAGTGCAGGGGGTGAACTTGGTCAGTAAAACCTATTAGTTGGTTGGTGTTCTTTGAGGAGATAAGTCACCATGGGACAATAGAGACCAGGGTCAGACCAGTATTATTGAACTTGTTGAAAAAGTAAAGTAGTGTTGAAGAAAGTCATAATTGGATGAGGTAGGGTGAAGTGGGCCCAGTAGTATTGAATTAGCTGAAACAGTAAAATACTAAAAATTATAAGTATGTCTATCACCATTGAAGAAGAAAGTTTCCATTGGTCGAGGTTGTTCACAGTCTGACTAGGAGTATAGAAGTTTTTTAAACTATTTGGAATATTGTAATTGGCTGGTGACCAGAGACGAACTATGTGGTGATCTATGCATTATTTTGATCACTATAGCACTGACCAATTTCCATGGAAAAATTATTTTGGTGATCATAATTGCGAATTGACTTACAAGCGTAATTCTGGGGTTCTTAAACAATTGATCTGTGTGTGTTGTGAAAGTGTTTTTGCAATGATATGGCTAATTTTCAATGTTAAGAGTTTTCATATTTTTAAATTTGGTGTTTTTGTTAATTCTGTGCAAGTCAGATTGAAGATTAATCAAAATTGGTATGGAAAGAGTTTATTTTAAATTTGGAAAAATTAAATTACAGCATGAACATTTAATAATTATTGTACCTTCAAATTTCATTTTATTTTATGATTGTATTTTTGGAGTTATTTTCTAAGTTGTCTATTGTGTAAATTTAATTCAAAACTTTTCTTGTAAATTTTATATTTCATTTTAATTCTATACTTTTCTAAGGGCAGATAAAATGGCCTGAGATAAAATAAGAGTATCATTATAAATAAATAGCTGTGAAATATTTTGTGTGAATTTATATGTAAAATAAATTTTCAGTTTTATCATTTCAAACTTTTCACTAAATATTAAGAATTGCTATTGAAGGTTGATAACTTGAAATTTCAGTAATTTGATTTAAATCATTTAAATTAAAGATTTCAGTAAATAATCCTAAATTGAAAAATGAAAGTAAAAATTTAATTTCTTTAATTAATTTAAAAGTTAGTATTACATAAATTGTTTTCAAAGTTAAAGACAGTAAATAATTAAATATCTTTTAGTTCATTATTACATTAGTTGACTCTGAAATGTGTTTTAAATTAAATTTGTTTAATAATTTATTATGTATATTACAACATATTCAATAGTATTCTTATTGTTATTGAAATTTATTTGCTTATTTTGTTGACAGTGACTCAAGCACATGAGGAGCGAATCATACAACTTTCTAACGGCACTACTGGGGCTCTAATGCATTTGAACTTCCCTCGTGCTGCTCCTCCACATGTGGATTTCATAACACATTTGATAGCTCCTCCAGCCCACACAATTATTTTAGAACTTCATCATATTACACCAAGTTCAGATGGTTTAGGCATGTGTCCAAATGGTGCTGGAATTATTGAAGTTTCAGACAATTATGCTGACAGTAATGGAACATGGTGGTTTTTGTGTGAGACGAAAGTAGGTCCAGAGCAACCAATTACAATAACTTCATATCTCAATACATTACATGTGAGGCAACGCAGTACAGAAATTGGTGTCAGCCTTAATGGATCTGTGCGTGTACTACCAGGTATGTAATACTGCTTGGAAGTGCACCTGAGTTTAATATGTTCTTCACTATAACAAAATAATTTTTATTCATTAATAATATTATTTTTAATCAGAATAACTCAATTTACATTCATGAATTGAAGTATTTCAAATTGTATACAAACATTAAATAATTTTAATGCCTTTAAACTTTGTTTTAGATGAGCATTATAAACTGAAAATGCTGAGAGCAGATGAAGATGGCATTGTAGAATCATGTAATCCTAATCCATGTCTAAATGGGGGTCGTTGTTTAAACATAGGTTCTCGGCGATCCTGTCAATGTACTAGTCATTATACAGGTATTTATTTGAAAAATAGTGAATCAGCTATCAAATCTTGTTTTTTCTTAAATATTTGAAATTTTAATGCTTAAATTTCTTACATAAATATCACTACACATTTCATTATGTTTTCGGCCCAAATTTCAAATATGTTTTACAATTTGACTCATTTAGTTTTGCCCTCAGACAAACTTAATTCCAGTTATCAAGGTATCTCCTAGTGAATTGCATGTATAAATTGTTCTCAGGTTTCCATTCAGGTTGTAAGATTTCACATTAACATTTGATGGAACACATCATCGTCTTCTTCCATCTGAAAAAATAATGTTGCCAGCCATTGTAACATTACTGATCAATCATATAGTAACATCAATGGATGGAAACCCCATTACAATTTATAAATCCATTACCTGTAATTTAATTTTTTTAAATTCCTTTGCTGTTTTCATTATTGTTTTCTACTCTAGCACTGATTATAACAAGAAACTTGGTTTTTGTATCCATATATTAACCCTTACTGAAGTTTGGAGAAAGTTATACATATCAAGGACACACATAACTTTCTAACATACAGTGTATTAACTTCGTCAATATTACATTAAACAACAAACAGTATCTATTTTATACTTCCTCATTAACAAATGTAAAATATCTCATCTTTAGAGAAGTAATTGCTTAAAGATTAAATTAAATTATTGTAATGTGATGGAGTTGAAAATGTAAGTTTTTATCAAAGAATCCTGTAGTCCAAAGGTTTTCTCAAAGTATATATTGGATCAAATTCTCAGATCATTCCAGCCAGGTATGCACAAAACTTTGATGACTTTCCACATCATCATCTTCTGTGAAATACCAAACATTAACATGTGGCAAGTTTTACTGGGATAGTGTCACATTAAAAGTGATAACCATTAGAACAACAAACAATAAACTTCTAATTGTGACACTGGTCTTCAACTAAGCAATGTGTGGAATCCATCACTGAGAAATATAAGAAACATGAAGGAGCCAGCTGTGAGGAGTTCTGACACAGAAATGCATCAGTCAACCCCAACTGGAGTCATGGAATGCCAGGCGGGGAGCAGCAGCTTGCCAGTCGGTACAGCCCCAGCAGGTAGCAGCGCTTTCTCACCCTCACCACACAATAGCTGAAGCCAATAAAAACAAGTTTGGCCCACACAGGAGCTCAACCTAATAGAAGCAACATTGGTCACACTACTTGGAGAAAAAACCGTATATAAGAAAAGGATGATTCAGAATCGGCACTTCACTTGAAGATGATTGCAGTGATCGCAATCAAAACATCGTGTTATTTCAACCTTGTTGGAATCCAGAGAACTGCTTATTAATCACATATACTGGAAAAGCCTTCATTTGATAAAATGAAATAAGTTAGTTAATTTGAAATAAATCTTAAAGTCATTATATTGTTATGAGCCTTCTTCAGCAATTATTAATTAAGATTTTATGGCAAGTCCTTACAAACACTCTGGACTGTAGCACTCTGAGCATGGAATAGGGATGGGGAGAGAGTGAGAACAGTGGACATTTTAAAATTTTAGATGAGGCACAGAAAAACAGTTGTTGGTTAGTTGATTTGAAAATTTTGTTGAATATTGCGAGAGTTACTGAATCTAATAATTTTTCAGTTTAATAAGTTTCTGAAAAGAAGAACTTTATTAGACATAGTTGTATGTGTGAGTGTATGGTGCAATGGAATGGATCCTTGGAGAAATTCCAATTGTTCTGAGTTGGATTGCCTCTAGGAGGACACTGTCCAAAAAACTGCTTGCAGGGTCAAATAACCTCTTTTTTTTTTAAGTATACCTTGTGGCGCATCATTTAAGTACACTCAGAAAAACCATATTTTGCTAGTTTCTATAATCTGATCAATCTTTTGTGTTCTGTGACTTTTCCTTAATCATTCAGATGATTTGTCCAGTAAAACTAAAATTAATGATACTACAGGTGTTCTGAGCCCATCATTCAAAGGGAGCAATCTTCTTAGTTTTCGGTGTACTCAAAAAATAAATCTAACATCATATTTAGCTATCATTCTGCTGATATTCTCTGTGGTAATACCAGAAAGAATACTATTTTTTTCAATTGGTTGCCGATGTCTTGTGATTCTCCTTTTCCCAATTTGTTGCCTTGCGGATCAGATATTTGGGCCATCAGGTATACAGAAAGAGAAATATATTAGATGGCTTACCTGAAATTGATGGCCAGACAAACAAAGCTCATCAAATCTCAGGTGAAATATGCACAGCATGCCAACTGACCAAACACTATATAAAATCATTTTTGACATACATTGAGACAAATTGTAAAAATAAAATGTTTTAAAAATTAAGAATTACTTAAGATTACTCTTCAATTTAATAACTAGTATTTTCAACTCACATTATTTTTGATAATATTAGCTTTCAGTTTAATGATATCTGATTATATCATACAGGAATGTTCTGTGCTCTAACACTCTGTGAACGTGAACCATGTCTGTATGGCCAATGTCACCTAACAGAAGCAAGCTACACTTGCCACTGCCAACCAGGATATACAGGAATAAATTGTGAAAGAAAGCAAAGACCCTGTGCTGACAATCCATGCAGTGGGCATGGTGAATGTGTTGAGCAAAGTGATACTTTCCATTGTCGTTGTTATGCTTGGTGGGAAGGTATTTGTTACTACTGAAATACACATAATTTTCTTAATTAGAATTATATGTTACTCTAAACTGAATTATGCAAAAAATATTGATTGTTAAAGAAAGACTAAATTAATTTTTTTAAGCTATATGTGCATGTAGTACATAAAGTTATATGTCTGTAGATTGACAGACAGAATAGTTTGTACAATGCTTCTCCCATTATTTTAATTCCCTGTATTTAATAGTTTTTGATAGAGGACAGTGGATAGTGTCCGTGATATCTGTTTTTGTAGAAGGTCTGCTAGGTATTTTCTATTTATGAAGGCATTGAGGATTCAGATTGCTGTATGTGTAACAGATGTAAGCTGCCCTCAGCTGTATGAGAGGTACAACTGGTGAAGTGGAGGTATTGTAAATAATTGGCCAAATTGATGCAGACAGAGGCAGTAATTACATCAGAACTAAGGTTTACATCAACATAAAGGGAAAATAATTTTAATAGAGAACCTTTGAACATTGCATGAAAAATAAATAATCCTTAGTTGTTTTAATTTCTATATTTTTCTATCATATGGTAAATAATATATATTTATATTCTTTACAGGTCTGAGATGTGAACGCCCAATGTTACGGATTCCTTATAAACCACTATCTGAACGTATGCTGCAAGAACCATTTTGGTTAGGCCTTATAACAGTCACAATAGTTTTGGCTTTAATTGGATTAGTCTGGTGTGCAAAACGTCATTTTCCAGAGAAGCTTGAAAAATTACTTGCTGAAGAAGCAGATCGTAATCGTAGTAAGACCATGTACAATAATATATTTTTAATTAAATTTTGCAAACTGATAAGTTATCATGCCATCAGATACTCAGTGCAGTTGTTCCACATTATAATTCTGAAAGGCTTACAGCTATAAAAGTATTTCACATTTACGCTGACTGAGGTAATATATATTTTTTCAATCAAATATTATTGCATATTTGTATTTGACTAAAATATTTTAAAGTTTCAATGATAGAAGAACTACACAATAAAATACACATCATTAGACTCATAAAAGTGAAGATTGTCAGTTTTTGAAGAGCTTTTGGTTTGGGCTCATTTGCCAATATTTCATGAATTTTAAAGATTAGACCAAGACTAGAGTTTCTGTCCATCTGCACACACCATATAAAAGGATGTTGAGACTCACATTCCTTAATACAAATCCCAAATACAAACATGGAAGAGTTCATTAAAACCAATTTTATGTTGAAAAAAATTCATTTTGACACCTTTTAATTGAGGGTTAATAATAATTTTGACACTCCAAACATTTGTCATTGAGCAAAGCTGGGAAATTTGTTCAGAAATTAGTATTTTTCATGCTGACTTCCTCCCTATCATATGAAGTAAAGCTTTGAATTCTGAAGTCAATTACATATATTTAGAAGACTTGTAATCTCATAGTCTCAATTTCATTAAGAAATCATTGCCAATACTAATCACTTCATCAAATGTGCATCACAATTTTCTTTTTTGAAATGAAAAATATACATGTTTTGAAAATTAATAATAATAAAAATAGCCAAATACAGACAATAGAAAGTGATTAAATAAATACCACATGGAAAACTAGTTTCTTTCTTCAAATACAAATAAAACTAAAAACACAAGAGCCTAGGACAGATGTGGCCAACAGTTTTTGTCCCCAGGCCAGTATAGGAAGAAAACTTTTTTCAAAACCTTTTGAGTTTGTTAACTGTATTGTGTAGATGTGTCACTCTAGGCTCTTGTGTTTTTAGTATTCTTAGCGCCTGAAGAAAGGACCAAGCTTTCCAGTAATGTGGTGTGGTATTTATATCATCACTGTTTTTGTCTGTATTTGGCTATTTTTCTTATTATTAATTTTCATTTTCAGGTGGAAATAAACTATTTTACGACCATCATTCCCTCCAGTAAAGACCCCATTTCTCTCACCTCCATAGCCACTATTTCCCTTTTTCCGATTGCCTACCAAACACTCCCTCTCTGTGCCAAGTCCTCTGTGGTGTAGTTTAGGTCCCGATTTCAGAGTTCCTCTTCTTATGTATACAAGTCAGATTATTTCTCATTTAATGCTATAAGTTTCTCCACAAATTTATGTTTACAAGATGCATCAAATTATGTTCGTCAGTTGTAGGTATTAATCCATAACCAAATCATTTGCTTGTAATCTCTACTCCCTCCAACTTTTCATTTATCCATCTGCTTTTATACTTCCATGGACCCTTCCCAAAACAAGACCTTGAACTTTTCCCGAATGAGAGTTGAATTATATATAGTTATACCTCCCCAATTAAAATAAGATAAGATGAGACTAAACTAATCACACTTACCCACTGTGGTTTGGTAAATATGTATAAACACCACAAATAATGCTGAAGTCCCTTGTTAATAAGTACAGATAAAATATTTTCAAACTATGAAGTATGCATCATTATCACACCACACTGACCGAAACATCATTATTTCCTAAGCAAACAATCTGTGCAAAAACCCAAGGCATTTAACTATTACACAAGTTTTTAGTAGTATGTTGATATATGTTGACACAAATACATGTATTTGTAAAATGTCATTGTTCTGCTTAATAATGTAGAAAATTGTGAAATTTCATTTCTACATTTTTCTCATTCTATACAAAAACATGTAATTGAGATTTTATTGTATCTGTCTGTAATTATAGTCCACCATTATTTCTAAATTTAAAGAACCTTCAAAATTATCACCTCTGAAATTCCCACCTAACCACGCACTTCAAACCTTCACAATCATTCTTGTCTCCTGTGTAAGTTCACCATCCTTTCTTAACTCCCTTCCCAAACAACCCAACCTAACACATAGCCAACACCAAGCCATCCGCAACCTTCAACACAATGCTGATATTGTTATTGTCCCAGCTGACAAGGGCTCCACCACCATCCTAATGGATGTGGAGACTTACACGGCTGAGGCACTTCACCAGGTGGGCGATGATAATTCGAATGTAAAATATGAAAAAATTGAAGAACAAGCAGAGAATAATATGTACTATCCTTTAAGGTAGTTAGATTTGAAAACTACCCTGTTTCGGAGAGAATTCATCTACTGAAGAAATCAATGCATCCAACAAAGCCATATAAAACATCACCCATCGTAAAGTTAATTTTAAAAAATACATATTATTGTTCAGTAAAGAAAACAAGCACTATATCAGTATCATTTAAATAATACCCCTAAAAATTATTATATTTCCTGATTTTTAGTCTTAATAATTTTTTTTTGTTTCTACTCCCTCCTTTAAAGAAAACTATCCTATGTGTCATTATATTATTCAAAAATAGCATGAAAATGACAAAACAGACAAATATTTATATTCTGTTCTCTTCACATGCTGCTGTAAATTGTCTCACTCTTGACTTCATCCTTTTTGTGACGAAACTTTTATTTATTAACAGTCAATAAATACATATTGGAAAGTATGTCATTTTTGTGTTATTGCTGAGTAGTGCTAGAACTTCACTTCATAGGATACCAAATTTTGTTAAAACTGTTAGAACTCACATAATAAAATAAATGAATGTAACTTAAAATATCTGAAGTGTTCTTTAACTGTAAATTATTTGTAGTTATTATATTTATTAACTTTGCTGTAACACAAATTAATATTTTATTATATGATAATTATAAATACATTAAAAAAATCTGATATTTTCAGGTACTCATGCAAGGCCACCATCTGTTCGAGAACAGCTCGCAAGTGGAGCTGCAGCTGTAGTCGTGGTTCCCAGCCCACAGCCGGGTTGTCCTCGTTCTCTGCTAGGCCGCTTGGGTATCCGAAAACCTTCGCTCCTAAGTCTCACCAGCCCACATGGCTACAACAGTCACCCAACTGCTGCCACAGCAAGAACCTTTAGTTTGGACGATTTGCTTAAACCGCCACCTAGAAGTAAGACCTCCCCTCTCCTTTGGCAGTGTGCTGTGTATTGTGCACTCACAATGCTCGCACTTCCTATTCCTGGTGTCACTTATCTAAGTGAAAACCTTGCACTATGTGTTGTAATCCTTCACTTTTGTCCTTAAAACATTTGTGTGCACTATTCAAATGTAAAAATGCTGCTCAATACTTAAGTATTAAAATTTTACAAAGTTATATTTGAACCTGTCACGTGTATTGACAAGGAAGCTCCATTTATTTATTGATAGAGCAATTCTTGTACAATAAATTAGCAATTACAAAGACAACTTGATATGCTATGCTTCTTAAATGCATGAACATTCCGGCATATCCATTACTAATTGTCACAATTAGTGACTTGAAGTAAATAAAAAATTGATCTTTTTTACGTAACTTTTCTTTAATTTTAAAGCATATATTTATACTACAAGCTTACTTACAAAACAATATTTGAATTAATAACTTGCTTTGACTGTTAATGGAATGTTTGTTGTGGACATGTTTGCTGTTGTGTGACTAAGTTGTTTGCATATCCTTAACCTTAATGTTTTTAGCTCGTTGATCTGCTATTAATACTGAAATTCACAAATAGTTTGGGTTCACCTTTTCTCTGTGTTGTGTGAACTTGCCAGTTTGTATATATTTTGTGTTTAGATAGTAACACACATTAGTAAATAATATAATCATACTAAAACATAATTACAAGGAAAATAATTTAGTTTTAAAATTAACAATTTTAGAAACTATATGGTATTAATCCATTAGTTACGTAGCATATTACATTATACAGTAAGAATTATGACCGACTAGATATATTCAATATAATTATAAATGTATGAACACAGCCAAATTTTTCAGATGTAATTTATTAACAAAAAACATAAAATTCACTCAACAATTTATCCTGAATCTAGGACTTCATCGGTATACAATGGTGTAATTCTAGAATTCAAATAAAATTTGTATTTTAAAAGAATACTGAGTAAAAGTTGTTTAGTATAAAAATGATATAAAATGCATATAACTTACAATTTCCACATTATTAGCAAAGTAAATTTGGGTAAATTTTCAATGGCTTGCTCTGTTTGATATTTCCATTGCAACTAAAATGAGCATAACAATGTGTTTAAATATATATGTAACTGTTCTAGTGTGTTAATAAAGTATTAAAAATATATTTATATACTGACTATTGAGAAAACTAATAAATAAATAAACATCAGCCAATTTTTGAGTCAGAAAAAATAATTTAAAAAATTAACAATGTTTCATCGCTTAATTTGTCATCATGTTCAAGTGTAAAAAAATTGATGGATAGGTCATTCTATACTGACTGCCGCTGTTAAACTTGAACCTAATGAAGGTCACAAATTAAGTGATGAAATGTTAAATTAATAAATTATTTTTCCTGACTTAAAACTATCAGATGTTTATTTATCTAATAAACAATTTATTAATTAAATGACAAAAATAATTACATTAATAAAGTGTCAAATTCTATTTAAATAATTAGCATGATTTTTAAACATTTATAGCCAAATTACTGGATCTCTTAGGCAACATTTCGTCCTAAATCTTGAAAAATATTTATATTTTTTGTCTAAAATTTTAGTATTTTGCTCATTAAAATTATGGTTATTTAAATATATGTGTGATCACAACTCAATAATTTTTAACTATGAACTTAAGCTTGTTTTATGTTTATTAAATCTGGTTTTCAAAGAGCATTTTGTTTGGCCTACATAATAAGAATTATAATGCAAATAATTAATTTTGTAAACTATATTATGTCTGTCCAAAATGTTAATTTTGTCTTCAATATTTTTGACCAGGTTTAAATTGTTGGAAGATTTAAAAATAAGATGAATACTGAAATTATCAACCAAGTCAATGAGTGTAGACAAATTTGACTGTGTTCATACATTTATAATTATGACTAACATTTTTTCATGGCAGATTATTTTTCTTCTATGAATTTTAACTTTTGGTAGTAATGCATTGATATAATCTGAACTTCATTTACGACTTTTCCAAAAAGTGCTATTCTGAATTATTTTTATTGCTTATGTGAACTACTTTGTAAATACTATTGTGTATAGTTTAATGCATGAAGAATAATGATAAATCCAGCACTACACTTTACTTTTCATTAATAACATACAAATGTATTTGAAATACAGTTGACACTCTAAATAGCTTCAAACTATGATTTCCATTCTTTTGTTGTATTGTATATATTTAATCCTAAATTTTATGATACAAAATAGGACAAGACAATAAATGTGATAAATTAATACTTAAGTCAAATAATACAGAAACAGATGAAATTATAAAAATTTAAAGATGAATAAAAGCTGAACATAAATATAAAATAAATAGTTAAATAAAGACACAATTAAAGTTAAGAGGGTTTGCATTTAGATACTCATGTGTTGAATTAAAGCAATATTTTTACAATAATTTCTTGACATTATATCTAAATGTTACAGTCTGAACCCTCCATTTCAGCTGGTAATTTATTATCTAACACCCACCCAATATAGTTTGGCCAAGTTTATGGCATTTTTAAACCTTTGAATTTTTAAGTGTCCATTGGCATACAAACATGTATTGTGTACATGGATGTCTATCTTCAGGCTGAACATATCAAAGTTTTTATTAATAAAACTGATTATTTTCATTATATATATTCAAGGGACAGAAAGTACCCTCAGTTCCCTGAAAATGGGTTTGTTAGGATGTCAGAAAGTCAGGTCCTTTTTCATTTTTAAGATATTTTTTGTAAAGTAAGTACCCTTTCATGATAGTATCCCCAAGAGGTAGCTTACCTAAACACATTAGAAGAGTAGCAATGTCATAAATTTTATTCATGACTGTATTTATACAGATAGTGTTTGTGGTGTTACAAATATATTCTTTATATAGTAAATTATCACCTATCTCAATACTCGAGAATTAAGTGTCTGGTGATTTGTTTCCCAACACAATATCTAGTTTTATATTGTCGAATTTAGAAGAGGGATCTTTGGAAATTTTACAATGTACAAATGAAGTATTGTCTGTATTCAGTAGTAGCTTATATATAAGTGGCTTTGTGACCTAATAATTAAAAAATCCTTAACATTTGTGTGAGTATATAGGAGAATTCATTAAAGAATAGGAACTAATTTGGTGACAAAGTCACATTCGTCATTCAGATCAGGCAGATTCAAATCCTGCGTGGGTCAAATATTTGCAGTCTTTCCTTATTCTTCCATCCTTCTCCCTGCTTTGAACATATGCTTTTCTATGTGTGTGATTCTACACATGAGCATATGAATTCACATAAAGCATGATCCTCCTATTTATTTCTATCCCTATATCCTATATATATATTTGCAATATTGGTATGGAAAGGATAGAGAGATAGGTTGTGGCTTACCTGAAAGTGAAGTGCGGTGTCGCCAAGAGGAACTGAAGGTTGTTCTTCAAATTTTCAGAAGCTCTCAGCCTCCTTCTTCAGGAAGGTAAGGCGTGAGTAAACAAAGAAAGGTCGAAAGGAATTATAGATAAAAGTGGGATTTAAGAGTTAGGAGCGACCATAAAGGCAATATTAATTGTAATAGTAAGAATGTGACATTGTCAAAAATATTTGCAATATTGGTATGGAAATTTGCAATATTGGTATGGAAATTTTCCATACCAATATTGCAAATATTTTTGACAATGTCGCATTCTTACTATTACAATATATATATATATATATATATATATATATATATATATATATATATATATATACAATATCAGGAGAATCCATTAAGGAATTGGAACTAATTTGGTGACAAAGTCAAATTCAAACTTGGATAGTGAGGAAGGATAGAAATAAATAGGAGAAATAAGATGTTTACGCTTTATGTGAATTCATATAGAAAAGCATATGTTCAAAGCAGAGAGAAGAAAGACTGAAAATATTTGACCTAGGCTGGACATATATATATATCAAATTAAGATACGAAATAGAGACAGCAAAGTTGACTTACTTCAATAATGCTGGCCGGGCACACAGTTCAGACCTCTCCTGACTAAGGGTGCTCAGGCCCTCGTAAATTTATCTCCCTTTCCTTTCCATACAAATATTGCAATTATTTTTGAACATTTATATATATATTATATATAGGAAAGAGACAGACGACTTACCTGAAATCAACATATTCATATATATATATAGCAATATTGGTATGGAAAGCAAAGAGAGATAGGTTGTGGCTTACCTGAAAGTGAAGTGCGGTGTCGCCAAGAGGAACTGAAGGTTGTTCTTCAAATTTTCAGAGGTTCTCAGCCTCCTTCAGGAAGGAGTGTTACACTATTCCGTGCACCGGCCGGCTGTGGACTGCAGAGTTTTTTAACTATTATTTTCGACAGTGTCCTATCCTTACTAATATATATATATAGTTATTATTTTATTAATAAAATAGTAAAGAATATGTTTTATCATCAGCAAAAGAGAAATGATAATGGTGAGGCAATTATTAATAAGTATAAGGAATATTAGATTTCTCAGGGACATCAGTTTTGGACTGGAGTACGCTTTTGGTTCTCTGTTAAGTGGTTAATTCAAGAAACTGTTTTCTGTTTGTTAAATATGTTCTAAACCAATAATTAAATGTACCTCTTATTCTGAAATGTTACAGATTATTTGAGGATTGAAGAGTCTTCTAAAACTAAAATCAAACCTGTAGCAAAACATTTTGTTATTAAACATTTCAGTTTGCCCCTTGCTAGAAACATTTTTTTTTTTGTGTCAGTTATCTTTGAGTAATGGCCAATATTGTACTTTAATTGGTAAGGAATTTAATAATGAAGGCTCAGAAATATATGCTACTGTTAATTTAAGCAAAATAGACATATGAGTAAATTGATGAGATTAGATGAGATTTATTATTCATTCCAATAGTCCTTGGTCAAGGAAATAGGACACGTCACAATATAAAATTACACAAAAAGAATAATTATTACAAATACACAGTTTAAAAATAATCATTGTACTTTACCAAAAAATATATTATTTAAAACTATGTTAAAGATATTAATATGACTAATTAGTAATTAAAGAAATAATAAGTGTTTTAATTCATCTTCAATTTCCATTGGACAGAGTTTCCAGTAGAAAATTTTACATCAATTCTCATGAAACATGAAAAAGAAAATAAGTCAGCAGTTAAATTCTATAATATTATCATTGTAAAATAATAGCGTAACTTGATAGGATACCAGCAAACTATTTTATTAAAGAGAATCTAATCTGTCCTGCCTTTCTACAAACTCTTTCACAGACCTCCATTATTTAACAGAGATTTACAACTCTTTATAAATAAATTTTGTATACTTTTATATTCTTCTGGAAGAATGTTGAATAGATTTATCCTGGAATAACGAATGCTTGATTCAAAAAGGCTTATGCTATGTTTTTCTATGTCGAGTTCAGAGTGACTTCTAGTGTTATATAAATGATTTGCTCTGTTTAGGGTGTATAAATTGATGTTTCTCCAGACAAACTTTAAAATTTGTAGAATATATGTACATACAAGGCAATGTTAAAATCCCAAGATTCTGAAACAAAGGCTTGCAACTGGCATTCCAATCAGCACCCGGTATGATTCATACAGCCCTCTTTAGAAGATTCAAAGTTAGAAATGCCATGATTGGAACTACTCTAGTTTGCTATGCCATAAGACATGACAGAATGAATATATGCATGATATACCATTTTAGATGTAACACTTAATGTGAAGCAAATTTTGCTAAGTTTCCTGAGAGATAAATCCTGCTTTAAAGTTTGTATTTGAAAAAATATTATAAGATACATCAATGATATTTTAAATGTGGTTACATCTTTACACTAACACAGCATACTGTTTGTAATGTAATTCTGTTGCAACAAATCGTGTGAGGATAGGATTTCTATATAATGCTAATTTCAATTGTGAATGTCACATTTTTATAATTTATGAAATATATAATTTATCTTTCCTTCATCTTGTGTATAATTGATTAATGAAAAGTTTGTATGAAATGCATTAAACAGACCACAGTCCAAGAATATTCTGTGAAATTTATGAACATATAAACTAAATCTCAATTTAACATTTAAAATACTAACCTTCAACATCTTGAAGTTCTGCTATGCATAATCAAACTACAATATTATGCTCCTATCAGAATTCTTATACATAAAATTGCAATTAATACAGAGATATTCAAATGATATTAAAAGTTCTAGGTCTGATTAGTATTTGATATATGCAAGTGATAATGTGACATTGTCAGAATAATTAAAACAATTTATATGGAAACAAAAGAGAGAATTGTTGTGGTTTACCTGAAAATTTCAGGACAGTAGGAAGTTTTTCAAAATTGCAGAGGCATGACCTTCCTTTGTCAGAAAACATGTGTTCTGTCCTGAAGAAGGGGGCTCAAGTCCTTGAAAATTTGATATGTAATTTCTTCCCTAGCTACACTAACTGTTGATTTAAGATGACAAATGAGTTGATTAATTTGACAATGTCACTTTGTTCTTTATATAAATATATATATATACATATTCCACATGTAGGTACTCATTTATTAAGTATAATCATTACTTTAAGTTTACATTCACCTATTTTCAGGAAGTATTTTTTTGTCATTGATATTTACACTAAATTTTTCATAATTTGCGAGTTTAATTCTTCACATAATTGAGATTATTATATGAGAGTAATTCATTTTAGTGCTTTTGTTTTTTAATTCTTACTAAGTTAAAATTTTTCTTATAGGGACACCTTCTCCACGCAAGAAACGTAACAACTCTACTCCCACTAAAAAGAATGCAGCAGAAAAGAAGCAAATTTTGCAACAGTTAATAAACCAACAACCTTCTCGTAAAGTTAGCCTCGGTGAGCTAATTCAATTGAGTGAAAGGAAGGGAGAAGAAAATCAGCAACAACAGCAGCAGGCAGAGACTGCATTTAGTAGTGATGCAAAGCTAGAAAAGAAAGTTACTTTTGCTCGATTATTAAGCAAAGTTTCCGCTGAAATGAGCTCTGGTGGATCAGATGTGGAGGCAGTGACAAGACCCTCACAACTATCAGGTCTGGCTCCAACAATCACACCTACAGCTCCACAACACATTCCCCGTTCTGCTAGTAGCCCTCATAGTACTAGCAGCAACCAAGGTAGTGATTCCATGTCAAGTATAGAAGCATCAAGACGTCGAGCATCAGGTCCAGCAGCAACACCTGCAGCTGATGCCATTCTTGCTATGTTTCGTACTTTTACACGTGCACCTTCTCCTTCAACAGCATCCAGCCCACAAGAAGATGATGATGCTTCATCTACATCATCAGTTCTGTCATCCAGTATAACAGTGGATTCACCACCACCCCCAAGTGGAGGTCAAATACGAAACACAATTGAAGTGCCTGTTTTGGATGCTCTTTCAACACAACGACATTCTTCAAATTTGTTACATCCTCCAAGTATTTTACTAGAACTACCTGCTAAGTGCCTCTCTCCTATAACAGAAATGCCAACACCTGCTCCATCACCAGCATTAACACCAATTATGTCTCGAAGTGGTTCATATGTTGCTTTACCTTCCATCACAATTACTGGAAGTGATCATGATGATTCTTCAGAGGTAAGAAACATTACATGTGTTATAAAAACATTTCAAGATATGTATATTGACTGGGACACCCATAGCCCCAGATTCAACTACAATCTTGGTTGTTTTTGCAGTATTTTTATTTAACGCCTCTCCACCCCACCCCTAAGGGTGCTTCCCTACAATACAGAAAGGGGTAGAAATTATACTCTAACAACATTGGGAGAAACATCGTCAATCTCATTGACCCCATAAAATTTTTATTCAACACAAATATTTGCCATTTTAGCATGTTTCAAAATTCTAACCCCATCCACCCCCACCCCTGGAAGTGGTAGTTATGTCTTACCCCCACAGTATTTGTATCTGATTCTAAAGGAAGGCCTGTGCAAACTTTGGTCAAATTTGCTCCACAGGTGTAGATTTATATGCAGAACAGACACACGTACAGTCAATTTTATTTATTAGAAGAAGATATATATAATGTTAAAGACTTTAATTTGATGACAAAGTCACATTGGATAGTTATGACAGATAGAAATATTGGAGAAAGGTGGAAAGATGTTTTTTAAGAAAAGCATATATGCTTTGCTTTGTGTGTAATTCTACCCCTGAGCTTATGCTTTCCTTAAATAGTTTATTCCTACCTTTCTCCTATATTTCAATTTGTCCTCACTATCCAAGTATCCAATGTACTTCGTTACCAAATTTAAGTCCTTAACTTATAATTATTCCTTAATAGGTGCTCCTTACTCCCTCTACTCTATCCATTCCTCTTCCACACCTAATAAAACTAACTATGTTCACTTGGGTTGGTGGTTGGCTCACTAGTGTAATTGGTAAAGCCTCTGCCATACAAAGAAGAAGATTCAGTTTCAATTCCCAGCCTGACCAAATATTTTCAGTCTATCCTTCTTTTCTACACTTTGAACATATATATGATTTGCTTTGTTTGTAATTCTACCTCTTGGCATATACTTCCTTAAATAGCGTATTTCCACCTTTCTCCTATATATATGTATATATATACACACACACACACAGTGAAATCTGGTTAACATGAATTCCAAGGGACCAAAAAATAAGGAATTCGTATTAACTGGGGACTCAAAATTTTATTTTTGTAATACAGTTTTTATACACATTAACCATTTATAGTATATAAGAACGTACGTACTACAGCATATTATTTATGTCGTTATAGAAAACATTACATTTCATACTATTCTTCAAAGATTAAAAAGGTTTACTGCGTTACCAGGTACGTGAATCCCACTAATAACAAAGAAAAATGTGAACATTAGTCAATTAATGTACTATAACTTGAAAAAAGTACTCAAATAATTAGTGAAAAATCCTGTATATTGCACAGACAGATAAGGATATGCCTGGTAACTTCATGACCAACTGTACTCATGGCTTCTGAAAAACTAGCGGTCACTTCAGATGTTGCAGGAAAACATTCTAAAGTGTTCCTGGATGGTAGGCGGAATGGTATTATCTTCACTTTCTTCTGATAACATTTCTCACACATGAGACAACTGTTTTTACATCAGATTCCACTGGAGCACACAAGGCAATATTACGTCATCTGCACTAACAGACTCCTCAAAACTAACTTCAGAGTTCGCAACATCTCGTAGAATATTACATTCATCAGGTGAAGTGGCACCATTGTCACAATCCTAGTCAACAGGATTAGCGTCTTTATGTCTCCATGCTTTTCTAAAACAGTTCTGTATGTGTATTGATGACACAGATTCCCAGAATGCAGCGATAACTTTTATTGCATCAAGCACACTCCAAAGTTTGCGTTGATTTCTTTTTCAACAGTGTGAATACAAGTCCTGGTCAATAAAACTGGGGTTAAGGCTGAGGGAGAATCGACACTGATCAGGTGTCACTCCAAAATCCAGAATTTGTCATGTAAGATGACAGTTTGGTAGGCCAAGGCCTTTTGGGACTGTCGAGCCAAGGAGTTAGTTAGAATACAAGTCGTGATAAGACCTCTTAACAATCGAAATAATTCCTTGATCCAAAGGCTGAAGACGACTTGTTGCATTTGGGGCGGGGAAGTGAACTTTTTCATTGGTTAATTTAGGAATGTGAATGCTATGGGGAATGCAAAGTCAGAAGAATATGCCTATTGTCCATCATCATTCGCCTTGACAAATATAACGCATAAAAGTGACGTCGAACCAGTGCGAATTCTTTCTTTTGCAAGTGATCCTGTCCAGCAGTTCGTATGACGAAGAATAATTGCTTCTTTTGTTAGCTGTGAGTTTAACAACAAGACAAAAAAGGAAATGGGTATGTTACAGTCAAGTAATGCAGGAATTATAGAAACTATAGGCCTACATTCAATGTTCAAGAGGCTTGTTTTCAGAGTTAACGCAAATATATTCGGGACCGATTGGCATTTTTCATTATTTTTAACTTCCATTTCACTCATTTTACCACTAGTCCACATGCCATCTCTGTAAAAATTACAACCTGTCCGCCGCATTGGCCACCTCCTATTTGACTTCAGGAAGAACACAATCTCTCCTGAATAGTGAAACCAAACTTCAATGTCAAGTAACCTAAGCATGCAGGCTGTGTTCTTGTTGAGGAAGGAGACTAATGTCTTTAAAAAATTGAAGAACATCCATCCTGTCCTGAATAGCAACACTGATCTTCAATTACAGATAAGCCTCCTACTTTAATTATTTGCTTTCTGTAATTATTTTGTCAATGCACTTCCTTACTCAATGTGACAAGGTAAAATTAATGAACACATTTGGATAGGAAATAAAGACAATGCAGCCAACTTACCTAAAGTGAACAGTTGGGCTGTGCAGAAATAAAAATCAAATTTTTGAGGATTTGAACCCACTTCATCAGGATAGTAGGTCGGTCTGAAAGACATGCTTATGGGGCACAAATATTTTCTTTCTGCACAGCAACAGAAGGTCTTTGAGTTAAAATCTATTGTACTAAAGATTAGTATATATAAGTAACCTTATAATATGGTATTTATAAAACTTGTGTATGTAATATGCATGTCTCCTGTTATTTTAATCCATTAATTTAAAAGATGCACCATGTGAATGTTAAATAATGTAGAACAATCTATCACACTAGCTTATTTTTCATCCTGTTATCAATATCACTACCTGATGTTCACATATAAAACAAAACCTTAAAAAATATATTTGTATTCTTCTGCTGCACAGATGTATTCATGTAACTTGTGTTATAGTATTTTACATATCCCAGAGGTCAGACTATTTTAAGAAAAAGGAAGTAGAAGTAAACTTAATTCCATAAGTCTTCTACTACTTCTTCCTTCTTAAAATACTGAGATATCTTGAGGATTGTGCTGGGATAAAGGAAGAAATACCAGATGTGTTGTTTGTTACATTGACACATGTTTATTCTCAACAGTTCATAATAATACAAACTTGTCATTTTTTATTACAAAAATAATAGTGGTTTTACATACATTTTACAATTTCACAGGTTTACAACTCTTTCGTAAGACTGAACTATCGATCAATACAGTAAATAACCTAATATGAAATGAATGATCCCACCTTAGTTTTATCATTTATGTAAATATATTATGTGCCCCAGAAACTTTTTATTTCCTGATTTTAGTGCTATTCTTCATGTAAATTTTGCTCATTTTGACAATTTATGCAAAGTTTTACCCTTTTTATCAAGTTTTCAAATATTGTTAAAAGTGTTTTTTTTAATTAAATACTTCAATTTCACATCTTTCTTCAATTAAAGGCACATTGATTTCTCCAGTTTGTTTGTTTATTTAGCTACTTGCAGTTACAGCTTCCTACTGAGAGAACACATCTAAAATACCATATGTATCACTTTATATTTTGTCCCACCAGATAAATTACTTTGTTATAACACACATGTTAAGTCAAAAACCTTACTCTTGCACTTTTGAGATTCATTATTGTTCAGCTCATCAGCTACCAATGTTATTGTCAAAATTGCTTCTTGTCTATTGAAATTGCAGTCATTTTTATAAAAATCAGTTTTCCAATCTAGAGTATATAGAGTACATGCTCATCATCACTAACCATTTAAAACATTAGTTCTTTTGTTACCTTTTAAGTTTACATCATTCCTTAATTACTTATTCAATTATGTCAGCTCATGTAGTATCAGACGCCTCAATATTTTTCATTCCTAAATAAGTAAACAATCTTGAGTCAGAAAATTGTTTATTAATAAAAACAGTTAAATATACTGATGTTTCGTACTTTCTTTTAGGTTTTTATAAAACAAAAATTATGTGATTTTATAAATTTAGCATTTTGGTTGATACAAAAGCATAGCAGCAAAACCTTTTACATGATTTATACATAAATTATTAAACATGAGCTCCGCTGACACAAATATGTTTATTTATATGTCAGAAATTTTTGGATCATTTTTGTTCATTCCTATTTGCATACTACTGAATGCTACTTGTTTCTTCAAGATTTAAGATGCATTTCTCAATTCTTCAGTTTGTTATTCAAGGGAAGCCTAAGTTTAATACCTAATTCCCATTTTAAATTATTCAGGCCCAATAAATGTGAAGTGAATCGTTTACCCTTTAGTTGTATTTTTGCACACAATATTGTATTTTGTAGTAATTGTTTTGCTTTCCCACCATTCTTTGGGCAAACAACTGCGACGATACTATGCCGACTGTTTATTTCCCTCGTGCAGAATAATTTCGGAGTCTAGCATACGTTCACGAATCATACAATTCGCCAGTTCTTAGGCGCCAGGTTATTTTATGGAGTGAATAACCAAACTGATGATTTTAATAATTTATTGATCGAGAGACATAACTACTCAGGCGTGGTTTTGACCTACACGACAGTAGCTTTAAAGTACGATTTCTGTACTACATACTTTTTACCCTCTCCGTGCCTTACACCGAGTGAGCACATGTTTCGAGATTTTCGCGTCTCAGCAGAGACCCCACTCGATGAGAAGCCATAACGCGGACGCGATTTTACAAACACAAACAATACTACGCGTGCACTATCCCCGATAGTTGAGAGTCCAGCCGCCAAAGGAAAAATTAACAATATACAACTTTCTTAGCATATCCAAATTACTCATCTATGAACGTACACACCCGTTACATAATATAAAGACCTTATGGAAAATATGTAACAAGGTTAAATTAATTAACATCTCTCTCTCTCTCTCTATATATATATATATATATATATATATATAATAACATCTTAGTTAATATTCATATTTATGTTCCATTTTGTTTACTATTGAGCACTGAACTCACAAATTGTAATTTTTAGGATCGAAAATCTGAATGCCGCACACATGCTTACAATATTCCACTGGTCACTGTCCAACAAGCTTCACCTACTAGACGATTAGCACCAAGACCACCTGGATCACCTCCACCACAGCGCAGACTGCTTAAAGAACTTGATAAGCCAAACTCCCTGGATTTACCTTGTCCACCACCAATCATAACAGTTACATGCAATATGAGTGAAGCTGAATCAGACGGTGAATCAGGAACTGGAGTGAGTGCAAGTAGTGCTTTAGTGGGAGGAAGTACTTCTGGTATGTGCTACCTTAGTCCATTTTCAATGTGCTCTCGAGCTGATCGAACTGCTTCGGAGTCGAATCTAAGTTCATCAGGTTACAGCTCAATGGCCAGTCCTGGACCATCACGCTGTGGTTCTAATAATCCCCTGTGTCCAAGTGAAGTAGATGAGCCACCACCTCCAGGACCTCAACCTCCATCATCATCGACCACTTCATCACGGCGTCCCTCACCACTTCTTCTCTTGCCCCCCACAGGATCACAAACACAAGATCATCACTTGCATCATCATAATGCAGATACAACTGCTGGAGGGGCTGGCCGTGGCCGCTCAGATTCTGAAACTCTGTCTGATGATTTGTTTATAGAATCAAATGATGAAGGCATTGGTACTGATCATCTAGAAGAAAAAATTGATGAAGGAGAGCTGAAGAGTGCTAAAGAGTTGGAAGTGTTCATAGGCAAGGAATTACTTGAAAATGGAAAAACTCTATTAGGTATGAGTACTGTATCATCCAGTAAGTCTTCTCTACAGCTTCCCAGTATTACTATTCAAGGAGATTGTACTGGAAGTCCTGTGAGCTCACGAAGTGAAAGTCCTCTAAGTGATAAAGCAGTTCGCTTTAGTCCTTTACTTTATGGCAGAGACTCTGATGGCTTATATGATTGTGCTAGTTCTGACTGCAGAACCACAAATGTACATCAGCGAAAATCAGTGTCTACTTCAAGGAGACATCGTCGGTCTATCGCTCCTCAGCCACCTCTGCTAAAAATTTCTGTTCCTGAACTTCTTGATGTTCCAGTTAAAGAGAAACGTAAACAAAGTCCAAAGAGATCAAGGGTTAGAGCTCCTCACATACCTGTCAGTACTTCTTCATCATCAGAAAGTCTAGATTCTGCCAGGTATGAAATGAGTACATATGTGAAATTTCTGGCATGCAAATGTTTCATAAACTTCAGTTGTACTGTCAAAATTATCTTTCTTGTTTATAATAACATAAGACTATTAATAAATTTTAGACACAATTTTTTTACCATAGTGCAAATGTCATTTCATTAATAAAACTCTTTCAGAGATATGACTATTCGACTGTCATCATCTGAGAAAAATTTGTATCCAGATAAAAATAGTTGGACTAGTGGGTCTGTTGATGGAGGCCGCCGTTTGTCTATTGAGGCATCTGGTGAAGATACAGGAGAGGTAAGTACCATAGTTCCATTTAGATATCTATCCTCTTTTTTTGCAAATAACTTATTGGTTTTAATGGTATAGTTAATTCTAAGTTAGCAAACACTTGGTGAATTACTATCTCTTTATAGATTTCAGTTATGGTCTATGGATGAAGCACTTTGATTCCTCTCAGGAGTGAAAAAATTCAGCTATGGCAAAGTATTTCAGGAATAAATATTGCTAAAAAGAGTAAATGTATGTTAACATGTTATGCATGTGCAGCTACAGGACATTTATTAGAATCAAAACAAATTGTACATATTATAGTAGACTTTTGTGTACTAATGTTAGTACAAAATATTGAATAAATGCTAAAATTCAATCCATTTTATTTACTGAATATATTCAGTGGAATACAATACCTTAGTTGAATCCATTATAGTTTGTGATCCACCATTTTCTATATATTTTTCAATGACGCTTAGTAAATTTGTTAAATCATCATTTTTTATTTTAGAACACTATGTTTTTATATTGGATTTTGCTTTATTAATACCACTTGTAAAATACAAAAATTGAAAAATTGTTTAAAATCATTCTTTTTAATAAAAATTATTAATTGAGCAAATGAGTACTTATGAAAAACTTTGCTGTAAGCATAGAAAAACTAGTCCATCAGAAAGATGGACTATCTCTTTCATTCAGATTTATGATATTTATCCCATGGATTTTGCAGAGAACCCATAATGTTATAGTTTTTGTCACATGGGGGATCCTTGGAAGTATGCTTTGTAATTGCTTGACTAATACAGCCTTTTTAGCAAGTGCATAGTTACCAATAAAGAAAAAAACTGCTTTGTAAGTTATTTAGCCTAACAGTTGATATATTGTAATCTCTTTAGGTTTCTGTTAAGTTTTTCAGTGATTTTTCTCCTGTCCTCAATGATTATGTAATGTAAAAATATCACTGTAAAATGTTAGCAGTATGTAATTTTTTATTAAATATTCTTGACAGCATAGGATTTTTATAATCCACACATTTTTCTTTATAGTTTGTTATCAACATTGTTTTGTATTAGATTATTTGCCTGTATTTAAAATATTTACTTAAATTAATTAATTTTATGTGCAGGATGCCTCAAGCCACATGTTACCAAAGACATTCAAGGGAGATGATTTATCTCTACCTAACAAGAAAGTCAGCCGACTGAGGACTATAGGACATCAGATCAGGTAAATCCATTCTGAGTCATCATAAAAACCTAGTTGTGACACATTTCAGAGACCTAACCTTCATTGAAAATATTTTTACCTGACGCTCTTCCATAAAAATTACTAATAGAAACTAATCCCTCAATCACTAGAAAGTCAGTATTGACTCTCCTAATAAACCATGACAAATTTGTTGTACTATTACATACACTGATATTTTATCAGTACAATTTGTTATTTGTAGGAAACTATTTATAGAAAATCTGGAGAAAGTACTCAACATTTATAAAACTGAAGGAAGTTCAACATAGGTTACTACCAGCAGTAAATTCTAATGAATCTAAAAATATTTCACTTACAGGATTAGGATTTAAAAATCTCAATGAGACCAGTAATCAAACACAGGAATAATGTGATTTAGTAAATTGTAGGTGAGTCTGTATTAAGATCTATATAATGGATGTATAAGGCTTGCTTCTGACAGGGAGTTGATCAGGATAGCTCAGATGGTAAAAAAACCATGTTCCAAATGGAGGTTGTGGGTTCAATTCCCAATCTAGTTGAAATTTTTCCATGCTCATCCCTTAATTCTGTTTCATAGGCTATAGTATAGAGCTTTTATTTTAAAAAATTCTTATGTTCATGATATAACCTTTTGCTTTCAAAAATCAAAATTTAATCTCTACAACCCAACCAGAATTTCAAATGACCCTAAAATTCACATTGATCTTGTATTTATAAACTCAGATTATATTCCTTATTCATAAGTAACAAATCAATTGGTCTATCAGACTACAATTAATTGCTAATTACTTGCACATTAGAAATTCTGAATAGTAAATTCATGTAGCTAAGATTCCTGACCATCTAAAATAACATACATAGATATGATAATATATTAATTTGAATAAAGATATAAATAAAGAAAGTTGATTGATATTATTTATACCATTTTATAGAACCCAAAACAAGTAGACAAGTATTGGATAATGGAAAGTAGCTGATGAGTCTTATATGTTACGTGCTACATCAATTTTTACAACACTAACTATGCCAAATATTAATAATACTACAACAAAGATAGTGTTACCAATACTCAGTGACAAATGACCTGACCTGTATGTAATAAGTGAAATTTCTAATTCCATCAACATTGTTTTCAACAGGGTCTAATTTTTAAAAGCAGAATAATTTAACAACAAATTGATACACATTTTTAACATGAAAGTATTTTTCATTCATTCATACTTTAAATAAAGTTAATTTTAGGAACAAGCCAGTTATGTTGTATGTGCTCACAGGTTCTCAGCACCAAAAGGAGGCTATTTGTTGAGGGGGTTGAAATGAAATACTGTTTATGCACATTTCTCATTCCAGAGGGAGAGAGAGTTTCTGGGCTGAGCCATGAGTAACACAGAGATAGTTATCTGGCTGAATTACCAGGATCTAGTGTGCCTCAAGGCAGATAGTTTAATATATTCAAAATTGAATAATAAATTCACACTGTTATAAAAGTTCTTAAAATTAAGAAAAATTAATTCTTCATAAATTTATTTATATGTTGTATCACATGAGCACATATGCCAAGTCGCCACTGTTAATTGAATGTATACATCTTTTACTATGAATTTTACTTGTAGTTTAGATCATATAAACTAAGTCTCTCTAATGTTATTATTGCTGCCAGAAATCTTTTCAACAATCAGTATGTACAAAATTTAAACAATATATTTAAAAAATATGGTCAGTAATATATTAGGTGACAGCATCAAAAGAACATCTCTGTCACATTATTACACATCAGAATTAGTGACATCACCAATACAAATTTCACTAGCATTGCAGGAAACAGTCACCACATAAAAGTTACACAGTATTTAATAGAATATCAAACAAGTCTTTTTTTGTTTATCCAGTTCTCTTATTTAAGTGCAAAAAATTATAAATTGTAAAATGAAATTTGTATGTCTGTTTTGAAAATTAATAATAAGAAAAATAGCCAAATACAGAAAAAATAAGTGATTATATAAATACCACATGGTCATGCTGTAATTGTGACTAGGCAAAGACAAAGTAGAAGCAATTGAAGAGATAAAGTACATTGTTTCATCAAAGTCACCTTGGGAGCAGTGGCACATTGTAACTTTTTCCCCCAAGCCACAATTCAGCTATCATTCATATATAGAGGATACTTTATATATAGAGAATACTTTGATATATATATACTTTATATATAAAGGATACTTTGAAATTAAAAATAATGAAAATATAACATTGTTAGCTCATTGACTGTGCAAAAACTGATTTGGCAACCAGACTGTAGTTTGTGAACCCAGTGCAGTACTATCACTGATAGTTCCTTATGAGCTAATTGAGAGATTAATTAAACTTTTTTAATTGCAAAGAAGAAAGGTTACGATAAATGTATACATAACATTTCAACTATATGTGAATGTTTCAGTATGATTTGCTGTTCAAAAATAATTACTTTTATATGATGTGACAGATTCTTAAGACGCCTGGAATTAAGCTTAAAGCGTCGTGAGTGTCTGGTGAGTCCTTCTGATAGTTTGGATGAAGATGAACCTCAGCCACTGCACAAGAGCAGTAGCTATGGACAGTTGCAGCCAGGAGGACACAAAGTGACACGACATCGGAGATCTAGACGCCATGGTGGCCTTCTGGTTCCACAGGTGCGAGTGGCCAGTGCCAGTGGAGGACACAGTAATTAAACTATTATAATTTGCTAAAATAGTTGTGTGAGACTCAGGGAAAGAGATTTTGGCAATAATGGGGCAGTTATATTCATCTGTGTCAGTTTTTGTTTTAGGGTACTTTTGTTTTTCATGCAAAAGATTTATTTATTTTGGAAGTTTGTAAATGTTACTTATGCACTGTCTTAATAATAATAAAAATAACAGAATGTTGTATGGAATGACTAATGAACAATGCAATATATAAAACAAGCAAGGTCATTTCATAAACCAAAGTTTTATTAAAAACTCATTTGTACCAAATTAATGCCATCTTGCACTTCATCTAAATCTTATATAAAACATCTTCAGTAAGCAATACAATTTATTGAAAATTCTCTTTTAGTTGTAGTCTATTTACAAACTAAAAGTTGTGTGTCTCATAAATCTTCATAAAATTGAAAATAATTTGTACTAGTACTACTTGTATTTTTTTTTTTTTTTTGTGAATGTTCTACTTTGGAAAATCTTTATAAACTATTTGCTACCATGCTGTGGATGATTGGTAAATGTTTTGTACAGAGTTATTTTGAAAGTTAACTGTTCCTATTTGTTATCGGCCAAAATATATTTGGCTTAAATATAACTGAAAATAATGGTCCCCTAATTTCTGACAGATCATTTGTTACATTGTTTCAATATTGCCTAATAAAAAGTTTATACACAAGACAACAGTTTGTGTCTTTTCATTACAATATACTTCATTGACCAGCAAATCTGAGGACCAACTTGTCATTCAGTAATAAAAAAAATACTGTTTTGCTTGCATGGAGTGAAAAGTATAATTTCTGTTACTACTTACTGTTGAATTAATATCAATATTAATTGTGATATATTAATAAAGTATTGAATTTTGTCTTGTGTACAAACTTAAGATTGAAACTCCTGTTACAATATGTAACAATTTATTACCAGGCATCAAAAATAACTGGTATTTGTGATACCATCCAAACTGAGGGTAGAAAGTGTTAAAAGTTTGTTATTGCACTTTCTTGCATATTTGGTTTTGACTGCAACTTGCACTCTGTACTGTGATCTTAATCAACTTTCCTACTCTTTAACTTACTGTTCCATTGATGTTTTCCCTGTTTAATATGATAGATGTTAATTCTAAGCTGTAAGATAGGTTCATAAGGGCACATTTTACAGTGTAAAAATTAATGTTAATAATTCAATTTCAATGAATTTAAACTTATTATTTGTGGAATATGTCTGCCTTAAATGATCAGGAAGTCAAGTAACATGATTCCTGAAATAGTGGTTTGGTGTCTTTTCTGCCCTTCAGACACTAGCTACAAGAGAGGCCACGTGTGTGCGTTTTTCACACAACAATCATTTTCATTAACATTTTAAAAAATTAAAGTATTTTTATGAATCATAATCATCACATTGTATATGAATAAGCTTTCAATTATAATGGGATATTTTATTTTTATTGTGAAGTGAATTGTGATTTTAGCTAAATATATAATGATTGGTAAAGCAAAATGTAAAAACTAACAGTTAAAATGATATAAGAATTATTTAAATAGTTACCAATAAGATATCTTAGTGCATTACAGTTTGACAATTAGCTAAATTCTATTTAATGAGGAACTGAAATATAATTTTAAATTATTTGGTAATGGATTATCTCCAATGCACTGTAGAAAAATGTATAGTAATATTGCTGCAAAGTAAATGAATCATCTTTACTTTATGAATTCATATTTCATAATTCACATAGTTATGTATAATTTAAACTGTTGTGCCACATTATTTACAGTTAAATTTAAAGTAACAAAATAATTATGTCCATAAGTACATTTATATTTACTACCATAAATACTTTCCTTTCCAGATAGGTTTATATATACATATGGATTGGATAGAGATCGGCTGACTTGCTTAAATCGAAAGTTGATTTAAACCAGTCAGACACTCTCTTTCCTATTCAATTGAGTTATTTTGACAATGTCACATCTTTACATATATATATATATATATATATATAAAGGTAATGTGACATTGTCAAAACAATTATTTAAACAATTTGTAGGGAAAAGATAGAGAGAGGTAGGGGCTTACCTGAAATTGAATGTCTGTACAAAAAGTATTCTTGTATTTCCACACGGGTACAATAGCCCTGCCTGGAAAATGATGACAGAGCTTGTGTTTGTCGAAATGTCGCAAATGTCATGTTGTACCTGTGTGGAAACCTGAGAATGATATTTTTTTGAACAAATACTAATACAACAACTAAAATAATGTATTATATATTTCTTTCATTTATAAATAAGTGAATAATGTGTCATCAGTTGACTAGAAATTTAAACTCTTACATTTTCATTAAAAAGTATGCATTAAATTGAAATTTAAAACTTTTATTGTGATATAATAATATAAATACAATTTAGTCTAGGATTTAAATAATTGTTGCATATATATATATATATATATATATATATATATATATATATAGCTTATTCATATTAAGCAAATTATTATTTAACAAATTTTTTGAAACATCCGTATTTTTCATGTGATAATGGTACTGTAATTTTATATATTAAGATGCATCTCTGCAATTTTATATTTGAAACTTTGTCCTTCAATGGTAAGATAAATTTCAGTTTATTGGGGTCCTCTACAGATTCTAGGATTACAAGTGTTATAAGTACTTATCATGTATTCCACTGTCAAAATAAAAATGGCTGGGTAGTGCTGTTTGTGGAATGTATGTAAAAGGTGAATATTCTGGATGGCAACATTAAAAATTCTGGTGGCGTACATGGCTAGAATGTAAAGCAAAATTCCACATATGATTTAACTGTCTGGGAGTGGGTGTTTTGTGTTAGAATGATAACAACTTACAATGCAGATACTATTGATTTATACAAATAGAAATAAAAAGAATACCCAAGTTTAGGGTGAAGTTTACTTTATAAGGGGAACTCCTGATATTCAAATTTAGTATTCATGATTATTAATTAATCCTTTAACATCTTATGGGTACAAGTTTGAACAAAGATAAAATATATGTTATTTTGGCATATATAGTAATATGACATTAAGAAATTAATATCTATATAATGAGATTACAAACTGCACAATATTAATTACAATTATGGACAAGAAAAAATCATGGTAATTATTCATACAGTAATACTATGTAAAACCAGATCATCCTAAGCTAATCTAATCTCCTTTACTTGACAGGTTTCTATTTTCTTGGTGAGGTGGTTATAGAGTTTAATACATTTTTAGGGGCTGTTCTACTTAAATTTATATGTAAATATAAACATTTTCAAAATTAACTGTGAATTTCACTATTTATTTTAATGTAATTTCTTTTGCTTAAATACACAACTGCAAAAATATTTATGTATAAATGTAACCCAAAAAATCACTCCATATGTTAGTCGGAAGTGGAATCAATTTCTAGAAATTATATTTTCAATCATTTTGAAGGTCAAGTTCCTCAAGAACTTTTCTTACAAAGATGTTTCCCATTTTAAGTTATATTGGATCCACAATCCAAGGAATTTGGTTTCATTTACATTGTTTAAAATTGTTCCATTAAAGATTATCTTTCAGTAGGTTGTTCCTGAGTAAGAACAAAAAAAAAAGTCATTTTCTGAACTCGGGTCAACCGACACACTGGTTATCCAAAACTCCTCCAAAATTAACAATTAAAAAATAATAATACTGTACTGTATGGAAATTACTGAGTTTTTTTTAATGAGTAATTCAAATGATACAAATGTAATTTTAACCTTAACAAAGAACGTAAGTGTAGCCTACAAACAGATTTTTAAATTTGTTTGATCTTACAATACAAAATACTGTAGCATTAGATGTTCGTGGCTTAACCAAAGAAATTCTTATCCGAAACAGCTTCACCCCCCCCCCCTTTAGTTCAGTTAACCAGGGTTGTAATGTAATAAGTTTATTAAACTAAAACCATTTTGCAATATCTGCATTGGTGGTATCTATGCTGGTTTTAAGGGTTTAGAGGCAAGAACCCACAAATAGTAACTAGTAACATCTGCAAATAGGATTTTTTCACCTTTACTTTTGACATTCACTAGATCATTTATACCAGAATTATATGCACAAGGCACCAAAGAGAGCTGCAATCCATTTTTTATATAGTTTATAAAGAGCCACATGTCGATACACATTTCAAATATTTTTATTTAATGGAATTTCATATTAAAATATAAAATTTACATCTGTTGTTAAAATTAATTATAAGAAAGATAGCCAGGTACAAACTAAAGAAGTGATGGTAGAAATGCCACACATCATTTCTGGAAGCTTTGTTTCTTTCTGCAGGTGCGAAGAAAACTAAAAAATACAAGTCTTGAATAACACAACTGCACAAATCAGTTGACAAAACTCAAAAGCTTTTGAGGAAATGTAGTGTGGTATTTATATCATCACTTGTTTTTTTCTGTATTTAACTATCTTTCTTATTAGTAATTGCATATTTTCACAAATTCTGTATAAAAAATATCATTATGAAATATAAATAGTTATTTCAAAATTTTAGTAACATAATTCAAATATAAAGAAAATATATTTATTAATAATTGCATAATAACATCTAACAAAATACTTTTGTACATTATAATTTCTACAAACGGTTCAGGAGAAACAAAAATTTTAATGGGAACTGCACTTACTTAACGAAGAGCCGCATGCAGCTCTCGAAGTAACATTTTCCCACCTATGATCTATACAGATGATGAAAGTATGGGGATTATATTACCTTCCTGTAGTGTACCATGCTACTTAGAAAGAATAGTGCTCGTTGTTGATTATGTTTCATGAAGAGTTTTTATAATGTACATATACTGTCAGTTGTTTCACAATGCACTGATTTGTGGCTCTCTTAATTCACTTATTTTCAAGTATTTTGAAGAGAATATAGAGATTGATTACATTGAATTATTTAGATAGATCTAGAAAGATACCAAAGCATATTCTCTTGGATCAAGGGCTTTTGACTTTAAGATATTAAAAAATGGCTGTGTTTTCTAAACCCATGTTGATTTATAAATATTCCCCACAATCTCTTAGTATCAATCCAATGGTCATTGCTGGAAAAATCAGAAACATTTTCAAATATGCCACATTTATTGTTTTCTAATTCATAGTATGTATGCTATATTTCACTAATATTCTTTTCAACATACTATTTTAAAAGCAATTTGGTTTAAAAATGCAAAAATAATTTTTGTTAATATTAATTTTTATTTTAATAAATACTTGTAAATATATTGCATAGAATTATCATTTTATTTTTCTAATTTTGTATTCTGCTCTATGCATTATTCAACTAATTACAGACTATTATCACATGAAATTTAAAAATCAGTTTTTTGCTTATTACTTAAGATCTCAGTATATATTTTTTAAAACTTTTTTATGTAATTGAATAGTTGTAATCTTAGATAATTTTGCACAAAAACATAATAATAATAACATGCATAAATATATTGTCACTCATAATATAATTTAATTGGAATTGTTCTTATGTTGGAGATAATAAATAATATGGCACGTTTGATATTGTTCCCCATCTGGTTTTATGTTCTCCTCCTTTTATATGCTGTATTACATTCAACACACTAAATGATTTTGGATATTCTTTTTATTCGTGTATCCCTTCATTACATCCTACACAATCAGTGATATTGATTATTCTTGTGACTTGTCAACATTAATGAATATATAACTGCATTATTATTAGTAGTAATGAGCAGGTGTCACTCTCAAAATTTGAACATACTTTTTAATTATAATTTTTCTACATTTAGTCCAATTACCATAATGCTTCTGCACTGAAGGGGTAAAGACAACTTGTAAAATAAATGTTAACAAGTCACAGGTTACGGTATAATAATGATAATAGTTTACAAATTAATGAGATTGAGAATTATGACACACTATATGCTTCATGTACTTCGCAATGAAATATGATTACCAAATCTATTTTGTGCAAAATTATCCAAAACTTATCATGCAATATTTTATGTGATCATTTGCAGATTTATAATGTACACCTATAATTTGTTCAAAGGTAACTGATTTCTAATCTTGTCCCAGTAGTCCATCTATTAACCTAGTGAGATTTTTTAGAATGTCTCTAGTGTGAGTTTTGAAGCACAGACTTTGCGGCAGCATTAATGTTAATCTATTATCTATATACTGTAATGATACGGGTAGCAAAATAATTGCTAAAAACATTTACAAAATCTCTTTATATAAATGAGTTACATCAATGGGAATTGAAATTTTAATACTTTCCAAAAGACCAATCATAAAAGCTTGGGATATTATGCTGATTTTGTTTTGCCAAGACAGTTTGAACAATCATCTAGCAGGTGCTGATTTCAAAAAGGTCTGTGATAAAAAGCACAACATGGGTGAAGACTGTATTTAAAGCCCATGAATAAATTATTTCAATTAAATAAGTTGAAATATAGTGAATAAACTAAACTGCCTTTATTGCTTGTTATGTTAATTATTTTTACATACTCAATAAAACTTAATGTTTTTTCAAGTATAAAAGCTCATGAACTATGTTGTTGATATAGTGATGAAATGCACTTTGTTATTTTACGAAGAGCAACGACACCTGAGGGCATACTAGGGAGTAGTATGTTTCATTCAGCAATACTTCCATGTGAATTAATGGTTTTTTGAGAATTTTAATACTAATATACATATATATACATGAAAATATTTATCTTATTAATGAAGTTGTAATTACATTTTCAGCACATTTTATTTGCAGTGATTTTCATGACTTGAAACATGTGATGCACATTCAGCAATTGTAAGAATTTAATGTAAATAAGTGACATAATTACTTAAAGCTGTTACAGTGATAGTTCAACTTGAAATAATTATAATGCTGATTATCTGTTTTTATATGTATTTATTTGCTCTGATATGACTGTAAAACCATTGAACCAAAAGGTTTTGTTTACTGGAAAAGGTTAATCATATTATAATCTATATCTTTCTTGTTTTTATAAAAATAAATTTTCAAAATAAATGTAAATAATACCATTTTTCTATGTGATTCATTTAGTATGCTTATTTTAGTTATGATATATGACTAAAAATTTGGTAAAATTAATTAAAAATATAATAACAATAAAAATTCCAGTTATTTTTTATAACTTGTAATTAAATTCTTTCTTTAACATAACTTGTTTATCAGGCCTTTAAAAACAAAATATTAGTCATTATAGTCTTAAATTTTTTAACGTTATTAAATTTATTCATTCACATAAACAAGATTAATACAAGGGTCCAATCTAATTAATTTTATGATTGTGGATGGTCCAAGGTCTTAATAATTAAGGAAGTAGAATAAAATTTCTCTGAGCTCTCTACCTCATGTTATATTTATTCATTACTCAATTATGATATGATTTCTATACATTTTTTCTATCTATGGGAAAGATAAAAATTTATATGCTTCCAAAATATTTGTTGAATTAATTTACACATTGTAAACTACTGTTTAATCCAACAATTCTGGAATTCTGTGAAGGGTGGATAATAAGAACTCCAGAAAGGCATAATGAAAACAAGGCTCCTGACTCATATTGTTGATGTGGGAAACTGGTACAGTGTCAAACAATATTGATACCCACTTACAGAAAGGGTTAATGTAATAGTGAGTTTTTTAGAATGTCTTGGGTGATTTTTGAAGAACAGACTTTGTGGCAGTATTAATGTTAATCGATATCTATTTACTGTAATGATAAAGGTAAAAAAGTAATTGTAATTGTTAAAACATTTACAAAATTGATATATAATTGAGTTACATCAATTGGAATTAAAATTCTAATATTTATTTAACACATTTTTTTAACTATCTGAGCAGACATAGAGTTATTATGGTCTTGAGAGAAAGATTTAATTGCTAAATAACAAGATGAGTTACATTTTGTGCAGAAACATTGATATATAAAATATTAAAATATGAACATTACAAATTGCAAAATTTTTTTACCAGAACTGTTAATTGAGCAGTGCTAAAACACTTTCATTACCCTGACTACTTTAGGGATCTGGTCCATGTGATTCATGATAGTGACCGAGAGGGCTTGCCATCATGTCAGATTCAAGTCTGGAATAGAATATATGGTAGCAACCTGCCTATAAACTGTAGTAGTGAAAAATACATGGTGAAGAAAATTGGTACTGATCATAATGTCATCTGTTACAACAGGTCTTTGTGAACAAGACGAAACAAAACTTACACAACATGCTGTTATCTCAACACTATTTTATAGAAATGAAGCTTAAATCCTTTACATTAAAAACACCCGTCTATTATTCAGAAAAATTTATTATAAAATTTAAAACATAATATTTAACAAACACAATGTTGCATTCCTGATTGGGACCTCTTCAAGTATACATTACAATTAAATTCAGTTATAATTTACTTTTAAAAATGTTAATCTAAATTTTCTTGCAATAAATTATAAATGAATTTAATTGTAATGTACCCTTGAAGAGGTCCCAATCAGGGATGAAAGATTGTGTTTGTTAAATATTATGAATTTGATGATAATTTTTTCTGACTTATAGGCTGGTGTCTTTAACCTTTATTTTAAAAGAAGTCATATTATTATGATTGTTAAACCCTTACTACTAAGGCAACAAAAAGCTCGTTTCTCTAACAGAAGCTAAGGTCTATTCTGAAAATCAAGTGAGAAGTCACATTCACAGAATGGACACTTCCAGGTTTTCTCACCAGATGTTGGAAACTTGCAACAGCAAAGTCCACATATTTAGGGCTCGGTCTACAATTAATTTAAAAATTACATTACATTAATCCAGAATTTTAATTTTGTCCTTAATGTTTTTTTAACAAAATATAAATTGTTTATCAATTTAAAAACAAAATCAACAGTGCAATTGTTGAAATAACTCAATAAATTTAATTTAATAATTGAATGTTTGCAATGTAAGGTATACCTATGAAACTGCATAATTTATAATTTAGATGAATTTAATTCAAATCTGTAAATTTGGTCAATTTACAATTATAATTTATCATATAAATATAACTATTTGAGAATATTACCTGAAGAGGTTCCAAAATTGTGGACGATATGTTGTAATGTGGTCAGAAAAAGCCGAAGAAGACCACTTAAATCAAATTCAGAAGTTACCTGAGATATTTAGACAACATCACATGAATTAAAAGTTAAGGAAAACATTCTTGTTTAAGAAGAGCGTCAAATATTTATACTATAATTTGTCGAGGCATTAATATGACATCTAGTAAGGCCATCGAAATAGACAAGATATAGTCTTAAAAATTCTTGAGTAGGCCTATATATAATTATTATTCTCGATTTTATCAGAAATACGTCATTGAAATTCAACCACTATCAGGTTTGTTAAAGAAGCAGGATGCAACGCACCAAAATACATTCGATGAAATAAAGGGTGCTTATTTAGAAACCTATATGTTAAGTCACTCCAATGTTCAAATGGACAGTTTAAATTTTGGATTAGGAGCATCCATGTATCAATTAGACTCAAATGGAAAAGAAATAATTATAGTCCTAATTAATTGAGTTCTCCAATGCCCTGAATTAAATTATACAATGACTGAAACAGAGGCTTCATGAATAGATTAGTCTTTGAAAAAATTACAACATACCTAATTGGCCATAAATTTGTAATCTGAACAACCAACAAGAACTTAAATTTCTTAAAAAATGTCATAGTCATAATCAATTGATCATAAGGTGGTTACTATTTTTGCTACAATTTCATTTTGGCATAGAACATTGTTAGGGCCCTGATTGTTTCTTATGAAATTTATTAAGCAGGCATGCATACTAAGAAGATTCTGATAACAAGAACTTGTCCCCTGTGGCAGCTCGTGAGTTTTTAAGTCACGTACTACATCGCCCCAAGTAACCATTTCTACGAGGTTAACTATGCAAAAAAATACTACATCAGTGATAGTGTTACCAATACTCTGACCCCACACACAATATGCTACATTTATAATTCTGTCTACATAACCTCCAATAGTGTATAATTTTTCAATGCGCAATAATTTAGCATTTTTAACCCAAAAGTATTTTTCTTCAATAAATATTTTAAATGAAGTTAATTTTCGGAACAAGGCACTGAGCAGGGTTGTGCGGTAGATTTTCACACTATGAAGCCTCTTTAATGTTATTTTCTTTAAAATAATCTTAGATTATGATTTATTTTAATTTACCGAAAATGTGCGAATATTATTCTTTTTTAAATAAAAACTATTATAAAATAGTTCGATTTTGTTGGTTCTGTTGCAAGATCCGGCCGCCTTTCTTTGGCATAACACGGGGGAGAGGGCTCTGTTTCCTTGAGCTGTTAGCAAAACAAGCAGTTTGTTAAGCTTTACGAGTGGTGCAGGGGGGTGAAAAGGTATACAGCGCATGGGCAGTTGTCAATAACTGCCAGATCCTGTGTCATCGCTTGAATAGCACTCAGGTGGCCAGCTGGCTGCTTTAGGAGCGATGCGGTCCAAGGAGGGAAATTTAAATTATTTGATGTCTAAGCATAATTTTTCAGTGTTGAAACACAATTTTTATGAAGGTTCTTAAAATAGAGAAAATTGTTACTAAATTAATTTATGTACTGTAGCACATACGCACGAGCTGCCACTGCTAGTCCCAATACTTGTATATGTATTAAATTAATTTGCAAGTGTCCATAATTAGGCTTCTCTTGGAAAGGCATCGCTACATTTCAAAATCGTGATCTCTTCATTAGTAAAATCATTATGTATTTCATGGGAATATTGAATAGAACTGAACCGTCCAATAACCGAATTCATAAATAGAATGATATTTGGAAATTACATAATGCAGTTATTCTACAAAATGTCCAACCCAAACATACGTCATATCAGATATTAGTTCCTCGAGAAATTCAATGTGACTTGATTAAATTCTACATACCAGCTTTTACAGGGTACGTATAATTATTTTCTTTAATTTATATAACAAAAAGAAATAATGTCAATTTTATTTATTCTAAGGATTTCTAGCCTTATTAGCAGAGACATTTTTTATTATTAATATGAACTGAATTTCTTGGAGCCACAATTCTTACATTTATTTCCACTGCCTTCCACCTGTTCCTGTGTCGGTCAATGACAGCCAATCACCAACTCTCTTTCCAAGATTTCACTCTAACCCTTCTATCCAAGGTTCATCATCAACCCCGTTTCTCTCCAGACTCACTATCCACCTCTCCAGTTTCAAAGTCCAAAAACCTCCTGCCGCTCCGTCGGGACACACCTGTTTCCACCTCTCGGGTTCACCTCCTTCCCCCCAGGGCTCCGTCCCGACCCGTCGTCTCTACGTGCAGCGGCCAACGCCTTTGTCCGCAAAATAGTACCCGGGCTATTGACCTCACCCTGGCCTTCTTGGGGTGTTCAAAATAAAATAGGGCTGTCGGTCCGTCGGAGGCATGCGTCCAAATGTCCAAATGTACGCGCTACAAGCTACGCCCACTTCGGTCCAAGAAAAATCAATTATTGTCGAGAATACTAAGAGATGCATTCCTTTCCGGCAAGCTACTACGTACGGCCTGCTTTGCTCTGTTCTATAGTCACCTTCTATATATGAGACTATGGAGTACATCGGGAGATAGAATTACTCATTGACCAGAAGGGAGCACACCGCTGATGACTGGAATGGGCCACCATGAGTCCAGCAAAAAACTTTTCCGCCAGATAAAGATACTGACAGTACCAAGTCTTCACTTATCCTGTCTGGAGACTGCGCTCCACACTCTGAGCGCAAGAAAACCAATAAAATCATCATGCTTATGACACAAGGCTATACAAGCTCGGAGAACCACAAAGGCCAACCGCGGATCTGATAGGCTAGGTGTCAAACTATATAATTGGTTACAACCTGATGTAAGAAAGCTGCCAGCAACAAGAGTTATACAGACTATGAAATATTTCTTATGCAACTACCCTGTGTATGGTGTAGAAGAACTCTTTCAATTTAATCTTAATGTAAAATAATAATATATGTATCCGTAATGTACAATAAGTATAATAGTTCGCACTTGCTTGAAATTCTATTTTTCGGCAATAAAAAGTTACTTACATACTATGGCGAAGTATTACGAGAAATACTCGTTCTGTGAACGCTAAATGCGGTATATGACGGCGAACGAAATAAATAGGGGATTTGAAGGGCCAATGAAAATCAATAATGCCCACAAAACAAAATGAATTAATGCCATTAGATATTTAGGTGCCATAGATATTTTCACTACATTTCAGCAGGTATCCCCTTTAAACTGTGTAAATGTCATATCCTGCTCCAAACGTGTAAAGAGATTTATACACATCGCCGGAAATTACGAAAGTGCAACCCAATTTACGTGCGAATGGCGGCAAAACTTATTAGAAATATTAAACAGTCAGCCATCATTCATTACATCCATAAATTTGATAATAAAGATATTAAGAAACATGCAGTTTTAAGAATATTTGTGTGCAGCTGATAGGATAAAGGAACATGGGTTTTATGCATTTTCACGAGACAAACAATTTACACCAAATCAGTAACCGTTCCATTTACACTAGCCAAAACCCTCACCCCTAAAATTCCCATCTACCCTAAACAGTTCACAAATACCCTAAAAAAACGAAACTACCCATCCAGGACTCCTCTTCGATTCAAAACTCTAATGGAAACCCCCACATTCCTAAATCATCCTTAACATGAACTCTATATCCCCTCCTAATCATAAAATCCCCACTCATCACCAACACAAAACGCCTTTTTATACAATAGAACACACCTGGTCCTACGCCTCAGCCATATGGGAAGCAACAGCTAAAACCCACTCGGCGAAAATCCAAACAAAACAAAAAAGAATCCTTCGCACCATTACAACCTCTCCCTGGTACCTCAGAAATTCCATCATCCACCACAATATCAAACTTCCCAAAATCAACTCCTTAATCACAAAATCCGTAGCCTCCTACTCCTACTAGGAGTATTGAAGTTTGTTAAATATTTCGAACATTATAATTAGCTGGTGATCAGATACAAACTACCTCATGTTCTATGTATTATTTCGATCATGATAATTCTGCCAGATTTACTTGGTAAAAAGATCTTGAAATTTTACGATAATTCTTACGAAATGACTGGAAGCGAAGAGCGTAATTTAATAGTCTGGTGCTCTTGCGGTTTTTTCTCCACCTCAAGAATATTATTTACAATGCAATCATAAAATGTTAATTTTAAATTATAAACGATATTCGAAAACCGAAATCTGACGATAATTACCTTTACCTAATGGTTTACAAATATGAATTTAGTGAGATTTTAATTTACAGTTTCTGGATATCAGGGCAATTTGGCTCGTTCATTCACTTGCACACACATTACACTTTATAACAGGCCACTTTTTAACACTGACTCTAATTATCAGTGTTGGTTTGACAAAAGTTGATTCTCCGTTCGTACGTCTCAGTGCTGCCTGAGGCAACAATGCAACTCTACCTAACAAGCATTATAGGCTCCATATTCTTGTAGACAATTAAACTATAATAAAATGGCCTCATATTTACGCCGCCGATAATGAAAGTTGTAAAATTTTGTTTATTAAATAAATACAAATTCTTAATTACCACAATACATATATATATATATATATATATATATATATATATATATATTAAATAAAGGACAATTTTTTATTATTTAATAGAAATCAAATAATTTGATTTGAATTTTAATAAAAGCAACTATTTAGGAAGAAACATAACATAACATTGATAATCTAGGAGTACAAAACTGAAGAAATTATTTAAGAAATATCTCTAACTAGCCACAAATTGTTAAGCATACAATTTTTTCATTTTTAAATGCTATTAAAATGTGTACTATTGCACAAACAATAAAAATGCCATTATTTTGAAAATAAAACAAGGTAACATAACTACGCTAAAATTATAAATGTTGTTTAATGCGACTCTAAATTTCATAAATAATTACTTTAATTTATTATTAATTTTATTTGATATAATTTACTTGATTGACAAATTAATAATACCAAAATATTACACAAATCAAAGGGCGCACAGTAAAATAACAAATATCTCAGGGTTCATTGCGAAACAAACTAGCATGAAAATGACAATTGAAATTGTTTTAGAAATGTAATAAAAGATAACCACGGGATTTGCTTACATACACTTCAGCCGGTGTCATCGGAAGATAGCGAGCAGCGTCCCATTTTTGCCTGCTACAGAAAATCCTCATTCAGAGCATATGGATTTCCTCATCCGCAATCGTCCTCTGCAGTCTCGTTGCAATTCTTCGCCTTCAGAGCTTATTTGATCTGAAGCTCTGCAATTTTCAACCATCTGAATAAGCATATTTACATATTTTGTCTGCATCCAGACGCACCTTGCGAAACTCGATCCTCTCTCTCCACCAGTTTTTCGACCATCTCACTGTCTCCATGCAAAACTCTCATATCTGTGCCGCCTCTTTTAAACTCCTCTGACCATACGCGGCATGATTGAGACAAAATTATTGTCTGGGCTTCCTGTTTTGTTACGAACGCAAATTCCTGTTACATTTTGTATCTGATAGCAATATGGAAAATAGTATCCTCCAGAGGTTATAAACGAAGGACACGAACACAAATACTTTCATGTGTAAAAATGTCCGTCAATTTGGTGTTAAATTATTCCGCTTTTAAAAATTAGAGTAATGGAAACCATGAAGACGATATAAGAAATGTAGTACATTACGTGCAGATCAGTATTCGAACACTTTCGCTGTTGTAGAATTTGTTTTTACATGGTTATTCATGGGGTATGTATCACATAAATTTAAAAAACTCAAGAGGCCCCACTGCTCATTGGCTAACCAAAATTGGTAGAGTCAATTGATGAACATAACACCCGAATCACTTGACAAAAAGCAAAAATGATTGCTGAAACGTTGAGTAGTATTTATTTTATCACTTAATTTTCTGTTAATTGTGTACTTCTTTTATTAGTACACTGCTAAAGCAATTGACCTATTTTATAGAATGTACATTCCAAAAATAAGTAAAATTATATTATGGTAAAAAGGACTGTTGACGTAGACGTTGATGAATAGAAAATCCCAAAAACAGTCTCCAAGTTTATAACTTTATTAAATAAATAGTCAGAAGCTTTCAACTCTTTGTTATAATCATCCTTCTTGTCTTATAATTAAAATCACTTTATCTTTAAAAAATATTAGAACCTATAGGTACTTAGTCACTACTATAAAACTATGTTGCTTATTCAAAAAGGTTTGTTTTAAAAAAACACAAAACAAACCTTGTTGAATATACAACAAAAATTTATAGTATCTATAGGTAGTCATATTTTTTAAAGTTAATGTGATTTTAATTATAAGATAAAAAGGATGATTATAACAAAGAGTTGAAAGCTTCAGACTATTTATTTAATAAAGTTATAAACTTGGAGACTGTTTTTGGTTTTTTCTACTCATCAATGTAAAAATATATCTATATGACTGATTGGTGTGTGAAGAATGAATACTCAAATTGGGGATTTAAATATAAAAACCATTTTTTCTTGTTATTTAAAAAATATTTTATATACTTTGCATTAATTAATTTTTCAGAATACATTTTGACAAATATTTACAGTTTTCTAATCACAATTAAAATATAATGTACTTTCACAGATGTTTTTTTCTACTACTTCACCGGCTGTGATATATAATTAATTTAAGGTTTTTCTCTATAAAACAGTTATATATATATTTATATTTCTTTATAAATACAAACTTTATACATATTTCAAAATAAAATGCCATATTCAGTATCACATAAAAGGCAATGTACAAAAACAATAAAGTCTCTGAGAATTTATACAACAAAAGTTATATACATATTTACTGTACATAAGTCAATCTTCCGCTTAATATGATGGGGAATGTTGTTGTGCTGCTAAAAAATATCAAATTCTTTAATACAGTTATAACATTTTATGAAATGAAATTTAAATTTTCTAACAACTCACCTGTTTGATGGGATTGGTATTGTGTAACTGGAGGTTGTCTTCCACTTGCTGAATTGTATGACGTCTCGGTGCTGCAAATGGCACATAAGATTATTCCATCAATTATAAATTACATAATTCTAAACATTTTTAAAAAATGAATCAATTACTTAAGTCAATAAAGCATTATTTATCTCAATGTCATATAAAAAAAGAAATGTGTATCTGATACATTTACTGGCAGGTTGGGAATGGAAATTTATCTGAAGTTTCTGCATACATATACATAAAATTAGTAAGGCGACTGGCAGCAGACTCCGCCACTTTCGGAAAAAGAATGCTAATGTTTCCAAAATTTTTATTAAGTTCCTCCTGCTCTGAATGGTGGCAATTTCGGGTAATCCATGACCTGTTCTTTATCTTTTATGGTTTTAACATATACTTTCCTTTGTGCACAAGCATATGCATTGATATAAAGCATAATCCTCCTATTTATTTCTATCCTTCCTCACTATCCAAGATCCAATGTGACTCTGTCACCAAATTAGTTCCCAACATACATACATATATATATATATATATATATATATATATATATATATATATATATATATATATATATATATATTGTAGCATGATTGTTACATTGCGAGGAACGGTCGAGATCCTTGGCGAGGGGGAATTGTAATGTTTATGCACGTGCCAGAAATGTGAAGTTGTTTTAGGCGAAAGCCAAGGAGAGAAGCGGAGGGGGCAGTTCCAAGCTGGACTCGACCAAGGATGGACGTGCTACCACTAAATACAAAGTTTGATAAACCACGCCTTGAAGTTAACTTATGTGTCATGTTCGATTAAAATAAAATTAATGAAGTATTAAAAAGTTGTTTTGGTGATTTTCTCCCAAAAATTACCTGGCGCCCAAACATTATGAATAATCTACGAAAAAACGCAAGGAGGGTAGCGGAGCGGCTACAATATATAGACGGGTGTGACGTCAAAATAACTAAGTTAAGGGGACATAAAGGATACAGAAAAGTGGTGTATTGCCTTAAAATGCTCATTGGTTATATATATATATATATATATATAGTATAAGCATAAAAGGATGTGGCACTGTCAACAATGTAATGGACAAAGAAAATGTGGTGGCTTACTTGAAATTTCAACCATTGTGTATATAGTATATACATATAATATTAGGTGATATTCTGTAGATCCTGTTGGGAAGCTGGGATCAAGGATGTGGAATGAATCATGAATTGTACATAATTACAATGGTATCTTATAAATATACATAATATATTTATTTTACATAGGATATATTTTAATATTAAACTTATGCTGTCAATTCATTAATTGAATAGAACGAGTGGCTAAGTAAAAACTTTGTTAATTATTTTTTTAAATTTTATTTTATTATCCTGTAACTGTTTAATGCTGTGTGGTAACTTATTAAATACAGCAATAACATTATAATGGATGCCTTCCTGTGTAATTGATAGTAATTTAACATGTTTGGAAAGTTGTTCTCGAGTCTTCCATTGAAATTGTGCACATCTGAGTTGGTGATAAATAGGTCTGACATAGTAAATACAAAGAGGGACAGTACAAATTTTCTGCCAGCACAGAAATCTTTACCCCCCCCCCCCTTCCTCTGACATAGCAACACCTGCACTAAATGTTCAACTGTATAGTTTCAAAATATGCTATTTGAGTGCAGGTTTGTATGTGCATATAGCATATCAAGTAACCAGCTTTTTAACTTTTTTGAATATTTCCTTGAAATAGATATTTGTGGCTTAATTGTGTCATATTGGTACTTCATAGCAATCATAATTTATAAATTACCAATGAATAGAACAGATATTACTGGAATAGGTAATTTGAAAAAAAAAGTTTTAATATTAGTAACTTTTCAGAATTTTCTTTGAAGTAGTTAATTACCTTATATAATTTTCTTGTAACTGTACTAATATTAATTCCCTAATAACTATATTTCCAACTATTCATTTATACTTTACTTTTGTGTACTGAATAGAAACTTACAATTACACTTCTTAACTATACCCATTCTTTTTATACATACTAATTTCCACTTTTTTCATTGACCTGTGATCTTATACTACATATTCTTAATTTTGCATTTACAAGTTCTGTCTCAATATGGTTTCATTCAATACTTTCAATTTTCTCAAGTGTAAAACTAGCACAGAATAAACCAAACGGGTACAAAAACTAAATGTAATTAGGATAATAATAATATTTACACGTTTATAAATATAAATGTAAAAAAACAGGTACGTGGATAATACTTTCAACTCTGTTCAGTGCCTTACCTTGGAATCTGCATGTAGTGTCGATAACGTTGAGTGGTTGGAGGTGTAATATGACCACGAACACCTAAACATGAACCCAAATTATTAATAGTGTTTCAATATTCATTCTATAAATATATTACCAGTATATATAAAATTAATGTGTGGTAATACTAACTCCTAAGTTCGAAAATATACTTTTAAAAGTTGTGATTTTCAAATCAAATCTTCATATTTGAAGCAAGATTATTCAACACACCAATCCAATTCCATCATTCCTTCCAATATGAGTAACATTACAAGTATACTCCAGGACTCTACATCCTTAACCATGTACTAGTACTAAAATCCCATTTTCCTTACACTCTAAATTCAAATACAAGCCAGCTGAAAAAGACAATAGATCCCAAAAAATTTTATCCTCCGTAATTGTAATTATCATTCTCTGGTAACAAAATTTATTAACCTTTGCTTCAAGCTCCATCTTTGGGAACTCTCTTTCCAGCATAGGCAAAATCCTCTAATATTATTATAATAATCATTGTTGCAGTAGTTTTAATAAGTTTAAATCTTGTATCAATATAATATTATAATTATTATTATTATTATAATGTTCTGTTTAATTCTTTCCCCATTCATTTATTATTTAACTCATTTTTTTCTTTACTTTTTAATTTCCACTCTGATGTGCATGTTTGTATGTAACCCAGTATATATATATTTTTTTTCCATTGTTGTACCTTTCCTGGAGAGGGAGAAGACTTGTTGGCTTTGTTTGGCTTCGATTGTTACTGTCTAATGGCTGGCGCACCTTAATTTGTATTTAGAATTCGTGGCCAGCCAGCACACAGTTCAAACCTTCCTTTCCCAACAAAGGGGGGAGAGGGAGTATCAGTCTCTCACAAATTTGAAATATTTTCACTCCTCACCCTGACTGGACCAACTGTTTACTTAAGGTAAAACGACTTAGCTGTCTCTCTCTCTTTCCTAACTAAATGTATTATTTGATTCGAAATGGTCACATTTTCCTTACATGTTATATATATACAAACACACATATTAGGATAGGAAAGAGAGACGGCATAGTTGGCTTACGTGAATTCAGCAGTAGCTCCAGTTGGGCTGTGCAGGAAATAAAATATCAAAGTTTCAAGGACCTCGAGAAAGAAGGTGCTAAAATTTCATAGTTCCAAGGATGTGAACCTCCTTTATCAGGAAAGAATGTGATTTTAATATGACCTTGTCATATTTTCTTTAAATACTTTATATAATTAAATATTCAAGGACCCGGGCACCCATCGTTGTGAAAGAAGGGGCGAATTGAAACAAAGGTGCACCAACTGATAGAGAGCAGCAATTAACTTACAACAACAAAGCCACAACTTTCTATTTCTAGGAAAGGTCACACAATGGAAAAAACGGAACAAACAAATTCCTGCATACATTCACATATTAGAGTGGTAAAAAGTAAAGAAAAGAAAAGGAAGTTAAAAGGAGATTGAGGAAAGGATTAAACTAATTAATAATTAGTATTATAAGATAGTATTATAATATATTAGTGTGTATATATATATATATATATATTAATTGTAATAGTAAGAATGTGACATTGTCAAAAATATTGGTACGGAAAGGATAGAGAGATAAGTTGTGGCTTACCTGAAAGTGAAGTGTGGTGTCGCCAGTTCCTCATGGCGACACCGCACTTCACTTTCAGGTAAGCCACAACCTATCTCTCTATCCTTTCCATACCAATATATATATATATATATATATATATATATATATATATATATATATATATACACTAATATATTAGTTTTATATTATATTAATACAATATTTTAATATATTATATCTACTACAATAATGACTATTATAAAATGAGAGGATGTGGAGTCAAAGACTTTGCAAAGAAAGATGTACTGGAAGGGAAGTTTCCAAATATGAATTTCAGAATCATATGAATTGGGGGTGAGGGAGGGGGGGTGGGGGTGGTGTGCATTGTGAAGCCTTAGTCACAGTTGTTGGTCTTGGGACTTTGGGCATGAGCAGCTATTGGTAATTGGATTTTGGACAGTTTGACAGTTCAGTGGTGGTTAGCAATGGATTCACAAAAGGGTTGTTTGGTTCGGCCAATATAGAAAGCAGAACAGAGTTTGCAATTCATTTAATAGATGATATGTAAGGAGAGGCAGGTAATGTACGATTTTGTAAAATTTATGGATTGTGATAGGTTGAAGGTTAGGGCAGACATGGCACTTGGATTAAATACAAGGAGTTTTAGGGTGGGGCCTGCAACAGTCAATGAGGATATTGTGGAGGTAGGGAGGGTGCCTGAAGGCAATCCTTGGGCAGTATTGTGGGACAGAGGTTTTTTTTAATCTTGGTTATCCAATATAGGCCAGGCAGTGAATGGAGTTGAGGTTTCGTACTCCAGAAAAGTAGTCTGTGGTTATAGGTGGACAATGTTTTTTCTGTTGATCAAGGATCGGTTTGGGTTTTTGAATAGTGGATAGGGCACAAGGTATTTGTTCCTATAGGATAATGAGACAGCAAAGTTGACTTACTTGAAATCTTGAAATCAACAGTTGGTCCAGAAATTTTTAATCACCTGAACCCCCCCCCCCCCCCATCATCAGGAAGGAAGGAAGGTCTGAACTGTGTGCTGACCGGGCACAATTCGTGCACACAATTCAGACCTTCCTGACAGAGTGGCTCAGGCCCTCAAAAATTTGAATAATTTTTACTCCTCAGCCTGACTAGACCAACTGTTGCCTTTAAGGTAGGTCAAATTTGATGTCTCTTTCTCCTATCGAAATGTGTTATTTAATTTGATCTTGTCACATTTTCTGTAAGTGGTATGTATCAATATTTACAGTCGTGAGGAATAGGGCAAGAAGTCAAAAATAGTCAAAATTAGTTTAGTATACTGAGAGCATCTTCCAAGATTTTTTCACTTCATCCAGATGTGAGTCTAACTGACCATACCAATAGAAATAAATTAAAGTAATTTTAAAAGTATTTTTGGGACTTACTATTTTGTACTAATAGCAAATAAAGCAAAGCATAATAGTTTTTATCATCTAGCAATAAACAATTCAAAAGAGAATCTGCAAATGAACATTGTTAACAATATCTGAATCACTTAACTTGAAGCATCAAGACTTGGACCACCTTTGCATACATAAATATGCATTCAATAATATGAAACTAAATGGCTTCTCACCACTCCTATTAAAAAATGAATGCTGAAGCACTTAGATACATAATGGTTGGAAAGCACACACTTTTTTGTTCTATAACAAACCTTATCTAGAAACATTATTACTGACACAGTATACAATAATTTAGCTTCTATGAATAAGGAAATAAAATAAATGATGGAGTAAATATATGTTGAATGTTTTGGAAATAATTATTGTATTTCAATACTTATAATTTTTTTTCATGTGAAGAAATATAAAACAATTTTTCATTACAAAGCAGACAAGGCAGGTAATGTCCATACTTTTGTGGTAAAAAATTTCTTTGATATAACTATTAATAATTTATGACTCATGCACCATAAAAAACCAACTGCCAACCATTCTATTCACAGATACTACCAGTACAATTATTTTTAATTGTGCTTAACAATATTATCCATAATTTTCATTGTTCTCATGACTTTTCTAATATTTCATTTTTTTAGCTCATGCCATTTGAAAACTACTCAATATTAATTCCAAATACCAAAATTTAATTTATTTATATATACTCCAACAAAAGATTCTTTAATAATACTTGCAGCACAATTTTTTTCTTGTTCTGTTATCATTTCCAATGGCAGTTGTCTAAAGATACTTCGCTATCAGTTAAGAAACACACATCATTCACCTTGGTTAGAAACATGCAATAAATACTCTGGGACATCTTTCAATTTATGCAATCTATAATTTATATAATGAAAAATGAAGTTGGTACTTCTGATGATTATATTTAAATATTAACAGTTGCTTCTTACACTCACTAATTACACTCTTAGTTCACAGAGATTCAGCACAGTGTGTTTAAATGCTGGAACACTAACCATCAATAAATTATCAAAACAAATTTCTTGGTTATTTCACTTAAAAGGCACTCCAATAATTCTCACCAATTTGGAAAGTTTTTTCACCAATTTTATTTCAATTACACCTTTATGCCTACGCCAGTAGTTTTTGTACAACTCACAAGTTCCTTTATATCTATTATTTGCTATTTAGTCCGACTTCCTTAACCTTTTTACGGACAAATTACTATTCATTCTTTGCACTCTGACACAGGAATACAAATAAAAGATAAAGACCAGAAAAGAATGGCAAACACATTGTTTGATAACTACTCTGTATATTAATTGAACCTCTACTCAATAAATTTGGTATCACACATTCTCATCTCTGAAAGAAAATAAAGTAGTTGTACACTAGGAATTAGGTCTAAGTGACAGTGTATACTAATTTCATTATTTCACAGAATATTTTCCTTTGTAGATTATAATGAAGACCATTTAATTTGTCACTCCATTCATTCATTCTAATATATATATTATCAGGAACTAATTTGGTGACAGTCACACACACATATATACATAAAACACATTTGGATAGGAAAGAGAGACAGCGATGCCAACTTACCTCAAATCAGTAGTTTGTCCAGTCTGGCATACGTTGAAGTTCAAATTTTCGAGGGCCTGAGATCCCTTCGTCACGACAAAAGGTCTGAACTCATACTGACTAGACCAACTGTTGATTTCAGGGCAAGCCAACTTCATTTAATTGCTCTTAAACTTTATATATATACTCATCCGACCAAAAAAAAAATTCTGGTTTACATTAAATTGAGAGTTGGCATCATCACAGCAGATAGTATAGAGCATGTCAAATTTTTATGTTCCCAAGAGCTGTTACAACACTTCCATCAGAAGATAATTCACTTTATGCTTAAAATGAGATAGGGTTTTAAGAATGGCCAGTTTGAAGTATTTGACAAATTTTATTTTGCAGCTCGGGGTCTGAACTATTTGTAATTGTGTTTTAGACAATGCTGGGTTGTAAACAATGCATTTGTGAACATGTATCTGAAGTACAAGTGGCAGAGAGTGCAATTTGTTGGATTAATGATGTGGAAAGAGGGACAGGTAATGTTTCTTTGATAAAAAATCTTCGCAGCCTAACTTCAGGAATCCTTGAAGACTGGATATTAATGTGAATTTGACTTTGCAGGTGCTGTTTGTGACCAATTCTTCAGAATAGGATAGACTTGATACCTGCTCCTACCTGAAGGCTGGCAACATAACTTTGGCAGTGGAGCAGTCTACAAGTGTGGAGAGAATATTTTTTATATCTGGGTTGGATTGCAGTATAAGCCCAATGTAAGAAATATTGCATGTGAAGTTAATTCAATATTTGGCAACAAGGTTTTAGGGTAATCCAGGAAAGAAATCTGGTCCAATTGTCCATAGCAAGAAGATTAAATATATGGATGCATTTGAAATTTCAGAATAGGTGGAAGATCAATTAACACTATAATATGTACACATGATATGTTATTGTTAGCAAAGAAGAAAGAACATTGTAAGACATGTTGGACAGGATAGTGGTAACAGGAAGGGACATGCAAAAGTCCAAAGTGATGACAATATAAAAGAAATGAACACTTGTAGTAACTTAATAAGAAAGCTAGCCAAATTCAGACAAACAAAGTGATACAATACATTTCTGTAAGCCTGGTTCCTTTCTTCATGCGCAGAAAAATGCAAGAGCATAGAGAGACAAACATTATGTTGTATTTATATTATCACTTCTTTGGATTGAATTTGGTTATCTTTCTTATTATTAATTTTCAATCAGTCATAAAAAATTTTCACTTGTATATACTTGTTGGGGGAAAAAACAATTAGAAAATGTTCATTAGTTCAAGTAGCTTGGAAGTCTTGACTAATGATTGCAACAGTATAATGGAAATAAATTCCCGTATCACAATGACAATGACAATGGCAGCATTCACCAAGATAAGAGCCCTATTGTCCAGCAAAAGAGAATCTAGGATATTGGAAAAACCTGGTAAAGTGTAACATCTAGAGCACTACTTTGTATTGATCACAAAAAAGGACACTATGAAAGAGGGAAAATAAATGCCTGGAAAGATAGAAAACATGTTGGAGAATTGAAATATAAAGTGGACAGAAATGGTAAAAAATGAATAGGTTACATGTTATATCCAAGAAGAAAAATGATTCATCTTTTCAACTACAGTTGTTAAAGAAAAACAACTGTATCAGACACATTCTATGTAGAAATTTTTTACTGTATTGCTTCATCAAAGGACAGAGTTGCATGCCATATAAGAAGAGCACAACTGCTAGAAAACTTGTAGGGAGAAAGAAGAAGATATTGGGTAATGATGCAAGATATTCAGAACAGGGTAAAGTAGAGAAGGAATTTTACAGACTAGGTCAAAGGACCAGTAAAATCATTAACATTTATTCCTTTATGTATGCTCTGAACTCTTCAGTCCCTTTGCTCTATCCAGTCCCCCCGCTACACCTAATAAGACTGTCTATATTCATCATAACTAAGGCAAGGCACGGTAGCTCAGTGGTAGAGCATTTCTGTAAAAAGCAGAATTATTTGGTTCAATTCCCGGCCCTGACGAATATTTTCATTATTTCCTTCTCCCTTTTCTCTCTACGCCGTGAACATATGCTGCTTTTGAGCATATTACTATGACTAAAGCACATTCTTTCTTTGGAGCGTATTACCAACATTTGTCCTGCATTTATATTTCTCCTCATTATCCAATTATCAAATGTGACTTCGGAAAGAGAGAGCGAAGTTAACTTACCTGGATCAACAGTTGGTCCAGTCAGGCAGAGGACTGAAAATGTTTAAAATTCTTGAGGTCATGAGCCCCCTTCGTCAGGAATGAAGGTCTGACTGCAGGTATATATATATATACGTATATAATATTCAAGTATAGGAAATGTGAAATTGTCAAATTATTCAATTGGATGGGAAACATGACAAATTTTTAAGAATATGAGTACCCTTCTTCAGGACAACAGGTCTTAGCATCACGCCGGCCGCTGAGCTGTTGGAAGTCAGACACTGTCAATCCCACTTTCCTATGCAACTTTGGTCGTGTGTGGGTATGCAGTGCTTCAATTTCAGGTAAGCCATGGACAATGTCATATCCTTACTCATATATATATATATACAATATTAGGAGAATCCATTAAGGAACTAATTCACATTCAAACTTGGATAGTGAGGAAGGATAGAAATAAATAGGAGAAATAGGAGGATTGCACTTTATGTGAATTCATATGCTCGGGCGAAGAATTACGCACATAGAAAAGCATATGTTCAAAGCAGAGAGAAGGATGGAAGAAGAAGGAAAGACTGACCAGGCGGGACTTGAACCCACGTATTCTGCTTAGTACACAGACACCTTAACCATATATATATACACACACATATAAACACAACCAAATTTTTTAAATAGGATTCCTGTCCAACATGGCAACACCAACCCTGTCTCAAGTATGCAACTAACTTACTCATTCCTTCCCATCCATGTATAAATAATATGGATATGAAGGAAAGAACAACTTGCTTACACAAGAATTAACATGTGGATTTCACAGTGACAGATAATAAGGAAATATTTGGGGAATTAGTCCCTTCTTCATCATGTTGAGTACAACAATGCAAAACAATACCTCAGCATTATCTAACTTTTCAAAATGTTGGTTTGAAAACTTTTCTTAAGCTTCATATTTTGCTAACAGTTTACTAAACAATTAGATTATTATTAAGAGATTTATATATATATATATATATATATGTATATATAAATGCAATATTGGTATGGAAAGGAAAGAGAGATAGGTTGTGGCTTACCTGAAAGTGAAGTGCAGTGTCGCCATGAGAAACTGAAGGTTGCTCTTCAAATTTTCGGAGGTTCTCAGCCTCCTTCTTCAGGAAGGAGTGCTACACCAAAAATTTGAAGAACAGCCTTCAGTTCCTCATGGCGACACCGCACTTCACTTTCAGGTAAGCCACAACCTATCTCTCTGTCCTTTCCATACCAATATTGCAATTATTTTTGACAATGTCACATCCTTACTATTATAATTCATATATATATATATATATATATATATATATATATATATATATATATATATATATATATATATATATACACCATAAAACTCCCATTGTCTGACTGCGACCCGTGCATCCATCCAAAGCTGCATGTGCACGCTTTCCACCAGTCCCTCCAATTAACCGAAAGTGTGTGTCTGTGCATGTTTATGCGTATTTGTATGTTCAAGCATATACGTATACATGGGGTGCTTTGTATTAAGGATCACTAGCCGAACCTTTCCTATGCCACAACCTTCCCTTGAGAAAGTTAGTGGCCTGCTGGGGTGTTAATTGTTTATGGGCTACCAGCCGTGTGGCGGTCAAAACTCCGCAGTTGGCCGGTGCACGGAATGGTGTAACACTCCTTCCTGAAGGAGGCCGAGAGCCTTCGAAAATTTGAAGAAATACCCTCAGTTCCTTATGTCAACACCACACTTCACTTTCAGGTTAGCCACAACCTATCTCTCTGTCCTCTCCATACCAATATTGCAATTTTATATATATATATATATATATATATATATATATATATATACACACTCAAATATTTTCCCACTGACATCCAGATTCTCCACATACAGATACATTTTGCAACTAAGCCTCTAAATATATGAAGAGGCATCATTACAAAATACTGTAAGCACTATATAGTAAAAACAATTCTGATTATTAGTTTCTCCTCCACTATTACAAAAATCTAAATAGGAAGAACTAAAATAAAGTGTTTACCTAAATGTCCAACAAACTAATTTATACATGCTGAAATGTGGCAATAATATTAAAATGAATACTTTCAATACCAACTTACAAGAACGAAACTATTGTAATGAGTTTACATGGGATCGTAGCATAATGTCTTAAATTATTTGTTTAGGATTTTTGAGCAAATATAAAATAACAGTTACTTTTTTGTCTTTAAATATCTAGAAGATAAATTTATGTAACATTGATAAGTTATCAATAATTATTAATTCCTTATTCCAATTTCCAGACTGAATGAAGGGGTTGGGAAATTCTTGCAACTTCAATAAAAGATTTACAGATATTCTCAAATTCACCAATCTAACTAGATTCAATAAATTTTTCATAAAACAAGGTACTCAAATGTTAATATTAAATACTTTTGACACCAGATTCAAGAAAATATCAAAGATAAACCTGGGTTTAAATAACTTTAAAATTTAATCAATTCATTTCTATCAGTCAATCTTCAGTTCATCTTTTCAAAACGGTCAGGTTTATAGAACTAATTGTAGAAAATAAGTTAATAGCGTGACCATTAATGAAATGTGCAGAACATTGGCATTTTATGTACTGTTAAAATTAATTTGATAGTGCAATCAATCAGTATAGTCCAAAAAACACACAATTTCTACAGCACATCAATATTAAAGATTTTTACACTAGCTAGTTTATGAATTTGTGTTAAAAGTAATTACTGATCTTTTGGATCTATCTAAGCCTGTTAATGGCTCATGGCAGAAAGCAGCTCTTACTGTTAACCCATTTTTATGTACATGTGTATGTGATATGTATTTGGCACCTCCAAAGATTAGAGCAGTTTTCTGTCTGATTAATATGGTGACACTGGCCCTCTGTTTCAGGAAGACCATTTATTTTCACTTTCTCTTTTCTGTCCATATCAATGATTAAATGTATCACCATTCATAATTTTAATTTTGTTTAAATGCTCCTAAAATTACAAAAATGTGTTGGCTGTGAAAAATATGAGTTTGTAATAATATATAAGGCACAAGCATCTGAAAGATGAAAGTATAGAGAAAAAGCAAGAATTATTTATTTGTACATGTGGCAAAATGTTTAATTTAAGGTGGTAGTAATTTTGGATTAATCAAACACGTACCCAATAATTGCAAAAATAATTTTCTGTCAAATTATCACACATTACTCAATCTATCAGAATTTCTTGCATAAAAATAACTTAAGTTATTAAAACTTACATGCATTTTGCAGTAATTAATGATTCAGTATCTGTTTGGTTTATAAAATAACTTCAGGATTTGGGTAAAGCAAATACAATTTGAGAAATATTAAACTTATTTTTTCATTTTAAAGACTGGATTTAGAGTTACTGAGATAAATTAGGATATAATTTTAGATTTGCACATGCAAATGAAACAATTGACATATCTTTTTATTTTTCAAATTTTGAAAATTGCTTTAACAAGCTTAATTTGTAAATTTAACAATATACTTAAATTTACAACTGTTTTAACAAACTCACTCATGACACACACACACACACGCTGATGTGGGAACATAATTTACTAATAACAGTACTCTATGAGACATATTACAAGCACTGATCTATATAAATATAAAGTTTCATAAAATAATTTAATAAAATAATTATATATCTACTTCTCATTATTTTACATATGTACTTCTTTCGAACTTTTAGCCACAGAATTCTTCCTATAAAATTTGCTAATATTCACATTTACAATAACATTGTTTAACTTATACAAAAATGATTGCCTATCTGTAAAAATAAAAGCTGGTCTTGTTAAACACAAAGCTACACATGCTAACAATGTTCATCATGAATGTTATTGCATTTGAGTGGATACAGTTGATAAAACCTTTTAATATCAAAATTTCCAATATTGACAAAGGTTGTTTCAAGTACTTCATCACATAAGAGTAACCTGCTAAAACTAGGCGACAATGAATGATAACCATTATAATTACAACTGCACATGATTTTAAAACATAAGTAATTCACCTACATTTACAATATAAATAAAAGCCTCATCTAACTAAATACAATAAACACAATATTAGTGCAGAAAATAACAGTGATTTATTTAATTGTATGTTAGTATAAAGGAATTTTGATAACCCAACTGTAAACACATAATTTTTGATAATATAATTTAAAAAGAAATTTATATTATATAATGTACTTATTATTTGACATTTTTATGTTGAAATATTACAGTATACATTAGTGGCTGCAGTCATACATTACAAACAGTTGAGCATTCATGACACAATAATAATATATTCATCCCCAAGCCCACATTTTCACATTCACCAAGGATATGCCCAAAGAAGTCTACTCACCTTCAGATGCCACTGGATAATACTTTGAAACTGAAATGGCAGGCTGACTCACTGGGGATATAGTAACAGAGTTTTTACACTTGTTCATTTTCAAGTTTAAGCTTTCAATTTCATCCCTTGGTTTCTCTTGAAATAAATGTTTGTGAAATTCTTCTTGGAAACCATGGGCCATTTTGTTTTTGAACTGTTGAAGTGAACTACCAACAGGTAACACTGTAACTGCAGATGGCTGAGTTGCATCTTCACCAAGACACTGTAGTTCCATCAACTCTTTCATCACACGATCCACTTCCATTTGCACAGCTGATTCTTTGGAGTCATGTGGCTGCACTTTCACTTCCTTCTCTCTTTCATCATTTTCAGGTGCACTTGTTGTGCCTGCTTTATCCTCTCTCCCAGTTAGAGATTCTGTTATCATCTGCAGCAGGTCTGTAGCTGCCGCAGTTTCCTCATTCAAGTCTTGTCCTTGTGGGACTTGTAACTGATCTGGTTCACCGGCTTTTCTTCTTCTTTTAATATCACACTTACGTTTCACGGCTTGTTGTTTCTTATCATTAACAATTTCTATTACTTCTATTCCTTCATCCAACTTGGTGGAATTAGAAGCTTCATGCAATATCCTTTGTTTCAGATTCAATACAGGTTTTGGAGTAACACTAATACAGTCTGGAATATTCATTAGAGACAGAGGAGACTTCTGAGCAGGTGCTGCAACACTAACTGGTATTATACTAATTTCAGAATTTATTTTACAGCTGTTTGTATTGGCTGAAGAAGTAGTTGCAGTTCTACTTGTACTAGTAATAGTTAAATCAAGACCTTTTGCACTTCCCATGTCAACTGATGGAACTTTCCTTACATTTGTCATTTGAGTACTTGATCTGAAGCTTATTTCAGAATTATTCGTTAAGGTACTTCCTGAAGCAGGCATAATAATGGTTTCTGGCAATTTTTTGACTGTGTTGCTCACTTTTTTATTTTTCAGCCTGAAAAGAAAAAAACACATTAAAGAAGTCCATAATTTGAAAATTGGTCACAGATAATTACTCATGTAATTCAGAAAACCTCCAATAGCAGGCAGGCAGGCAGGCAGGCAGAAGAGGTAATAATGAATAATTAACACAGCATTGAAATGAAGGAAACCGTGAAACATTTACTTTTTGTATTCAGTGACTAGACTGTCAAATCACTCCGAACAAAATGTAATTTCAGAAGTTTTCTTTACCCGCCTTCAGAATTTACAACTTTTATGTTCATTTTTTGATTGCCACTAGGAACTACTATTAACATGCTTCTTCTGCACTTTATGCCGAGAAATTTCCATAAGGCACTCCACTGATGTGGAGATGAACTATGTGAATTGAGAGGGAATAATTTATATATAGGTATAAATCAAATATATAAAACAAAAATAAATTACTCTCACTAAACAAAGAAACCATGTTAGTAAAAATCCACCAGTCAAGATTATATTCAAATCACCCTATTGATATAGTTATCATAGTTTTGATAGCTTCAGAACAGTAATTGGTTAATGTAAACTTAATAAAATTCTGTTTCTCTGTTTGTTTTCTCTTGTAGTGTCTTACTGGGAGCTTTAAATACTAGCAGTTTCTTCTATTTAGTCACATTTTTCCAAGTAATTCACAAGGAACATAATCTGGGAAAAATAAAGCTGAAGGAAATAAAATCTAAAAACAGTAATTAATAAACTTAATAAAAAGTTTATTTAAAGTTTTATAAATTATGCAACTTATTTGAAATGAATTTTATTTTATTATTTTGTGAATCTACAAAATTTATGAAAATTTACTCCTGGCAGCAGTTAATTAATACAATTACAGTAAAAAATGCAACAACCAACTAAAATACAATACTTACATGCTACCCATATAAACATCCCTACATTCATGTAGTAATACTGACACTTTCATCCATCCTGGAGGCCACAGTAGCTTCACTCTAAAGTCTAAAAAGGTTCGCAATAACTCATCCAATCTATCTCTACGAGTTTTCTGAATGTCAAGACATTGAAGTTTAGCAACAACTACTTCACATAGCAATCCCCTGTGGAAAAATAATGTTATATTACAAAATTACAACACTTAAGTAAAACATGAATGTTTTATAACTATTTTATTGTTTCACATAATGACATTCAGTAAAATGTCACAATATGTAAAGTGAGTATATCTTTGAAAATAAATACAAGTATTTCTGAGTTTTAACTTGAAATTAGTAATATTTTTATTACTTTCAACAGTAGGTTCATCAATGAAGTAGAATTTAACTTTGTAAAACTTTTCTTACTGGAATTTTTAACTAGGCTATATTGTATGCATTTGTGTCAGACTGTATAAATTACAAACCTACAACTGATACACTAATTAGTACATAATTATTTGACAATTAATGATGATAGTTTCACAAATTAATATCATATTCTTTTAGAAAGGTTTCAAAACATAATATACTGGATGTCCCATTCAAACATTACACAATAGAAAAGTACCGGTGGGGGGAGCGGGTAACTGTCAGCAAGCAGTATTGTGGTTTGTTGAAACAAAATCTATTATTACAATACAAGGAAATTAATGGTATGAAGCTAAACAATTTAGGAATGGTTGCATAATTTTCTTGCTACTGAATATGTTATAAAACAGACTAGAGGTGAATGATGTAGTATTAGAGAATGGCAAGTTTATGTCACCAGAGAAACATTACTTAGAAGCCCAAGTAAGCCAAATCAGCAGGCATCAAGAGAAATGTACATTCAATGATTGACACTGTATTGCCTCATAGATAAACTGCTTTGTTTGTATGCAAACAACCATCAAATTATCCAACACATGAAACCAAAGAGCAAACCTCACGAACAACAATTTTTTGTGTATATCCTATATTGTATCAAAATGAGTGCTAAATTCCAGTAAGAAAAGTTTTAAAATAATTTTGTCTTCTGATGAGGTATCATTATATGTTTCCAGACATGTTAATCAGCTCTATCACTGTGTGCAATATCATTTCAATATCCTTAGTACTTTGTTTCTCCTGTACTTTTGTAATATGGGAGGTTTGAACAAGACCTATACAAGACCTATACAAGACCTATACAAGACTATATTGGGCACATATGTTATTTTTACCAAAATTAATTTAAAATGTGCATATATAGACATCTCTTCCCAAACTTTATTTATTAATTTTACCCAATTAATAATTAACTGATCAAATCCATTTTCAATATTTTAATAATTATGTAATTAATAAAGGAAAGGATTCAAAACAATGTTCTTACCTTAATTCTGGAGACCATGGAAATTTTCTTTTTGTTGCTGCATCACCTTCTTCTCCACTTTCAGTACTATTTATCAAACTAGCTTCATCATGAGCCCTGTTAATTAAGAATTTACACTATGAAGAAACAAAACATTATAATCCAGTTACAAAAAAATGAAAACATGATTCTAGCAATTTTGTTCACTCAATAGTAAATACACAGAAGGCTATTTAAATACAGAAAATAAAAGTAACAATAGAAAAATCCTGAAATCAAACATCTTTCTAGGATCTTAAATATACTACTGTTATTAAGTTTTAGGACCCCTTTTAAAGGACACTGTTCAATTTCAAACTTTCTGTTGATAAAGATTCAGCTTTACAAAAACACTGTACGTGAAATGAACATTCTTTTGAGAAAAAACAAATTATTTAACTGGTTTGGTAAAAAAAAGTTTTGATTACACAACATTTAAAAGGTATTCTGTTCTGTTTTAGTGTAACAGACAAAATTTCAGAAGAAAACATAGTTTTTTAAAAATATATTTAATATATAACTTCAGAATGAATTAAAGTTAAGTAAACAATCTAAAATTAAGTATATCAAAATTCTCAAACGTCATAAAAAAATTAATAACTCTTAAAAAGGTTAAATTTTCTTCTTATCAGTCCAAATTATTCATTAGGTATGGATAAATTTCCAAATTTCACTTTGGTTTACTTCTTTAGTTTATAAAACGGTTACTTTTGCTCAATCTTTAAGTAATTACTTACTTTTCTGCAGCCAGTCTTTGACAATCTTTCATATACTTTTCCAGCACAGCAGGCATCACTTTATCAATGGCCAACTTAAATCTAAAAATAAATAGTAAAATGTTTATATTAATAATTTATGCAAAAACTATTTCCAGACAAATCCCGTTAAATTTTTATATCAGTTTTAATTGGTTTATCTATCTATAGTGTGTTGCAAATTCAACTGAGGAATATAAAATAGTAAAGTTCTCTGCACAAAACTTTCATTTATTTGACTTAAAATTTAGCTTAAACAGACTAAGAAAAAAACATAGGTATTATTCCACTTCTTAGCAAATATTTTGTAACTAACAATTACAAAGAAAGACCAACAGTTTATTGTTTGCAAACACACACATTAATAGTAACATTAATTAACTAATAAAATCATTAAGATATTGTGCATACAAGTACTAACAAGAATTTGTAATCACAAAAATGATGCTAATACTGGTACTAAAATTAGCTATGTTTTATCCAAACACAATTTTAATTTAAAACACAAAATTTACTATGGTAAATTAATTTCACAAGAGTGGTACCTCAAAAGGAAACAATCAGTTTATATGTTTAAAAATAAAGGTATCAGTTCCAGGAATGAATGCAAGGAAATAGCAATTCAGTATTTGCAAGGAAATGACTACATGGACAATCACAGAAATGTTACATGTTTCCAGGGAACTTACTCAGCTAAGATTCCAACAGAATTTTAAGCAATTACTTGAGTAAAATTAAATTCTCTGATTTAGATGAAAAATTTATCTGTGTATATTGTATATTCAACGCTTTGATTGCAACTCAAAATTTTAAATTCTGACTTATTGAAGATGTTAATGACTGGAGGTTCTCCCAATGTAGTTTTAGTATAAAGTCTTCAAGAAATTTAACAGGTAGTATAGTCAATTTCCCTCTTTGCTTTAAGTAACTGATACTTTTACCAACTTGCTCAGAGTTCTTTATATACTGTTGTAGTCAGGTTGGGTTTCCGTCTGCTAAGGTCCATCCGTATACGAGGGGTTTCCTTCTGCTAAGGTCCGTCCGTATACGAGGGGTTTCCTTCTGCTAAGGTCCGTCCGTATACGAGGGGTTTCTTCTGCTAAGGTCCGTCCGTATACGAGGGGTTTCCTTCTGCTAAGGTCCGTCCGTATACGAGGGGTTTCCTTCTGCTAAGGTCCGTCCGTATACGAGGGGTTTCCTTCTGCTAAGGTCCGTCCGTATACGAGGGGTTTCCTTCTGCTAAGGTCCGTCCGTATACGAGGGGTTTCCTTCTGCTAAGGTCCGTCCGTATACGAGGGGTTTCCTTCTGCTAAGGTCCGTCCGTATACGAGGGGTTTCCTTCTGCTAAGGTCCGTCCGTATACGAGGGGTTTCCTTCTGCTAAGGTCCGTCCGTATACGAGGGGTTTCCTTCTGCTAAGGTCCGTCCGTATACGAGGGGTTTCCTTCTGCTAAGGTCCGTCCGTATACGAGGGGTTTCCTTCTGCTAAGGTCCGTCCGTATACGAGGGGTTTCCTTCTGCTAAGGTCCGTCCGTATACGAGGGGTTTCCTTCTGCTAAGGTCCGTCCGTATACGAGGGGTTTCCTTCTGCTAAGGTCCGTGCGTATACGAGGGGTTTCCTTCTGCTAAGGTCCGTGCGTATACGAGGGGTTTCCTTCTGCTAAGGTCCGTGCGTATACGAGGGGTTTCCTTCTGCTAAGGTCTGTGCGTATACGAGGGGTTTCCTTCTGCTAAGGTCTGTGCGTATACGAGGGGTTCCCTTCTGCTAAGGTCAGTCCATATACATGTATTTCTTTCTGCTAAGGTCCACATGCATGTAGACACCAAGGCCCAAAATAACTTCTTGTTTGCAGAAAAGTAATATGTCTAGAAATAAGAGCTGCCATCTTCATTCATATTGAAGATGAATTGGCATATATTGAAATCTCCTTCAAACACAAATTTTAAATAATAATTTGAACAAAATACTTTTTTCTTTAGTGAATGATTAAAACTTGATGATACCAAAAAATTAAATTCATCAATCTGAATATAATTATACAATTCAAATATTATTGGAATATTTTTTTTAACAAAAGATAAAGATGTGTGATTTTAAACATTCATATTTAATATAAGCAATACAAACTTTTTTAAAGGCAGCTGAAGTCTGTCTTCTTGAGCATCCAAGCGCAGTTTCTTGGCTCGTTTCATAAGAGTATCCTTGGTGCATGGAAGAAAAGATGCTAAATGGCAGTAGACAAGGTGACGTGTATTTCGAGCCAACTGTTGACACTTCATATCCAAACTGCACAGATCAATTACAAATAATAAATTCTTTATACTTATTCTTTTAAAACTTTATTTCAAATCTAACAATTCTTCTATACCAAAATAAAAATAGTGCGTTCATGGTTCAAATATGTATAATTTGTTTCTACACCTGTAAATAGCATAGTCTGGTGTATTAGACTAAATAGAATGTGAGCCACCCAGGTCCAAAAATATCTTGAGCTATAACAATGTCAAATGAAATTTTCATTTAAAAAAAAACGATTTAATATACAAGAGTTAACCCCTCTCAAAATTCGTAGGCCCCTGCATTCTATTTTGAATTATTAAAGTTACAAAATTGCTTAAAATCTATACATCCTTTTCATCCTGGATGACAGTTTCAAAGCTGAATCATTTTTTTCCTAGGATATTCAGATTAAGAGAGGCATATTAACAGACAAGATGATAATCTCCACTTAATATATGTAGGGTGGCTAGCAGTTTGTATTTGTTATACATAATCCCTCAAAAACGGAGTTTATAAATAAGATCAATATATATCATTCATATACATTAACTTCATTTTATTGTGAGGTATAATTTTAAATGTGTCACACATAATATATACGTCAAATACTTAATCTAAATTACATAAATTAAATTCAAGGAAAAGTTCCAGGTGAATTGTCATTTCATACCTCAAAAGCATTTGATTAACTTCTCTAGTAAAAAATTTGCATTTTCCAGCAGAATTCTTTGCTACCACTTTTAGTGAAACTACCAATTCTTTTATATCTTCTGGTAGGCCATCTGGTAATGGTTCCACTGGTTTTTCTTTTAATTCATCTTTGAATTCTTCCTTTCTTTCTTCTTTTCTTTCATCCATTCTTTCTTCTTTTCTTTCATCCTTTCGTTCTTCTTTTCTTTCATCCTTTCTTTCTTCTTTTCTTTCATCCTTTCTTTCTTCTTTTCTTTCATCCTTTCTTTCTTCTTTTCTTTCATCCTTCCTTTCTTCTTTTCTTTCATCTTTTCTTTCAACCCTACTTTCTTCTTTTCTTTCATCCTTTTGTTCAGTTTTAATTTCATCCTTTCCAGAGCTTTTACACTCTTCTTTGGTATCATCCTTTTCCAACTGCACTTCCATATTTGCATCTCTGCTTCCTTCTGAATCACTTGTGACAACTGATCCTGACACAACAGAGCTGTTGCTTTCTTCATCTCCAACTCGTGCAGCATTTACGACCGATTCTATTACATCTGTTATGGTACTAGATGGTACTGCTGCAAGTTTTTGTTGATCAGTCACTAAAACAAAGAAATTTGAACTAATATAAATTTGAAACACAAAATGTAAATAATAAACTATAATCTTCATATACAAAAACAGATTACTACTTGTGGAACAAATGCTTGAGTTTATTTCACACTGTTGAATGTTGATTTAATACTAAAAAATCAGGAATAGCTACTATAATACTTATAGTATCCTCCAAACAAACAAATTTATCAATACATTACCCTCAGACATATTCATAAATTATATTTCTGTAAATTTAATTTTAAATTTTAAACATTCTGGTTGTTTCTCAAATATATAATAAATAACAACTCCTAGAAACCCCTCATACTACAACCTACAGTCAGAGATATGGAGATAGTCCTAAATCAGAAGATGTGTTTTCTTTCTTAGAAAATGTTGTTCGACATCAATTGATCATGAGGAGATTCATATTATTTTATGAAAGAAAAGAAACCACAAACATTTAATCCTTTCCATAACAACAACTTTGTTATTAAAACTAATGTTTCAAAAACAAATTCGTAGCTGCTTTCTTCACAAACTAGTAAATAATAGTAAAAGTACTCTCAGACAAAAAAAAGTACATATATTCAGTCATGCTACTAATCATAGATCTGTTAAAATGACAGTTGTTACAAAAATTTATTTCGGAATGTTAGATATTGTCAGTTAATAATGACCACAGTTTCACTTCAGCCGTCTTAAATAACATGTACTACAGTATAACATTTTCTGCAAGAATATGAATAAGTGTTCTTATTGTTCACTTTATAAATATAATGAAATGAAATTAAAATATGGTGAATACTAAAAAATGAGGCAGCATAAATAGTAATACAAGCTGGATATCTCATTTCAGTTTATTTGAACTTATATGCTTAACAGACAGTAATGCTAGCTGCAAACTTCTAAACAAGCAGCCATTGATGAAAGAACAAATTCGAAGTATTAAACATATTGTTCATCAGGTGCAAGACTTGAAAACATATATTCCATTATGTTTATATCACCTTCAATATATGGTCAAATGAGACATCACATCCATTCTGTTCAATTCAATCATTATGGCAGTGCCATACAAAAGGCTGGTCATATGAGATGTTCACTGATAGAATAATTTCATTCTGGAAGCTGCTACACATTATGACCAAGATTGATTTGAGAGACCATTAGTAACTTTATAATCTTAACTATTCCAACCATTATTGAGGACTTGGAACATTCACAGAAAAATTATGTGCCCATCTGCCAAATGATAACATTCAGCATGTTGGTATCATCACAGATTGTTTTGCAAGATAAATCACAATAAAAAGATTGCTACAAAACACAAGCGAGATGATCACATAAATGCAAGAAAACAATTCAACTTTCGTATTGCTCTGAATGATTATCTCAATGCTACATTACAATATAATGTATTGTTCTTTGTACACTACTTGAATTGTTTAAAAACTTCAGTAAATTCTGACTTGGCAACAAAATTTTACTTTATATTTAGGAATATTTATGCATAAACAAATTGGAACTAACTATATCAAATATGATTTAATGGTTATTCTCTCACCTTGAGCAGGTTCTATTGCTAGAGATTCCCTTTTCTCTCTAAGCAACTCCTTCACTGTAGCAGATTTTTTCTTAACTAGGTCATCTATAGCTCTCTTCTTCTTCTTTTTAAGTATCTCCCTATCATGCGAAATAAATTTCTGTTTTTTTACCAAATCAGATTTTCCATCTACAAGTTTAGATTTCTGAAAACATTAAAAAATAATTTTGAAATGACACATACTGTATTAATAATAATAAAAGTAAAAGCAATTTCAACTAAATATTTACTCTAAGGTAGAGAGAACTGTCAAAATAAAATGTTTTTAATTTTTTCAAAAACCTAACATCATTCACAAATTCTTGTAGACTGAATTTAAAATTATTTTGGAGAAAAACAGTACAACACAAACAAAGCAAGCCAAAGCTATTTAGTCCACACTCAACAAAACTGCTCATGGTGGACATTTTGCATAATATTACAATATAGAACATATTAAACCCTTCTTGTAGAATATTTTGCTATGGATTCTTCATGACATGTCATTGTTACTATTTAAATCCAAATCAACAGGTCTCACTCTTTAAAATTGTTCACAGTTATATGTAGTATTGAATTTCTGAAAGGATTAACTAGACAAGTAATGTGACCAGCATTTTAGCACAAAAAGGTACTTAGATTGGTAAAACGCCTTGCTGAAATTTATTTATAAGAAAATATATCATACTTGTGATTTCAATTGGTGAAAAATAGACTATACAAGAAAACAAATTCAGTCTAGTGGAATGAAAATAATTAAATATTTATAATAAAAGCATAATCCATAAAATCAGGTTGCAAAAAATCAGTGTAAAATTAGGACACATTAAATTTAATAAGAAACACTATTAAATTTGTGGAGCAACAACTATATGTATGTCCAATTGCAAACTTAATTTCATAATTTACTATCATGACCACCCTACATCATTTGACCTAACAGCTTTTGTCGTAATAAACACATTTTTAATTTCTCATATAACTATAAAAGAAAACATTTCACAGTCCCAAGTTAACTTCAAAACAAAATTCTACCATTTCATCTGAAGACTAAATTATAGTTCTGTTCATTATTTAACTATCAATATTTTACTAATTTACAGAGATGCAAGCTGTTTGTGTGTAAATAATACAGAACCTATTCTTTATATTATTCAAGGAAATAATGAGTCATCAACATTTCTCAGGTTTGCACTAGGACAATGAAAATTAAAACATTTCCATGGCTTTTGCTCCCATGTTCGTCAAGTATATTGCGGTTCAATTCTTCACTGACCCGGGTGTAAACCTGAAAACTGTTTATGCATTAATTACACTGCGAAAACCCTCAATTTCAATTAGGTTTATATAACTGAACAAAAGGTAGCAATATTTCCATATTTCAAGTACTAAATTCTTCTAATTAATAATTCAAAATTGTATCACTTAAAAATACTTAAATTTTCAGAAATATTATTCTATCATCATATTTTACAGACTCACAACAGCATTATTTATCTACAGTTAACTCAATTGCGGCAGTTTCATCCATTTAACATGCAATCTCAAACTACTTTTTAATAATTCAGTTGCAATCGTGCATTTGATTGACACTACCAGAAAACTACAAAAAGTATCGATTCCAATTTGTTCTCACACTTTCAGATATGTATATTACCAAAAGTATTAATACTGGACCATGAACTTGATAACAGTATATAAAATAAGTATGGCAAGAGAAATAAGTTGAAAACAAAATATAAATCTGATCCTAATAGTTTTTTATGCAAGTTAATTAAATTGGGGTAAATCTGAAATGTTCACAAAATTGTGTGTTCTATATAGTAGATTAATATTTACACTCCTTGCTCCTAGAATGTTTCTCTATATTTGATGAATGGAATGCTTTCAATACCCAACAAACATAAGACATTTCTGTGATTTAATTTATATATTTAACTGGAAAATTTACATACAAGCTTTGCATATGATATCAGTAAAAAGAGACCTGAAAGCTCTTAGTTCAGAATAAATCATGAAGTTAAAAGGTATACAATGAAACATTATTAATTGTGCTTCAAATCATGTGGCTTTAATGCTTTTATGCCTTTATTCTGTTAATAAGGATTACTCATTTCTTCAATTGCAAAAAAATAAGGAACACACAAAATAAAATGCCTAGCCATAACCAATGGAACATAAGACAGATGTAACAGCTTGCGTTTAAGATAAATAAATGCATAAACTAAGTTCAGATTTTCACTGAAAAGCACAATCATATTAATGAATTTAACTGGTATTTAAAATCGCAATACACTGCTGTATAACTACCAAAGAATTACTTTCTCATTTTTGTACATGTAGTTCATTCACTAGACATAATAGAACAAGAACATATTACATCAAACACCATTTTCTCCCAAACTACAAAATGATAATGCATGCTCGTGCAGCTTTCAGTGCTCACCTTCCTGCTGGCTCCTGTCATTGCTGCATCAAAATATCAATCAGTGGGTTGCTAAAGGATTCTGGAGGAAACACACAAGTAGTTAACCCCCAAAACTGAAAGTTCACCCTGCACATGCTTTGAGATTTATAAGCCATAAAGTCAAATAAAAATTTCTTCTATATAAGTGTACTTTGTCAAAAAAATATAAGTTGGATTCCTTAAAGTGAATTAATTAAAAAAAATACTACTTAAATTTGTAAAGAAAATTAAAGGAAGCCACACTGTGCATTGGTTTGGATAACTTACTTAGGAATTTCACAATAGCAGGAGTAACAGTTTTCCTGAGTAGTTTAAATCATTCAGTTACAGATTAAAATAGATACACAAAGCTTTACAAATAGCACTAAACAATACTCTAAGCAAATTTATGAAGTATAACATAAGACAAATATTTTCATCTGACAAAATTCTATTAGAGTGCAAATTACTGTGACACAATTGGCGGAGAGGGGTTGTTGTTCATTTCATACAGATCCACATTGGATATATTGTTATTAATTCTAATATTTCAAAACTAATTACCATTCAGTACCATTATCAAAAATAAAATATAACTTCAACAGGAAGGGGGATTAAGCTCTTGAAAATTTTAATTTTTCAATATATTCATTACTACCTAGCCTGGTGACGCCAACTTTCGATATAAGGCCAGTCAGCCTTCAGTCTTAAGACGAGTCATAACTGACCTGAAGAAGGAAGCTCAGGCCCTTGAAAATTTGTTTTGTAACTGCTCCCCTGCCTGGTGACGCCAACTTTCAATTTATGGTAAGTCAGCCTCACGCTGTCTCTCTTTCCCTATCTAAATGAATTACTTTGTTAATGCCACATTACCTATACTAGTTTTATATATCTATTAAGAAGATGAAACATATTCTCATTTCATATATGACCCAAGTGAATAGTCAGTCTTATTAGATGTAGAGGAGGAATGGATAGATGGATATTTATACAATATTAAGAGAATTGGAACTAATTTGGTGACAAAGTCACATTCGAACTTGGAAAGTGTGACTTTGTCACCAAATTAGTTCCAATTCCTAAATGGATTCTCCTAATACTTAATTTCCTCTACTCTATCCATTATACCAATTTCAGGTAAACTACCAACTATCTCCCGTTCCTTTCCATACCATTTATCTCAATTATATATATATATATATATATATATATATATATATATATATTCAAACTTGGATAGTGAGGAAGGATAGAAATAAATAGGAGGATTGCGCTTTATGTGAATTCATATGCTCGGGCGAAGAATTACGCACATAGAAAAGCATATGTTCAAAGCAGAGAGAAGGATGGAAGAAGAAGGAAAGACTGAAAATATTTGACCCAGGCGGGACTTGAACCCACGTATTCTGCTTAGTACACAGACGCCTTAACCATCTCGTATATATATGTGTATGTATGTATGTATGTATGTATATGATAATTAGTAAGGATATGACATTGTTAAAAATAATTATAATATTGGTATGGAAAGGAAAGAGAGATAGGTTGTGGTTTACCAGAAAGTGGCGTGCGGTGTCGCCATAAGGAACTGAATGTTGTTCTTCAAATTTTTAGAGGCTCTCAGCCTCCTTCTTCAGGAATGAGTGTTACACCATTTCATGCACCGGCCAGCTGCAGACCGTGGAGATTTCAAATTTTCGAGAGCCTGATCCCCATCAGGAAGAAAGATCTGAACTGTGTGCCAACTGAGCTCAAATTGTTTTGAACTTCAAACCTATACCAGACTGGATGAACTATTGATTTCAGATAAGTCTGCATCACTGTCTCTCTTTACTATATATATATATATATATATATATATATATATATATAGCTATAGCATGTAGTTCCATGCACATTAAGAGCCATAAATGTTATTTCTGGCTCAACCTTGAGTGACAAACAAAAATCTTTACTATACCTTTAACTACTTATAAATACTCTTCTTGCATAGGCTCTTAAAAAAGTGAATTTAACATATTGTATTCATCTTACACACCACAAGTATAACACAGTTCCACTTCATTATAATACAAAAGATTTCAGAATTTCTAGTCTGAGGCTGTGTACCATTAAAACAGCTATGAAACTCAGCATGCTGCACCTTTACATACACTTAATATAAGAGTTTGATTGAGTGGAGCTATAAATTTGAGCAAAAATTGCACTTTTCGTAATACTCAGTTTCCGAAAGAAAAAAATACTTCAAAATATGAATTTTGTTGAAAATTTAAGTATAGTTTAATCTGTCAAGGTTTATAAGAAAAAATTATTAGAAATACTTTGGTTTGTAAAATAAATTAAAAACTATCTAAAATAAATCTGTCAATGTAACACAGACAAACTGGATTAATAAAATTTGAAGTCTTCTGATGATATATCACACATTATAATATTAACATGGTAATATGTAATAAATTACAAAATATAGTTAATCTGAATTGTGAAATGCTTTCAAAGAACTTAGTTCTGATGCGTATACAAAATGAACTATAATGACCATTTCACTGTTCACCCATGTGACATTTTGTACAAGTAATTGATCATGAAAATATTTAATTCACTTCCTTTTTGTTTTTTAAAAAAACATTATTGGGTCCGAGTTAGGCCTATCTCACAGTCTTGTTTGACAAACTTTCCATTTATGTTGTCACATAAGATGTGGGTGTAGACTCAGGTTACATGCAAAACACTCCTGTACATCATAATTATACACCATCGAAGTAAAATTAGTAAGTCTAGCAGCAACATGTAAATTTGGCATTATGTTGAGGCAAATTATGGAACAGCGGAATTGGCAGTGCAAAGACAAGCCAATATGTTGATGTTGGAAACAAACAGCAACAGATTATTAGATAAATGTATGCAAAAGCATATTTCCTCATTAATGGATGTGCTTCAATCACAAAAATTAACTTTGATGATCGAGTACAACACGCACTCATAATTAGTATCTCATCAGCTTATTCCTGCATACAACATTGAAGATATTGTAAGAATGTGCTATCACTTGTATTACAAAAGGAAACCAACTGAGTTAAATAACAGAATTATGGCTACTGAGCTTAGTTCACAATTTAATCCAAGGCTAAGCAATATAGCAACTAGCAAACACTTAAGCAAAAAGTTCAAAGTTGACTTCTGCAGTTCTCTAACTGAATACAAGACAAAATGTAGAAAATTAACACTGAGCCCAATACCAAAGGTAGTAAAGATGATGACAACTCTGCTTAAACAAATCTGGATTTCCCAAAGAAAGATCAAAATTGCTTTAAGAATCTACACCTGTACCACTAAGGCTATATGACATTACTGAATTTCACATAGAAAGAATTATGAATATTATTGGCGCAGCTACACACAAATTGACCAAATATTGAAATAACCCTTCATTCAGTCAGAGCATTTTATAAGTAAACTAAAGGAAGTGAAAATCGAACCTGGAGCAGCTTGAAGAGTTTCTATGTGACATGGGTCCCTCTCCTCAATGCCATAGAACTGCTCCAGTAGATATTTCTTCAGATTAATTCAGACTGTTTCATCATGTACTATCCAATATGTATTTCCTGTAAGTGGAGAGTATTATGTGGAAATGGATGGTGTGTTGATGGTTTTACCTCTTGTCTCCACCTACAATCTATTTTTATATAGAGTTCTTCAAGAACAGAAGTATGAAATACACCCCTTCAACCGAAGTTCTTCTAGATATTTTGACGACACCTATATGGTCAGGCCTCATGAATTGGACACACTACAGATTTTGATCGCCTTAACAGTATTCATCTTCCAAGACAGAAAAAACAGTTTTATGTACATTGATACACAGAGAGCCCAGGAAATTTCAGAGGCAGGAAATAACAGATACAAACTAGAGCAACATTGCAGAACTTTTTGAAAAACAGGTTCAGAAAGGCACATATCCAGCAAGTCCTCAATAAGAAATCAGGAGTCTATACACAGTGTTACAGATAGAAGGAAGGAACACACACGGTGCATCAGAATATTTAAATTAGGTCCGGGGATATTCACAGACACATTGACATTAGTTAACTCAAGAGATGGAAGCAAAGAATAGTAGGGAAAACTATTAACCAGATAATTAGAAATGTCAGATATAGCAAACACTGTAAAGGCATGCCCAGGTTACAAGCAAGAAGGGGATAAGAACAAAACCAGTTATTAGACTTGTTACAAAAAAAATGTATTGGCAATTGTCACACTGTCCTGTGATAACACTCCTACTGTTGAAGTTTCAGGCGAGTCTTTGAAATGAAGTTTCCAACTTGCCCAAGAGATCCTTCAGTCACCCACCCAACTTTTGCAACATTCTTGATTGAATTATCTTGAGACTAATTCCATACAAGCAAAGACACGTGAGTAGCAAAACACTTAATGGTATAGAATCAATGAATCACAAAAGAATGCAAAGCGTTGAATTGAAGAACTGGATAAACAAATATAACCTACCTGATCAAAATATATATATATATAAAAAAGTTCCATATGTGGAACTAACAGATCTTCCACGAGAGAATGATGTCATGGCCTTATGTTGACTGCTCATTGTGCAATAGCCATGCATAGCATATAACTATCACAAAAGTTTTAAAAAAAGGAAAAAACTAGGAAGTAAAGTATAATTTAAAGACATGTGACTATTTACTGAAAGTAAACAATAGTAATGTACACCATCCAGTTCCCATAAAATCTATTCGTAATTCTAAATACTGCAGAACAGTCCATTTTAATTAGCACATTTAAATAGGAAAGAGATGCAGCGAAATCAACTTGCAATGAAATCAACAGTAGGTCAAGTCAGGCTAAGAAGTGAAAAAAGAAGTGAGCCTTCCTTCCTGACGAACAGGGTTCAGGCACTCTAAAATTTGAAATATCTTCACTCCTCAGCCTGTCTGGACCAACTGTTGATTTCAGGGTAAGTTGAAATCGCTATCTCTCTTTACTATCAAAAATGTGTTATTTAATTTGACCTCATCACAATGATAATTTTAGAAATAATTGTTTAACAGTATCAGCAGCAATATTTATTTTGTTTTCTGTGTGAAGTGTGTTCCACCATGAAAATAAAGCATTGTGTAACATATTAATACATGATAAATCTTACATAATGAAAATAAATCATGTCAAATCAGTAACTGATTACAAACAATGAAGAATTAGTTTCAATGTCCCATTATGGAAATTGAATGAATTCCTATTTATATTCGCTCAATTATGTTACTTTTTTTCTTATAAATTTAACAGTGACACTATATTCTAGGCTAACATTTTTTAGTTAATCAATATTCATATTTTTCAGACAAATGTTTCCCAAACAAAAAGACGACATTTCTCTAGTCAAATATGTATGGACAATAGTTCTAGCAGTCTTTAAAATTATATAAATAAAAACAATTGACTTAGAGAATTAAGTTTTTTCATTGATAAATGAGGGAGGAAGTCTCTAATTTACCAGAATGTTCTCTATTTATATTTCTAGAATGACTGCCAAAGTTAGTGATCCTCAGATCACCACGGAAATGATAGTTTCACTTTAGACTTTATTTAGTTTATCAACAAATTTATACAATCATCAAAAGAAACAATCTAACAAAGAATGTGCAAAAAATATACAATTTATGGAAGTATATCTGGCCAAAGAAGTCTTTGGGTGAAGTTTCAATATTTCCAAAACCTATGAGCTTAATTAAGTTCAAGCAATTTCTTATCTTTCCATTTTGATAATTCAAAATAGAAATAATGAAAATAACTAACATTAGGCCATTTTGGATTATTTTGTGTCTTTATGTACCTAAAGAAGATATTCATATATGTAGCAATGACACGAGGCATCATAAAAAAACATTTTAATGGTAAATGATAATAAAATGCATAATTTTGTAAGTTAGCTTTAGTGTTTTGGTGATTTTAAAAGAATCCAAAAAAAATATATTGATTTTTGATCATAACATAGGAGAAACCAAACTCCCCAAAGGTAAGTAAATGTAAAGTAAATCATCTTCAGGAAATTATATTAAATGCAAAAAAATAATTCAAAGGATGATACAGTTAAACATGGGTGAAAATTAAAACAACAACCAAGATGTTTGATCAAACAGACAAGTCTTTTCAAGAAAGTATAAATTGCTATAAAATTAGCAATGTTTCTGATGAAATATTCTTTATACAATCATACTAAATAAAATAAAAAGATAAAAATAATAAAATTACCTTGGTATTTGAATTTGTTAATGCTTCTGAAAGAGTTCCTAACATTGGTTAAACTCTGAGGATTTCAAGGCAACTAAAAGGCCATATTTTAGAAGAATAAAATAGAATCACTAGTATAAAAAGAGAATGTTAACAAAAGAAAAGTATTGTGAAGTCGAATATAATTACAAATCCTGCACCATTGCACGTAGGTGCCTATTATACAGCACACCATACCAAAATAATTAGTAATTATATACTATGTATAAAATATAATAAATAAAAGATTTATATTGTACAAGAATACTATTTTTTTCTCCACTTACAAATTAATAGATGGTGGCAAAACATTAGCAAAGAAAAAAAGAAAAACTAAGAGAGGTTCCACTGCTTCACATCAAGAGGATAGAGTAAATAACCAAAATATTATAGTAAATTATGGAATGCACTCAATGAAATAATAGAGAACTTAGTATAAACAATTTAGAAATGCCATAAGTTAACATGCCAAAATGTGCAATATAAAAGCTGTCACTTTTTTCAATATTTTTAATAGAAATCACCAAAACTAAGATACTAACATAAAATGTATAAATATTTTTGATAGTTCTTTTGAATATGCCTAACCAAAGAGATTTTCTCAGCCTTATTTATTAAATTAACACAAAATAAAAAAATTCTTCAAGAGAAGAGTGAAAAAGTTTTAATTCTACACAAGCAAGGAAAAGGAAATTAATTTTTGTCAGTTGAAATTATGATCAATTAAACTGTGGTCTTAGCACCACAATTTAATTAACAAGCTGATAAGTATAATCTAACACAACAAACAGAAAAATAATGTAAACCATAAACATGCAAATAGATAAATTGGCAAACTACTCACTTTTAAAGGAGGTGGTATGTTCTGTGCCTTCAGATCACTTTCATCATCATCCTGAATTGTTGGAGTTTTCTGAAAATAGAAGATGATTCGAATAGTTACCAAAAAAGATAGACTTTTAAATCTCAAACCCAATTCAAATGCCCAACTTACAACAGTAAAATATCAAAATATATAAAACAAGTGCTAGAAACATTGAATACAGTAATTATAAGCTTAACATAAGCATTAGAAGATTTTTGAATTGGGAGCGAGAATATAAATAATACATCAGAACAGGTATTTGCAAGTATTTAACAACAGATATGTTATAAAAAAAAATATTTTCTGTAATTAAATAAGTAAAATAGAACAAAGAAATGTATTTGATACAAATTGAAACTAAATGAATTTATAGAACTGTTAGGTATTTAAATAGATAAATATGGTGTAAAGTGAAGTGCAGGTATTCATTTTCAGGAAAGAAGAAATAATTTATAAAAAAAATGACTGACAGAATTTTCTTTAGTATAAAGTAATTTATACTAGAATTACTTCAAGATAAAAAATTTACAGTAAACACGTTTGATATTTTATGGTCACCTCTGATTTTCAACAAACACATAAGTTAATATATGCAATAAAAGAAAAAGAAAGTTAACATGCATTTTGAGAAAATTTTGTGACATATTTGAACTATTAAACTCTAATTTAGTATTTAATTAGAAAACAAAAACTATAAAAGTGACCAAAATAGACGGATTATAATTGTACTATTTTTGTCAGCCTATATCTAGAAAATATTTGAATCATACAATAAGAAGTAAAATAAATTTGAACGTGTACAAAATAATGAGTTGGTATTTATATTATTGCGTGTCAGATTTTGCTATTAGCCAGCAACAGTAAAACTATTAGCAGTTACACACTTGCAATGTATGCTAATATGAGAACTAACATAGACATATTAAACAAAAAGATGCAGCAAGTTTGTGTAATTAATACAAATAAGAAACCAAAGAATAATAAGTTGAAGAATGTGTATAAAAAAAGGAAAAGTTTGTTCAAACAAATGGTAATGTTTATTCATTATTGCTGAATAATTCTTACAAAACTAATAAAGTTAAGATAACCTTTGATCCCAAAACACTTATCAAATGGTACAAACTTTGATTCGTTTTCTTGGTTTTGTCTCTTCAATATCAGACTGATCAGACACTTCTTTAAACTCTAAAGGTCCACTGTTGATGTAGAACCCTCCATGTGCAGTTGTCATCTCCTCGGGAACAATTTCATCATACTGAAACAAGAAACACATCATACTACTGCCTGCATACACCCTAAAAACATATTGTAGAACCATCATATTATAAACTTTGAGCTCAAAAAGTTGTTTATCCAATACTTGACACAAATTATATTCATAAACACTTTGGCCTACAATGTCATTCCACGGCTTGGATAGTCTGTCATCATTGACATCGTCTGATATAACTATTAGCTTCCAACTTTTATATACAGGACGTACAATGTCAATGCAATTTCAGAAGTGAAACTACAAAGCCTTAAAAACTTATTTTTTTTAATCCACCACATACAAAATAATTAATCCAAATAAGTGTGGTCTTACTTTAAAATGATGCTATGCAAGACAGACAAGAGCATTTCAAAATTCAGAGGCAATAAAAATAAATGCTCTTACTTGTCTAGTGTAGTGACACTGGCCCCCAATTTTAGGAAATGTCTCCCCCTCTTTCTTACCCATACTTTGACAAAGTCACATTATCACCTCAAAAAATTTGAAGAACTTTTTCCGTCCTGTATGGCAATTCCAAACTTAATTTTCAGGTAAAACCTCAGCATCTCGCTTTCCATTCCATACAAATTAATTTGACATCACATCCCTTCTAATTTAATTGTATGTATGCACAAATATATATATAATTTGAAGAACAACCTTGAGTTCCTTATGACGACACCGCACTTCACTTTCAGGTAAGCCACAACCTATCTCTCTTTCCTTTCCATACCAATATTGCAATCATTTTTGACAATGTCATATCCTTACTAATATCATATATATATATATATATATATATATATATATATATATATATATATATATATATACATGAAAAGGGAAAACGAGTGTGTGGCCGATTCACCTTACATTGAAACTTGCAATCACCACAGCATATATTAATGGGCATGACAATTTTCAAGGACCTTAGACCTCTTTTTCAGGGCAGAGCCTTGTGACTGTAGTCGATCATCACAATGTACAGCCCTGTTCTACCTAAAGAAAAATGCCCTTCAAAATTTAGCATGCTCCTTACAATGAGGCATGGCACAAACTTAGAATTCAAGGTGTAAGCCACTTTCTCACTCTTTCCTGTCCATATTAATTAATTATATACGATAATAGATAAAAAAAAAAAAAAAAGGAATAGTCTGAGGATTACAAGAAATTGAGGATTGGAGTTCAAATTCATGGAGGCACTAGTCTTCTTTCTCATTGTACTTTTAATTTCTGAGGAAGGCTGAATTTTCAACTTTTTCTATGTGACACTGACTCAGGTAATCCATAGACTATTTTCCTGTCCACATAGAATATTTTGAAAAATCTCACATCACCTTTACTTCTGTGTGTGTCTGTGTGTGTTTGTATGCATGTCATATGGACAAGAAAGAGGAAGAGAGACGGACTATCCCTTTTAGCTGTCAAAATTAGTGAATCATTTTGTCACATTATCCTCACTTGTTTCACATACATAAATTATATACATAAAAGAGATAGATAGGAAAGAGAGAGAGCAAAGTTAACTTTCCCCTAAAATCTAGAGGTGGTCTATCTGGGCTGAAGAGTGAAAATATTTCAAGTTTTCAAGGGCCTGAGAAAGGTCTGAACTGTGTGCCAGCCAGACACTCCTTAGCCCAACTGGATCAACTGTTCTTTTCAAAGTAACTCAACTTCATTGTCTCTCTTTCCACTAAAAATGAGATATTTAATTTGGCATTGATACATTTTCCTTTTGTGCTATATATACGACGCTCCACAGCCATTCAGCGTACAGAATGTAAATCTCTTTCCCGCTCCCGAGAGCCTTCAAAAATTTGAAAAACCTCCTCCAGTCCAGAGTTGCTGCACTATGCTTCAATTTCAAGTAAGCCACCATCTCTCTCTCTTTCCTTTGTATATAAATGATCTCAATTAGTTTTATAATGTCACATCCTCACTCACATTTACTCGCAAGGTTAAACACATAATGTAAAATATAATAACTTGAGAAGTAATTGTGATTTTATTGGTGGTTTGTTTCTACAAGTATGGTAACCCAAGTGATTTTTTGCACACCTAATATACCTCGATATGCGCACCATTAGACATGTAATATGTATATCACTGCTCTCAGAGTATTTTGCAGCATTGCAGGTGTAACATTTGCATGATCAATCGCTGGATTTGGAGGGGTAGTCCATCGAATTTTTGACCCCTAGAAGCCCAGACATTACACCACTTGATTTTTTTCTGTGAGAGTTTATCAATAATCAAGTGATCCAGACACCAGTGTGTGATCTACCAGATCTGCACTATCACATTTGTGCAGCTATTGCAAATATTACGCCTGTAATGCTGCAAAACACTTGGAGAGACGTGGTATACACATTAGATGTCAATCACACCACTATATTGAGGTTCATTATGTGTGTAAAAAACATTTTAGATACCATACTTGTAGAAGCAAACCACAAATAAATATCTCAATTACTTCTCAAGTAATTATATTTTATATTATTAAATGTTTAACCCGGACACCCTATATATACATATATTCATAAATAAATTAGAAAGAAAGAAAGAATGAGGCCTACAGTTACCTAATAGTAGGTGTTCCAAGGTTGGAAATAACTTCGATAAATTCAGGGCGGTTTTTCTACTGTTTCTGCAGAACAGTTGGTCCATTCAATATGATTACAAATGGTGTCCCAATAATACCATGTTTATCAAAGGCGGTTGAGGATTTATACGATCATAAATTCCTAACTATCAACTAATTGATTGTGGTGATTTTCTGGTGTCTTAGTCAAAAATGATGCAGAAGAAAGCAGTATAATCATATACAGTATAATAAATTTTACAATTGACCTACACAATTTTATTTAAACTTACAGCATCTGTGTTGTCGATGAAAGGATCTGTTTCATCATATCCTGCACCAAGGTCCACATAGTCATCATGTCTCCCATGTTTTTTACGACTTCCACCCTGCATAGAAATGGAAATTTGGTAGCATTTAACTTGCCTATCAAGCAGTTAATGTAAAATATTGAATTATAATTCAAATTTAAAGTGTCCAATGTAATTCAGAAAACTAACCACTCTAAGAGTTGGACAAAAGAACTTCGACTTAGATTTAGAGGATTAACAATTTGCATTATTACATGTATAAGGACTTTTTCTTTAAGAATAAAGCAAGTAGTAGTAGACTTTTGCTCATTTCTTGAGAAACACTTGCACAGAGATTTCACAATCACTGGGATATATAATAAGGACAATCTGTCAAAAAATAACTAAAGGCAAATCATCTAAATATGTAATTGCTGTCTTTAATTGAACTCTTTTAATTTGACTATGACAAAGAAATAATTAAAATAAACAGCCCAGTCAAAACATTCTACAACCTGTTTTGAAATAAGTACATAGAAGGTAGTTTTTTTAACATTGGTGTAAAAAGTAATATATTTGAAACATCATCTACTGATTTGTACAGACACACAATTCAATATGCAAGCTGTAGACATGAAATTCAGATTTTATAATCACATGGAAAGTTTTTAGTAATATCCTTATCCATAACACAATATCACTAAAAGTGGCATAATATGATGGTCCCCAGCATTTGAGAATGTTTAATATGCCCAGCATACTAAATGTTACAAAAAATGTTCTACTTAAGACATTCAATATTAGCATAAATTAACTTATATGCTTTCGTAATGTTTATGACACATTAATTTATATTTAACGAAAGTACAGTAATAAATTGAAAATTAATAATTATGGAAAAAAAAAACACATTGAAATCTTACATATTTTTCTTCAAATTGCCGTGCAATTTGCTTCAACTTTTCATCTTCATCATCAAAACAATTCACACCATTCACCTGCCCATCTAGTTTTACTCTATTTTTGCGTTTTCTCTGTAAAAAAAATAATAAAAAGGTACAAGCAAATTTTTAAAAATCTTTACATAAGATAAAATAAAAATTGTTTACATGATTTAGTTTTAAGCAATCTCACTCATATTTATGAATGATAAATATATAGACATTTCAACCAAGTATTGTTCTCATCCTATAGAAATAGGAAGAAATACTGCTACTGAAGATAGTCTATCTTTTAAATGATACAGGACGGGCAAATTCTTTTTTTGTCAACTACATAAATAAAAACAAACAGGTTGAATTATTGCAGTAATGTAAGACAAAGTAACAAACAATTAATTAGCAAGAAAACCAAACCAAAAACATGCTGCATTATTTGAAATATAATAATACCCTAATAAAAGCTTTAAGAGTAGCCCAGTAGTCCTTATTACTCAGAAATATTAACTTGTAATTTTTTAACTATTTCATCAATTGGTACTTTCTTTAACAAAGTAAATAATTATGAAAACATTTTATCCAATTTCAATTATGTCTACCATTTTCGTGGAACCCTATATGAAAACTAACAGAATAGTCATGGGTATATGTATATATTAATGCAATTAAGGATGTGACTTCAAAATAATTGGTATAGACAGGAAAATGGACGATACATTGCTTACCTGAAATTGAGGGACAGTGTTGACACAATAGCTTGGAAGGAGAATTTCACATTTTCAGAGACAATAGTGATCCTCCTTCCTCAGGAGGGATGCATATTGCATGTCAGAAGATTGCACAAATACTACACGAAACAGTTCAAATTTCTCCTACAAGAGAAAATTGTGTACCTTATGCTAGCCTACTGCCTAGGTTTCCTGTCCAACATGCTGACACTCGCCCTCAATTCTCCATCCCTTTTTTCTTTCCATATTAATTTTTTTAACATAACAATCATCCTTACTTAATTATACATAAATTTTTGAGAGCACAAGCCCCCTTCCTCAGGACAATAAAACTGAACGTCAAGCTCACCAACCCTAAATAATTTGACATATTATTGCTTCCCAGTTTTGCAACACCAAATGTCAACATTTAAGGTCAGACACTCTCTATACCTCTTTTCTATCCAAATGAGGAAAATTTGATTTTTATTTCTGCACAGCCCAACTGGACCAACTGTTGATTTCAGGTAAGTCAGCAACCCTGTCTCTCTTTCCTAACCAAATGTTTTTTAACTTGACCTCGTCTCATCTTCCTTAAGTGTATATAAAGTGTGTGTGTTGGTGAGGAGGGGGAGAAATCTATATATAAAGTATACTAATAAAAATTAATATTATAAGTAAATTTCAAATAGCTAATCATTAAAACAAAATATTGGATTTATGTAAAAGTTTATGTAGGCATTAGGGTGCCATATTTTGCCATTGCTGACTAGCAATTACAGCTCAGACACTAAAAACGGTAAAAAATGTCAGAAAGACATCAAAGAACTTGTTTCAAAATTAAAACAATACTCTGCTTATATTCTGGTAAAATCTCATTGCACATATTGAAAAATACAAATCCTGAAATATTACACTTTGTAAATTCGTTAATTAACAGACCTTTAACAATTGAACATCACATAATCTCTGACATCCGTTGCAGCAGCAGTTACTGCTTGTAATTCTTCCCAAGTGGTTAAAAAGACCATCCACGACATAAAAATCCAGTAGAGTGATACTGAGTGATCTTGCTGGCCTATGAAAAGGCTTACATTTTAGTACACAGGTCACCTCGCAATATCAAGCATATACATGGGAATTGTAAAGAAGTACAGAAATGGATTACAATATGTTATTTTGATGAACAACAATTATGTAGTGAAAAATATAATTTTGATTGGAAATCTCTCATTTTTGAGAAACAAAATACAATACAGCATATGGTTGATGTTACTACTAACAAAATGATTATTCAGAAACTATAGAGATGTCAACAGAAATTAAGAGAGTTCTCTTGGAATGTTTTTATCTCAGTTTAAAAGAGTCAAAAACTTACTATTGCTACAAAGCAATATGTTGGGAAAAAATATACAATCTCATTAAAACTGAAGATCATATACAAAATAACAATTACATTAGTTATAAGGTATTAAATAAGGCTGAAGATCAACTGAAAACTGCTAAATGGAATCCACAAGAATATGACTTAACAATGCAAATGTTAATAAATATTCAACATTATAAAGCAATTTCCACTACAAATTCAGAACAATTATTCCATGAAATGATTTACCTAAATGGTCTCAGTCAATTGTATCAATATGTTCAATAGCAAGGAGTTATCAGTTGTTCAACAATGCAAGAAATTTAATCAACAGAATTATGTTAAAATTAAGTCCACACGCAACGCAACAGTGAAAAAGATCACAAAAGTAGAAAATTAGAAGCAAGCCAGGAACATTATTAAAATAAAATCATAGAAATTTGTTCAACAACATTAAATTATCAGAAACATGCAGAATAAGTGCCATCATGACTCAGTGAAGAGCTACCATAACATTATACAGCAATAATACTCTCTCAAGTTCTGCTGGATACACAATCAAATGACAGATGGCCGATCTACTTCCTCAAATAGAAGTTGTGAATTAAGTGCTACTTATTTCAGAATAGTGAAAGGCAAATATATTTTCCCAATAAATTCAGATCATGAGAAGCATAGGTATAATTATAAGGTAAAATATATTAGAAAATAGGGAGCACAAAGATAATTGAGGTATCTTGAAACACCTATCACAAATAATGTCACCATCCAGTTTCTAACAAGGTACATCAGTTAACTAACTGGTTTGGGGAAGCTAATGCAAGAGGAGAACAAGCCATTGAAGGCCAAAATAGACTTCAGATACAAAAAGATCTTACATTTTTTTTTCAGTACCAACCTCTTTGAGGACAATATATGAAGTTGTTATTGCTATGTTCAGGTTAATGCAGATGGAAGTTCCTGTAGAGATAAATAATAATACATGTGAATGAATCACAGTACATAAATAACCAAACTTGAGACAATTACTGTAATGTAACATAGTTAAACTTGCAAGAATATAATAGGAAAATCATCAAAAGATAAAGATTTAAAACTTAATCATAAAGTTGAGTAGACAAATTTATGTTTGTTATAATATAAAATATTCATGTAACTCAAACTTTCCGTATACAATTTCTTTAATTTCACACACTAAGTACAATTTTTTTTTAATCTGTCATTGAGGAAACAAGTCTACTACCGATACTGTAATTACCAACTACACCATCAATTTCTTCCACTATGCAGAAGTACCATTTAATGAGAATTTATATTAAAGTTGTTCTTTAAAGTTATTTGTAAAATGCCTTTATTTTCAATTATATACTTTTATTTTGAATGACTTATTTTAGTTGTATACAGTATATGAATTTCATGAAGAATATCATTCAGGGTATGATACTTTAAGGATTACTAAGGAACCAAACACCTTGAAACAATGTATAGAATTAAATAGTAGTGACTGTCATTCTCTAAACCTGATTAATATAACCATCAGTTCCCCACCCCCAATGTTTCACTACAATTGGTGGTTCAGTTAGTTACAAATTAATCACCCTAAAAAATTAAAAAGGAATGACTGTTAGAGCAACACTTCAATCAAACAAAACATCTTTTAAAGGCTTGAGATAGCCTTATTCACACACGACTGCAATAAACAAGACGATACTCTAAAGAAAAATATTTAATAGGAAAGTAAAACTGCCAGTGTCTACTTTGTTATTTATATTATAGTAAAGGCCTATCCTTGACCATAAATTTAATATTAAAGCTTGTTTAACGAAGAAATGATCATATCTAGTGCTTACAATAAAAATTCACAGTCTTCTTCAGGTTGGTGTTTAGAATCATAATCAATTAGTAAGAACTGCACCAAATTCAATGCATTAAAAAAGTGTTATGAATTTGTTTATCTTTATGTTTATTTTCTTAGTGAAATAAGGCTGAGAATATTTGAATGAAATACATTAAACATTGTTTCAATGAATATTTTGTCATTTGACACAAAATTATTTTAGTAAAAAGATTATAATTAAATTATATACAACTTAGTATTTTGTTGAAAGAAAAAGGAGAGCTTATGGGAAACAAAAATTGCAAATTTTAATAAATACTTTATTTATTATAAATATTTAAGAAAACATTTTTATTCTGCATACTTTATATACAATATATATAAAACACAAAATACTTTGATATTCTCATTTTTAATATAATTTTAAAAACCCATCTACAGTAGTCATTTTGTCAATGAAACACTTCAATAATTGCAGAATATACTTTCATGGTAACAGTTTGTTGTAACAAAAATTTTTAAACCGCTGTGACATACATAAGTCACATCAAACCATTATGTTGTAATGCAAATAGTTAAGCGCACATATAGCAAAATTATCAAATCATGTAGTATGCATAATAATTTATAATTCTTCAGTTATTATTCTAGTAATTTAACAGTAAATTACACACAAATGATTCCAGGAACATCTTCATAATGTTGTGCTTTGTGTGAAACTAAGTTATAATGTACATACAGACAGTAGAAGATTAAAGATTGCATTTTTTTTCTGGATTTTAAGTGCTATGTGTAAACAGCAGAAATTGATATAGCATACAGTGGGTATCACTGACTAAGCAACAGTTTGCTATTCATGGTTTCTAAGTAACACAATTTTTCCTGTAAATTATACGAAACCTTCAAACCTGACAACAATTCAATTAATATACCTGATTTACGGGAATGTCAATACCCAAATAATCAAAGAAATCATATCTGTTAGAATTTTCAAATAAAAGAAGTGGCTATAAACAGAAGAAAATGTTTATTTTTCAATTTTTGTTTATATTCTTGAGAAGGTTTTTGTGAAATCATGAATCAAAACATATAAGGGAGATTTCAGTTATATTAAATCAAATGTATGGAACAATGTCAGTAACTTTACAGAAATTTGAATAAACTGAAGAATTAAAGTCAATCCAATTGATTTCCAAATAAAAGTAATACTTAGGATTATAATTTTTTCAGCACATTAATTTTCAAGCCATGCAAACATACATTTCTGTAATATATCAGAAACACTGACTGCAAAAACTACCTTCATTTTATTTTTAAAAAATACTAATCCTCAACATGTTCAATTGCTTTAGACTTAAAAAACCTGACAATTTTCCCAAACATTGCTCCATCACATTAATACCAGTTATGATTTCCGAATATCATAGATCATGTTAACTTTCAAACAAAATTTATTTGTTAAAAGGCAAAATTTTATAACTGAATCAATATATGTATGTTTATTATGCTTTACTATTCTCTAATATGTCAAATAAGTTTGTGAATAGTATTGAGGGAGAAATTTCACGTAAAATAAACTTATCCCATCCATTGACAACAAAATTTTAAAACTAGATCAATGCAATCATAAGGGAATAAAGAAAAGAATTAATGACTCTTTTAAATAAACTATAATAGTAAATTTTACTATAGTATTTGGCACTATATTGCACCCAAATCAATTGATGAAATAAAATATTTATAAGGAATAGCAATTCTTACGTCTATTTGCGACGAACACGAAAATATGCAACTTTAGATCAGTAATAAATATTTATCATAATAATTGGAACATATTTCGGCTTGCGCGGCGGTGTATTATATCAACGTAATCCCTCCTAATCGAGTCGTTTCTTGCAATAACCCCGAATTTATTATACACATCTTCGAGAATACGGTATTAATGATTAAAAACTAATTTACGGCAGATCACAAATTTTTATTCAAATCGGATAATTAATAAGAACAAAGTATTTGTAGTTGGTTCCGCTGTAGGGTTAGTTGTAATTATGGCACATATCGTTATCTATTCCATATGTAACTATAGTTGTCAAACAGACACTCCTATTTCCCAATATGTCCGCATGTAGTATCCCTCGAGCACCTTCCAACGGAGAAGCAATATGTCCAACCCCTCCACCCACATTACAGAATCTCTCAAACATGTCTGTCTTCCTGCCTTTGGTGCTGCGCTTCATCGCGACTCTAATGCATCGGCTACAGTTCTCGACAAGTTTCGCTCCCCTTTCGGCACGCCCTCTGCGTATACTCTACCTGAAAATAGGGGCGGTCCAATCGGTTTTGAAATGCATACGTGATTAATCTACACAAACCATATGCCAAAAATGTGCGAGCGGCAAGCATCGAATGCGGACCACAACCCCAAAAATGTCTGCTTATCAAAAAACACTTCTCTTCAAAAGACGCTAATGAAGTTAGTTTAATCGAAGATTACGGCTAAGTTAAAACATTTTAATAATAAACTCATTAGAAATTAAAGACGACGAAACAAAACTATATTAACTTACAGTTTGCTTCTAAACGGTCTCAGATAAAAAAGACCAAAAGATCTATGATTAAATAAAAATAATCAATATTAATTTCCGATTTAACAATTAGCAAGAAATTAGTCCGTCGACTATTTGTACCTAAATAAATAAACTTAAAAACCGCATATGATGAGTTCCGGGAGGGATTTTACATTTAATGCTAGGTGTCTAGTATGAAAGTTTTGAAACATACGCACACCGATAGCTCTACTTTAATATTATAATTACAGGTTTAATTAAGCAACTTTTACTCACAAGTCGAGTAATCATGTTCTCTCTCTCTCTCTATCTGTATATATATATATATAAGCACACGACTGAGAAATTTTCAACGGTTACGACCGATGCAAGTAATAGTATAGTAACGGATCGATTAGTAATATAACAAATCCAAATAACAATTAAGCGAATAATGAATTCTTGTATAACATTCATTTCTCGGATGAACAAAATTCAACTGCATTCTATGGAATAAAAAACGTGACAAGCAACTCTAACTAATCTAACGTAATAGTAAAGCTGCCTATTACAGTCGAACATGGCGACTTGTTCCCTGGACCCTTACAGTACGTAATTATACTCAACATAGGGCACATCTAACTGACACTAGAAAAGTTAGACAAACCTAAGCCACACTTTGTCACCTCTAAAAATTTCCAAATTACGTCAAAAGATCGCTTCACAACGCACACTTTTCGTCAATTTGACTTTCCTGCATCTATTATATATTTCAGCCTCTCACGGGAGAACCATTTTCATTGATAACTCACCTCTGCAGAAAGCAGCAGATCCTTGTAGTTGAACTCAGGACATGCCTCTTCGTTCGATTCAGACAAAATAAGGTTAAAGCGTATAGTTTTAGACACTTCTTTCGTTTTCTTTTCCCTTTTATTTGTACCAATAGGAGTCAGATTGTTCTGTTTTTGATCTGACATTATACATCAACTAAATACACATTGCTTGCGGAAATATTTCCCGGCTAACGTCAACATGTTTGAACCAAATGCTAGCAGAACGCCATCTTATACTCAACTGTTTAAATGTGCGCACTGAGCTAGCGCGCAATAAACATTACGGTGTATTATGGGTAAGCTTGCGCAGACCCGTTTTCTTACAGCTGATATGAAACAGCACCATCTTCGTGGAGTGGTGCGTAGACAATTCGAGGCGTGACAAAGAATTACTTTAAATAAGCTGATATCAACCAGAACATAGTGGATAACTAAATAGGCGTGCCAACTATCTTGTTATAAAATTATTTTCGGGTGGTTATACCGATCTTCGCCATGCGAATAAAATGTAATAAGTCATTTCCCTTATTGTGGAATAGTTTGTATCAATTTTGACTAGGTTTTTTTAAGTTGTGTGCCTTTGTGCTTCAATTTGCTAAAATTATTAATTTTTTTATCGTCCTTTGAGACAAAAAAGCTCCATTGGTGTATTATAAAATATTATTAAAGCAGGCGTGTACAGTTTTATACTAATAATTCACTTGAACGAAACTGGAATAACAATAAAGAATAATATATATAAACGTAACAATAAACATGTTCTCTTCCCCTTTGTTATTATTATTGGCTCTGTTTTTGTTACAGTTCAGCCATCCTCGTCGTTTTTATTTATTTAGTTGCTGACATTTTATTTTTACACATGGATTTTCTATTTATTTATGTATGTATCTGGGAGTACAAAACGATTTTTTTTTCAATTTTATTATTACTACTTTGGAATTTAGTGGGCATTTTGTTTATGTGGATAGGCCATTTTTAGCAATTTTTTATTTGTTTATTTATTTATAAAATATAAAAATTATATAAGTGAATACATGAAAATAATATGTATGGAATAAAAATACTGTACATTTTAACTAAGGATTTGTAAAAGTTCATGTAAGACTAAATAGGACTATAACAGAGAAAAATAAGCAATAATGATTCAAAACTAAAATTAGAAATTGTATTTTATACACACACATATATAGGTCAACAACCGTTTGGTTGGTTGGCAGCAACTTATACCCTTCTTGCCTCTCTGCCTTCCTTTTCAGCCTTCCTGTACTTGTAATATGAAGTACAATTTATGTGTTCTATTATTTGTTTAATGTACTCCAATCTGGGTCTTCCTCTACCATTTTTGTCCTCTTTTGCTCCCTCCATTATCTTTTTCAACAATCCATTGTGTCAGGGGATGTGGCTTTCTACCATGTCTCTCCAGCTTGATTTTCATAATTCTCCTATAGCACCAGGTTTTAAAAACTTATAGTCACTTCCTTCCTCTTTCTCCTATAGTCAAAGATTCACTTACGTACAATGCAATACTCCATATGTTGGTCTTCAATATGGTTTTCTTCACTTCGAGAGTTATGCTTTTTGTAGTAAGTAAGTTTTAATTATTATTAAATGTGATCTTAGCCTGAGAAATTCTGTTTATTATTTCTTTGCAGCTTCTTCCATCGCTTGTTATTCTGCTGCCCAGATAACTAAAATCTTCCACTTCTTGCAGCATTTCGTTTCTGATCCTTACTGCTGTATGGTTTTCTCTCTTTCTAGTACAGACCAGAATTTTTGTTTTATATGTTTATTTGCAAATTGAATTCCTGCTCCATTATTCTGTCCATTCTGCTTAAGTTGCTTTGCAGGTCAACTTCACTTTCTGCAATTACTGCTAAGTTATCTGCAAACCTTAACATATCCACTTTGCACTATGAATTGTTACTAAGTTGTTAAATTTTCTCTTACCCTGTCAATCGCCTTCTGTACATTCAGATTGAATAGGTATCTGGAGAGGGAGCAACCTTGCCATACATCTTTTTGGATATAAGCTGTTTCCTATTTGTTTCCATGGTGACAATTTACAATTGTAGATGTTAAAGATTAATCTTCATTCTCTAAAGCTGATTCCTTTTTTATGAAGAATTTTGAATAAAACATTCCAATTGACACTATCAAATGCCTTTTCTAGATCAACAAATGATATGAACATAGGTTGGCTTTTTTATCTGTTTCTCTATCACTTGTCTCAGAGCTAATATTGCATCCCTTCTTCCTGCTCCTTTCCAAAAGCCAAACCAGTCTTCAGGTAAGTGTGTTTATTTGGTTTTATATCCTCAGAATAATTGTGGCCACTAATTTTTATGCATGTCACACCAGGCTCAATGTTCAGGATTTTTCTCATAACCTTGCATTTTATTTTTAGATTAAAGCACTATTATGTATTTTACAAAGTCTTGGGTAACTTTCCAGTTGTGTAAATATTGCATACTAAATTGTGCAGTTCCTTTTTCAACTTTTCCCCTGATTTCTTGTACCTTCAGTTCTCCTGGTATGTTGTTTGTAAGGGGAGGGAATAGGGTGGTCTGGCTCAATCAGTCAGATTATGAGCTCATGGGTATTCAATTCAGATGTTATTAATTGGTATATGAGCATGGAGAGGCTGGTTGATGGCAATGGTGCATCTATACAGTATATTAACAATTAAATGTTTTAATTTTATATGATCACACTGAGGAGAAAGTGTTATTACCTGCATTTGAATTTTTTACAGATTTGTATTACCAATAAAATAGAACCAACTATTGTATATGAGACTGACAAATTAATAATCTAAATTTGTAAAAAAATATGTCTGCAAAAGTATTTTCCGTGACTTAAACTTAAACGAACAGCCTCTATGTTTCCTAAAACAAATAATAAATAAAATCAGATATGTGTGTATCCCACATATAAATTAAAACACGTGGAGCAATGGTAACCAAATTTGTACACGTGTCACCCAGAAACAAACACTGTGTAGGTAAGAGATGACTACTACCCCTAGGGGCAGGAGTGGAAATTTCAGAATTGTAACGCGCATTTATTTTTCGGAAATGTTTGCTGTAATTTGGAGGTTCCATTTGTTTCCCAACTCGAGACGCCGACCCGTCGTGTCACACGTGGCTATTTGAATACCCAGATAGCGTAAATCGTGGCACTAAACCTTTGGTTCGGTCCACGCATGGGACCCCTAGCGAGGCGGGCTAGGACCGCCGTAGACCAAACTCTACGCAGAATAGTGTGATTTGTGGAGGGTGTACTGCCGCCCCTCCACACAACCACCAGTGACCAATCAATAGCACAGATCTAAGGCGGTCGCACCAGACCGACCTGGATAATTAGGCAGTAACTTCGCCCGGACCAGACTATGGTGCGCTTTTAGTATTCAACTTGTACATCAAGTAATTTTTTTTAGATTTTTCTAAATTTCTGCCCCGAAGCATGGAAACGTGGCTTGCCGGTGTCGAGCAGCCGACAGATGGCGGGAAAGATTAGGGAAATCCGCAGGTCCCGCAAACAAGGCAATGGTCGGCCTGGAAAAGGTAGACGAACTGGAAGGTATGGTCCTAAAATAGAATGAAGTATGGGTCACGTGTAGATGAGGACCAATGAGGATTTAGTGATTTTTGGGGACCGAGAGGGACATCTCTCGTGATGGAGAGCGGTCTGTGACAATCAGCGAGACACTCTAGGACCATGAGGGGAAAGAGTCGGTGATGTGCAATTTGGGTGTGCACGTAGGGTCCCGGCCGTCTGCTGCTGCAGCTTCATTCGCCAACGGGAGTCGACCCTGTCCGAGCTGCAGATCTGGTAAGCCGCATTCTATGTTTCCAGGTAGCGCTAAAAATAATAACCGCGATTTATCTTGAGAAAGGGCGATATATGCATCCCTGTCTAGGCTGGAAAGCTTTCTTTCTTGAGAACGTGTGGGCGAGTATGTAAGTTTTATTTAGAATATTTTTTCTTATTATTAATTAAACATTTTATTTCATCCTTTCCTGCGAGGGAGTATTTTCTTTGCAGGTGGCGCCCAAAAAATTTTGTATTATTAAAATTTACCGCTTAAATCTAAAATTTAGCGAAAACCCACATTCCACCAAGAAGATGTCGACGCTGATAGTCGACGAAACGTCGTGTTTCTGCTACGCCACTCGGTTGGAAACCCAAGAACTCTTTCAATATTTTAATAAAATAAAAACTTTGAACATATTAATGTAAATTGGTTCGTTGCATTGTTTCTTTTTGGCACCTCTTCAGGAGCAAATATTACTTACAGTCTGGGCCCTCAGGTGCCTTAAGGTGTTGGATCTCGAAGCTAAAAGTATTGTTTTAGTTGATTCATGGGTTCTTGGTTGATTTGGTTTCATTAGTTCATAAAGCTATTCTGCTGGACCATAAATCTCGGATAAACGGTCACAGAAAAAATTAATTCACCAAGACCTCAGCAATTGCCAAGGAGAATATCCATGAATTATTGTTTGACCTTATTGATATCCCTCCTTACCAGATCTAGCCCCAAGTGATTTTTTTGTTTTCCCAAGCTAAATGTTGCATTAGAAGAATCGTGAAATGAGGAGGCTATCGTCAAACAATTATTTGGTGCATATAAAAAGACAGGTTAAAGAAATGAGTGTATAGTAGGGGGGGGGGGTTACACTTACAAGGAGGCTATAAAGAAAAATAAATTTGAAGTAAAAATGTCTGGTATCTTTGATAGATCAAACCAGTCTCGTAACTTCCTTCTAAGTTTATGGAGAACATAATGGAAATCAGTAATGATACTGTGAATAGGGCTAATATTGCTATAGTACAGTCAAATATTTTATTTAGCTTCACAATGGATATGTAGGGTCAATAAATAAAATGGCGAAATGAAGAAAATGGTCAGTGCACTGAATGTTTAATTACTGAAAGTTTAAAGAAATGTATACCCTCGTAGTGAATCGTCAAAAAAGTGAAAAATTATCAGAATCACTAGAGAAAAAAATGAATCAAACAATTATATGTGGACAGAATTGATTTCTGTGACGCGAATTTGTTAAATTATATAATTGAAGATTACAAATCTATTTAAGAATGAACAACAGTTATTTGAATACTTACTCGAAAGAAATGGCTCCTCTATTACAAAAAGTGAAACGTTATTGCGCGAAACTATATATCAGCGGGGCAACTTCTTATCGCTATTGGAAGAGCACTAATTTGACTCGCATGTTGTTTATTCAGTTCTCTATAAAAATTCGTTCGTAAACAATTATATTTTTATCGCGCTGGCTAGAAATTCAAATATTTGCATAATTTGAGTAGGTGAGCTCACTGGTATTCCACAGAAAAAAAGTTTCTATGAACTCCGATAGACCGGTACTGTAAACTGTAAAATATAAATAGACTACGAATTTAAATTAATATTAAATGTAATTATGAAATTCTGTTGGATACAAACGTACTACCGTATTACACACAGTCCGTCCGACTTGTCGGATGGAAAGGGTTTCAACAACCTCTTTGCTGGTCTGCATGTAGCTAGCACCCCACTCACAGTCCTACGTTGGATAACCGGACAAAATGTAGAAACGTGAATGGGTTCAGTATTCAGTTCTCAACAATAGGTGTGGAGTCCCTAAAATAAACTGAAACGTCTTTTAACATTTTTTTTTTCAAAAATTAATGTCTTTTTATTAAATGTCTAATAATTTAATTTCTGATTGATGGTTCATCGAATTTAATTACTTTATTACATACTCCATATTAAAACATGAGATTCTTAATTTTTATTTACCTTAACATGTTGTATTAATGATGATATAAGAGTCTCACGCACTTCGTGAACAATTTATATATATATATATATATTGATTACTCCGGTATTTTCATGTATACATGAGAATTTGCACAGAGAAGAAATCAAAATTTAACAGATCGTGTTCACAATTGTTGTAATTTTTCCTCCAATAAGAAGGAATACATCTAAATCACTTGAGACAGCGCTCGCTGTAGTGGCCGACAACCAGGAAAATTTGGGCTGTAACTGTGAAAAAATATTTGTGTTAAACACCCCAATTAACAGAAAATGTCATATATCGTTATTTTATTATTATGTGAAAAACCTAAAAATATTTACACTTTAAAAAAATATAAAATAGATTATTTTTATTTTACAACTTATCAAGGACTAATTTCACAAGATTTTAGATTTGAACAATTTAGCAATCATGGTAATTATTTTCAATTCTTATATAAAACATACGATCTGATGGTGATTCTGTTGACATAAATCAGCAGAGGAAATTTCGCAATATCTGCGTATTTAGGGCAAAAAGAAATTACAAAGTTAAATTTTGCCTCAAGCCTTACAATTACTTTAAGAATATTGCTAAAATACCAATAACTGTAGCTAGTGGTGAAAGGAGGTTATCCAAGTTATAATTAATTAACAACTTTTTATGTTCGATGATTACCAAAATCGTCTTAATGGATTGTCCCCTTTTGACAATGAGCATATAATTGCTCATCAATTATATTTAAAAGATGGAATAAAAAAGTGCATAAGTGAAAGTCAGATTTTTTTTGTGATTATAGCGTAGTTTATGCTACTTAGTTCTATATTTTCAAAATAATGGCAACTTGATTGTGCTGCATAAATGCACATTTTTAAAAGCATTAAAAAAATATTTGGCTAGGTAAAGATATTTTTTAATTAATTTCTACTGTTTTGTACTGCTTGATTATCAATGTCATGTTATACGTTTCTTTATAAAAATGATTTGATTTTTATTATAAATAATATATATGTATATACCTTTATTTAAATATATTGTAATGTAACTAATGTTTGTAATAATACGTCCGGAGTAGAAAGTTTTATGTAAAAAAATTGTTCAATGTAATTGACTGGTGACCAGCGACGAACTAGCTGGTGGTGTATGAACTGTTTCGAACAATATTCTAATGATTAATTCCCCCGGATAAAATTGGTGAAACATCGTACGAGCGTAAGCGGAATTTCGTACTCTGGCGCTTTAATTGAATTAATTTGTGTGTCCTGTGAAAGTGAATTGCAATAAAATGTTCTATTTCAAAATTAAGTTTTTAATGTGTTTTAAAGTTTAGGTATTAGTAAATTCAGTCAAAGTGAACTTGAAGATGAATAAAAACTGTTATGCAAAAGAGCTTATTTTACATTTGGTAAATTTCTTGAAAACTTTGAATAATTATTAGTACCGTCAAATTACATTTCATTTGGTGTTTATATTTTGGGGGATATTTCTAAGTTGCTATTTTGTAAATCTGATTCAAAGCTTTTCCTGTAAATTTTATATTTCATTTTAATCCTATACTGTTCCGAGGGCCGATGAATCGCCCTGAGATAAAAATAAGAGTGACAATTAATGTAAACTTATGTAAAATATATTCGCTGTTCTAAATAAATTCTTCATATTTTATATTAATTAAATTGTAGTTTTATCATTTCTAAACTTTTCCTTAATTTGGTTTTAATTGTAAAATAATATAAATTTACTATAAATATTTCAAAAGTCCAATAAGACATTAAATTGCATTTCAAAAGTAAATTCAGTAAATAATGAAAGATTTTCAAGTTGCATATTATATTAATTTGCCATTTTTGTTGTATATTACAATATATATTGTAATAATCACAAATATAGGCTTTTTAAATGAAAGCTTAATTAAATTTACAAACAAACGATTTTTATTGTGGCAATAACTCAAACAATTACAAAATTTATAATATTCAATCTCTCAGGGTCTTTACTGGGTTTCGTAATGGACAAATCGATAATATTTATAATCTTATCAACAACAAATTACCAATAAAAGAAAAGAAGTTTACTCATCAATTAAACTAGAAGATTTAAAATTAGACCAAATTTAAAAGTGAAAAGATTGACTCTGATTAACAATTTTAATCAAAAAGAAGAGAACGAAATCTGACGGCTATCTTTCAATTTCGTCATCTATCGGTTGACCGCTCGCCTTAGGTGAATTCTACGATTGGGTAGTCTTTATTGTTCCGGACTTCAACCGAAACGTTTGCTATTTCTGGCCGGCTCCTCAATGTTTTAATGCCAACTGCTCCTTCAATATCTCCTGCGAACTGAACTCCTCAATATCTTAATGCAACTCATTAACAATTTGTTCCTGCGAACTGAACTCCTCAAAATCTTAATTCAAGCTGTACTTTCGTCTCAATGTTTCTTACGAACTGAACTCCTCAAGATCTTAATGCAAACTGCCTCTCGCCTCGCAATTTGAGCGCGCATACGCCATTTTGCCGGACCTTCCGACAAAGGAATAGTGCTTGGCTACATTGTCACTTCAAAGGCTCCTGCCGCCACAAAGAATTTCTCTAACAATTTAGATTATTAATTTCAATCAATTAATGTCTTAATTAATTGGCATTACAATATATATATATATATGTAAATATATATATATATACTGTAGTAAACTACCGGGCGTCAAAATAAAAAAATTATATTTTAACAAACAAACAAATTTTATTTAACAATTCTTGAAACATTATACAATTTACTATTATAAAAAAACATATCTTTCTCTCATCGGTCTTTACTGGGTTTGATAACGGACAGAACACTTAAAAAATCAAAGAACCCAACATTTATCTCTAAATTAAACAGAAATATTTAATCGTCTAGACATCGACGAAACTTATTAACGAACTTAGAATTACCAGATTGATTCTAAATTTAAAAGAGTTTATTTTATTAACACGAAAGAAAAGAATGATATCTGACTGTATCTTTTAATTCCGTTTACACATATTAATACCATGAAATTTCAACTTACGGTTACTCAGGAACATTTGGCTCGTTCATTACACACACACTTTACAGACTGGACGTTTAAACACTGACTCTAACACATATTATTGGTTCGACGATAACTGATTCTCCGTTCGTGAAGGACATCTCACTTGCTCGTGGTGAAACTACTCGACGCTGCATGCTGTGTCCTGGTCTCCTACCATCGAAGACAGTGGTCTAATTTTGATATTACAACAGATTGAACTTCTGCATACAAAAATGTTTATCGTTGAATAATTTTGCTATTTCTCTCGCAGGCTGCAAAATTTCTCCATACTCGATGCTCGCCGTACGCCTCCACAACCAACACCCAACTTCGGTGCTCACAGCTCCAAAACTCAACTAACCTCCAAAAATCTTATCTTCTCTTTATATATCACCGTCCCTTCTCTTTTCCTTTGTTCCCAAAACTACGTCGCAACTGCCCGTTGAAAGTTTCCTCCCGAGATTTACGTTATGCAGCTGCAGTTCCTTAGAAAATTGCTAGCTCCTCTGTCATGTCACATCGAGACAGGACCCGTAATTACTTAGCACTTGTATTCTCACCCCCGCACTCACACGTGCGCGTTTCTAAATACTTCAGACTGCCCCTCGATCCCAAGAAACTAAATAAACACATTACAGAATGTCTTTTCCACTGTCCAGGCCACTGTCCAGATTTATTTTGTGACAGGTCCCCGCACATGTGCCTTGCTCTGACTCCTCCATCCAGATCCGAAGTCAACAAGTGACCTGTCCAGGCTATTAATCAGACACAATGCCTTTCCTTAACAGATTTATCTTGCGACAGGCCACCCGCAGATGTCACCCTTGCTCTGAATTTTCATGACCTGCCCCAAGTAAACATTACAATTTCCTCAGACGGCCAAGACCATTAATCTGAAACAATGCCTTTCCCTCAACGCATTACAATACACATATAAGTTTAAGGCGAAAATTTGTCTTTTTCTCCGGGGGCGACGATGCTTGACAACAACCTACTTTAATTTCTAATCGCATCTGTCTTCAAATTTTGGGGTATGTCAAAATTAATTATCATAAGTGAAAACTTTTATTAGACTTATCCGTATTCATCACGTTTCTTTCTTAATTTATTTGGCCGTGAAGTAAAATAAATAAATTGGCAGCATAAATTCTTTCAATAGCGTTAGTTCAGAAACACTGACTGATAAGCCCACGGAACAATCTACGGAGGACGTTCCGAAATACTCGCATTGCTAAATATTGCTCAAACAAAATTTACAGTCTTATTAGATTCATACATATTCTCCCAAATTTCATAATTTCATTGCAAACACGTTCTTATCAACTGATGCTTTCCTGGGATTTGTGAAACCACCAATCTACTACTCGTTCCTCCCATTCTTGATTCGCACTCTTGCGTAGGGCACCCCGATAAATGTTTTAGTGTCTCTCGACATTATTTATATACTAGCTGGGTTCCCGGTGTTTCCCGGGATGTCGTATATCCATAACCCCCAATTTGACTCGAATCTCAGTTGTTTTTGCGTTAATTATATGAAACGCCCCTCACCCCCATCCCTAAGCGTGCTCCCCTATCATGCTGAAAGGGGTTGAAATTTTACAAACAACATTGGTAGAAATAATGTTGATTCCAGGCAAATATCGACCATGTTTGAAAAGTTCCACCCCCGGCCGTGGGGTTTAAATGGCCAATTGAATAATTGGCCAATGTCATAATTAAACTCACCGACATCCATTACACTGGATTTGACTCCAATCTCGGTTGTATTCGAATTATTTTATTGTAACGCCCTTCCACCCCCAACCCTAACGTTCCTCCTTTCCAATGCTGTAAGGGGTTGAAATTATACACATATCACATCTCGTTGACCCCAAAAAATATTTATGCCACTCAAATATCGGCTGTTTTAGCATGTTTATGTATTTCCACCCCCGTTCCTGGGGGTGATAGACGCGTCTCACCCCGACAGTGTTTGTTTTTTGAACGTAAAGAACGCGTGTACGAAATTTGGTTAATTTTGCTCCACCGGTCTAGATTTGTATAAGGAACATACAAACATATATACATATATACAAACAAACACTCTGCTTTATTTATTAGATTTCAAACATTAAATTAAACAGCACAAATATTTTGCATTATCTTTGTCCTTCTTTTTGTATTTACATCAAAATATTTTGAGACAACTGCTGATAGTAAACCATTAACAACTTCTTTCCCGTGCGTGACTAATAATTTTTGTAACGGGACAACATCAAATTATCAATTAAGCGACTAATTGAGAACTGAGTCTGCAAATAAATGTCAAGCACAAACACGATGATTAATTGACTTGAAAATGATAATACATGAAAACAAATCAAAAACATAAAATTAAACAAACCAACTTTTCACCTTATATATTGTAAGTATCATCACTGGCTCGGCAAAATATTCCCAATCACGAGAAAGGAAATAAACACTGAAAAATATTTTTTTCTCTAACTTCAGTAGCAATCAGACCTTAAACTGCTTTCTATATTTCTGAAAGTAGTTGGAAATGAATTTACCATAGTTAAATAACTATTTGTACATTATATATTTATCAACAATGTACGTTCCGATACAATGAGTCCTAAATCGTTAAATAGTAATGAATTGTATTGATTGCTAATATAATCCCACTATTTATTTAGAAAAGGGACTACTTGTATTTTGCCCTAAACCCTGATCCATCTCCAGCAATTAATTACATTTGTGCAATGAAGTATTGGTATCAAAATATTCAAAATAAATTAGGAAGCAGGAGTCAATTATCTTCAATTATTATCTTTGATTTAACCGTCAAATTTAAAGAGTCTGTTGTCAGCTGGGGTGTTTTGAAAGTGGCACCGAACCTGTTTTTGACCTACTAAACTTTTTGGGCTTTAGTAAATTAAAGTTTTCAAATCAACAATGTAATATTAATGTACATTAATTTAACTTTTTAGGCCATGCATGTCTCAATTTCTTTTGCAATATCTTAGCTTAAGATTCAGAATGATAATTGCTTGGAACTACGAACGTGCTATTTAACAATAAATCATATTTCATGTCAAAAAAATGTTATTTTATGTGTACAATTAAAGTTTCAAATACATTTCAACAAATCTATTTAATTTGTAAGACTTCTCTGGCAGGTGGATTTCAATTAAATAAAAATATAAAAACGTCTTATAAGTTTTAAATTTATTAAATCTATAATGCAGCATCCACTAAATAGACAAAATTAGGTGAATAAGTATCAGAACTAATTTTGTCTTTATTGGATACTATGTTATTTCTTTGTTTATTCAGTCATACATATAATATTTAGTACATATATAATTTAGTGGTTCTACTTTTGTGATTTATTTAGTATATATTTATATCAACTGTAATTCCTTTATTATTTTGTATTATGACTTTTCTCGTTTATAATCTTCCATAGTGTTACTATTTATAATTTTATTTTGGTTTAGTCATTCCAGGACCGATATGGACTTGGATTCATCATTCTTGACATTCAGCCCTAAACCAAAGAATAAATTATTCTTTGGCTGCAAAAGTAAGTTTTAGTGTTAATAGACTTGGTACCTTGGCAAGACTTAAGTTTATACAAATGATACCTTATATTGAAAAATTGGTGGAGAAAAATAAATCAACAAACAAAAAAATTATAAATATACAAAAAAGGATATACCAGACAAATTATTACTTACAATAGTACATATTTTCAACAAATTGAAAAACATAAGTTCAGAGCTGTTACTATGACTGTGAAAAATTTGTTTTATCAATTTTTAATTAACAAACATCTTTTTGTTAAATCATGTGCATATATAATGTTCTATAACAAACATTTGTGTTAATATTATTTATTTATTTTTCAGAAGTTACAAAAATGTCACTTAAACACCAAGAACATTTGTCACCACATAGGACTAACATTCTTCAAGATAGTGTTAATAGTTTAAAAGATGACAGTTATGAATACAACACATTCAGTACCAAACCATCATTGAATATTAATAAAGCTAATCACAAAGAAGTTGATTCATCTTCAAAAACTACTTCAAAGCTCAGAAAAACTAAAATTATAATTGACAAGGAGAATTGTGAAATGAAAAACAAAATGTGGAACAATGTTAATCTTAAAAAATCACTTGCAAATGAAACAGGTTTCCTTAATAAATCCTTAAACATTAGTTGTGAAATATTTAATGATAATCATGTCAATGACAATGATAGAATTCATAAAAGTATTTCATTCCGTGATTCTCGTCCCAACTCAAATAAGAGTTCTCATTCAGACAGTAGTTTATCAGATAGCTCGTCCTCTATTGAACTTGTTAATCATCATAGTTCATCTCCAGACATTGTTCTTGTATCAGATAGTTCACCAAGCCCTCCAAAAGTACGTGTGAAGAAAACTGTAATTGTTGAAACTGAAAGTGAGAGTGAATGTGACCAAAGAGAGTCTACACCTCTTAATAAAAATGGTGGTGTTAGTAATAGGTTTAGAAAAAGTGACTTGGCAATTAAAAAGAAAGATGTAAGTTTGCATTGTAACACTACACTGGAGTTTAATTTTTCCCAAACAGAAGATATTATTAACCAGTTATATGGGAATGATTGGGATAGAGAAAAAGTATTACCAAAGTCTGTACCACAATTGAAATATAAAGCTGTAAATACTGATAGGTAAGTGTTTTGTGTATGATTTACTTGTGTTAGTCATCATGGAGAAGTAGAGAGAGCCATGTCACAGTCTTCATTTAGAGAGCACAATTGTAAATTTCTCTGTATATAATATTTATATTACATATGCACACTAAATAATCAGTTGATTTGCCCCGTATTTTATCTGACAGTATAAGCTTATATTTTCTGTTCTGTTTATGTACTTGAGAAAAATTGATTTATAAATTATTCACATTACATATTGGAATATTTATTCAAAACCGATTCTTACTCTTACATTGAAATATCCCATCTGTGTCCAAACATTTTATAATTATTACATGTTCTGCCCACTGACAAGTCCTAGGACTGGATGTGTCTTCCTATGTCTTGAGCATCTCCCTTCAAGTTTTTATCCAGTTGCACTACTCCTCACAACCTGGAAGTCCATCCATGGGTCCTTTTATGATTTCATGCAATTAATGATTTATTCTTAGGATGTTCCATTCAGTTTGTATTCCATTAAAAACTATAGTCAAAATGGATCTCTTTTGATTTACTTTTCTTAGAACCTGTTCATTCTTTTTAAATTATTCTCCAACAGCACATTTCAAAACTTTTCAGGTATTTTCTTTTCATACTTCATTAATGTCCAGACTTTTAATCTTTACAAAGCCCTGTTTTAGACATAGCACTTTACCAGGTTCTTCTGCAATTCTAGATTCAATTGACTTGTCAGTAGACTCATTTCTTGGTGAAAGCTTTCTTGGTCATTGTGGTACAAGATCTGGTTTCCTTTGTGTTTTAGCTACAATTGATCAAAAGACATTCAAGGTATTTGAACTGATCATATTGTTTGTTTCCCACAAATATATGTAAAGGATATGGCTTCTTTTATATTTTAATCACTTTGGAATTTTCTGTATTTATCTCCATTGCATACTTTCTTCTTTTTACCACTACATGTCTTTCAGTGTTTCTTTCTTTCTTCGCCAACAATACCAGGTCAACTGCATATTTTACTATGTGAATTTATCTTCCTTCTATTCTGAAATCCTCCAACTCCTAAGTGTGCTTTGGTTAATCATTCATCTTAGATGTTAAACAATGTGGGTGACATTCAACACCTTTGTCACAAGTCTTCTATCTCCATATTGTTGATATTGGTGATCCAGGCACACCAATCATTGTCTCAGATAAAAATTCTTGATAAGTCGTCTATTCTTCTAACAAATTTCAGTTTCCATGAGTATTTCCAACAACTTTTTCTAATTTATCAGATTGAATGTATTTTGCCAGTCGGTAAGGCACATGCCGCCTCTGTGACTGCTAGAACACTATAATAATCCTTAGCATTTCTATGGCATCCCTCTCCTCTTCCTTTCCTGAAATCAAGCTACTTTTCTCCTATTGCTTGTTTTATCTTTTCCTTCTTTTGAGTTCACTTGCCAAAGGTTTTTTGTATGTGAGTTCAAGCAGATTGTTCTCTGATCACTACAGTTCTTAGCTTGCTATATCTTTTTCTATATCTATATCTAATTCTTACGGGTGTGTCATTTCCAGTGGCTTTTCCCCCTCGTCTTTTATAACCCTTTCTATGATACATATATTAAACTGTGTTTAAATGTAATAATTGTTTTACCATTATAGCACATTAGTTTTAGTAATGCTACATTTAGAATGCCTATTAACATAGAATAACTTTTCCTTTGTATAGCTGCAGAAGAAAAGTTGGTCATAATCAGTCAAGCAGTAGTGAAGACAACTTTGAGGAATGTAAGCAATATACTCATTTTATTATATAGTGTGTGTAATTACCTGCAAAAAGAAAAGATCAGTCCTCTAAATACTGAATGTGCATGCTTAATATTATATATTTCAGGTGAACTCTGCAGTACAAAAAATACTTATTTCTCAGTTATAAATATAGAGAGATGTTTGTCAAATTTCTTTCATAAATATAACACCTGTGAATCTTAACACAAATTAATTTGATAACTTTGTATTAGAGCTGTTAGATTGGGAATATTGAAACTTTTCCCACCCATCGAATTAAAGTGAAATATAACACAGAATTAAGTAATGTATCAGATTCTGTAAATAATAACAATTACAATAGCTCAATACATATTTTATATTCATTATTAAACATTCCATACATTTCTTGATTGTGAGTAATGAACATCACACATTGAAGAGACCTTAATCACTTATTTCAAAACTCAGAATATATGTAAGGGAAGGCATAATATTTATGTTTGGGATATTATTTAAAATAATTGAGTGGGATAATCACACATTTGAGTATAGATTGTATGTCTAACTTGAATTTGTTTATAGAAAATTACAGAAACATACTTATGTACATGGTAGAAAACTATATATGCTATCTTCCATTACATTTAAAAACATTCAATTTCAAAACCTGTCTTATTGTGTTTAACCAAGTACATCATGCCGCCTGCAGTCTATTTGCATTATGCTTGATGCTCTGCCCTGAATATTTTCCTTTTACTGTTTGGCACATAGGTTTTCTTTTACTTATATTTGACTGCTAGCATGTGGTGTGAATCATCTTATCTCCTAAGGGAGGAAAATAACACCACAAAAAATTTGAAAATTATGTTTCCTGTCCAGCCCTCATTTTAAGATTAAGATCTAATTTTCTGCTATCTTTACTGTCTGTATCAATTATTTTTACAATATCACACACATTAAGTACGGATGATATTGCATTGTAAAAGTTAATGATAAGGGCAGAAAATAGAGAAAGTGAATTATTTGCTTACCTGACATTTAGGACTGGTATGTAGATGTGATTTGGGTGCTTTCTACTTATTTTTTCACTCATATGAATATTAGCCATAAGGCATATGAATGGCAAACTATTTTTTGTAAAATTTATATCATTATTATTATGATTATTGTAACAAACAAACCACAATTACTATGACTATGAGCTGAGAAACCTTTAAAAATCTTTTTATTTTCAGTTATTAGGAAGCGAAAAGAACTAACAGAGTCTATTAGAAGAAAAGCTTTGACTCCATTGGATACGGACAAATTTTTTGTAACTGATGATAGTGTTGAAGAGAGCAGTATTGTGTTTTATCATTCAGTTTTACAAAAGCTAGAAAAGAAAAGAACAGACTTTCTTCTCAGGTGAAATAAGCTGCTTTTATTAAATGCTTTTAGTTGCAGAATGGCTACTGTTAAAATATATCAGTTAAATATTAAGTATTTTGTTTTATATATCTCGTGTTTGATTTATACTGTGAACAAAATTAGATATAACATAATTTTATAATAATAAGATAAAATAGCCATAAGAAGTGATATAAATAGCACACAGTGTTTCTGGGAACCTTGTTCCTGCAGGGAATAAGAAAAGAACAATGTTACTAAAATGTGTGGTATTTATATATTTTTTTTTGTCTGTATTAAGCTATTTTATCTTATAATTAATTTTCAAAACAGAGATACATTTTTCATTTTTATATAATTTTATACTTAAGCTTTCTTTATAGTTCCACTTATATTACCGATTTTTCTTTTCCTTGTTCCATTTAGTATCGTTAACATAGTCATTGAAATTAAAGCAGTTGATTTTCAAATAATTATGTATTATTGAAGGTTTTGCTATTAAAGAACCTTTGCCACATAATATTGTTTCAGTGTCGTTTCTAAGAGGTTGTCATTCGGAGATGAGTCAGATTCCTCATCAAGCTCTTCTGATATATCAGGCAAGTTATATTAAGTTATTCTTCCCTAAGAATACAGTGAAAAATAGATATTAATTTTAGTTTTAGAAGACATGATAATGTATCTACATGAAATTTGGCAATTTCTGCTAAAAATTAAAATGATTCTTCAGAAATTGGAGTCATGTCAAATAGTTTAGTTTTGAGTAATTTTATCAGTTATTTTGTCATAACTTAAAAGCAATGCCAGAAATGTTTTAAAATAATACTTAAATCATCAGAGGCTGAACTCCATCTGTGGGAACTATTCTTCAAACATGTCTTACAGTCCAGGCAAAAGTCTGGACTCAACATTCTTTATATAGTGCCCTTACCACCTGCCACCCCTACTTGCATGTTAGTATGCTTATGCATGTGTGTATGCATACATATGTGTGTGTATGTAAGTACTTCTTAGCGGCCTTTTTTTGGACACTCCAAAGAGGGAACGGGGATACCTTGATGCCTAAATCCTGGCGGGCTGGGTCTTGCACCCAGAGGAGGATAGAAGACAGACTTTTGTTTGCAAAACCACATACCCCCTTGAGTCCGTCTCCAACGTGTGTTAGGCTGGTTCGTGGAAAACCAAAACCCAGCTGGGCTACAGGGACCCTGGAGAATAGACCCAGGATTTATACACCCCGAGGTACCAAATTGCCCAAAGGATGACTTTGGTCGGCCACACACATAGCTCCATTAGCATGAGGGAGTGCTCAGGGTCGCACTTCAGGGTGGAAATGCACTTGCCCAAAGGCCATTGAAACTTGTCGGCACATTCTAGTTTCCCAGAATGGTTCTCAAGTTAGGGCTATCTCCCTCACATCTCAACAGGCTATTACTACGAGGAGAATTATAGCCAGGCGGTTTCATCATCAGATAACTAAGAGGTGGAGACAAGTCCCCAACACCCGACACCTTGGCCTCCTGGAGTGCAGTTGGTGCTGGAGTCACCCCACCCTTCCTCCTCACCTTTCCATGTGCTGCAACTGCGGGTAGGTATATATACCAGAATTCTCTACCAAGAATAGTCACAGTTGGAGGGTACTACCAACCATGAGCAGCTCATGGAGGTGAGATCTCAAATTACTGTTCTTTCCACTGTTCACGCCTCTCTTCATGCCGCATCATCCTCTGTGGAGTACTAGTGTTAGTGGGACTCTTCCCCAACTGAGACTAGTAACAGTTCGATGTTCCTCTCACATACACATCTACCACACCTGACTTCTGGAAGCAGTGAGACTGTTACCTACATGTGTGGGATTAGAAGTGCTGGGACCAGTTCTAAGGGTACACACCGTGTGGTCTTCACCTGCGCTCGACTCTGATACTATCCGGGGAGCAGCATCCTGGATGACACCTCAAAAACTGTTATCCTGCCATTTACCCTTGATTGTACATATATGTATGTATAAAATGCTATGTATGAATGATCACAATCAGAACCTTTCCTATGCAACGACTATCCCTTGAGAGAGAAAGTTAGTGGCCTGGTGGGGTGTATATTGTTCATGGGCTACTATATATATATATATATATATATATATATATATATATATATATATATATATATTAGTAAGGATATGACATTGTCAATATAATTGCAATATTGGTATGGAAAGGAAAGGAAAGAAAAGAGAGATATGTTGTGGCTTACCTGAAAGTGAAGTGTGGTGTGTAGCCATAAGGAACCGAAGTTTGTTCTTCAAATTTTTGGAGACTCTCAGCCCCCTCCTTCAGGAAGGAGTATATATAATTTTTTTAAAAGAGGTCTTCAAAAAGACACCATGTAGCCCGTGCTACACAGTTCTGTGGGATTTCTACCCATTAAACCCACCTCTCTATGCAGCAAACTTGACCCCAAACATAGTTGGTGAACTGATGCTCTCTCTTAGTCTATTAGTGTTGCAGAATTTTCCATCTTTGTACCTCTCTCTTAATTTCTTAACTATCTCTGTGCTGAAGGCTGCAGCTGCGTTCCATATGTCCTTATAGTTTATCATTGCTCCTATGTTTTTGGATATTATATAGTTCTTTGTCAAATTTTCCAACTGCTATTTTTTCTTCGTTAAACCAGAGACATTTAAAGAATACATGCTCCGCTTCTTAACTTGGTGTGGCGCAGTGGGTATTTCAACTCGTTCTCTATCTTAAATCTCTGCCGGTAGCCCCTAAAGCACCCATGTCCCGTTAGCATCTTTTTTGTGGTTTGGAGTTTTTCTTCTTTCCATATTGTTTGCTTGTTTTCCGTGTCTTTGTGCGTTTGCCTTCGTTGGTGTAACTGGCCCTTTCATTTGCCAGCATATCTATTGGCTGCATGTAGGTTATTACGCACCCCGTATCATATGAGACCAATCAGGTGCTTCTCCTGTATATTGTAATCATGTCAGTTTCTGGAAAAAGCATTGTGCACATTGGTGCTGCGTACAACAGCGTGGAACCTACTGTCCCTGACAGTTTGCTGTGACCCTCTTATCAGTGCCAATGTTATATTGAAAAAAAAATTACGCACAGAAAATAGTTTTATTTGATTTATTTTTGAAGTGTGATATACAGTGTTTGTTTCCTGTACTATTTTTTAGTATGTATACTACAACATTTATTTTGTTTGCAGTTTCTTCAAATAAACCACAACGTAAATCACCAAAGGGCTATTCCTTTCTTGAATCTTTATCAACCAATATCCCTTTGGCACAAGCCCATCCTGGAACCAAAGTATACAAAGAAAACTTCAAGAAAACTAAGGAGGAGCTGGCCAAAGCCCTCTTTAAACTTTTCAACACTGAAGTGTTTGACAATCAGGTAAAATTTTTGTCAAACACTGCTCTGTTATATCCATATTATTTAAATGAGTGCCAAAAATGTGAACATTAATATTTTAAATTAAATTTTTATTTTTTCCTCATGTAAATAAAAAGCAGTCAAATATTTAAATTTTTATTACTTGATAAATTTAAGTTTGTGTTTAATATTAAACCTTATAATTGCATAATGAATATCTAATAAAACAAATTATACTTTAGCTTCCAGCTGACTTAAATGTCACATGGAATACAAGGCTGAGGAAAACAGCGGGAATGTGTTACAACAGAGGTAGCCCTACTACAGGTAGAAGGCGTGTTTCCAGAATAGAGCTTTCAATAAAGGTGCACATAATATAATTTTTCTTTATATTTTTTATGTATGTACTTATTGTACTTTTCTTATCTTCATAGTTTTTATTTCACTGTTAGCTAATTTATTCTAAACAACTAAAACATATTCCCTTTAATACATATTAACAAAAGAACATGTTTTCAATCTATTTTTCCATATAAACATACAGATGATACCAATTCATTAAGTTTCTCTTTAAGTTTCAATTTAGTTGAAACAGCATAACCAGGTTTTTCCTTGCTTACACACTTCTGATCACACTTATTTACATCTACACCTTCAGATATATGTGATTTTTGCTGATCCATATAACACCGTTTCAATTGTTTCTCTATCAGTTATGTGTTTTAGTTCCTTAATATGAACAACTGAATTCTTATTCTCATGCACCTCAGAAAAGTAGGTCCAATTATATGAATTTTAGACTGCTTTAGGTTCATAGAGATCATTGAAATTTATTATATCCCTGTAATGCCAATTTAAATTTATGCTATTTCTTGGCACAATTATTTTTAAGTTCTCAGTACTTTATATAAGAAAAATGTGGAATTTCCAAACTGTCAAGTAATTCAGACATTTCATAATTCTTACAAGCTTCATTAATTTTGTTTTCTGTAGATTCTTTCCTATCACACAAAAGCTCCTGAATTAACTGTGTATACTGATACACTTTGATTTTCTTCAATATCACCATTACTATATCTTCGAGCACTTTCAATATAGAATGGAATTTTAGTACTGTAATAATCTCTACCAATACATGAGGTTTCTACCCAATCTCTGCATGAATCCTGTTAATCTGATTTGCACCATCACTTCATCTGAATTAGTACACTGTTTTAACAATTCTGCATCTGGTATATCAAACATTTGTTTCTCTAAATGCCAATTCTTATATCTATTTTATCAATTAAATTTTCTCACCTCTACAAATCCTTTTTTAATATAATTTCTTAATCCTTCATAATTACCCTGAATAGCTTTATTTTGTTAATTAATATTCCAAACCATTTGTTAATGGTAATATTCTTCTCCATAATATAATTTAAATGTACCTGTTCCTCCGCTATTCAAGTTCCACTGTTGGATGCCAATATATGTAATAAACTCTACAAATTATCTATATCCAGTATATGTTCACTTGAATAATGGGGACTGCTTCTCGAAAAAGATACAATATTTTTTTATTCGTCCAAAAGCTAAACTCCAAACAAAGAAACACTTAGACATCAACTGTCAAAGACCAACAACACACTCCGTCACCAAAAGATAATAATTAACAGCCTTATTAATAATTTTTTACAAATGTAATAAGTTTATTACAGAGTGTAATACTTATTTCTTTCTACATTTTCCTAAAGTTCTACAAATAATATATTTAAGATATTTTAGTCATTTGGTAAATTAGAATGGACAATTTATACAAATTTCTGTCTTTAAAGTTAAAAAATGTCCAAATTCTTGTTCTAATATTTTATAATAAACTTGACCACTGTATGTAGAAAATTCACCATTGGACTAAATTTCCATCAACACACTACTAAACTAAGAAGTGCCAAAACATCATTCTGTTCGGTCAATAAATTATGCACCAATATAAACAAACAAGGACTGCATCCTGCTAAATGATATCTTCAATTGAATAAGTATATAGCCATATCATTAACACAGCACTCTAATGTTATAATCACTGGAAGTTATAATAAATAAAGCAATTTGAAGTTCTCTCCTAATGTAACTATAATTTACATACCAAAACTGTCCAAAATTAATCTGATTTAAAAATAATGTTTTTTTTTTCCAAGTGGAAAAATTGACACTCATAACAGAATGAAATCTGTGTCTAATTTATCTTGTACAGTTTACAAATGACTTTTTCTGAAAATTTAACTGCCATTTTAATCCATTATTAAAAATATTGTTTTCTTATTTCCATCAATTCATCAATATTCTGGGTCCTATACAATTCTTCATATTTATTTGCCCCTCAATAACATCACATACCAAGCAGATCCTCCTCTGTTGTGGGATCTAGTTAGCTTTTCTCTGACAAATTGTTCTCAAAGTGGACTACTTTGTATCTAATATTCTATGTGCGTTGTCATTTGTTATACTGTCTATTTACTTTATTTTTTCATGCTTCTCCAGTATCACATTCTAACCTTTTAAAATTATTTCCTTTTCTTTTATTGGATTGCCAATTTTTCTAATGTGTTTAGGATAATATTCTGATTAAGCACTTCACCAAGTATTTTTGAAAAGCCAAGTTTAGTTTGCTTGGCAACAATAACCATTCCTTCCTTAAAACAATGGCCATCATTGCTCTAATTTCTTTAATGCAATAAAGATTATTCATTTGCAAGCTTTCAAAGTACTTATAGTGATGACAGTTTCTAAATCTTGGTTGACAACTTTGGTTCAAATTTATCTTCTCTCATTTGGTAATTATCCTCAAACACCACTCATCCTGTGACTGTAGAATATTCAGAACTTGGCATCCCATACACTACAAATATCTGTCCCTTCATACAGCTTGAGAGCCATATTTAAAACTTTTCTGCCTACATCATCACTGTGAAAGAGATTGCCATGATACCATACCCCAAGTTGAGCTCTCCCAAAATTAGCATATAATTTTGTCTATACAGCTCATATTTTTTATTTGTAAAAATGGGGTGTTTGTAATACATTAATTAGACTGTGGACTTTGAAAATATATTTGGAAAAGCACTTATACTGAAAATAGTCACGCTGTCTTGCTTTTCCTTTTTTTTTGTCGCTAAGGCGAATTTAATCCCTTTCGTCATTGTTATTGCCTCATCATCATATAGTAGTGAATATTTAATTTCTGCCAATGATACCACTGTGAGATCCTCAGGAGCCGATCATGATGTTGGAATTTAACAAGTACAGGTAAGATATTGTGATTATTTCATATTACAGTTTAGACCTGCAATACTTTTTTTTCATACATTTCAATATTAAAAATTTCATCTCTTTTAAATCCATTACAGCTGCTTAATAAGACATTATTGCCTTAAAATATAGTAATAAAAATACTTCATTTTATCTGTGCTAAAAAATTGTACCACTACTCATTGAGTTGATTTATATTAATATTTACTACTGAATGGTTTATTGCTAATTCACGTTTGAAAAATATATTGCAGGTGTGCAGCTCAGCAGATCGATTAAGAGATACAATGATTCATGAAATGTGTCATGCTGCTGTATGGATTATAAACCAGATCAGAGATGGTCATGGGCCTTATTGGAGATATTGGTATTTATCTTGTAAATACTAGTTTCTTGGGGATTGATTTATTATAAATTTTTATTAATAAAGGATTTGTGTTTAATTAATATATCAAATATTTAATTAACAATTAAAATATGCAAGTACAAAAATACAAATTTACTTGTACAATTTTAAATTAAAAACACCACATGCACCTCTCTCAAAGTAAATAATCCTGGAGAGATATTGTGGCAAATTTAAATTTAGTTGCAAATATAAACAATTTTGTGTATTAATTATAATTTTTTCATTATAGTTTTTAAATAAATTTTAGATACATGTGAAGAGACCCTTAACAAATAGAAGAAACATTATGTAATTGAAAAATTTTAATGTTTGTAAATAAATTGTGACTTTTGGCTAATTCATCTAATTATATTTAATATAAGAGAAGAAAGATTTTTTCATGCTTTTCTATACCATTTTGTGGATTTTTGTCTCCATTTCTGGCTGGGTCACTTGATTTGGTTGAGCATTGTGTTCTTGGCAGCTTGTACAGCCACTTTTAAACTCTGCAATTTTTATTGTTGCAAATGAAGAAGCAGATTCTCCCAGAGTATAATCTAGCTAGACATTGATACTTGTTGGATTGAGACCTTTGAAATGAAAGTATTGTCACATGATGATGATGACCAATTTTTTTCAATATTTACAAATTCATTGAGTGTGTTTACTATTGAAGAATAGCAAACAAACACTAACCAATATGACATCTTCAAACTTAAATTTATAAACTTGATACTTTAAAAAAACAACTCACTATCTATTCATCAGGTCGGGCATTCTGAGAGTCGTATTTAGGACTCAGGTAAGCCACTCTATCTGAGTTATTATTTACTTAAAAGATCTGAAAGAGTGGGAAAAATATGGCTTATGTGATGATGTGAGTTAGTGATAAAATTTTAATTGGGGAGAGGGAGTTATGCCCCTTTATTATTAAGATAATCTTGAAAGAAAGTGAACAAGAAGTGTTGTAGAAGGAAATGGAGATGAACTGGTATGTGATAACCTTCACTCAATAAGACTATCAACATCTCTCCCAATAATAGGTTTGGACAAAGGGAGAAGTAATGAGACATTAAACAAGCATGCACACAGTTTGAGGTATTTTTGGACTAAAGATGAGTATTGAAGTAATGTCTGTGTTCAGTAGTCATATGATAAGGGAGCAGGGAGAGGTAATCTTTGCCTAATAATTGTCAAATTGAAAGCATCAGATTAATTGTTGGAAATAATGAACAGATATTATTTGGGATTAAAATATGTATTGTTGTTGGAATACAGATTCCAATGTACTAAATACAACACCTAAAATAATGTTCAAATTAAACATAAATTATGACTATATAGCCATTTGCTTAGTAGGTGTGTTGAATAATCAGAATATTTACTTTGAAAATGTCATCAGACATTAATAATGACTTTTACTTCTTCATCTGTCTTTATCCATATCTAAAAAAGTATAGCTACTTATAATAGACTAATTTTAAGTGAATTAATAAATCCCAGCATTTTACTGTTTCTTTCCCATGAAGAGTTGATCTTGTAAAATGTTGGTCTATCACTTATATTCAATATTGCTTCCCAAATAATATTCTCTTTGTATTAGTGTTTAGAATCAATATTATTTACAATGACTTATAATTATATAGGAAAAAATATGATTTTTATGCAATATTTTATCAAAATTTTATATAAAAATAGTCTGGAATTTTATTTGTCTTCTAAAAAATTAATTTTCTCTAGGGCGAACAAAGCTATGAAACGTTTTCCTGAGCTCCCCGCAATTGAACGCTGTCATGCTTATGAAATAGAAACCAAATTCACTTATAAATGTGAAAACTGTGGCTACAGGTTAGTATATAATTTTCACTATACAGCAGTTATTAATATGTGTGGTATGAATTGAAATAAATTGTAATTCACTTAACACAGCTATATAGGGAAATGCTGGAAAAATGTTTAAAATCTTTGCTCTAAAGTATTTTCAGATCTGTTACATTTTTCAAATGGTTTTTACACACATTTATTATACTTAATTTTGATGAGGTTGAATTGTAAAGTTTACTCCTCAAACAAAATACTTCTGCATCATCAACAAAAATATTTACAGGCATGAATAAAAACTAGAAAGTTGACATTGCTGTGGATCAATTGTTTCAGAACAAGAAATTAATGATCATGTCCTAATTCTGTTCATAACTTTTCAGTTGTTATAAAATATTGTTAGCAATAATATATTGTGAAAATTACTATGTTTAAAATCATACTAATTTTGGTCAGTATAATTATCAGTGCCTTTACCAGGCAACATGGAGAATTTGATATACTTATTGACTATAGACCTCAGATCATCAAACCCTGGACTCTCTCCTACCCAAGTGTGGTTGCCAGGGATGCAAACCTCAACTTTGCTCTGCTGGAATCTTTGGCTGAAGTTAAGTCATTTGTACTGGTTTTAAACACTGCAGCCTACATGAATATGTTGTCTCAATGTGGAGAGCTTCATCTTATGCCTAATAAATCGAGAATATTAAGTGAACACAGAAAATGTGGGTGGCTTGAAGTGGTTGTTCCATGATGTTCTTATACTCCTTTTTCTGTTTTGCTGTCTTCGTAATAAATTTTGGTTATATCGGCGTGTAAGGTTGTAAAAGCAATGCTTAGTCTACTGGATGGCACTTCACTTGAGAACAGTGGTAATGAATGTCATTGAAACATCATGACCTAAGCCTACTTTCACACAGAAACAGGCCACTTATCCAGCAAATATACCTCAAAAACATTCACTCATCCATAATTCAAATGTTGTTTATTTGATACTATACTATAAAGTTTCAACCTATGTTACTGTTGTAATCTATATAATATAAGTAAAAAAATCCATATTCCAGTTGTTATAAAAGGTTTAACCTTGACAGCTACAAAAGAGGAGTTCGATTAGATATTAAACATTTTATTGTAGTTTTCAAGATTAAAGAAAGTGGGAATCAGAATTAAAATGTGATTGAGCCCCTATTTTGAATGATAAGCAATTTAGTATTCCCAGCAACGAATATGACAGGATAAAATTGTAGAAATCTACAGTGTAGTGTTTAAAGATTGTTAATTTATTATACTTGAGCTGTCAGTGATTGGAAATATATCACAAAGTTGTTAGCATAACATTTTTCATGAACATTTAGTTATGAAAAAGTTGTCCACTCAGTGGCTGTAGTATTTTAACTGTTAAAAAGAATTTACATCAATAAATATTACTCAGCAAGGTTTTGATCTTTTTAAAACCATTTCAACTGAGTTTTTGCAAGTTACTATAGAGGGTCAAAAGATAGGGAAATACTCTGAAGAGGGTGAAAACTGCTCATACACTAGGAAAATTAAATGGCTATTGTTTTTTTTGTGATGTTCATGGTGCAGTTCTCATAGAATGTCTGGAAAACGTACTCACTGATGAATACTACACAGCATTAATGAACCAAATGAAGTAATGTTTTCAGGTCCACATTGAGTGAAGAAATACATTCTTTATCATCACAACAATGAATTTATTCACACAAGTTGAATTCTTGCTACTAAACTCTACAGATTGTCCTTTTAATTAATAGCATGCTCACCATGTTTCACTCCATGTAATTACTTCAGATTTTTTATTAAATAATCATTTTTTACTCTATGAAATTTTATATTAATAAATTTAACCAATGTTTTCAATTTATTGTGCCACTAAAGGTATTTATAAAGAATTTCCATTTTTATATTCTATTTTATTATGTGATTCTTAATTCAGCATTTTTATATGGAAAATATTATTTTCAGCATAGGTAGACAATCCAAGTCATTGAATTTGGCAACTCAACGGTGTGGATATTGTGTTGGACGATTTGTTTTACTTGTTAATAAAAGAAAGAAAACTAGTAATGGTCAGTCAGAGAAACAGCTAACAACGCCACGACAACCATCAGCATTTGCTTTATTTGTTAAAGAAAATTATAGTATTGTAAAACAAACAAATTCAAACTTTAAGCATGCAGAAGTTATGAAATATCTTGGACAAAAGTTTACAGCCCTTAAAGTATCTGATTTATCAATGAAATAAATAAAATTAATTGACAGTTCTTTATGTTGAAAATCGGTAGTAGTTCAGAATCAATAATTTATTGTATTTTAACACCACCATTCTAAATTCTTTTAATGTGAATGCCTGTCATTTTTAAAAGACTTGTTTTATTAACAAACAGTGACGAAGAATATTTTAATTTGATTCAAAGTAGGTGATCAATATTTTTGATCATGGATCATTATGTAAATTTCTGATAAAAAAAATAAAGGCAAATGATACTCAAATAATTTGATTGCAACACAGTACTCAGTTCAGTATATTTGATATTGTTGAAAATTTTAAACTCATCACCATGACTTTAATGTTGCTGTAATTAATATTTCAAACTGTTATAAAATCTATGATTATAAAGATCTTAATCATTGTTGCAACTTAGTGTTGACACAGACTGTTTAATTAATATCCTAAATACCTTTACCACAACCTCCATAGCATTAATTTATTACCTTAAAGTGATATTTCTGAAACAGCTCTCTTTATTCCAATTTAGGACCTACTCTGAACATTGAAGTAAATTATGCCTCATTTTATGAATAATTCATTAATTTATTTGAGAATAATGTTTAAATAGAAATAACTGATCATGGATGATGTGTAAATTATGTTCATTATAAAATGAATTGTCTATTTATAAAATTTGTTATTTGTTTTGCACATGTTTTATTTTATTATGTAACATTGTAATACCATAAAATGTCAGGATGAACTGTTTAATATATTAAATATTAAATGTAAGTATTAATCATCTTTTACTTATTTCTTTGCTTAATTGGCCATAAACCATTATATTAATTTATAGGTTGTTAGATATTTAATTTTAAATTTTTCAGACAAAGCCAGAGTTAATAATGATGAAAAATATCTGACATTCACAATACAATAATAAATACACGGCTTTATGTTTATTAACAAAACATTAATATATATCATAGCAATACTATAAAGTGTTACTAATCTCGAAATATAATACGTATGTAATAAAATATATCAGCAGATAAAAATAGCCAAATGAGTGACAAAATGAAGTTATGATATAAATAGATACTACACGTTTCTGGAAACTTTAGTACTTCTGTCTGGTGATTAAAAAACACAAGATACGAGTGAGACACAACTGCACAATACAGTTGAACTCAAAATCTTACCTGATGAAACGAAAAAAGTTTTCAGAAACTTCGTTTTGTCTGTCATATGCCCATTGTATCTCATTATTATAATGTGTTACAGGCTATGTATAGGGTAATCCACATGGTGGCAACTCCCCTCTTATAGCATAGGAAAGGGATTTGAAGGGGGGATGTGGAAGGGTAGAGGAAGGTAGCCAAGGGTTAACTAGAGCCCCCGGTTTAAGGATTCTACCCGGCAATTCGCCTAAAATTGATGCAGGGAAAACCCTAGAAAAATCTGCATCAGGTAGGTCGGGCATTTGGTACTTGTTCCACGCCCTTCCGATGGCGGGAGAGGGGTTAACTGTGGGGTCGCAGCTTTCCCCTCGCCGTGCCTTGACCGGTTTAGGAGGCAGCTGGCCGACTATTCCAATAGGAATAGCGGACAACTCTTATCGTATGCCCAAGGTCTGCGACCCCGGAACATACACCTCTCAAAACAGGCCGAGGTGCCTCGGCATATGGGAACCTCGGTTCAAAAAAAACTAGAGAGATGTGAAGGCATCCCCAAAGGTAGCCCCCGCCAGAACTCTCTGGGAAGGTTCACCTGCAAGAGAATTCTCTCACAGGCTTCCTAGGTCATGTGTTACGTTTAATTAGTATATTACAAAAATGTCTAAATTAATAAAGTATCATAAATTTTGTTTAAATTATTGATATATTTTACATTTAAAGCTGTTGGAGTGGAGAAGATGTGTAACATCTCGCTCATCAATTTAGGAAAAAATCTTAATTCTTCATCTAAAATTTAATATACGATTATGGAGGTAAATGTGTTTGGACACAACTGAGCAATACTGAATATTTAATTTAAAATTCTTTGTATCCAATTATTGCGCGAAAGATCTCTAAAAACCCGCAATTGAAGATTACCAAATTCACACATACGTACAATAGAATACTAACCAAATATAAAGTAGCTAATTCGTGGAATCTAAATGGACAAACTCTGGGAACATGAGCGGGAATTAAACAATCACATTGAAATGCGAATAAACACGCTTGGACAAGAATGATAAAAAATGGAGATACAATTTACTTTGTCTGCTGGGTGATATAGTCCTGTGGGCGAAACACAGACTCCGACTGTGTCGCTGAAATAGTGAACATTTCTTGCGATTTACAGCGGACACAGACTTTGGCACAGCCCAATCTCTCTCTATGTTGTAGATTTCCTGGACCAAGATATAATAGTACTTGTGATTAAAATGTTTCCGGTTTCATACGAACTCCGGTATCTCCTACAGAAAAATTTTATTCAAGCTGCTTAACAACCGTAAAACCTATCAACTTGTGTCTCGACCTTGCGATATCGTAATAATTTAACAGTTGCATGTCAAGAATGGATACATCCAGGCGCTACATCCAAACCACCGCAACAATCTATTGGGAAGGATGCGTTTTCGTATACGTTTAACAATGCGTTCATTACTCGCATATTTTGGATCAGGGCTGGCAACCCGGACATCTACGTAAAATATTTACACTATTATTGAAAAATTAACGCAGAATTGGTGAAGGACGCTACTTGAACATGCATATACATCTCGAGAGGTTTCAGAAGTCGTGTCGACAAAAGATGCGCACTGGTCCTTTACGCTTAAGATGTAGTGAGGGTAAACTGGAGCTCAGTTCAACACAATTCTTTGCTCGGATAACTTGGTACTATTCTAAAAACATTGACGCAAGGAAATATTGTTCTCAGCTTATTCCAGTCTGTTATCGAGGTCTTCGCGACTGACGGAAGTGTTTGGGACTTGCTGTTAAATTTATAGGGTTCTGGGGTGATAGTGACAGGCTTTGTCGATTCAGTTGCTGGGGCAATTCTGTTTTGTCGGAACGTATCGGAGACTTACAAAGACCCTGAACGTTAACACTACAGCCTTTCTTTAAATTTCATTATAAATAAGTTAGGTTCTAAATCAACTACACGGAATTTGATTGAATTCACATGTATCATCATCTGATAATTTTGATTTCGAATTTTATCCGGGTTGCACATTGTTTTTGTGCTCGTTAATTCAAATGACGACGTGTCTTATTCCTTCACCGAAAGCTTCTAATGTTCGTTCATGTTTTGAAAATGTATGGTAATCGTAGTCAACTATGCAAATAATAAAACATTTAGTTAACGAATCGGAGCGTTGGCGCAGGATTGAGAAACGGTCTTAACTTCTCTTATCTAAATTAAACTTAACTCGAAGTAAGCTTATTGTTAGCTGAAGATGTGAACAATGCGACCGTCCTGTAGTGTGTCGGTAATGGTTTCTTCTTTGTTGTATTGCTCTGGGTAAAGCTAAGAAATCAATTAAATGTTCCGAAACGTTACAAAAATTTATATTGTTTGGTTGTGGAAATCAAGTGCTAATATGCTAAATGTAAAAACTATTTTCACATCCTATTGAAAAAGCACAAACTTAGGAAGTTTTTCCGAGGCACTTATTCACAAACTACACACAAGTGCGGTCGCAGCAGACCACAGTGAGTAGTTTGTGAATAAGTGCCTCGGAAAAACTTCAATAGGATGTGAAAATAGTTTTTAACATTTAGCATATTTAGGTGAGTGTTTCTTAGTTTCATTGTGTTAAATATATAATAATTTTTGCTCAACCACTTTTATAAATCCTTGGCTTCTTCGTAATACAAATTTGTTTTATACAATTTCTCTGCAGGAAAGACCTGATGAAGGTACAAACACGTACCGAAACGTTCGAAAAGATAAATAAAAATATTGTCTGGTATTGGTAAAAAAAACTGCATTAGATATTTAATAAAATTGTATGTTTTCTTTTATGTGAAAACTATTTATTACCTTTATTCTGATAATTTTCTCTGGAGAGGATATCTGCCACTCTCAAGAGTCAAAAACTCGCACCTTTATTTAAAATTGTAAATATTTAACAAATAAAACATAATAAAGGTATTTGCAATTTGTAAATATTTAGCATGTAAACTTGGGGTCTTGGATGTGACCCTTGTCATTCCAAGTTAGAGACGAGAGAAACCGACTAACTTGTTTATCACATATTAACATATTAGTCGGCATGATGTTAGGGATCGATCTGATCATCGGGGAAAAAGCGTTAAGGAGGTTATGGGACGGATATTTAGGGAGTATGTAGTGCCAGGAGAGGGTTAGAGTCAGGTGATTCCGGAGTGATTTAGGAGGAGGATGATATCAATTGGGAGTACGTTTTAGTCTGCGATTTTGTGCAGGAGGGAGCGGGTTACTGTAGAAGAGTTCAATGGTTGGATTTGGATGGTTGATGGAGATATTTATTAGGGTCTTGGTAGATTTATGAATTATGGCAGGAATTAAGGGAATTTCAAGGTCTTTGTGTATAACTTAGTTGCGAAAGTACCCGGGGTAATTTGAGATTAAACGGAGAATTTTATATTACTAGTGTATAACTGTTATTATTCAGTAAATGAATTTTTAGAAAATAAACTGTAATATAAATAAAGTCAGAAAAATATATTTAATAGTAATTCCACTACCCTTCATCGCTAATTTGCGTCCTCATCAGGTGTCAAACTATAATATTGAGATATAACTACAGTATTTTGTAAAAAATTGTTCTTTTTCTATAATTTGATTCGTTTGGGTGAGAAAACGTAGTTATATTTTCGCTTGTCACCAGTCTTTGGGCAAACAACTGCGACGGTAATGATTGATCGTTGCCGGTACACCACTTCCCCGCGTATAGCAAACGGCTTATGTCCTTAAGAGCGGTTTAAAACTGCTTTTCATATTCCACATGCTGCCTCTCCAATCAGAAGATTCAATATGGCTCCCCCAACCTGGGTTTTATATCCCTGTTTCTAAGGAAGATGCGGACAGCTACCCCACTGGATATGGCGCCCCCAGGGCCAAGGACTTAAATGCGGGGTCTGTTTGTTATACAAACCCGACTTGCAAGCACCACCTCGAGGGATTTTTACGAAACCCACTGCCACGTCGAGTAAAGCTCAAGGTGAGCAGGGTAGCTTTCCAGCAAGCTGGGCTTTCGCTCACCCCGACTACCAGATTTTTCGCTGAAGGTGCTGGTCGACCACGCGCATTGCTCTGTTTGGGGTCGCTACGTGGGCTGGCGGAACCATGAGCGACCCTCGGGGTCACCCTGAAGTTGAGTTTCGCTTCCAGGCCATAGATACACCCCAAACACCGGTCGCTGGACACCCCGCTGGCTTGGAAGATTGCGTTCCCTCCAGAATCGCAGTGCTTTTTTTCGACGGTACTATGCCGACTCTTTATTTCCGTTACGAAGAATAATTTCTGAGTCTAGCATACCTGTACGAATCATAAAATTCATCAGTTCTTGGGCGCCAGGTTATTTTATCAAGTGAATAACCAAATTTTGATGGTTTTAATAGTTTATAGATACAAACATGAAACGAATTATTCGGGCGTGGCTTTGACCTACACAACACGTGGCTTTAAGTACACTTTTGTAGAGTATGTGCTCCCTTCCGTTCTCGACTTGTAACTGCCCTTTCAAGGGAACAACAAAAATGCTCGCCCGCCCCAATTATTGAGAAATCAACAACACAAAAATTACACTACAACAAAAAAAATTGTGTCAACGGACACTCCCGTTGATATGTTACAAATTATATTTATATATTGTAACATGATTGTTGCGAGGTACGGTCGAGCGCCCTTGGCGGGGGTGACTGCAGTGGTTGTGTTTATGCAGGTGCCGGAAATGCGATGTTATTTTAGGCCGGCCAAGGGGAGAATCGTAATGGTGATTTCCAGGCTGGACTCGACCGAGGATGGACGTGCTCCAACGAAATTACAAAGTTTGATAAACCACGCCTTGTAGTTAACTTATATCTCATGTTCGATTAAATAAAATTATGAAAGATTAAAAAGTTGTTTTGGTGATTTTCTCCCAAAAATTACCTGGCGCCCAAACATGAATAATCAACGAAAAAACGCAAGGAGGGTAGCGGAGCGGCTACAATATATATATATATATATATATATTGTAATGCCAATTAATTAGGACATTAATTGTTTGAACATAAAAATCTAAATTGGTTGAGAAATCTATTATTGCGCTAGGCTCTTCTATATCGACAATGTAGCCCAGCTCTGTTCCTTTGTCGGAAGGTCCGAAAATAGAGTATGCGCGCTAAAACGCAAGACGCTAGTGAAGTTCGCGGAAAGATATCGTCAAGGTATAACTGTTAGTTGGAGGAGAATTCAACAGAGTCGGTAATCAGAATTTAACAGAGTTGGTTGGTGCCTGGACATTTCTGAGGACAAAGTAAAACATTCACGAAAGCATAACGTCGAAACTTGCTAAGTAAAAGCAATTTTGTGTCCATAGCCGGCCTAAATAGTAAAATTTCAGTTTGAGTCCAATGCAGTAAAGACTGGCAAATCTACAAACCACGGAATTCACCTAAGGCAAGCAGTCAACAGATAGCTGACAACGAAAAGGGAAGATCATCCGAGTTCCTGACATCCTATAAATTTTGGCTAGAATCAGTGTAAAATTTGTGAGTCTTAGAATCTGTGTAAAATCCCGCAATAGTGTATTTCTAAAAAGGAAGGTATCTAGAATGCTGGACAAATGTCAGTAACAAAATACAAAATAATTAATTATGTAAACGTAATTGAAAGATAGAAGTCAGATTTCGTTTTCCGTTTAATTTGTTAATTCGTTCTAATCTCTTCTTAATTTCGTTCTCATTTTAAATTTCGTTCTAGTTTAATTGTCAAGTAAATTTCTTTTCTTTAATTGTGATTTGTTTGTTATTAAGATTTTTAAACATAATTGATGTGTCCATTATCAAACCCAGTGAAGACCCTTAGATCTAATATTTTAAATTTGTAATTGTTTTAAATTATTGCCACAATAAAAAGATTGTTTGTTAATTTTATAAATTCTTTCATTTAATAAAAAACCATCCATTTGATTATACCACACTTAACGTGAGGTAATCTCTTTAAACTCTTTAAATTCATTAAAATAAAATAAATAAAGGCTTTTATTTTAATTATTACAATATATATTGTAATAATCAAAAATTAATCTTTATTTAATTTTTCTCCACATTGTGGTAGCCATTTAATGTAATGATCAAACTGATAGGTTTTATTTAAATGAAAAAGATAATCAATTTTCAACAAACAAAATTTATTTATTAATTTGTGGCTTCTAAAATTTACAAACAATTACAATAAAATGAAAATCTCTTAATCTCTCAGGGTCTTTACTGGGTTTGATGATTTACAGTGAAAATTATTGAATGATCTTATTAACAATACAGTTTAAAATTTACTTCAAAATAATGTGCTGATAAATGAAAGAAAAGCTGCAAGAAAAGCGAACGAAATCTGACTTTACCCTTTTAGTTAGCGTTTACAGATTTTCTTAAGGTTTTGGTTACTTACGTATTGTTCGGATGGTACCAGCATTCTTTTAGCGCTTCAAAAGTACACTATATTGCAAAATTTTTACACAGATTCTAAATTTTTCTCACAGATTCTACACTTATGAAGTTGAAATGCGATTACTAGGCTCCCAGGAACTCGGATTATCCTTCTAATTGGTCGGCTATCTGATGGCGTTTTCCCTCAGCACGAAAATGGTCAAGTTCTTTATATTGAAGCAAACCCTTGCTTCCGTTGGCTAATTGTTAGCACATCTACTCGGTCCAACTAACTGCTTGCTTACAGGAATCTTACGAGTTGCAGATTTTTGCCGTTTACAGCATTATTTATCGGTTTGGATTGAAAACTTCTAATTAGCTCGGTGAAGATTTACTTTTAAGATGTCTCTCCTTTCGTGGCTGACCGTACACTTAGACTTTTCTCTTTTGCTCCTCGCTGTAGACTCAAACTGTACTCTTTCGCTCCTCGCCGTAGACTTAGACTAACTTTTGCAATGTCTCTCCTCTCGTGGTAGACTGAAGACTGCCTATACTTTTGCGCGCGTAATCACCATTCCGTACCCTCAATAATAGGAAAAGAGTCCGCCGTTTATTGTTGCTTTGCTCGCTCTCACCGCTAGAATTCAAATTGTTTGCTAACAATTTAAATTATTTAAAACAATTAATGGCTTAATTAATTGGCATTACAATATATATATATAATTTGTGTGTGACTCAATGTATGCAACTGCACTTATAGTTGACTTGTCCTATATCTAGGAACATATATGTACCCAGAGGCGGACTTCCGAACAGGCGAAGGCCTACCACATCACCTTTTTTTTTTAAAAAAAAATATTATAAAACTACAAATTAATTAACGGGAACCAGCTTGAAAGGGGCCACTCATCAATAAAAATTGATATAGATATAAACTATACGTATTACAAAAAGAAATATGTATACTAATGAAAAATAAAAGAATTTTTGTTCTTTGGAATTTTGAGACAAATATCTGAGGCAAAGTGGTGGGGGTTGTCGCAACAGTCTATCTCGCAACAATAAAGATTAGCCACCGTCCCCATGACATTATACCCTGTGTTTTAGTGTCAATAACACACAAGCAGCAGCTGCCTATTTGGTGTTGTGTTTGACAATTCCCGAAAAAAGTAAGTACCAATTTTGTTAGATCTTGAATTTCTTTCTATTATTTAAAAACGTAATATTCATTAACGACGCAGAAAAGAGAATATAAATATATAAAAAATATTTCCAGAAGTTTATTGTAAAGAAACCTAATTATGGAAACTTTCGAATAAGTATAACCTTAACAATTAAACGTGTATAGGAGCACTTACCTACATTTACACTACTGTGTGTTCGTGTGTCAGCTACTATACTTATTTTCAGTACGTTTAATTATTACGAATGTAAATTACATACATCATCAACTAAACCGTCTGTGCACTGCCAACAATCACATACAGAATATAAAAGTGTAATTGCATACTGAGTGGTCTAAAAGTCAGAGATGTTCCCGCGATCATGTCTCAGATTTGTTTTCAAAATTTGTGTGAATAACTGCCATGACATGAAATTTAGATAATTTGTAGATCGTCATTTACCATAGTCATGGAAATAGACCGCGACGAAAATGTCATTTTCAAAACTTTGCAGAATTGTGGATAATTTACTATAAGACATAGTTTTGATCGAGCCAGAACAATTTTTACTGATCTTTCCAATGCAATCTTTGATCAAACAGTCTCATTGTCGTGCTTGGACATGAAATACAGCATTGGTTAAACAAGTTTAACGACATTGAAAATAAATTGTCCTACAAAGGAAGCTTTTCTCATACAAATGACAAATTTTATTAAAAATAAGAATTGACACAGTAAATTAAATGATTTTACACATTATGACACGTGCAAATTTGTTGACATTGTTTATATACCTCTTTGTTGCCAACAATTTGTATCCTAGTGTGAACTAAGCCTAAAAACAGCAGAATATTCGAAATGAAGTCAGATTATTATAATTGTTTATATATAAATGACCATGATTAGAATTACTTATATATTTATTTTACACTAGTTGGGTGCCCGGCGTTGCCCGAAATGTCATTTATCCATAACCCCCCGATTTTTTTCGTTATTTTTATGTAACGCAACTCGACCCCTATCCCCAAATGTGTTATCGGCCAGGTTGCAATGTTTGAAAATTCACTAAATTAAATTAATAATGTGGTACATAATTTAGTAATTTTCAAAATTAAATAATTAATTTTTATTTAAATTATAAACTATTTGTTTAATTTTATTTATTTTTCTGCAAATCAATTTTTTTAAGCGGGATGATGTTGGCGTTCCCATATTCATCTTCTTCGTATTCCGTAATTATTTTTTTTAAAATCAATAATTACTATACTTACAATCATTACAAATGTAAAATTATAGTCAATCATTTTTTATTCGTTCCATAAGTTTTCATATAAAGTCCCATAAACACAATTAAATGGCTTTCTATAATATTAAGAATAAAAAGTAGGTGTCTAATGCAATTTTCGCCCAGTTCCCAATATTCACGTGCATTTCTTGTTCTCATTTTAAATATATGCATCTTAAATAAAATAACTGATAAATTTAACTTCCTAAATAACGCACAGACTCTCACAACGGAAATGATTTTAATAAGAAAGACAGCTTTCCCGGTGTAAATTATTAACTAATTTTTCACAGTTACGCACCAGGTTCTGGATGCTGACGTTTCTCCACGGCTGTCTGCAGCCTGTGTGACGTATGCGAGGTAGATATAGTCGGACATGCTGCGACCTGATTGGCCGTTGAGGATCGCCTGACATTTACTACGCGACATGGAAAAATATGTGTCTTTGACGCTGTGGTCAGGCGATCCTCAACGGCCAATCAGGTCGCAGATTGTCCTCGCAAACGTCACGTAGCGTCACACAGTCTGAAGACAACGCCAGAAACGTCAACTTCGAGAAATCTGAACATGGTGCGTAACTGTGAAAAATTTATTAAACATATAAATTGTTACATTCGAAGACGATATTAGCAGTCCTAATATACCGCATATGTCACATAATATAGCAATATTAAAATCGCGATTAATTACACTGTGATTAAGCAGATATATTTAATGATCAATCAACATGAAAAAATATCAGACTGAGCAAACGTTGAAAACATCAAAACAAACCTTTCTTCCACACACACAGCCTGAAGATTTTACAAATATGTTAATTAAAGATTTTATGATTAATAATTATTTTAAATTATAAAAATCGTCTGTTGATGGCCGTTAAGGATATTCATTATTAAAAACACGTGAAAATAAAATATATGACTAATATTTCAGTATAAAGAGCTGACAATTTGCAGAGAAACAAAATAAATTATTCCTTTTAAAATAAAAAAGGAATTTATACAGATCAAAACATCATAGTTACACAGTTTTTTAAAAATATATGTTTGGTTCGACAGCTTAATTTTTTTAAATATAAAAATGTTAATCTAAATGGGTTAGTTTCCTAAACCCTGTAACTTCTATTACAATTTTGATCCTAATCTAAACTTGTTTCTCTCTTGATTAATTTATATATTGAATGTTTTAAAATGAAAAAAAATTACGTCTGATTAACGTAATAATGAATAAGAAAGATAGCCAATTCAGGCATTAAAGGGTAATATAAATACCACACAACAACGTTTCTGGGATTCTTGTTCCTTTCGTCAGGTGCCTAGAGCGACACAACTGCACGCGTCAGTTGACAAAACTCAAAAGCGACAAAAAGGCAACGACAAAGGGACAGCAGACAGTTCAGCGTAACAATAATTAACATTAATTAGCCGAATTATCTCTGGAGAAGACTTCTGCATACAAACCACGGCGATCAAGAGCCTCCTGGAGTTCGTCTCCGACGCAAAACTATCATCCGCTATTTGAAACGTTGTTCACAATTGGAAAATTTCTGACCTGCTGTAACTTACTTATGTAAATAATTTTAGAGGGTTCCAATAACCAACAGGTTGACGCGACCATAAATCAATTAAAAAAACAATAAGGGAGTAACGACAATGAGAAAAACAGAAGGTTTAGCGTAACAATAAGGGATCGCAGCAATTGCTGAGTTTCATAGTATCTCTTTGTACATTAATTGCTGTGTGATCTTTGATTTAATGTGAATCATCCCTGACATGAGCCTGTAATTTTTGTTTTATTTAAGAACTGTTTCTTTCTTGCGCTGCCACACAACAAAATTATTAAATAATTCCCTTTTATTTGCTTTTCAGTTGGGTATTTTATTTCTGCCTGTCGTCACTAATTCATATCAGTATTGCAGTCCTTTTAATTCTATATTATTAATTAATATATTTATATAATGAATATATTATATTATATATAATTAATTTTATATTACCCTTTTTTGTCTGTATTGGCTATCTTTCTTATTCATTAATTTGGTTTTATTAAGTCTCTGATTTTATGAAAATCTGTATCATCTTCAGTATTTCAACTTATTTGTTTAATTAAGTTTTTATCCTGATGAGATTTTGATCTTTTCCTCATTTTAAAATATTTATATACCTCTTTCTGCATTGGAAAATAATGGAATTTGAAACGGAGAACTGTTAATAGTGAGTAAAGATATATATGAATTGTTTTGGGATCCCGGGTAGACTGGTCTGTCCTTGGCCGCAAAGTTGCTCTCTCGGAGGATGACCAGAGTGTAGGTGTAGGATAGCTGATAAGACTGTCCTTGGCAGAAAGTTGGCAGATCTGATAGTCTACAGCTTCTCCAGATCCTCCAAAAAGTCCAGCGCCCTTGCAAGATCCAAGAAATCACAGTGACTGTGTCCGTAAGGAAGGGGAAAATCATTGCTGTAGTACAGATTGTCATAAATAAACTCAGCGATATCCATTACCTTCCATTAGACTCGAATCTCGGTCGTTTTTACGATACTTTCTTGAGAGTCCCCTCACCCCTAACCATGCTCTACCCTCAGGCCGCAAGAGGGGTTTAAATTTTACACACATAACATAGGTAGACATACTATAAATCTAATTACCCCTGGAAAATATTTATTGAATTTTAATATCGGTCGTTATTTCTTGTTTCAATAATTCCACCCCGTCCAACTCCACCACTTCAATTAAATGTCATAAATAAACTCAGCGACATTCAGAACCCCGGATGTGTCTGTAATCTCGGTTTTATTCGTATTTGTAACGCCCATTTTCCCTCACCCCTAAGAGTGCTCCTTTCCCATTCTGAAACTATACTATATTCAGATAACATCGGTTGAAACACTATCTCATAGATACCGAAAAATATTAATCTGCCTAAATATCGGCTGTTTTAGCATGTTCGAATATTTTCGCCCCCTCCCCTAAGTGTGCTTCCCTATCATGCCGAAATGGGTTTACAAACAACATCGGTAGATATATTATAATTGTCATTGACCTCGACAATTAACTATTTACCGCAAATATCGATCGTTTAATGTGTTAGAAAAATTCCACCCCTGTCTACCCCGTTCACTCCCGCTCCTGGGGGGTTAAATAGCCAATTGAATGCTATAATTGAACTCGACGACATCCATAACCTTGGATTTGACTCCTATCTCGGTTGTATTCGCGTTATTTTATTGTAGCGTTCCTCCACCCCACCCCTAGGGAGCTCTTTTCTCATGCCGTAAAATGTTGAAATTTTACTGACATACGTTGGTACAAACACTATTAATTACTTTTTCCCGGAAAATATTTATCCGACTCAAATATTGGCCGTGTCAGCAAGTTTGAAGATTTCCACACCTAACCACCCCCGCTTGGGGGACTTAAACGGCAACTTTAATATCATAATTAAACTCACTGACAACCATCACCTTGGATTTGAGTCCAATCTCGATTGTGTTTGCGTTATTTTTATATAAATCTACTCCAAACCCACCCTTAAGGGTGCTCCACTCCAAATTTCGAATCGGGTTATATTAAATATATGGAGAAATGAGTCACCTCACTTTTTCGTCTAAAATGTATTTACTATTATCATGGAACGAAGACTTCCCCGGTGTACATGATTAACAAAATGTACTCCAGATTACAACCGGGTGAAAACATTGTTCCACGACGTTTCGGCTTCAAATGAAGATAGCAGCGACCGCCATCACTTCGAGTCGAAACGTCATGGAACAAAAAGTTTTCACCCGGTTGGAATCCCAAGAACACTTTGTTTATTTACTAATGTCCCATAAAGCTAGACATTCCTACTTCCGACTTACGTCGTTTTAGATATTTATAAAACTGATACCATACACTCGTTTCATATTTTTTTTATTTCTAAAAGACTATTTATCCTATTTGATCTATAACTATTGAATGATGAGCAAATTAATATCTCCCAGTATCACGAAGCACACATTATCTGTTTTTAGCCGTACCTGTAACCTCGTCCTATAATCACTACTTGGAGTAATATACAGGGTGATGAATACAGAACTCCCCGATTTGAGAAGCTAATAAAAACCAATCCAAGCAAGGCAAAAACATTTTTGTTTTATTTATGAACTAGCTCGGTACCCGGCGTTTCCCGAGATGTCATTTATCCATAACCCCCGATATGACTCCAATTTCGGTTGCTTTTGCGCTATTTTTATGTAACGCTCCTCGAACCCAATCCTCAACAATCCATTACATGTTAGAAGATGACAAATGTGCAATAATCAAAAAGTATTTATTCCACGCAAAAATCGGCCGATTACATTGTCTGAAAATTTCTAGCACCGCCCACCACCTCCCAAACCCGTCGCGTTAACCAGGTTGTCACAATCAGACTCAGCAACATTCATAGTCTCAGAATTGATTCGAATTTCGGTTGTTTTTGCGGTTTTTTATTTAACGTACCTGCACCCCACCCCTAAGCTTGCTCCCCTCACAGGGGTTGTAATTATACACAAACATCGGTATAAATAAACTCAGTGACAACTATAACCCCGGATTCGACTCCAATCTTGATAGTTTCTGCTTTCTTATTGTGTAATGTCACCCCTCCTAAGCCCGAAAGGTGTTGAAATTATACACACAGAACATGTAGAGTAATCTTATGAATCTCATTGATGCCGAAGTATATTTATTCGAAGTAAAAATCAGCTGGTTAAAAAATCGGTAGAAATACTATTAATAACATTGACAGGGTCAAATATTTATTACGCGCAAATACCGTCCATTTTACATGTATGTATATATCCCTGTTCAGCCCCTCCAAACCCCGGCCACCCCCTCACGTTCCCAGGTTGGCATAAATAAACTCAGTGACATCCAAATTTATATTTGACTCCAATCTGGGAATTATTCAGGTTATTTTCTTGTAACGCCCCTCAAACCCTCACCCCTAAGTGTGATCTTTTGCGTGCCTTAAGGGTTTGAAATTAAAAACAAAATTGGTAGAAATATTATCAATGACATTGACCTCAACAAATATTTATTTCCTACAAAAATGAACCGTTTAACATGTTTAAAATTTACACCCCGCAACACTTAGTTGAATGTAATAATTAAACTCATTGACATCCATGACCGTGGATTCGACTCCAATGTCAATTGTTTTTGCACCAATAAAATGTAATTCCAATCCACCCCTACCCTTAAGGGGAGCTCCATTCCCAATCCCGAAATTATATACAGGCAAAATGTAGATATTAATCTAATTGATCCCGAAATTTATTTAATCAACGCAAAAAACGGCCTGTCAACTTGTTTTAAAATTTCTATTCCCCGTACACCTTCGTCCAATTCATCCCTACCCAGCCCACCCCCGCGCGTTGCCCAGATTGTCATAAACAAATACAGCGACTTCCAGTACCTTCGATTTGACTAAAATCTCAGTTGTTTTCACGTTATTTTCTTGTAAGTCTCCTCCACCCCCACCCCTATCATGCCTAAAAACAACATCGGTAGAAATTCTATCAACGTCAATGGCCCTGGCATTTATTTATTCCAGGCTAATATCGATAATTTAACATGTTTGAAAATTTCAACCCCCGTCCACCCCCGCTTGGGGAAGTTAAACTGTAAGTTAAATGTCATAATAATAAACACAGCGACACATATAACTCCGGATTCGACTCGAAACTCGAATGTGTTTGCGTAATTTCATGTAATGCCACTCCACCCCTAACCCTCAAAGGGTGGTCCACTCCCATGCCTAAAATAAGTTGAAATTATACGCAAATAACATGTAGTGAAATTTTATGAATGCCACTGATCCCGAATTATATTGATTTGACCCAAAAATCGGCCGATTAGCATGATTGAAAATTTATTTCGCGCCCCACCCTGTCACATTACCGCCTATTCCCACACACCCCCATGCGTTTCTCAGTTTGTTATAAATAGTCTCAGCGACATTCATAACCCTGATTCGACTCGAATCTCGATTGATTTGGCGTTAATTATATGAAACGTTCCTCCATCCCCACACATAAGGGTGCTCCCCTCGCAAGCCGAAAGGGGTTGAAATTATACAACATCAGTAGAAATACAATCAATGTAATTAATCCTGAAAAATATTTATTCAACGCAAATATCTGCTGCTGTGTTTGCATGTTCCAAAATTTCTACCCCACTACCCCTGCATCTGAGGGGTAAATGCCAAGTTGAATGTCATAACTAAACTCAGTGACATCCATAACCTTCTATTTGACTCCAATCTCGGTATTATTCGCGTTATTTTTCTGTAAAGCATCTCCACCCCAAACCCTACGGATGCCCTTTTCCTGGTGTATAGGGGATGAAAATTATATTCAGATAACATCGGTAGAAACACTATGAATCTCTTTGACCTCTAAAAATATTTATCCAACTCTAATAACGGCTGTTTTAGCATATTTAAATATTTCCACCCCCGCTTCTGGGGGTGGTAGACGCGTCTCATCCCGACTGTGTTTGTTTCTCTGGTTGCAAAGAACACGTGTACGAAATTTGGTGAAAATTTGCTCCACCGGTGTATATTTGTATAAGGAACATACAAATATATATATATATACATACATACATACATACATACAAACAAACACTCTGCTTTATTTATTAGATGGCACGTACAATGCCGTTTTAAATTACCGAGTTTTACAAATAACATCACGCGCCTTTACTGTTGATACTTTGAGTCTCTCCCGGACGTTTTCCATAACGTTCGGGGTCATCTCGGGCGGAATGTCGGCAACATCCTGGATTTTCGCCACTTTAAGAGCATCCAAACTTTTGGGGCGATGCGATGTTGGTATACCGTGGCTTTGAGATAGCCTCAGAAAAAGAAATCGCAAGTTGTCAAATCTGGCGTGTCACCACGTAAGGAGATATCATGTCCAGGAAACATTTCCCCCAGAATGCCACATGAACGACGAGATCAGTGAAATGTTGCACCATCTTGTTGAAACAACACATGTTCATGTCCATGCTCATCGAAGAGATCGTCCCAATAGGCCGGAAAAAATTCTGTAGTATTGTACTATATCAATTAGAGGTCTCCGTTACAGTAACACGGCCCTCTTCAAAAAATTACGGACCCCACACATCAAACTGAAAAACGGCACACCACAATGTAACCATGGGACTGTGGATTAAGTTCGCGAGGACTTTTGTTTCGGCGCAGAACGGCATGGAGATTACTCTATCGGAGCATTCACAGCGTCCACATTGTCCAGTCCTCTTTGTCTCCGAGGTTGACCAGCTGATTTCCTTTTTAACGCAGAACCTGTTGACACCAAATTGTGAATTGTTTTTTTTATCGGGAACGGGATCACTACGACCAAGCGCGAACCGCCAATTAAAATAAACACCTCAACAACAAAAGTGCGATGCTCTTGTGACCAAGCCATGTCGTCAACAAGAACCGGCATGAACACAGCTACCTATTGGCACATTTCCTACTGCTCTATCCCCACCCTAGCCTTATTTATGGGCTTCCTAAATCGGGGAGATCTTTATGTCGCATACTGTATAATCCTTAAAAGTTTATTGCGTCCTCGCCGTGCTACGTCGACTCCTATTGTTTCACATTCATCGTAATTGTAACAAATAACATTAGTTACATATTATTTAATTCAACTGAAGTATCGCACAATTCGGTTCCTACAATAATGTCTGGATTGTGAATGTCTATCAGGGCCCAAATTCTATGACCATATTTTAAGAATTTTTGCAATTTTCCCGTAAGATTATTAGGGACTTAACTTCTCGAACACTTACGCGATCCTTGTCGACACCGTGTGAACTTGGGTCCCTTTTGCGTCGCTGATGAGACGATCCTCTGGAGATGTTTCCTGAACATCGTCGACCCATCACGGTTGAAGTGGAGTCCGTCATGACCGAAGTCCCTGTCATATTTCCACGCATTGGGATCCACGAAGTGTATACTCAAACTACCGCACAACCAGTCCACCCGACACTCGCTGATAATGAAGTACACCATCTTCTTCACACTCCACTGAGTATGAGCTTGTCTTTCACCATCTTGCCGAATCGTAATTTCCCCTGTCATATAGTCTACGCATATTCTCATGTCGTTAGAACCAAATTGAACTATAACCACTTCCTTGTCGGCAGCTGTTTATGTAACTAGTAGTAGACATGCAACTAGTAGTGTCTTTATACCCAGAGAACATGGCTCTGCAGCAATTCACTGCGCTTAAATCATATAACAGAGTATTGGTTTATCAGGAATTTTTTCAAGGTCCTGAACATTTTGTTGTACTCTGCCCCGGATTCCAGCTTCTCTACGATCTATTCACCTAATTAAAAGTTGCTGTTTTTATTTTCTGGCACATTAAATGCTTTCATTGCATTTTATCCCATTTATCTAAGTTTTGTTTCGTGTACTGGACTCGAGTGGTTCCTGGGCCTGTGTATCTTTCCAGCTCTACAGCTGTAATAGTTGCCACCGTAAACAAAAACCCGAACATTGCTCGGTAAATTATGAACGCATAGCCCATATTCCTCTAAATATAATTACGCCCTACCCGACTATAACAAGGAACAATTGTTCATGCTATTCATATCCAACGTCATAAACTTTGCTGATTTTTAAATTGCGGTACAAGTATACGCCAGCAATTTTTAGGATTGAATGAAATGATAATCCTATCAAAAAACGATTATTTAAGTATAAAAGAAATTCTTCATGCCTTGTCTTTGTAATTATTCCTTATTCGTCTTGCTGAAATATATTGTATATTCTAGTTTAGGATGGAATTGACGACCGATTTAACAGTTCAAATATATCTGGAAGAATAAATTGTTATAACGTATTTTAATGAGCATCAATTCATTACAAAATTTATGTAATATAGTGCATATTCGTTTCCCTTTCCAGTAATTCATTTCAAAAATGTCCTACATATGATCATATTCTCGTATGTTGTTTTATTTATTTATGTTCACCATTTTTAGTACAAATTTTGAAAAAAAAAATAACTTCGGTAGATATAATATAATACGGTGATTAGTTTTCATAATTTATGTTGCATTACCTTCCATAATAATTCGAAATACACATTTTTAAGATTTTTGTTGGAATATCTTTGACAGATAGTTCATGTTTTGGTAGAAGCAGGAGATTTGAGCGCAGGTCTGAATTGATTCATAATCGTTATCGTGTTTTTTGTTATTGAGACAGTCGTTAATTACGTTTACGACCCTTTGCGTCGGAATAGCCTTTTTGACATTTTTTCGACGTTTCTCAATTACTCAACACCTGTTACGGGTCCTCTGCACCTCATGTGGTGTACATGCTTCCACGAAGTTGTTGACTACGAAAACTAGAAGTTTGTTGAAACATTTGGTGAATATTTTAAAGAAAAAGTGAACAGTAAATCTATTAAAAGTTCATACATCAGTCCAGAATTATGGGACAGAAAAAGTAATACGTAGTTTGGTTTGTTATAGATCCATTTATACAATTGCGCGGCAAATGCCGGCATTAAAAACTATTGAGCTATGAAACAATTTGTATATAACAATTTAAAATATTTCCTAGCGAATTCTAAAGAATTAATTGAAGATTTTATGGCATCGGGTTAAATGACGTGATAGTATGTCACCTTAGTCTCCATCAATACCTCAGAATTTAATCTTACCTACACTATTCTTTATATTGACTTCCAATATATACGGTTGTGCCCTTTCTGTATTTTTATTACGATTTCGGAATACTGTTGTCTCATTTAATTTGAATGTATAAAAATATTGGTTCAAATACCATGTGCATACCACTTGATACAATGAATAGATTTTAAACTGTATAATTGGTATGATTTCAAATCCAATTTTTCTTTTGTTTATAATGTGGAGTTATACCAACTACTGTATAGTATTGAACTAAGGTTGAGGTTGTATTTTAAGTGAAAGTAATGCCAATGCCAGTTTTTGCTGTGACAATTTTGATATAGAAGTGTTGTTACTTTGTTATTTTTACAATGTTATTTTTGTTAATAGTATTTAATATTTACCCTAATCTGTTTTGGAGTAATAGTTGTCGTTTATTTAACATTGTTCAACTTCCAGGCTTAAAACAGCTTGGTTCTTTAGGCATTGTTAATTCCATCAGTTTTATCAGTTGTTTCCAAAATATCATTTGATATGGCAGGAATAGAAGTAACTTTTAATTAATTTAACATTTGAGTAAATATTCATATTTTATTTTTCTTAGACAAATCACAAGTTTCCAACCATTTTCAGAAACATGAATTCATCTCGACGAATATCATGTGGTTTGGATTTCTGCAGTGTATCTGACATAAGAGGGAGCTTGCAAGGAGCATCAGATGGAGGGTAATATTTATTTTCTAATTCAATACTTAAATTTTGTATTTAATTTATCACAATAACATGTCTATATTTTACAAGTAAATAGTCTATTTAACTAGTAACTTTAAGTATAAACTGTTAAAATATTTTGTGGTGGAACAATTTTGCTCTTCATTTATAGTAATAGGAAGAAAAATTAAGTATACTGATGATAATAAAATTTATACATAAATTTGTTTTGTATTTTTATTCTCAAATCAATATGATTTGCCTCAAGAATCTGGTATTTAGGGTACATTTACAGAGACAAATCATTAGTGAATCATTGAAATATATTAATGAATATCTCTTTAGAACATAAGTGTTAAACTACCCACTGAAACAACACTGCTGGTAATTGAAATGAATAATTGTTTTACTCAGTGCAGTATTATGCTGGTCAAGGTAAACCTGCTAAGAATTAATATTAATTTCCTAGTATGCAGGGTTTTTCAATATACAAATATTGGATGAAAGAAAAGAAAGGTCTCAAACACAAACTTGAAAGACGTTTTTATTTTCTAGTAGCAGAAGTGGCTGATATCTAACATGATAGGTTGATAGGTAAGACACCACCATGGAAGTGTGGTACAAGAGTCCACAATCTAATGAGTGGATGTGTTTGTAGCAGCAAGTGAAGGCCATTTTGAACATTTACTAATAAGCTGATACTGTGTTTTATTCCTTAATAAAATAACTTGAAACTAGACAGATCTGTAGATATGACATTTTCCCTTGTTTTGTTGAGTAGTATAAGTAGTAGTGAAATATTCTGTTTGTTATAGAAGTGTAAACTTCCACCTTCTAGATGTAGTTTATGTGCTCCTGTGATTGGTCATTTTTAAATTAGTAGAAAGTCATACAACATTAACTTATTTTATGAAAACATGCTGGGAAAATATAGTAATTGATGCATAAACAGTTATGTCTTGCACCCAGGCTAACGAAGAATTTAATTTATTGACCTTGGTGCAAATCTGATAACTGTTTATACATCAATTACACCAGGAAAGCCCTAGTTCTTCAATGACATTGGCTATTTGAACGATGTGGAACTGAAAATGCTGAATGATGTTCTCAGAAATGCATTTAACTTTAGTATGCTTTAAGGATATGGTGTATAGTTTTATAATTCAGTAATGTTAATTTAAGTTTAGTGTTATCTTAAAACTTTCAATGATGAATAATTAATGTGAGTTGGATATGATAATCATAACAAAAATCTCACTCTAGTTTGCAATTTCAGTTACCTAATTAGGTTTAAAGCTGTGAAAGATTGCCTCTTGTGAATTAATGTAGTCTTATGTGCATTAATAATATTTAAGAATTATTTTCAAAGATGATTTGTAATTTGTAATAATTATTGAATTCTACTTGCTAATTTTGATTTCCCTGTTTCAGATTTGATTTTGCTTGCTTGCCTATAGTTCATCCACGATATAAACGTGAAATGGTACACGGAAAATGTAAAAATCGAATTGGACCTTTTACTAGATCAGATCTCATACTTTCAAGTTCTGGTAAGCCATTTGTCCTACTAAAGTCTGGAGGAAAGTTACAACACATTTCCTTTAAAATCGCTATTTTTGCATTGCATTATTTTGTTGAGAATTGTTTATATTTAATGACTGATTCTGCCAAAAAAAATTCCTCACCCCACTCATGAAGGTTGGTTGGGGAGAGCTAATTTTAGTCATGGATATGTCCCCTTTGCTATTATTAACTTTATCTGGAACAGTGTTTCAATATGATGTGTATATTTCAAAATATTCAACCTTCACCAGTTGTCAGCCTGCACATACCAAGCATAGTTTAGTCCTTAGGGGAGCTTGAATTTGCTCTACTTAGTCTCGTCACAGACACTAACCAGATCCTCAATGCTTTCATAAACAGAAAATAATCTACTGACCTTCAGAAACAATTATCCCATGCACTATCCACTGTCCAACTACCTGAACCCTTGACCAATACAAGAAATGTAGTTCTCCGCTAACCACAACTTACTTTCCTGGACTACAAAAACTCAACTCCATCCTCTGCCTGGCCTACACTGGACTGCAATCTAAACCAGATCTTAAAAACTTCCTTCCCACCCACCAAAGACTTCAGCCGCCCTCCGATCTGCAATATCCCAGTCCACTCTTTGCATGCTGCACCCTAAAACTCCCCTACTTAACAATGTTGCCAACTTTGTGGTAGGAACAGGTGCCACGGTTGCCCCATCCTCCAGCCCACTACAATCTTCCATTATCCTCTGCAAACAGCCACCTACAAAATCAAATAAAACATTTCCTGCCTCTACTCCCACATCATATACCAAATTAGTTGCAAACTCTGTCCTGCTTTCTACATCAGCCAAACCTAACTACCCCTTCCTGAATGTATTGATAACCACAGCAGTCCTATCCTAAACCCAATTTCCAATGCCTTCTCATGCTCAAACTCTCAGCCGGCCAGTGCACGGAATGGTGTAACACTCCTTGAAGGAGGAGGCTAAGAAAGAGCCTCTGAAAATTTGAAGAACTTCCTTCGGTTCCCTTTGGCTACACCATACTTAATCTTCATACTAAATATTAGGAGAATCCATTAAAGAATTGGAACTAATTTGGAGACTAAGTCACATTCAATCTTGGCTAGTGAGGAAGGATTGAAATAAATAGGATTACGCTATGTGTGTGATTCTACGCCTGAGCATATGAATTCACATAAAGCATAATCCTCCTATTTCTCCTATTTATTTCTATCCTTCCTCACTATTCAAGTTTATATATATATATATATATATATATATATATATATATATATATAAGCAGAATACGTGGGTTCAAGTCCCGCCTGGGTCAAATATTTTCAGTCTTTCCTTCTTCTTCCATCCTTCTCTCTGCTTTGAATATATGCTTTTCTATGTGCGTAATTCTTTGCCCGAGCATATGAATTCACATAAAGCGCAATCCTCCCATTTCTCCTATTTATTTCTATCCTTCCTCACTATCCAAGTTTATATATATATATATACATACATACATACATCCATCCATACATATACATACATAATTCACATATGAATATTTGTACACCTGTGTAAAAATAACAGGAAACTTCTCATTTCAGATTGGAACAATATGATTGTTGGGAAACTTTCACCATACATTGACGTGGACAATCCAAACCCTCAACTACGGAAGCAATTTGAAGAACTTCTTGCTCAAGAATTGACATATGCCTCACATCTGGGCCTTCCCGCAATTATGTTTACTTTGCGGGGTAACAATAATGTAAACCTGGCAAGATTAATCCATAACAAATTACAGGCGGGTTGCTGTTATCAGGTGTGATTAATTATTTTATAATTTCACTTTAAATTTTCAGCTCAAGTTACTTCTGCAATTTAGAAATTTTTATTTTTTGTTGTTTAGGTTTGGGTGCAAGTAAGCATGGAAAGTCCTGCTGTGCAAGCTATGCACTACCGGAGTGATGTTGAGGATTTTGAGAAAAACTCTCCAGAGATCAACACTTGGGAATGGTATGATAAATAATAAATGATTTAACTATTGTCAACAATATTAAGGTTTTATAACTATTTTTGGTGCATCAGAAATCTGTGATTATCTTTATCCCAAAAAATAATTATTTACTTTTGTTTCAAAGTACTAATTGTGCTATAACATTTATTTTGTGCTACTTTGCATTTTATTTTTAACACATTTGAAACCGATAAATCATCTTGTGTTAAAAATTATTTTATCTATTTTAATGATTAATAAATAAATAAAAGAAAATGTTTATTTAATTAGCTACTTTTTATTTTTTTTATTTTCACATCTCTTATTTTGGGAGTTTTGCTTATCAAACTTCAGAATTATTTTTTATCCAGGTATCCATTAGTGAAGACAAATGTTCACCATTGTACATTGTGCGTTCATAACAAATTAGTATACTATATGATTTCTTAAATAAATTTGAGATATATTGATAATTTAATTAGTAAATATATATTCATAAAAAGTGCATTAGGTTTAATCTCCTTCAAAAGCAGTCCCAATCTTTTGGAATGCAATTTTAAATGGTTTTATAGTGTACAGTTGCATTGCATGTGTTGTTTCCAATTGGCATTTTCACACTTCAGTATTGTGCCAGGCTTTGACAACATTTTATGTAATATTTATACCATCGTGTCATTTATTGACAACTGTTCACTACACTTCCTGACATCGCCAAATGCTAATATCTCATTCTTTCTGCAGGGAAGATAAAATTTAGACTTTCATATGAATATCTCATACATTTTCACTAATGATTGTCTTGCTTAATTTTGTTTTCAATATGAAGGAATAACTAAGGTGCAATATTTTTAATATAAGTGTCATAGAATTGCACAGAAATAAATCACCTTAAAATAAAAATTCTTAGCCACATTTCAAAATCTTCTTGAAACTGTTCTTTTGTCACTTGTCTATTTGGCAAAATTTAGTTCTAGATTGGATGTTAAAAATTAATAGCATTTCTATATGAAAATAATTATGTGCGAGAGCTTTTTTTCACTTAATGAAATTCTTGCCTTTATTTTGTGACTTAAATACATATGCAATTGAAATTTACTTTAAAGAATGTTTCATTTCATGAAGATGATCAATCAAGTATTCCATTTAATGTGTGTTAAGTTAATTAATTAAGATCTTTGATATTTTTCAATAAACTTTAAATTGTAGGTAAAACATTTATAAATTAGAATATTTATGACTGTAAATTTCTATACATTGATTCACATCTAACATTAATGTTTGCAAATTTAGTATACTAAATTTTAGTATTTGCAATGTGAATTGACATCCTCTTTAAGCTCCTATAAATGACCAATTTAAATATAGTAATCCTATGGGTGAGTCTTGGACTGTATGTATACTCAAATACATCAAAGCCAGGATTCTGAAGAGTGGTGTGTACAATGGTTGTGGATGCTTGTAATGTAACAGTAGAACACCTGTTATGGGTAATCTCATATGCAGAATCATGACTTTATCATTGTAGTCATGGGTTGTAAATGTGCCTGGGTGTCCTGCTCTTTTCTTGCCTTTTGTGCTGGTTTGACCACTTTTAAACTTTTTATCCACTGGCAAACACTTTTCCTCAGTGAAACATTATCACTGTATGTTTTGAAAGTCTTCTATGCATTTTAGTTACTGGTACACCTTCAAACCTCAAAACAATTGATTACAGAATTCTGTTCAGTTGTGCACATGCAACCAACATTACTTTGTAGCAGAGCACAGTGAACTAAAAGTGATAATGCTGTAACCTGCCACACAAGCAAAGACAATGGTGCCTACCATCAGCTTTTTTATGTTTCTTTAGGGTGTGTTTGCAACTAAATAATAAGTTTTTCAGATTTTTTTATCACGTGCAGTATTTGTTAACAATTCCAATTTATTGCAGGTGGAACAAGTTTAGGTCAGTTTGTAATTTTGAAAAGAAACTTGGAGTAGCATTAGAAATTACAGCAGATGTTCCATCCGAAGAAGAAATAGCTCGCTGGATGGGAGAACCTATAAAATGCATTATAATGCCTACTACACTATTTATGACCAATAAGAAAGGATACCCAGTATTGTCTCGATCTCATCAGGCACTAGTAAAGCAATTGGCAAATTTGGATATTCAAGTAGTAGTGAGAGGTGCTTCAAGACACACAGATATTAAATATTACCAGCAGTACTTGGATCACTTCTGGCAGGTAATTTCCTTTTCTGTTATGTGATATTAGAATTGAAGCTGACCAGGATAATGACATTGCACAGGCAACAGAGCAAGTAGTTAATGTATAAATCATTTAAAGCTTAAAATCAAAGTTATCCAGCTGGTGTCCAACCAAGCTTCAATTTCTGGTAAACCACCAACTATCTCCCATTCCTTTCCATACCATTTATCTCAATTATATATACAGTTGTGATATAAATGCTAAGAAAGAAAATATTCAAATTAGAAATCAATATATATTGTTCAAAGAAAACTGTGAGAAGTCACAAACTTATGCCTAGAGAGATTGAAATTTGTTATTTCATTTTAAAAATATTGCTACTAGAGAAGGCTCAGCACCAGTTGATTATATGTATATATCAACGGTCGGCAAATATGACTTCATTAGTCGGGGATAACTTCCATTGAAATTTAATTTTATGGACAAAATAATTTATCATTTTCAATACATCAATTTCTTGCAATTTAAGTTTCAAATAGTCTTTTCTTTCCACTTCAGTTTCTAGTTGCCTTGCTAAAAACTAATTACTTACACCAAAATCTTCATTAAATTAAGTCATAGAGAGGCAATATTTATTTATTATGATTGCTGATTATTCGTTAACACATTTTTTGCAGACTATGCTTCAGACAGATGCAGTGACTGCTTATGCACGTGGGTATGAAGATTACTTGCAGTGTCCTCTACAACCTTTAATGGACAATCTGGAATCACAAACATATGAAGTATTTGAAAAGGATCCTGTTAAATATAATGAATATCAGAGAGCTATCTACACAGCACTTTTGGATAGAATACCTTTTGATGAAAAGAACATTAAAACTCAGTAAGTTTTTCTAGGAAATAGTATCCAGAATTTAAATGATTTTTATTCCTGTTATTGTGAAAATTTAATTTTTGAATAAAAAACATATTCATTTGTACTCCTTTAATTAGACACAATACACATAATTTGCACTAAATTTTGTACATTATTATATATATTCATTGAGCCAATGTTTGGTTTTAAGCTGCAGATATATAATATTATTTGATCGAGAAATTGAGTGTTCTATAGTAGAAAAATTATAGAAGATTGGAAGAAGAAAGCGAGGAATGATCCTACATTTGAACAATAGTAAAACTATCTACAGGGAAATTGGTTAAGAATTGGAGCTGGGAACAAGAGTCTGAACTCTCCTTATCGAAATAAGCCTATTCAATTCAGCTTATTGCAGAGTGTTTGTTATCGAGACCTGTCTGAAGAGATGGGACTTTCTGTTAAATTTTTAGTGTTTGGAGTGAGTGATAGACTTTTTATGCTTGGTTGCCAAATTTTGCTTGAAGGAATATATCAAATAAAACTTGGGAACAACTTTTACACTTGATTACTGTCTCTCATAATTAACCGCTCACACTACAGCTCTTTCAGGTAGAAACAACCAGCCAACTAAGAAGTACTGTAGAGTGCACCCCATTCATTATATACAGTCAGCCCTCAGACATCTCAAATGTTTAAAAGCAACATATCTGGAGCATTAGAAAACAAACTCAAAAATAATTACAAAATGATAAAACTTTAAACATTTACATACAAGTTAATTATTAAAATTTCTATCGGAACAGACCATTCTGTTAAAATATTAATCTTTGATTGCTATTATTAGAAAAAATATTTGACATAATAATTCATTTAATTGACTATTGTGAATTTTGCATTGGCTTTATTGAGATCAGAAACAGTGGTAATAATTTGTCTTTATGACCTCAGGGTTGTCATGGTGGTAGGAGCTGGTCGAGGTCCACTTGTCCGAGCAACCTTGAATGCGGCCCACAAAGCTGACAGGCAGGTTAAAGTTTATGCTGTAGAAAAGAATCCTAATGCTGTTGTCACGTAAGTATGTAATAATTAACAAAAAAAATAGGTATACTATGTATTCTTATGATGGATTTTTATAAGTTTGTCTTCTCACAGACTTCAAGCTCAAAAAGAGGAAATTTGGGGATCTCAGGTTACTGTTGTCTCATCAGATATGAGAGATTGGAATCCTCCTGAGAAGGCTGATATTCTTGTGTCAGAGTTATTGGGTTCATTTGGTGATAATGAATTGTCTCCAGAATGCCTTGATGGAGCCCAAAAATTTCTTAAAGGTGTTTATTTCAGAATTTTTATGTAAATGATAATTTATTTTGGAGGTTTTATTTTTCCAACATGGGAAATGAATTTTTTTTTTGGCAATGTTGATTTGGATGTATATAAATTGTGGAATATTACATTGGTCTTCCATAGTTATTGGGTTAATTATTTTTTTAAGCTTATTTATTGAATGGTTATTGTAGGTTATGCTGTTTTTTGTCAAATTGAGAGAATGAGTAGAAAAATATATATAATAGAAGGAAGGTAAGTGGATTGAATTTTATATACTGATTGAAATTGTATGTTAGAGTTAGAGGTTCTATAAACCTTATATAAGCATGCACTGAAATTAGTTCAGTCACAGAAAGGTCTCTTATAATTGAAGTGATCAATGAACGAGAAGAGGACAAGGAATTTCATTGTTTGATAATGTAGGAGGTACAACAGGAGAGATGATAGTTAAACTAGGTTGAATTATGTTCTTTATGAGTTTTGATTCTCAATAATCTAAGGTACAAATTTCTTTTCTGTTTTATCTGTTATTACTCAGACTAATGTGTTGAAATTTAGTTGCACTTTTATTTATTTTTCACTTTTTTAATTGAAAAGTTTGCTTTCATTACACAAAGTTCCTTTATAATTATTTATGTTGGAAACTCACAAAAATGAAGTTTTCTTTTGATCATAAACCTTTATATTATTGTTGCTGTGCAGTACAATATATTATCTTAAACGATGTTGAAATGTGTTACATGTGTAATTATTTTATCTAATTTAGATATTTTTTTCCAGATGATGGTATAAGTATTCCAAGCAGCTATACCTCATATTTATGTCCTGTTCAATCTTCCAAATTGTATGGGGAAGTTCGGCTGTGTAAGGAACGAGATAAACATGCCCTACAACATTTTGAAACTCCATATGTTGTTCATCTACAAAACAAGTTTCAACTGGCCGCTACACAACCTCTTTTCACATTTCACCATCCAAACAGAGGTAGGTGACTAAATATTTGATACCACCACACTAAAATATTAATTATAAAGATGTGTGGAGTTTTTATTTTTATGCATGTTATGTTGGATGAAAATTAACTTTCAATTTGTTGCCATCTGTTGTATGGGTGGATATACTCTTGTTATATTGTACAAAATAACACAATGTTATATACAGGCCTGCACAACATATGAGCTGCCACCACACTTTGCAGCCTGCGAAGACTTTCGTGTAAATTTATAGTATTATAAATAAAAATAATCCTGCAGACATGTATTATCAATCAACGTAACTCACTGATCACCAACTGAAAGAAGTTGCTCATAATATGTTTGCAATTGCCTGCCATAATTATCAACTTTACATTAAACCGGGTTTAATGAACATAATTTTTACTTTCTGTAAATGATGAACTGGTGTGGTCTGTGTTAACTGTTATTAATCTATAACTTGTACTTACTGGAATTTATGCAGTTTAAAATATTTTTACAGGTGAAATAATTGATAATTCACGATTTAAGGCATTGTCATTTGAGATTGCACAGAATTGTGTACTACATGGATTCTCAGGATATTTTGACACCGTCTTGTACAAATCAATATTATTGAGCATTGTTCCTGAGACACACACAAAGGGAATGTTCAGTTGGTTTCCAATTTTTTTCCCAATAAGGGTAAGTCTTTATTTCATTTTATATTAGACTTTGATTGCTCTTTGGATTATTTGTAAATATGTTTTACCATATTGTTTGTATTTTGAATTAATAGTTGCTTCATGTATAGATAGACTAGTCCTTAATTTTATTAATATGTATACTTGTTATGGCATACCAGTATACTATTCAAAGTATTTAGTGTTTCTTATTAGTGATTAATATAATTGATAGAAATATTGTTTTGTAAATAGGTGATACTATTATTGATTATTTAGTATATCAGAAATGTGCATCTACAATCTACAAAATCTATGCAAAAGATTGTTATTGATCTGTTTTGGTTTAATTAACATTAATTAGATAAGTAATATCAAAATAACACACAAGTAAATGCTAAATAAATCCCAACGTTTCTGTACATTATGCCTATCACTCAAAAGATTTGATTTTATAAATGTTTGTATATTATAATTGGGGTTGGGTAATTAAATTATTAACAGATTTAACTTACTATATGAATTTAATTAGTTGAATAGTTCCAAAAATTATTTTAGTTCTTAATAAAGTTACAACTTTATTTTGAGATTTCTCTTTACTATGATTGTTGAGGGGGGTGCTAAGGAACAATAACCTTTAGACAGTTCAGCAATCTTGAAAGAATTTAATCAATTAAGCAATAAGTGTTTTTCCAGCCATGTATAAGATAATTACCTATGGCAGTGGACTTGAATCTGCATTGTCAGCTTAAATTCCAGGTGTTCAGCATTGTAATTGCTGTGGATATTGAGAATATCTCTTTATAACAATTACAAAAATAATAATGATAGCTAAACAATGATTCTTAAAAATGTGAGTCTTTCTCAGGGTCTTGTGGGGGCATCAAAATGCTTAGAATAGCCAATAACATTTTTTTTAAAAAAAAAAAAGTCATAATCAATTTGTGGTTTCCCTGAATTAATGGTGTTTTTTTAAAAAAAAAACAAAAAAACCCTGAACTCATCCAGCTTACAATGGCACACTGGTGTCGTCGCTGGTGATCTGCTCAGTTCTCCACGCTCTCTGTTGTTGTTCTAAAACCTCGGAAATTCAAATTTTATAACTTAATTTATTTTTGTCAGATATCCAAATTAAAAAAGAAAACAATTCCACAAAAACGATCCTTCGCCAACAATCGAGAGAAAGACTCTCCTCTAAATTGCAGTTTGTTGTAATTGATGCATAATTTATAGTTTATAGACTTTATATTCAGTATGATAAACTATAGGCCTATACTTATATTTACTGATTGTAATTTTTTTATTTAAGGAGCCTGTGCATTTGAGAGCTGGAGATACTATGGAAGTTCAGTTTTGGAGGCTGTGTAACAAGAAAAATGTTTGGTATGAGTGGGGAGTCACAAAACCAATACCAGGACCAATTCATAACCCAAATGGAAGATCATCTACAATAGGTTTATGAATTCAAAGCTGCCATTTCTTCTAATGTAGATGGATTATTTCCTTCTATGTTCCACACCTACATAATGATGAATATGGAAATAACTTATTTTATACTTGTGTTTTATGTATATTGTTGGTATTGTAAATAAATAATTTGGAAAATATATACCAATGATTTTCATTTTGTAGGGAGGGGGGGATGTCATTTGAACCCATAGTTTTCTCAGCTACCTGGTTAAGAAAAATTGTGTACTTTGATACATACAGAGAACAAAAGCAATTTGTCTACTGGCTGATATAAACCACTTTTTATGTTATGTACCAAAGGAACCTTTATTCCCACTTTCAAATACACAGGGCCTTCTTGTGTAAGGCAGGACAAATGGGAGCAGTTGAACACAGCCTGGCAGATACATATATAGGAGAATCTTTAATTGATCTCAATAAATTTATTATCTAGGTCTTTTGATGAAATATCTTATAAGACCTAGATAATAAATTTATTGTGATCAATTAAAGACTAACATTACCCTGGTTTAAGAATTGCACGTTTGCACAACATTCCTCATAGCTGTCAATTGGAATATGTAGGGAAAACTGAGCATAGTCCAAGATTGGGTAGAAGAGTATGAAAGCTGTGTTTGGGTTAAATAACCAGACAAGTCAGAAATTGTGTACTTGTGTAATTCATTTTAATGAAGGCAAGATTAATGATTGTGTTAAGATGATTAATTTCCACAGGTTTTCCCACTGAAAAACCTGAGAATGTTTCCAACAGCATACTATTATAGTATTTATTGGAAGTGTTTGAGACACGAATGAGTAGCTGTATGTTGAACAATATTTTGGGCTTTGTTAAACTAGGCCTGGGACCATGTTTTAGCTTGCATTTATAGTAATAAAGAATCTAGTATGGACTGTAGCTTGTCATAAGTGATGAGTTGTGCCACATCACTGGGCTACAAGGAAGTACACACACAAGATGGAGCATTGCAATATAATATGGTTACAAACCAGAGAACTTTGAACATCATCTATACAAGGAAAAATGACACACAGATAGCAATAGGCAAGTTAGTCCAACCTTGAAGTTTGAGTAAAACATCTAGGATGAAGGCTGACGTTTTTCGGGAGTAGTTTGTAAACAATTTGTCCTGAAAGTAAAGCCCTTCCCTTACACAATTCTCTCTCACATGTGCTTGCTCACTCTCTCCCTCCTGTCTGAAGAGACAAGCAATAAAATTTCTGCCCATGATATGTGACATTACTTGCAATTTTAAGAGTGTGTATAAAAAATCAATGCTACAGGTAATTCTGCTCAACATTGTGAGGACATACAAGCATCTTATTTCAACAAAAGTAACAAATTTACAGGTCTGATGAACCTTGGGAATGTGTCCACAATGAAACTCTTATAAATACATGGTATATTATCATAGGAAATTCAAATGAAGATGAAACCCCCTGAGATGTCTTCCCTCACTAGTCATATTCTTGGTTTAAAGTCGGTATTGAAGAATGACACACTCCATTATTGATGACAAAATCATAGATGTGATTAAAGGAGGAAACCATTCAGACAGTGCACACACAACAGCCATTAAAAAGGCTGCTCTGAAATTAGTCAAGGAGCACAGTGCAGCAATTTTTCCAAAATATAAACAATAACCAATTACATACACAATGCTGTGTAACAAAGTAAATATTTATTATTGAGTAAGTTATAACTAGAGAGGGGTAGTACAGGGTATGATAAGACTTTGCTGCTGTCTGTAAATCCCATTTGTAAGAATATAAAGAGTGTTTTCAAGAACAATAGTGTCATTGCTCCAAGAGGGGGCTCCCTCTGGAATACAATGTTCTTTTACTGCACATATAACTAGACTTCTTAAACCTCTACAGCTATAAGGGTGTTCAAATTCCTTTATTATGATTATCTCAGATTATACAGGTTTCTCTGTACAGTATTTCAAGATGCAACTTCAATTGTCTGCAGAAGGCTGCAAAAGATAAATTACTTAATGAGGAATGTAAAAGATAGTCATAGCAGAACACAAATCTGTAATATTTGTGGGAAATATATGACAATAGTAGATGGTTGATAGCATTTTGAAGTAGAATCATGAGTCACCATAACAGCTATTTGCTAAGCTAGACAGGATATTACAAAAATAACACCAACTGGATGTACAGAACAATGATAGTATATAAATATTGTATGAGCTAACATGCTGAGAATAGGTGTATTTGTAACACTTCAAATGCATTAATAATACTGGAGAACCTAGCCATTATATCCTAGCAGTAACAATAAAAGCTGCAAAAATTATTTTAAAAAGTTCCATTAGTACTTAAAACAACTGAATGTAAAAATTATATCACACTTCAAAAGAGGTCTGATAATTACACACAGATCATATATATGCAATAGCTAGGTTATTTAACTGTCATTCTGTAATGCAAATAAGTAATAAAGAAAGCAACCAAGTATTTACCAGAATACGAGTACTTTTTCAATAAATGAGAATAACACTGAACAAATAAAATAAAGAGTTCTTTACAGGTGGTGTCAGTAAAGTATGGTAATGATTGATACAAAAAATGTACATCACATTTGGACACCAATTTTGATCGACTGTGACACTCAAAAAATGTCAGTTGGGGAAGATTATAATTTTTAATTATATTCTAAGAAACATTTGTCCTGTATATAGATAGAAAAGTAAGAATCTCTCTTTTACAACTTTAATTATATTGTAAAATTACATAACACTTTTCATATTACAAAAAATTGTTCCAATTGAATGTGACAAATAAAGATAATGCAACTACAACTATCCCTAAAATCCATACAGTCTTTGATGATTTTACATTTTCAGAATCATTTTCTGCTTGCCGTCGATTACGGTTTTTCTTGTGGGGTCCAAATTTCTTTTGGAAACGTTCAAGTTCTTCTTGATTGCGGCGTTCTTCTTCACGACGGAGTTCTAGTAATTGTAGCTCTTTAGCCTGCAATAGAATGTGAATTAAATAATTTTTAATTAACCTTCTAAGACACAGGTAACTTATATTAGTTAAAAATCAATATCAAACAACCACAATTTTATTTCATATTGTCAGTTTAACATTAGAAGGAGCTTTAATCCCTTCTGGATATCATCCACTGTGATCAAAATAAAATGGAGGGCATGGTACAACACAGGACACTTTTTAAAACAAGATACATTAACATGTCAACAATATCTATGTACGAACCTCTACTCATAAATTTACCAGTGTCTTTGCATTAAAAAATTTTTTTTTTCAACTCTCATTGATGAGTTGTATACATTTAGGTATGAGCAATTCAGTCAAAGTTAATTGTCTCTAGCATTCCCAATGGTGGGAGATTTTTAAACATATGTCTAAAAACCTTGTAAACAGTGATGGTTTAATACTGAATGCACAGACTTGTAGTTATATTCACAAGCCAAAATACATAAATACATTATGTTGATAAATTAATGTAGCTGCTTTTAAAAATGTCCTGTGATGCATTATACTCTGTATTTTCTTTTGATTACAGATGAATATGTACAGAAGGGACAAAGTCTTCTTTTAATGTTATCATAAGCCGTATTATAGGTTTTATTGGAATTGTTCAATAATTCTGGACATTGAACATAGGTATCATGCTAGATTAATTTCCGAAATCTAATGATCCATACAAAATTGAATAATAACTCCATTAATATTCATAGTGGTACAAACTCTTTGAACAGTATCTACGAGACTACTTCATCTTTCTGACATCTTTGATATGTTTTAACTTCAATGAATGAAAGTGTTTAGTACACTTGAAAAGGTCTGCAAAGTTAGATGAAACAATGTTTCAAAGTTTAATAATTTTTACTTCACTGTATATGACCTTATTCTCTGTAATTTAATTATCAACTAAACAGATTCAAAAATCTTCATTATTATACATTAGTATTAGATAACATAAGTATATTATATGTTAAAAACTGTTATATTATAAAATTTCTCAACATTTAATCATTTTACAAAAAAATAAATTGTCATAAGATAATAATTGACTATTTAAACAGCTTCATTGTGAACAGATAGAAAAACTGAAATATTCTGTGTGCTTTACTATAGATGGTATGAAGATGTACCTTTAATTTTTCATTATTCTTCTGAAAACATTCTGCATCACATTCTACTTTTATCTTATTTTCTCTGACTAATGCACAAGAGATTTCTCGTCGTATACGATGGCATTTACAAAAGAGTTTTACTTTTTTCTGACACAATTCATAATCTGGGCACTCTCCCGAGTGGCAATTTGCTCGGCATCGATGTCCACACTGAAACTGGAAATATTATTTTTTTAATTAATCATAGGCAAGTACTGCAAAATGTTTTGATAATATAAATGTGAGCTGTAGTGTTAAAATAAGATTTCTTAGTCTTCTATTTGAAAGAAAATTTATTGATGAGAAGAATTGATATGACCAGAATTAAGCAAATACTACATGGTGATTCACTTCAAATAGCATGTGGAACAATCCATATCTTGAAGGAGAATGATAATACCTATGAATATTTTAACCAAGTTTCCTGTCTGACATGACAACCACCAACAGCCCCAGAGCTCTCTCTCCCCCTCCCCATTCCTATCACTTACCTTAGCATAAAAATTATACATTGCCAAAGGTGTCTCTTATGTGTTTCTTTGAAATGCTTATGTGACTAACAGGTATTCCACAGAGTTACAGATGATTATCCTTAATGATAAGTTTTTGTTAAAAAACACAGAAAAATGGCCAATTTGTCAAAAAATGTATTATTCAACTAAAACACTAAAATAATTAGAATATTATGACATTTCGTCCACAATTTTGCAACTTAGTCTATGACAGTTGTGACACTAAATTTATTTTGGGACATTAATTTTAACCTCTCACAATCAAAACTGAGTATTACCTGATGAAGTCCCAAAAATTGTGGACAAATCAATGTCATTATATTCTGTATCAGTTGAATAAGTTTTTTGTGTTTGATATGCTGCTGGCATGTCTTGTATAACATGCTGGAACCAATTTACAAAAAGTATATTCAGAATCAGCAACGTTTAAATATAAATGTTACTGTAATTCTTGAAATTCTCTTCACCTGTCCAAGGATAATGCTGAGGAGCCCACATAATCTCCACAACAATTTTGTCCATTAATGGACTTGTCCAGTAATAGATGCTATGTCTATCCTATCATTCATTTTCCCTAACACTCCAAAACCCAACACAAAAAGCCATGTACAGAATTAAGGAGAACATAACCTGTCTTACTCCTCCAATCTCACTTAACAAATAAATGGTAATTTAATATAAAATATAAATAATAAATATATTGTGACTCACTCTGTGACAGACGCACACACTATCATTATGGACTAAATTTCATGTTTGTGTGTTAAAATTGCTATATATATATATATATATATGATTTTATTTATTTCACTGTAATTCTTTGTAACTGATATACTGAGGCCAATTGTAAAATTAGTTAAATTACACAAATGTAAGTAGAATGCAAGAATTAACAGAAATATTCTTACATTTTTGGGACACTGATTACCACATGACTGTAATGAGTCTTTGGTTTCTCTTGTTGCTGTAGTCCATTCTACACACCGTACAAACAACTGGTTCAAACCACAGTGACATCGCAGCTTCATTAAACTGCGACAAGCCTCACATGGAGCCGGATGACAGGGATGGGGACAACGGTGAGAGCAGCCTTCAGGGCGAGGTAGCAAGCAACCCTCTTCACAAGTTTCACAAGAATCACCTGCCTACAAAATTATCAAATAATCTATGTATACATTAAATTATATAAGAATGAAATTAGCTTTTCAATTTGCATAAAACATAAGCATATATCAGTTGATTATGAAGTGAGAAATACTTAGATCTAAAGAGGTTGGGTATTGACAGAGTCTATATCAAACCAGTCAAAACAAGAAACAGAATGAAATTAATATGGACAAGGACTCTGTTAAGAATTAATTATTAACAAAAATGACTTGCACATGGATAAATTAACAAACCTTCTAAAACACAATGTTACTTGCACAGTCTGAGGATTCAATAGGTGTGTACTTAGTTTTACATAAAATAAAATAAAACTAAACACAATAAATGTATAATACTTATTTGCAAAATAATTAGCTACCATTGCAATTGAAGTTTAGGAGGGATAAGATGTAATTAAACAGTTTAAACTTAGTTACAATAATGAGTATAGAATATTGTGTTTAATTAACTAAATATTTCAAATTTCAACCATATAAACAAATAAATATGCTTAGTAAAAGATGACATTTCAAGGACTTTGAATAATTCAGTATACTAGTAAAATCAACATTCACCTCTGCAGGTGATGAGGATCCTTCCACTACATGGCAAGGTCGACTACACATATGGTTACCACATTTTAACATTCTACCACATGATCTTTGACAAGATGAAGGGTTTGAAAGATAGCAAGGCCAATTACTTGTGTCATGTCCTCCCAAGCATGTAACTGGTACTGGAACCTACAAAAAGTCAAATAACGAAATGCCATACTTAACAAAGTAAACAGTTACATAAACAATAATGAGAAAGATAGCCAAATACAGGCAAAAGAATTGATAATATAAATACCACACAATGTTTCTGAAAGCCTTGTTCCACTCTTCAGGTACAGAAAAAAACACAAGAGCCTAGAGAAAAACTGCACAAAACTCAAAAGCAAAGAAAATGTAACGAAAATGGGAAAGCACAAGTTTCAACCAAGTTTTAAAACTAGAATAAATATTAAAGCCGAAAGTGAGCAAAATATAATTTAGAAAATACTTAATATACATGTTAAAAAAGAAATAGGAGATGCTAATGATATGGCTTGGCGTCAAATATTAAAATGAAAAATTTACATCTGATTGAAAATTAATAATCTAAGAGATAGCCAAATACAAACAAAAGAAGTGATAATATAAATACCACATAATGTTTCTGGAAGCCTTCTGTCATTGTGTTTTCATTGCTTTTGAGTTTTGTCAACTAACTTGTGCAGTTCTCTTTAGGCTCTAGCATTTTTTTCTGCACCTGAAGAAAGGAACAAGACTTCCAGAAACGTTGCATGGTATTTATATTATCACTTCTTTGCCTGTATTTGGCTACCTTTCTTACTTATAATTTTCAATCAGATAAAAAATTTTCAGTTACATGAACAGTCAATAGAGGTCATTAAAATAATAGTAACTACTGTTACCACTCACAGTACACAATTTGTATAGTAACTTTTATATTTACCACAATGCCAATACTTTAAAAACTCGATTACCGTAACAATTTGACTATAGAATATTCTGTGGTATTTCAAAGAATGTGTTCACAAATTAACATCTCTAAGTTATAGAATGGTGTATATGAACTAATAAATGAAAACAGTTGGGAAAAAAATTCATTCAATTAATTACTTTGAAAGACAAAAACCTGTTTGTGTGTGTGTGTGTATATATATATATATATATATATATATATAAATTTTATAACCTTGCAATCAGGACATGGAAGGTCTCTAATTTCAAATTGTGCTGCTTGTATTTCCCAAGGTCCTATAGGTTTCTTATTACTTTCTATTTTCACTAAAACAGCAGAATGGCATGGTTCAGAGCAGGAATGTTTGCAAATTTCATGAATTCTGCCACACATTTGTTGGCACTGTGGGCAATCTCCAAAATGACATCGGTGTGGCTTTTGAGTTGGATGATGACATTTAGGTGGCAACCTAAAAAAGTTACATATAAATCAATTTTTAACAGAAAGCATTGTTTTACATGTTTTCAAGAATAATAAGTTATATAAATATATACAATCTGTAAAATGTGTACAGTTTAAGCTGTAAACATATATAAGAAGGAAACCAATAATCCTTAAATCTTTATACTTTATTAAAAGATTGACAGAAGCTTTTGGAAATAGCCATTATCAACTGCTGATACAATGCATCTGTTCCAATTGGAACAGTCATCAGTATCAAAGTGTTGTTCATATCCATCAGCTTTATACTTTCCAACTCTTCAATATTGTGGTTCAATTCAACTGCACATGGTGTCTATGTCTATGTACCACATTGTGCCTTGGTAGGAATAATCAATGAACATTTTTGGAATTGTTAATTAACTTTGTTTATTTGAGAATAGAATTATTAAACTTGAATAGGTACCAAAAAGTTAGTGTACATAAACCTGTAATAAAAAGCTTTGTCGTCAAAGGCTATTTCATTAGTTCACTTAATTACAGCATCATGTTTTTCAAATCCAAGTTTGATAACTTTTTGTGAAAAAGAAATAGATTCTTTTCTCCAACTCTTTATTACTTCAAATATTGCAAATATTGCATATATTGTAATATATCAATGGGATTGTCCAATGATACATAGGTAATTTTGTATGTTGTTAAGTATTTTGTGTATTGTTAAGTTCTCCTTTGGCAGCTCGAACCTCAACAATTGGGCATGTATGCAAATGTTGTGGTTTGTATTCGTAAAATAAGTCTGCATTTTGGCTCCTCAGCAGGAGTCGCTGCTGAGATGGTAGCTCTCAAAAACATGTGCTAACTCAGTGCAAGGCATTGAGAGCATAAAAAGTGTGTAATACCAAAATTGTACTTTAATGCCACTTGTTGTGTAGGTCAAAACCACATCTGAGTAATTTATGTTTCATGTCTCAATCAATACATTATTAAAATTAACAAAGTTTGGTTATATATTTGATAAAATAACCTGGCACCCAAGAACTGATGAATCTTATGACTCGTGCATGTATGTTAGACTTGGAAATAATTCTTCCGCATGGAAATAAAAATGTACATTGTATTGTTACAGTTGTTGCCCAAAAACTGGTGGGCAAACAAAGTGATTACTACAATATATTTTTTGTAATAGTTTTCAGCTTCTATTGCTCTCCTTTTTAGTTGTTCCAGAAACTTAGATATAGTTTATACCTCAACAAGTATCCAAATTTTTTCATGTATCTACTATTTATAACTTAAAAATATTTCCAGTTTCATATGCATGCATGTGTGTATTCTACCCTAGCTCACAGTATTGTGTTTTTTTGTCTTTTTTCCATTTACTTAATACTTAATGGCCAGGATGCACTCCATTTTGTGATTTTCAAAACCACCAGGTGTATTCATAATCATTCTTCAAGCACATTCTTATTTTCTTTTACTTGTCTGAAGATACAAATTAAATTATATGAACAAAAATGTCCTTTCCCAGGATTTCCTTCAATCCTTTACCATTTTTAATGCTTTGTCATAGTAAATATAATGGTGCTATCAAAATTGAAAAGGCTTGTATTTGAATAAAAACATCCATCATCCCAGTCACCCTTAAAGAAAACTGTGCAAATCTTTAAGTAAACATTCATAGTAGATGCCATGTAGATATCAATTCAAGACTGTCCCAGTAAGTGTTATTGCTCTCAGAAACAAAAATCAGGTTACCTTACCAAATTACAAACAAGAAATCTTTAAATATCATTCATATAAAACAAGTTATAAGGATTTCAACACTGAATTACATTTTAATCAGTTTTTAAACTATATTTCAATTATTAGAGCAAAATATTAAGTGAGAGAAGTTAATTGATGAATTAAGGTAAGTCATGTGTGTTAAACATATCCATTGATACCACTAACCTGCAAGGTTTTGTGCAACGGGGAGGTTTAGTATGCTTTTGCCGGCCACATGGAACTGATACAACAGTTTTACTGCAACGACATTTTATCTCAGCAGTTAAAGGACAAGGATAACACTGTCCACGATGACATACAGATGCACATTTATGGGTCCCGCATGCTAATGTTCTTGAACAGGGCTTCTCACATGGTGGGCAATTTCCATCACAACACTGTAATTTATATTTATATCAGACTTTATTAAATTTTTAACATTAATTCAAAACCATTCATTTCACTTTTTATAATGTTAGTGGATAAATCATTTCCTTAAATGCAATTAAAGGCCTTAACATTGGATTTCCACACAAAAACCTTGGAAAATGTTTTTGAGGGAGAAACTGTAAACATATATGCAAAGATGTTAACATAGTGCATGAAATTGGTAATGTTTTTGTAAAACAGAGAAATGATACTGATGCTCACAGTAGTTGTCAAATAAATATAATTGTCAAATTTAAAGTTATAATCTATGTACAATTAACTAGATCACACCCCTTCTGGAAATATAACCAATATCCTAATACTGACTCTGAATTCAATAAAATTTATGTTTAGGTAATTGATAATCCTTTTTATATTTACTTCCAATTTAAAATACATGAGATATATTCGAAAACATAAGCAACGAGTTTTACAAACAAGACATGAATCTCTTGGGAATTCCCCATGAACACATGTGCGGTGGATCCCTCTACTCTATCCATTCCTCCACTAAAACTATTAATTGTCCGCAATAAGACTGTCTATATTTGCCTGGTCAGGAACTTGACCCGGTAGCCGAGATGGTTAAGGCGTCTGTGTACTAAGCAGAATACGTGGGTTCAAGTCCCGCCTGGGTCAAATATTTTCAGTCTTTCCTTCTTCTTCCATCCTTCTCTCTGCTTTGAACATATGCTTTTCTATGTGCGTAAATCTTCGCCTGAGCATATGAATTCAAATAAAGCGCAATCCTCCTATTTCTCCTATTTATTTCTATCCTTCCTCACTATCCAAGTTTGAATGTGAATTAGTTCCTTAATGGATTCTCCTAATATTGTATATATATATATATTGTAACATGATTGTTGCGAGGTACGGTTGAGCGCCCTTGGTGGGGGTGACTGCAGTGGTTGTGTTTATGCAGGTGCCGGAAATGCGATGTTGTTTTAGGCTGGCCAAGGGCAGAAGCGTAATGGTCAGTTCCAGGCTGGACTCGACCGAGGATGGGCGTGCTCCAAATAGATTTAAAAGTTTTATAAACCACACCCTGTAGTTAAATTATATCTCATGTTTGATTAAATAAAATTATGAAAGAGTAAAAAGTTGTTTTGGTTATTTTCTCCAAAAAATTACATGGCGCCCAAACATGAATAATCAACGAAAAAATGAAAGGAGGGTAGCGGAGCGGCTACAATATATATACATATTACGCATATGCACATATACATGCAGTAGCCGGTATAAATATTCACACATTCATGCATACACATCCACATTAACCCATATACATATGCATACTCTTACACATAATTATGTACACATGCAAAAATGAGTGCCCAGCAGAGAAGGTACTATTTAGAGATGTTGATTTAAGGATTTGCCTGGAGTTCCCACAATTGGAGTTCAGCCTTTGACGAATTGTGTGGGAAGCATTAGTTGAAACTGTTGGTATTGAGGCTCTGGGCATAAACCCTAAGGGCTAAGTTGTATAGGAGGGATAGTTTGGTATGTTCAGGATATATAAAACTCTCCGGACAGGAAAGAGAGCAACACCTTGAATTCAAAGTTGGCATTGCTGGAAAGGTATAAATAAATGTGTGAAATTTTCAAATGGCTAAACCCCCTTGCTCAGGACAGTAACGGGACTGCATGTCATGTTTTTCAGCCATTCACATTGCTTACCTTACGATTACACTGATGTCTCCCACAATTCTTCATTCGTCTACATTTACTCTCACATAGAAATTCCTTTTTACAAGGCTGCTCCTTTGTATGCAACCCACAGCGACAAGCTTTAGTAACAACTTCCAAACACTGTAATATACACAGAAAAATTCATTTATCTCGAACACTAAATTAATTGTGAGTGGACATAATATAGGAGTGCTTTATAAAGTATTTGGTGCAAACAGTAAAAAACAAAACAATGACTATAACGTTATAAATAAATAGCCTTGAGACAGAAAAGTAATTATAAAATTAATTTTAAAAAAATATTAATTTCACAACATTTTATCTAAAACATTACGAGGAAGGACAAGTTTTAATCTAAAATTTGGAAAGTAATAACATATGTATTTATAGTTTATTTTTTTAAGAACAATTATAAATTATTTTAATTACTTTAATTTGACTTATAATTTGTAATTTTTCTTAAACATTTTTTAAAAATACACATGCTATTAATTTCCAATATGTAGATTAAAAAGTGCTGAATAAGGCCTATACCTTAAAAAATTTGAACATATTCTTATTCGACATGGCAACACGTGCCCTCAATTAAAGGCGAACCATCTATTCTCTCTCTATTTACTAATAATGTCCATTGTATTGCCAATGTTATATCGTCCATAGTTAGTAATATATAAATGTATGTCATTTGTTCTGAATTAAGTAAAACTTACCTGAATTTTGATAACAACGTGTATTCAAATATACTTGTATTTTTAGAGTATATTGCAAAAAATTCTTTGTAAGCATATACAACTGAAATACTCACAGTTCCACAATTGTCCCTGTGACACCTTCGAGAGCAATTGTGCGCTCCACACTGCAACAATTGCCCACATGTATCTCCACATGTAGGAGTTTCCTGGGTACAAGGTAGTGTATAGTGAGACTTCCCACAGGGACATGTGCGGGGGGCTTGCAGAGGACATGGACCACATGAATCCTTATGGCATAGACATTCACAACTGTGATAACCACAGTTCAGTAGCTTCTTGCAAACCTTTGATCAAAAATTGTAATAATATAATTCAGTAATCAAATGTTTGTTAAGGCAATTAAAGCCCTATTCTAAAATAAAGATGTTATATTTAGTTCTGGCATTACCTTATCACACTGCCACACTGGACTTGCACATGATCGTATCTGTTTTTCAGAACCACACTCACAGCTCTGTAAACTTGTTTCAAGACAGGGTGGGCAAGGCCCATCATGACAAACTCTGGCACAAGAATGCTTTTGACAAGATAATTTTGCACCACATGGTTTACCACAGGACCAAGTTTTTTGTGAACATCGCCTTGGTTTTAGAGCACTTTTGGTACAGTAGCACGTATTTCGAACCATCTTTGGACAAGGAGGGCAAGGACCTAAGAATAATAGTTAGGAATAAACAAAAATAGTTCATGCAAAGCAAATTCTACACCAATTAGTCAGGTTTATTGGTGTTCAATATTAACATTCTTAAAGAGTTACTAGGATTTGCTATACACGGTGATATAATTTTTAATGCTTCAAAAAACCTTATTTGGACAATAAAACATTTAAAATAATTGTTATTGTTTTCAATATACTAAACTGCAAGAAACTCAATGCTCATCTTGTACCATCTTCTGTTCAGAAATCTGATATAGGGAATTTCATAATAATTGGGGATTTATTGATGTAATACTAAATCCTGTTCCTCCCCAAAAGCTGAATCACACAGACTCCATTATTTTCCCTTTCCATAACATTACAAAAAGTTTTGTCAAATAATTCAGACGAAAAATTAGATCTACAGCAGAAGAAATTAGATATGTGCAGACAGTGCAAAAGTAAGTTTCCTTTGCCGGTTAAGTGTAAATTGCCTTCTATTCATCTTTTCTTGGTTAGTTATTTCTCACAATAATAATATCATTAACATTTATTAACTACTATTTTTATTTCCCACTCATATCGCTGCTTAACTCCCCTACGACTTCACCTTCCACTTATACTCATGGGCAACTGAAAATTTTAACAATATGGTTTACTTTGTAAAGCACTTGATGTAACTTCAAAATTAAATATCAATTAATTTACCATATATACACCAACTTTTGTTCTTTATTCTGATCTGAAATCTCAAAATACAAACATATTTATCTTCATAAGTCACTTTTGTTTAACTTCTAACATCGCAGCAGGTATATTTACTTTTCATATTATACTATGCAACATTTTTTACAATTTATCAGTGGTGTGTTTATAAGCTGAGGTTGTGAGTCCAAGAGGATGTATGATGATTATGTATGAAGGTGAAAATTGACACATCCTTTCCCATTCCAGGATTCAAGCCTGGGGGTCTCTGTGATGTGAGAATATTACTCTGAACACTACAGAAGAGCAGGTTGACTGTTTACACAGTTGAAATTAAAATATAATATATCTGTATAAAAAATATAGTAATTAGATAAAATAGTCAAATAACTGACAAAATGAAGTGATAATAACAATGCCACACATTTCTGGAATCCTTGTTTCTTTTGCTCAGATGATTAAAAACACAAGAGCCACGAGTATGAGACAACCGCACAATTCAGATGATAAGCTCAAAAGCTGCTCAATCCAGATAATGAACTCAGAAGCTTTTAAATTTGTCACCTGGATTGTGTAGTTGTGTCGTACTGATGGCTCTTGCATATTTAATCACCTGACAAAAAAAAGGATTCCAGAAATGCTCAATGGGTGGTATTTATATTATCACTTCATTTTCAATTATTTGGCTATTTATCTAGTAGGTATATGTTGACCACAAAAAATCCTGTATTATTAAGAAATGCACAGGTACTGAAAATAAGCTTATAGATGGTGTTTAATTAGCAAAATGAGCTATGAATAAAAAAGGTAAATGAGACCACTAAAACTTGAAAAAGGTAACTAAAATGTAACAATGATGTATTATTATTAAATAGCTTTGGAATCCAAATGTTTCCAAATACTTTAAGGTATGTTTTATGGTGAACTGCATACTGGAGTGAAGGGAATGTGAAACTGTTGAAATTAAAATATAAAACATCTGGGTTAAATGTATACTAATAAAAAAAAATAACCAAAGAACAGATAAAAATAAGTAGTAAATAAATGCCACATTTAGCACTTATTTTTGTCTGTTATTTGGCTAATATCTAATGTGAAACTATTATAAAACATTTTGTAAGGTTTAATTGTTGTTAAATACAATTTTTTTAATCTGAAACAATCTATGTGCCAAAGCGTAACTTAAGTTATTCTACAATTGTCTTTACCTTTTTGCTATTACTCAGACCAAAGCACATCACAAACAAATTCGTGGAAAAATTAATTACCTAATACACCAGAACAATTTTATTTAATATTAATTAATAATTAATTAAATACATTTGACAGAATATTACCTGGATGACAAAGAAGTAAGCAATCATGTCCACAGACAGGTTGCAGTGCTTTGCCACATGTTTCTCCACACGAGTGTGGAACAAGCCAAGGATGGAAAACAGGATCTTCTGTATGTCCACAAAAGCATCTATATCTTCTAGGAATATCAGAACTTGTGTATTCATGGCGACATTTTGGACTGAAACATAAATGTAAAACATATAATTAAATTAATACTGTGTTATCTTGGAGAAATCAAACATTGCAAAATAAAATAGTAGGTTATTTACAGACCCACTATAAGTTTCGCTTTCAATAAAAGAATTGGTCACCTTAAAATACAATATATTATCGACTGAAGAAGTTACTGAATGCAGATAAGAGAAAAATGTAAGAAAAAGAAAGTACAGAAAAATAATATACAAAGATACATATTCATTAACAGTCATCAAAATGTTGCGGATTTTCAGCAAATTAACCCAACTGGAATCCTGCAAGAATTTCATCCACTATTGGTGTGATCTACAATATGAAAAACATGTTTCCCTTATATATTTGGAAACAATTCCTCTAAGGATAGCCACAATGGCTTACTTTTCCTTGTTTGTTGTTGCTAAGGTGGAGTCAATACCAGTTAGAGGTCATTGCTCCTGGGTAATTATTAGATCCATCTAAATGATGTTTTGTTATACTTGTAGAATTACTTGTATCATTAAAACATCTGAAAGCATAACATGTGAATCGAGAAAGAAAATACATTTATTTATTTTCTAAATTTTTTTCGTAAATAGGAAGAGAAAATAGGGGTGCGCACCTTAGATGATGAAGCAGAACACACAATTAAATACAGTAATAAACTTATAGAAAATTAATAAATATATTTTTACCAAGGCCATAGAGATGATCCTTCTTTATGCAGTGATACACTGTCCCGGGCCCAACGTTGAATACAACTCAAGTGCATAAAGCAGAAACAAGATACACAATTCCAAATCTGTAAGAAAAGAAAACAACTATGGTAGTTACATTATGATAATTTAAATATAGATATAATTTAAATAAATAAGTAGACAAATAACAGACAAAAATAAGTACTAAATAAATACCAAACTATGTTTATATTACAGTAATATTAATTAAATGGAAATGAAAATATAATACATGATATAAATACCACACAAAGTTTCTGGAAACTTTGTTCCTTTTATCAGGTGATTAAAAACACAAGAGCAGCAAGTGACACAGCTTCAGAATCCAGCTGACGAACTCAAAAGATTCATTTTGTCTGTCATTTGGCTATTTTAAATCATTATTATAGTGACATTAACATGAAGTGGAAAGGCAAAACATCCTGGATTATAGTATATTTGTTCTGCAGGCCTTTTTGTTCGCATAATAGCTTAAATTTATGAGAAGCAAATTATATTTTTATAGACTCAAAAAATGAATTTTTCATGAATGTCATGACATTACTAATTTATAGGCTATTTTCAGCATAAAATTAACTCACTATTAAAAAAAACTCAATTGTAGAAACAAAATTAATATTCTTGTTTTATGAACTTACAGCTTCTGTTCTCTTGACTGACCCAATGCAAATGAGACATATTGCAGCCCCTGATTGGAAGGCATCTTCCAAGAAACGCTGAGTTCTTCCAAGATCATCACTACAGCCTCCAAGTTGGGAATAAGACTGCAACACTGAACCTACACAGAAAAATTGAAATACATATAGACAATTAATTGGAATTATTACTTAGTGATTTCCTTTTCTTAAATTCTAATGAGAAAAAAATACAATAATTTTTAAGACAGTCATTAATTAATATAAACTGTGTTTTGAAATTACATTTTAATAATATTGTTCTTGATGTGGTCCATTTAAATATGACTAATGTTTGCTGAACAAAAGTGGAAAACAATTTTATAAATGTCTAGTAAAGAAAGAATAATCCATATTGCCTGAATATAAAATTCAAAGGAATCATTAAAATTTAACCATGACCAGATATTTATACGATAATTAACTTATTGGGTCAATTAATATCATTCAGGGATAAAAACTGCTTCTGGTATTACACATGTTCATGGAAAAGACCCAGAGAGATTTCGGTTCATGGTAAAACTAGCTAGGAGCTGTGAACAATTGGTGGTTAGACCCAGAAGTGGTGTAATTTTATTTTATTAATATATTCCTGAAACATTTTAGTATCATATATATGCTTATCATTTGGATTAAGTTTCTCTCCCAGATACAAAATCTTTCTTCATTCATTAAACAAAGTTTATTAATAAACATTTTAAAATTTAGTCTACATTTACTAAGCTATTCTTAGAGTTCATATCAGCTCCATATTTTCTATCTAGTATCTAGAGTAAATATTTTTAAAGCTATAATAGTTCCTGTGGGCATATTTGTTTACTTCACATTCTAATGTATTCTGTGTAGATTTTCCTTCAACAATTCAATGCAACCGATAAATCACTAAATACCTTACCAAAAAAAAAAACTGACATCCTCCACTTAAAAAAGACAACCAATGGTTCACCAACCCCCCCCCCCCCCAAAGTGAACATCTTCACCCCAACTATTGACCAAATAATTCTCCCCCAACTACTCCTCTTACACCAACAACAATCACATCATAGCAACAAATCTCCATCAGCCCCTGTAACTACTCCCCTCCCCCCATCGCCAAATCAAAACTGTAATAAAAAAATAAAAAAAAACCTCTGCAGGTCATGACCACATCTAAAACATCTCCCGAAAAAAACAATAATACTAATCACCTATATTTTTAATGCCATCCTCAGAACCACCTATTACCCATCAAATGGAAAGATGCCTTCATAATCATTTTACCGAAACCAAACAAACCATAATCCCACACTCAAAATTACCAACCATAATTCTTCCTACAATTTCAAAACTATTTGAAAAATTACTTCTCCCTCATTTAATCAACCAACTGCCCTTCCTAGTTCCTAAAACACAATATGGTTTTCACCCAAAACATTCCTGCTGCCATTAATTATACTCCCTCCCTAATCTTATAAACAACTTCTTCGAACAACGCAAATCCTGCATCAACACATTTATATACATTGAAAAAGCTTTCAACAAAATCCATCACCCTTCCCTTGCATCAAAAATCAAAGACTAGCTAAACTACACCCACTATAGAATACTCCTCAACTAACTCTCCATCAAAATAAATAATTATATCTGCCAACCCCACACTATCACTGCAGGTGTCCCCCAAGAAAGCGTTAATGCCCCTTTTCTATACATCTTATCTCACGATATCCCACAAAAGTATCCGTTCCCATTCACACTAACCAAAAACCCCCTTCCCCAAACCCCGTCCTCTTTCTAAACAATGCAGAAATACCCACAAAAACAGAAACCACCTACCTTGGACTCTTTGATACAAAGCTGTAATGGAAATCACACATTAGACACGTTCTCTTTAAAATCAACCTTAAATTCAGAACTCCTAAACAGAAAAGCCCCACTCACCATCAGCACAAAATGTCTTTTATACCTCTCCATGATACAACCTACCTGGTCCTATGCCTCATCCATATGGGGAATAACAGCCAAAACCCAAGCTAAACAAACAAAGACTTACTCCTTCACACCATTACTAACTCTCCCTGGTAGCTCAGAAATTCCATCATCCACCATGACATTTAACTTCCCAAAGCCAACTCCTTAATCACAAAATCTGTAACCTCACTAATCAAAAGCACCTTCAACCATCCTAACACCACGATTCATCAATTCCATAGCAACCCTCCCACACCACTACACTCATGTTGCCTTGAAAGAAAATGCCCTGTCCATATCATTCTTCCCCCAGAACATTTGGGCACCTCCTAACCCACCCCATCATCATACCCACACACCCCACCCACCCATTCCACCCAACCTATCAAACTCATTAATCACCAGCGAACCCTCGTACCCCAACAATATATGCCCCTCAGATACACTTATTTTTTTTTTTGCAAAATAAGGTTAATTACTGGATTAACCTAATTACCAAGTTCCCGTGTTAATTATGCACATAATTTAAATTGCATATACTGTAAACAATATGTAACCAAGTAATAATCTCAGGATAAAAGTTTTGTCTAATAAATTAAAATGAAATATACATTAGGGAGTTTCCAGTTGCATGCTAAGACTTTTACAAAGTTTTCCATTTAACTGTCTCTAACAGTATGCTTTTGATCTGGCTGCAAGTTTTTCTTTTCATTTTACACAAAACAATTTACAAAAGTCCAATATTTAATGGCCAAAATATGTAATTATATGCCAGACAAAAATTAAGTAAATTAAGTAATACTTACTCAATATACTTTCACTTTCTAGTTCATCTTCTTCAGATGAAGATTCATAATCGGCAACTAAGTGTTTCTTTATTGCCTCTTGCTGTTGCCTCTGAGCTTCCCGAAACTTTTCTTCCACTGTTTTCTTTCCACTTTTTTGTACAGTACTCATTTTAATGAATCAAAAATCTGAAACAAAATTATCAAAATTTTACATTAAATTAAAACTTAATTTTACTTTTCAATCATACAAATGAAAAATTCAACACTATAAAAAATATCTGTACAGATGCATTTAGACTGAATAATTATTTACAACCCAACATTGACAATAAAGCAAATCAAACTTAAAGTGTGACTAATCTATAATAATATTTTCCATATGAAAAATGAAGAAAGAAAACAGTGTGTGAATTCTAATTAAAGGGTCGTAGATTCATGGATATTATCCATACATCATAAAGGAATTTTATTTAATTTCACGATTTGTACAAGCTTTAGTCAACCCAAAGAAAGAAACAATACATTAATTAAATTACAGGAAGGTAATAAGTTTAGAATAACTTGTGGCGTTTTTTACCTCCAAGCTTGAGATGTTTCATAGAATGGAATTAAAAATGTAATAGTATAGGTTCAACATTATTTTAAATTAATGTGTTCTACAACAATTGCACCTACAACATTGAAGCTGCACTATATTCTTACCATTGTACTAGTGTACTATAGTAATAACAGTTAAATTAAAAATAATTTTAATAGAATAGATACTGTACACATTAGAATAGAAGGAATTTTTATGTCAAACCTAAAATAATAATAATTAAAGTGTGACACTAAGTAAAGTAAAATGGGTTAGGATTAAATGTATCTAGAAGTTCATTCAACTTAAAAATGAGGGTAATATGAACACAAATATTACATTCAAATTTTGATAGATAAATGGTTGCATTTTAAAAGTAATATTCCTAATAATCATTCACGAATTATAGAAATAATGTTTTATAACATACATATAACTTGTGGTATATTCACTCGACAAAATTTTGTATTCAATAAATCAATCTGGGATATGTATTCGGGTTATTTCATATTTGTCGCGTCAATACTATTAAAAAGAATGGTATAAAAGGTAGTATGTAGTCGTTTAGTACTTCACCGATGTTTCGAAACATATTGCAATCACTACTGACGTTATAATTATAGAACAATACCATGCCGGAGAAAAATTTTAAGGTTAAACGAGTGGTGACAGAAATATTAAAAAGTGAAATTTAATCAAATATATTGCCTCAAAACTACAATAAGAAATAGTATAATAACTTACTTAATAAGTTAAGGTTATGAAATCAATAATTACAATGGTTAATCTGATGCTCAATAAAATTTGAGCGGTTTGTTTCATTAACCAATATTATAAATTATACAAATTCTAAAGAGAAAACGTCAGCTGAAAATGTATATGTGGCGGCATCTGTGACGAATCACACACATTACATTTTCCAAACAGCTTCGACCTTCCAATAGTTGTTACAGACTAGAGTCCTAAGTAAACAAAAATAATAATGTTTAGTTCAGAGCAAAGATACCCAGACATTAGATGCATTACTATAAATTTGAATTGCAGCATTGTAATACCGGCTAACTGAGCTCACTTCGCTCCTTGGAAGTCGATGTACCACCAAGTATCAATCATTTCTTATTTTTTACAAGAACATTTTTTAGGACATTAAAACTAAATTTTGCAATAATAATAAAATAATATACGAATATCATTCGTAGCGGCAGGTTTCCAGGCTTTACGTGGCTCAAAGTACTGAAAACAGATCTTAAACTGCCTAGAAATAAGAATCCTAAAAATTATATTAATAGCAGGACACACTAATTTAAATGTTTCAACAATATCCGAATGAATAATATATTTTGTTATAATAGACCTAAGTATTGCACGAGATTGTAAAAAGTCTTTATTCCTGAAGAAAACATCTGCTGGGTTAGAGTATTGTTAGAAACTATCGTTATAAAGGCTGTCAATGCCGCATTCTAACAAAGTAACGATTAGTTAAAAACATTCCGTCCTCGTGTAACTGAAAAACTAGAAGTATATTCTTCCCGTTGCTCATGTTGTGGTCTGTTCTAATTCCAGTCTCAGTATTTTAAAATGCTTGCAATATAATAATATACCTTGTGTTTTTATAACTGATGAATGTCTTATTTCATTACCTGTGGCGTTCCATGAATATTTGAAATTAGTGTATCAGATGATTTAATTGTTTCAACCATGTTAGCTACGAACAAAAATGTGAAAGAAATATATTCGTAATTGTCTTAATAATTCAAATTGTTTTTCTAATTAAGTCAATAGCTTTCGACGTGATTATTTTATCAAGAAATATGATTTAAAATATTGAAATCAACAGAACTTTAGATGTTTTAAGAAAAATCAGAAAAGTTTTATTAAAACCTTTCAAAGTCGTTCAACAGTTGCGTTCCAATTTAACACCAAAATGCAAGGAAGGAAGACTGTATTTTATCACGTATAACTGATAGCAAAAATTGACTCGATTGTAGATTTTCTAATACACTGTACAAGGAAATGGGGTTAAATGTGATATTGATATGTAATCTATCTATCTATAAAAGTAAAACGAGTCATCGGAGTCCTCGCTATTAAATTTCGCAAATGTACTCTTAATTTGTCACAATGTCCGAGGAAAAAAATTGGTTGGATAAATCCCTTTTGGAAAGCGATTCAAATTATCTTCGACAAAATAGCGGTTTAGTCTCAATATATATATATATAAATGAAAATTTATAAACCACGTAAGATAAATATTTCTATTCAGATATAATCTTTTCAAGTACATGGCAACAAATTAAATAATCTGCTTCTAAAATGGATATGTTACGAGAGGACAAGGGCAACTTCTAACGCATGTGTAAATTAAATAAACCTGTAACTATAAGATTCTCTTTCAGTTTACTACAGCCGAACGATACGTCTTCCATTATTCGCAAACAACGGATACTTATCATATTGGATATTCCACGTGAAATGATAGGCTCAGGACACGAATCGCTGCGCCGCCAAGTACAGGGCGGTCCGAACGGATGTCCCTAACGATTGTATTTGACGGGTAAACGGCTGAAACTTACAACGTTTATATGAAAGGAAAACTCAGCAAATTTAAACTACTTTCGGTAGATGATGCAAAGACACGATTTCGACATTAATTTATCAAAATGGTGACACCGCAGATGAAAGTGCAAACTGTTTTGTCAAAGGGAGTTTCGGCGAGTCTTAAACCATGATGTTCCAACTGCTAAAAGGATAAAGAAAAAGAACGACACACTTTTAGCTACTGGAATCATGGTGGTGGTTGCAAAACATTCGACGAAATGGATGAAAATGTTCCAGCCGCTTATGAGCGTTGCCCCCGGAAGTCATTAAAAAGAGCTTCGCGGGAACTTCAAATACCGAAATCAACATTGCATCGAATTGTCCACAAACGTCTCAATATGAAAATGAATACAAAGTGCAGTTACTGCAATATATTGCGACGAATGACAGGCTAACAAGTGAAATTCGCCAATACGGTGCTAGACCGTCTCGGCGCTGATCCCGATGTCATGCCCAGGATTTTGTTCTCGGACGAAGCAACTTTTAGTGTATCAGGGAAGGTATACCGGCATAATGTGTGGATTTGGGGATCGTAGAATCGCCACACTACACAAGAACACGTTCGTGATAGTCCCAAGTTGAATGTTTGGTACAGTTTGTCACAGAAGATAGTAATTGGACTGTTTTTCTTCACTGAGGAAACTGTCTGTGGTACCACATATCTTGACATGCTGGAGCAGTTCTTTTTTCCACAAATTGAACAAGTTAAGCTTAACATCCTTTTCCAACAAGATGACGCTCCTTCACACTGATTCAATGAAGTGTACGACTTTTCCCTGGCCATTGAATTGGTAGGGGAGGACCGATACAGGACAAAATGTATTGAAAAATAAAATAGAATTAAATTCTGTAAGTAGAATATAATTTGGAGATCTTCAATTGAATATAATTGCTGTACAAAATTTATTATCAAAGAAAAGGTCATATTTATGTAAATAATCTTTAAGCTTTGTTAAAGATCTAATACTATAGACATTTTCACAAATATACAAATTGGATGTGCTGCAGCTCATGGAAGTTAGGCACAGAGTGCCTCTAAGTTTTTCTCAAATATGTTACAAAACAATCCATTATAAGCAACACAATTACCAATTGAAACATTCACAAAGCCCAGTCAGGCTGAGCAAGAAATATAATGAACCTATTTCATAATTATATAAATAAATACACAAACATAAGTGATAAATAATTAAAATAGTTTTAATACAAATGTTTTATATTTTATATCTGTTTCACAATTGTTGTAATCAAAAAGAAAAGAGGTAGTCACTTTTCATAGTGTCAAAAACTAATAACTCCATGAGAAAATTGATGGTAAACTTGGGCTCCAGAACACTACTTCATAATATGTTTCATTGAATTGAATTATTCTTCAAAGTAGCATCCCAAATAAATTACCAACATATGATAAATAAATTAATTTCATTACAATAAGTTTACTGCATCATTAATATTTTTATAATTTAATTTAATCATTGAATAAATCATTTTACTTGTTAAACAATTTATGTCTAAATAACATGAACCATAAAAGGTAAATGCATTGAACTGCGTTGTGTGCCAATATTTGACTTTTCTTTGAAGTTATATCTTGCCCAGTATTAATCCAAGAGCCACTTGTTTCCTTGGTCAGATAAACATATTCTGAGAGCATCCATAGCTAACTGACTTTCCCTATGTGGATATTGTACACCAAGTGAATGAAGGTCAATAATATACTTTTCAAAAAGTTTAGATGCTTTCTTTGTATTTCCAGAGTCCATTAGTTCAATACCTCGATCAAATAAATTTGTTGTTAACTGTTGGATGTTCAGCTTACGTTCTTCAAAGCTTCTATTTGCACATTTCCTACAAAAAAAAACACACTTTATTATACAATTAAATAAGGATTCCAATTTAAATAATAATTCCACATTTCCCCAACTGGCAGTATTTTTAGTTCTCACCCTTAGATGGCACTGGTGTGAAGGGAGGGGAAGAAATTTTATGATGAAATTTACACAATCGCCTAGTGAGAGTCTGCTTGTAGAGGTCAGATAGAGGAGGTCACACTGGGTGACAAGAGTATGTTGGTGGACGTCTGCTTGTAGAGGTCAGACGGAGATGTTTGAGAAGGAATGTCGTGGCTGGCAGTCAGTTTGGCTGGAAATTTGGTAAAGTAAAAAGTAAATTTATGAAAAATGGTTTTGAAAGATTGTTATGAGTTGATGGACTGTGAAAGAGATACAAATCAGCGGAAATATAAAACTGATTGGTTAATATGGTAAAACATCTCGAAGGACCTCATTGTCTGTTACATGAAAGATTTGCTTAGTTGTGCTGATGAAAGTGTTTTGAGTAAAGTGTGTGAGCAACTTAGTGCACATTATGGCCTGTTAAAGAAAAAGTAGATTCACAAATTATATTGTTAGTTCAAACGGTTTTAATGTTGTGAAGTAATAACATTTGAGTGTTATAAGGATTATTCACACTAGTATGTAAGGTTATTCAAATTTATAAAATATTATGTAAACATTGATGAATTCAAACTAACCAGCCATTAGAAAGCAACAATCGATACCCAACAACACTCTGTTTCTCTCTTTTAAGGAAAGGCCACAGCAATGGGAAAATACATACAAACAAACACATTATAATGAAAGATAAAAACTAAAGAAAAGAATAAGAAGTTAAAAATTGAAAGATTGAAAATAGGGAAAGGATTGAACAGATTGTTATAATAGTAATAATTATAACAATTATCATATTATTATACAACATTATGTAACAAAATTAGAGTATGTTGAGTCCAGGACTTTGCCTAGACTGTAAGATATGCTTTTCTGCAAAACCTGTTAGTTCATTTGGAACTACTCCCCCACAAACTCACCTTCCTTGATGTTGATATATACCTCAGTTCTGGCCTAATCAACACATCAAGTAACATTAAACCCAACAACACATTATAATACATTCACTTCAACATTTGTCATCCTAAACATACCAAACACTCCCTCTCATACAGCTTAGCCCTGTTCCACTTGGAACAGTCTGGACACCTGCACCTACCAAATCTTCAATGCATTCATAATAGAAAATACCGTCAGCTCTCCTCACGAAACATATATCCCCTGTCCTATCCTTTGTCCAAATACCCAAACCCACCTTTGAACAATATAAAAATTGTAGTCCACCCTTAACCATAACCTACTGAAATACATGAATTATACCTTTTATTGTAATGCCTTGATAAAGTTATCACTGTAAAATTATGCTCTGTATTTATTATTTCCTAGCAAACAAGAGGAATATTTCTAATACCTAATATGACAATGATACAACATTTATGGGTACAAAATACTTATTTATTTTAAGCTTAAGAAAAACTTATTTTCTTTAAAATTAGACATTGTCTGCACAGGTGATTCAATATATTTTTATTTCAATATGGCTTTTTTCTGAATACTATTTTATCACAATTTTTTCTTTTGTTCCCTTATACTTTTTACTTGACACTTTCGACATTGTGTTGATCCCAGCAAACTAATATTCATAATCCCATTTATTTCCTAGTTTTTCTAAACTGAAATTCATGTGTAATCTTTCATTTGTAGATTCCCTTCTATTAATTTTTTCGCATCTCTTCTTTGTAAACAATCTATACATTTATGGCAGCAAGATCCAAAATATTGAAGAAAAAAAAACTTAGAACAGACCACCTCTTTGATGCTAATTTTGTAGAATACTTCCTCCTCATTTGGTCTTCACATCAACACTATATTTTGTAGTGTTGTAGAGTGATATTAGTTCAGGGTTATTTTCTTATTATTATTAGCTATAGTTAAATGTCTGTTAAGACTGACACTTTTTTATTTTGTTACTCTTGATAGTGTGTCAGATTAATTGTTCCAGTTTAAATGTGTGTTGCATAAAGGTTATGTTTTTCACTGTGATTCAGATGGATTCAATTATCTCTTTTTGTGCATTCTAAATCTAAATGTCAATTACAAAATTAGATTATTGGTCAAATACAAACAAATAATAAATATATGGTCCAAAAATATAAAACCAACTTACTACAAACAACTTCACTGTTGCTTGATGAGTCTGAAGTGCTGTTACACTGAACTCATCTCAACCTTAAATTCCTCCTCCGGCTGAATTATCTGAAGAAATTTTTGTAGTTCTCAAAATATTTCTTCAGGCAATGATTTGAAGTTCCATAACATTCTTCCAGCTACCGAGTTTCACTAAGAAAGAACTAACTCGGAGATAGATAAACAAGTTACAGTATTTCCCAGACAAAACTAACAAAATGGTCAAATAGAATGTCTGGTATAGTTTCTTTAGTACAAGTTATTATGGGAAGAGGAACGGGGAGGTTATGCTACAAAATGCCTAAATAACATTGAGTGAAGGAGCGTATAGAGTATGTTGAGTCCGGGACTTTGCCTAGACTGTAAGATATGCTTTTCTGCAAAACCTGTTAAGTTCATTTGGAAGTTCGTATAGAGTCATAGACTCCTGGGCATTCTTCCCTTTGTGACTGAATATTTTAATGAAGGAAAGTCAGTATTTGAACTTGAACTAATAAATCTTCAAAATGATTTGCCTCCAAACTGGGTGAGCGAAATCAGAAAGTTAGTTTTTGGGAAGAAATTTGGTGTTCTGTAAGGCAAGAAATATTCAAGTGCTGCTAGGCCACTAGCATCGGGGATGTTAAGTGTGCAAGGAGACAACATCTAAATTACCACTAGGATATCGGGTGGAAGTGGTTTGTATTCATGTCCTCACCAGATATTACTTTATTTCATTATATCCTTATTTTTGAATGGCGAAGAACAAGTGTGCAAATAATCAAACACAGCTTTAATATCCGAGAGAAATATTCTATTCTGCACTGTCCCTTCATCATTACATCAACTTTACAGTGGAATAAGTTGCTGGATGTAATATGCCTTTAGAACATAAATTATTCAAATACCTGTGAAGACGGATGATGAATACAAAAATGTACCTTTTGTACATACCATTCATTAAAATAAATCAAATCAGTTTAAGGTCAGCTTATGGAATTCCTGTAATGTTCTCAGTAGTTCAAGAATACTGATGGTAACCAGATATATAATTTGTGAATAACTAATTATAAATGTTTATCAATTAATTTGGTACACATTATATATGAATAATATAACTGTTATTACTGCTCTTAATGCTTTGTTTTTGTTTATAGTTTAACAACATTAATTAGTTGTTATTTCAAACCGTGCACAAATTACTTTAACTTAATTAAACATACATGAACTGTGGTTCATTGCAATTTATTTCCTCCAGAAGGGGCCATTTTTCTCTACAGGCTTCACAATGACACTTGAACCAATATCTTGAGCTCAGACTTCTTTGTCGCATTTGATAATTCTTTTTTGTATAAATTGGACCATAATTTTCAGAAACTTCATCTCCAGATTTCAAAGGTCTTAAAGCTTGCAAAATTATCCTTTTACCATTGTAGTACCTGTGCAATTAAGAATACTAAAATTTTAATACATGAAAATCACAAATTATCTTCAACAGTATTTGGATATACTTGATTTTTAAGTAACACATTTATTAGTTTAATTGTTATTAAATGTTTTATTATTGGCTGTCCTGTATTCCATGGGGGAACATATATGTATGTACCACAAATTCAACAGTACCAATAAATATCTTATTTATCTTACTGGCCACCAAGATTACTGCCATATTGGTTTTGGAAGGGTGCATGGTTATCTCCCGATTCTCCTTTCTTAAACTCAGTTTGGCCATCAAATGTTACTTAAGATTCATACGTGACTCAGTTACATTCTCAGACTGACCTTGCAAGAGCTGGATAACAGTCGTGATTAAATAATGCTGCATTTGAATATATACCAACACCAATATAAAGAGTTTTAGCTGTTGCTAAAGCCATGTCACTTCTTAAGCATGTTTCAAATATTTCATGAGCATTAAATTGCAGCAACTGCAAATTCCTTAAAATAAATGAACCAATCACAATTTCATCTTGAGATGCACAATCTGCAATGAAAAAGAATTATATAAAAATTGATGACATGATGAATAATATAGAAGGTGACTATGCTTAATTTATTTAAAGATTCATGAAAATTCTCTTATTATTTAAAAAATTACATACTGTAGAATTTTATTTATATGAACATAAAAATCTATTATAAATTACAGATCCATATGTAGGCAAACATTTATTGGAATGATTACAATATTCTTGTTTCACAATTTACCTTAAATGTAGACTTATTTCTCATTAATTGAATAGAAACTTTTCAATTAATATAGTACCAGTTTAAATAGACTTTGCATGTATGAAAAGGTCTATGCCTTTATCGGTTTGAGACTTATTAGCTAGGGAGTAATATTAACTACAGAAATTGTTAGTAATATCAAGGCCTACAAAAATAAAAGACAAAAAGCATAGGAAAGAATGGAAGAATTTCCTATTACAGTTTATCATTTTAGTTCTTGAAAGTAAATGTGGCTGAAAGATGTGGGCTACAATATTGAGCTGTTTAAAAATGTTAAAATTATTTTTATTAACTTTAATAGTCAAAGTCAAAGAAAAAAGAGGATCTGTCAATTGAGATTTGTCTTACATTGATAAGCTAAAATTACTAAAAAAAAAGTTTCTAGGTGTCAATAACCAAACTATTAATCCATTTTTAATGAATAATTGCTCAGTAAGTTGTTACATTTTGCTGATGTTATTTTACAGTTGTTATATATTAGACGAACATGAAAACAATGTAACAAATTTGGTGTCACCATTATCTTTTTCTTGTTTTATTTTAATACACACTACAAACAACCTTATTTATTGACTAAGATGCTTAATAGCATACTTATGTAAATGATATTTGGTTATTATGTGAGGTATGCTTTTAATTATGCCATATATATATATATATATATATATATATATATATATATATATATATTTAATACTAATATATAATATTATATTAACCCTGGTAACTTGGGATTGAAAGATTTATGTAACAATATGAAACCTAAATGAATTTCACTATTTATGTTGAATAATTAAACATGAAGTTAAGGAAAATAAAACTTAAATTTCCCCAAATAAACTCACCTTCTGAAACACCCAAATGTGGAAAAAATGTTCCTCCATCTTGCAAACATCTCAACAGAAATATTGCCATAAGTGTTCTTTGAAAAAAATCTTCTGCCGATCTTTTTCTCTCATGAGCTTCTAGATGAATTACATTAATATACTGTTGGCTATTTTTATTCATGTCATTCAAACTCATGGCTACAAACAAAGTTATATCAACAATAAAGTCACAATGAATCATTTTTTCAAACCTTACAAACAGATTTATGAATGAAAATTTGGGCATGATAAGTAATATAATAATTATGATGTTCTAACACACATACATAAGTTAACATTTCACTATTTAATGATAATAAATGTTCAGACATCATGTAGGATATATTTAAATATAAGAATCAAAGTTATATTAAAAGAACTTAAACAGAATATTTTGTGCACAGGGTCTACTTTATTGCTGGTTGGATGATGTGTATAAATCTGTAATCTCCATATTTTCTTGACACTTCTCATTTGAATTCAAATATCATATTTATTTTACAAATTTTTATATATCTGCTTTGCTTTGCTATTCTGATTGATTTAACTCAACTTTAGATTTCAATGTTTCATTTTCTGACTTATTAATACCCTTGTTACTTAAAAGTATCTTTGGGCATTTGTTTTTTCTGTATGTTGAATTTAATATACAACAGCAGCTCATATACAGTACTGCTGAACTGAAGCACACAACATTTTCACTCAATATTTATTAGAAGCATAGACAACATTATAATTATTTTTTCATTCCTTCTGCAGTGCTTTTTCAATAATATTTCATGCTATGATAAATAAGTTAGAATGTCAGTGTTATCTCCATTCTTCTTATTAAATGAACTACAAAAATATTTGCATGGGGTTGTAAGTTCACAATTAGTTTCACTCTGTTTGGTTGTTCATCACATGCACACTTGCCAGTAACAAAGCAGGCCCACAGAGCTGAACTGTTTTCCCCTAACATTATGCCTATTCCAACAAACTTCTCAATTTCACTACAATTTTAATCTATTCTCCACAAGCATATGAACCTCAGTATTTGTGTCCATCCTGTACAAGATGGAACTTTACTGCACTACAGAAATTCTTGAACAAAGAAAAATTCATGTTTTGTTTGGACATTTACATCAAAATAATCATTTATGACCAAAAAGAATCTCAAGAAAATTATGAATTATGTTTCTAATTTCAAATATGCAATTTCATAAATAACAAACTCACACTCACTCACTTGTTAGAAGTCCATAGTAGAAAAAATGACTGCTTACATATTGATATATAGTCAGTATATACTCTTTATTAGTATGAATATAATTAATACATAATGGCCAAAAGTCATAATTTATTAAATACAAATTTTACATTTACTACAAAATGTTTTCTGCCTATGTTCAGGAACCTCTTCACTCATATAAAATTAACAAAATATTAAAATTATTGTACAAGGAAAGTTCTGATAGTTGTTAGAATAAACTGCCTACAAAATAAATCATAATGAATAATGAAACATGTTCTAATATTCTAATAATAATTTATTCTGTCTTTTATCATTATATATAAATACTCTTTCTATTTGTATACATATTTGGTTTTGCATAATATTAAAATAATGCCTTTAATTTTCTGAAGCATCACCCCTACTCATTTAAGCTGTGAGTCACTACTGATAATATATTAATTATTACAATTTATATGAAAAACTAATAGTTCTCAAGTTGCAAAATAATACCCAAATCAATAAAACAGTAAAAATTAAAAGTTAATATAACAAAGTATTTTTTAATATGAATACTAAAAGGTTTGGTAAAACAAAATTATCTGTAATAATTATAATATGATCATGCTAATTTTTTGTTTGACTAGATGAGAAAATAGACTTAACTATACATTTAATGCAAAACAATTTCCCATTCAGGTAAGCAAATTTACACAACTGAAATAGACTGCTGGAGAAATACAATTCCAAAGCAAAAAGGAACAAAATATCAAAACAACACAATAAAAAATGTAAAATAAAAGTGATCAAAAGTATACATTAGCAATAACAAATATGATTAAACAAATGTAAAGAGTTGAATAACTAAATTATATTATAACATGTTAAACAAACCAACAAAATTAATTAACTACATACCATTATTATAAATATGTTTGGCTATTCTTAAAAAGAATGGGGCTCTTTCCTTTTGTTGTGTTATCATTCTTAAGGAAATATGACAAAGAATACTCATGCCTGATCCTACTAACAGGCCTAAGTAACGGCATTCATGCTCATGATAGCTAGCGCAGGCAATGTCACGGCATGATACAGAGCAGAATGCAACTCCACTACATTTGTTACATCCAACAGCACCAAATTCCAACCTAAAATATTATTTATTATTTTATAAATCATTATGAATTGTTTAGTTAAGCTATATTATTTGTTAAAGTGAATAAATTCTTATTTATATGTTTTATGCAGGGTGCGGCTGAACTTATTAAGCAGTTTTGAGAGGTTATAAAAATCAATGGGTGCATATAAAGAAAAAACGTTTTTATTTTTTAAGTTTGCAGTACTTTGAAATCTCCAGAATGATCGTTGACTAATTTTTTTACTGCTATATGCGTATGTTTTTTACCTATATGATTGGTTTTTTTTATTCCAAGTCTTTATTTGCATTCTAAGAATAATAATAAATGTTTATATTATTTATGTACGCTACATGTAATACTTATAATTTTAAGTTGAAGTTTGAAATGTATCTGATGTCTTAGTGTGCTTCAGCAATAAAATTATTATTATTAGTATTATATATACTCATTTGGATTGAAAAGTGGAACTGAAAGGAGCTGACTTACCTTAATTCAATAGTTGGTCTAGTCAGACTGGGACAAAATAGGATTTCAAATTTGCGAGGACCTGAGCCCATTCTTCAGAATGTCAAGCTGGCCAGCAATTTTATTGACAATTTGAATTGTTATTTTTCAAATAGTCATGAGTAAACCTTCGAGGAGAGCAACAACAATCAGTTGTGGTGCCTCAGTGAGATCAATGAAAATGGACACATAACATTTAAATATGAGTGATAACTATAAAAGTGACAACTGACAAATATCTGTTAAGTTAATTGATTAAAATAAGTGACTACTTGAGCATCTAAATTCAGGCCAGCAGGCTTGGTCACCAGATTCTGCATGCATTTAAGCATGGATCAGAAAAATAGGAAACAAATCATTACCCAGAGAAACAGACTGACTACTGCCTAAAAGTAGAAATAGCAAAAAGCATAAATCTAGTGAGTCTCCTGATAAAGGAAATGAAAGCCACATAAAGCAAACAGATAAAATACTCAAAGTCAGAAAACCTCCACCAATAGTTCTAAGCAATAACCAGACAGTCAGAAAAAACTAAACATAAGTAACCTAGACTGCAAAACTACCATGATGAGTAGCAAACAAATTAAAATCAATGTTAACTTTGATGCTGAGTACGGAAAAATTACAGAACTATTAAACAGCACTGCCTCGAGTAGAATTCCTATGAAAATAAAGTCCTCAGCCCAATTAAGATAATCCCTTTACTGGTATAGAAGATATCTTAAATGAACTAGTTAAAAGACAGTTTCAGATTCTAGCAGTGCAAAAATTTAAAAGAACTGTTATTGATAACAAAGTAAACCATCTCTATCTACCACTGTACATGTTAATATTTGATAGACTGAAGATGTCAATAAAATATATGGTATCCAATACATCAATAACATGAAATTAAAATAGAGGCTGTAAGGAATAGTAAACTTATATTACAATGTAAATAATGCCAAAGATTTGGACACACAATAGCATTTCGTAAAAGAATCCAAACCAGAAACACTCCTGCCAACTCTCAAGATCATCCTGCTAACTACAGTAGCAAAAGAGTTACAGAAAAGAAGAGAAAATAACAAAAAAGACCAAAAAAGACACCCATCAACCAAGGCTAATTACTTCTAATATGACCTTAACTGATGTATTTTATACCCAAGCTACAATACAAAAAATAGTACAGTTAGAATCGCTCCCATCTCGACCATCTATGATGCAGCTTATGGAGAATATGATAAAGACACTAGAACAAATGAATACTATGAACAACACTATTAAACAAATAGACCTATGTATAGCAACTTGGAATGCCAATGGTATTCTAATTGAAAAATAAGAAAAAATTCACAATGTCTCTTCTCAGAGACACACATGAGAAAGCAATCATATCTTAAAATAAGAGGACACATATCACGCTATACACCCAGACAACAAAGCCATGGGTGGCAGTGCAATTGTAATAAAAGCAACGATCAACCATTTTGAAAATTGCCATCTGCAAAGAGAGGATATTCAACTAACAGTGGTTGGAATCTGGGCACGAAAACAAAAGTTGAGAGTATTTACTGTGCACTAACACAAAACATGAAAACAAAAGATTACATAACTTAACTGAGAGAAAGATTCATTGTTGGAGGCGATTTCAACTCTGAACATATAGACTGGGGGTCTAGATTAACCATGACAAAAGGTAGAGCGTTAAGGAAATCAGTTCAAGAAATGAATTACAATTGTCACTCAACAGGTGAACCTACTTACTGGCACTTTCTTACACACCAATCTTGGTCGTTTGTCAATCGATCCAACAGAGCAGCATAATAGAGCCCTTTTCAAAGCAATCTATGAATATTATAGCCTTAGAATCACATTTCCAGCTGACAAAACAGTCTTTGCCTTTTTCAGTGCACTTGTCCATTGTTTTGATTGTATTTTTGGTTTGTGGTGTGTGTTGATGGATCCAAATTTCATTGAAGGCTATGAATCAGCGCAAAAGTCTTGTGGCTTATGCTTAACATTTTGGACCAACTATATTCTGTGTTGAAATGCTTTTCAGAATCCATTTTTGGTCCAATTTCAAGTCATGACAGAGCCTTTTCATAGCCAGTTTTTCATGGAGGATGAAATGAACTCATTCAGTTGAGAAGTATACTGCATCAGATACCTCACACACTTTTAGTCTACGACCTTCCATTACGATATTGTTTAACTATATCTATGTTTTCCTGATGGGTGACCTCAATTGAGTGGTTAGAGTGAGCTTCATCTTCTGTGCTTCTACAACCTAATTTAAACACATTAATCCAGAGCAAATGGTCTTCAATGCTGGTGTAGAGGTCACATGAACTTCATCCAATTCAGTTTTGATTTTTGCAGCTGTCCAACCCTTCAAATGAAAGTGTTTAATGACACCACAAAATTGTTTTTTTCCCCATTGTCTCCACCTGATTACACATCTAACACTACAGAAGGCTGCCAACAATAAACTATGACCGGCATATGTTTAAAACTTTTGGAATGTCTTTGAAAGGATCATGTTTACCAACGACGGTGTAAAAGTGAAAAATTTTCCGCTTTTTCATAAAAATTTACCAGAGTTACCGAACAACCTTCTTAATATTTATTAGTTTTCATCACTTAATTCCTGAATAGCTACAGCTTTCTGATGGGAAAGGGTGGGACTACATGTGTTTGTATGGGGTAATGGTAACACATATAAAACAAAGTCTTACCTAAGTGGTATCTTGAGTTTCCTGAGGAAATTTGTGGTAGTTATTAGCTAATACTCATCAAAATTAAAAATAAAATTGAATCCATTTTCAAATTTTATAAGTTTGATGAAGAATAACATATAATTTTCTCTGAACTATTTTTTCTAAATTGTTGTTAGTATTCAAAAACTGAAATAAGTGATACCTTTTAAAACAGTGGTGGCAATGTGTTCCAGACATTTCTGGAAGAAGGCATGCACAGTAAGGTTCTTCAACAACTAATACATCTCCTGGTGATATAGCACCACTTGCTGCCATAAACCGACCTTTGTTTTTGGATTGTGATACTTTAAGAAGTGATGACACTTCAACATTATTAGGGTTTGGCTCTTTGACAAGATTTACCTCTTTCATTTTCTCTGTAATTATAAAATGAATAAAAGTTTTTAAAAATCAAAAACATAATAGAAAAACAGCATGATTTATTAAATTTACTTTTGATTGTAAAAAATGCTTTAAATGATTATATATTAGAAATTATGCTTGCTATTCATACGGAAGCAATTGTATGAATCATAACACACATTTAATATTACATATATGAAATGGTTTCCTTATGTGAAACACAATTCTAAAACTGAATCTGATAAAGTACAAATAATTGCATAAAAAGATTCAAAAAGTTTACCTGGTGATTTGTGATTCTTTTTATCTTCTTTTCCAGCCAAAGATTTTAATTCTGAAATAATTATAGCTTCATGTTTTACATTTTCTGAAGAACCTACTAATTTAAGAGCTAACTGAAGGCAAATACGAGCTTTGGAAATTTCTCCCATATGTCTATGGCAAACAGCCATTCGCCAATAAAGCTGAAATCTGAAAAATGTTAGATTTTACTTTTAAATTAGAGTTACTTCTTCATATTTTTAAAAGATTATATTTAATAGGTCACAAAACCATAAAAAAATATTTTATTTCTTTTGAAATAATACTTCTATTTCCACCTGCAAGATTTAACATTTTATCATATTCCAAACAATATTTTTGTTATATTAGATAATGCTACATGAATAACAGCTACTGACCAGTGTACTTATCTGTTTTTTGTAGTACACTACAGTTAATGTGCTGTAATCGAGGGTTCCATAAGGGATTCAATACTAATTCAACAAACTTTAAGGTACATTCCGTATGAGGTATTTAAATAGATATCCATAAAAACTGTAATCATAAATTTGAAAAAAGCAAACCTTAATTCTTCAGGAAAGCCTTCTTTAATTGATAATTGAATATCAGCAATACATTCAGAGTACTTTTGCAATTCAAGCAATGATTCTGACCTAGCAGACAGGCATAATGATAAAATGTTTGATGGATCTGAACCTGTTTAACAAAGCACTAAATTTTAATTATATTTAAAAAGGAAAAAATTTCATCAATGAAAATCTTATATAAATATAATGGGCAATAAGTCAGAAAAGTTTAATACCAAATATACACTTCAATAGTTATATTGACATTGAAATAAATACAATTAGAAAAATACAGTGATATGTTACTAATTGGGGACTTTATAAAGTGAAGTGTTCCACTTTCAGCCTCACCCATCCTAATGTTTAAATTCTTCCACAACATCATAAATAATTTTAATATTAACTGCATAAAAGATACCAAAATAATACTAACCATGTAGCATTTTCGTTGTAATGAACTTTTATCTGGGATAACAATTACATTTGAAAAAATATATTACATGTTGGCAATAATACCTTTTGATGGTGCTCTTAAAACACCTTGAGTAAATAATCGCATAGCTTTAAGAGGTTGGATCTTAGAAAGTTCTTTGTTTCCTTCAGCTAAGCATTTTTGAGCAGTTGTAATACATTTTCCTCGGTAAAGTGGGCTAACATATTTCATGGTTCCAAAGACAGCCGCCTTTATCTATAATTTAATATAAGAAAATTACATACATTATGATCACAAAAAAAATCCAAATAAATTAGAAACATAAGGTGGAATTTGAAGCAAGTAGAGAGAAACTGAGGGAAAACGGCTTACTATTAAATTTAACACGATGCAAATGATACAAATTATATTAAGTATTAAAACATAAAGTAGTGCAGCTTATACATTTATATCCCATATATTTTTTCACTATACCAGCTGAAAGAATTTTGAGAAAATGTGACCTCCACTAAATTAATGAATTATTAAAAGATGCGGTAAAACAGATCCATCAAAGCTGTAATGATGGGCATGTGCCTGGTTTTATGCCAAGGATAACAAACATAAAATGAGGATCACATTTACAAGCAGTTTGGAATATTATTGATATGAATGAAATGTCATCAAAGCAAAATAATAGTAGGATTACCTTTGCTTCTGTAAAACATATTTCTATTCTTTCTTTATCAGTTTTTAACAAGCTAAATGTTTTATTAATCCATTCTTCTCCAACTAAAGATGTGACATTGTTTACATATTCCAAAAAGAATCCTTTTTTGTGAGACTGGAGAGTTGCTTGGCTGCATGTTTTTGTGTAAAATGGATCAGGGTCTAAACCATCAATTTCCATGACACCAACTGGCATTCACAAAAAAAAAAATTAAATTGAATCCCAACAGAAATATGAAGTTTTTAACGAAACAATTAGGGCTCCGGTTAATAATGTAACTTTTTAACTTAATTTCTAAATAATTGTGCCCCGAAAATGAATTCTCAGAAAAGCTTTTAAATTTGAACATTTTTGTAGATCATATTCTTTTTGTTCATCGTAGCTACACGTAAAACAACTCACATCGCGCCTGAAATCCCCTTTAATTTACTGAAGTAAAACTTCCCAACTTGCGACTTATTTTTAGAAGTCGTGAGATGGTGGCGCATATATTATTAGATTCTCAGTAAGCTGAGAATGTGATACTCGGTTTGTTAGAGCTAGTAACTGAAATTTACCAACTCCCATACGTTGAGAATGCAAAGGAGCATGCTACTAGTATTTATGTATATGGAGTATTTTGAAGAAAAAAAACTAGTGTTGTTATTCTCGCTCTTCACATTTAATCGGAAAATATTTATTTTTTACTTCATATATTTAGCGCTCGTTATTTGTATTACAACAAAATATTACTTTCCCAGCCAACCATCGAATATTTGAGTAATTGCGAAACTATTATGCTCGTCTAACTTTACCAAGATAGTCGAAATATCCTACTACTAGAAAAACATTCTTGGGTCACAATCTTTCGTTATGTCATCATGCCAAGTTTTGAATTAGACTGATTTTTACAATCACATATTTATGTGTTTGGTGTCATTGTTTTGCGTTTTTGTCGAAGTAGTAAGATTTTCACATATTCTGAAATTGATTGAAGCCGATGATATGATAAAGATTGACAGCCATTTTGCCGCTGCTAACACATTGTTACAGACTTTGCAAACAGGTGTTCATCTGATCAAAGAATTTCTTGCGGGTTTCAGAATATATTTGTACTAGAAAATGATTTTTTAAAAACTGCGAAATCTAAAGAAAACACACAATTGCGTTCCAGTATCTGGGAAAATGAAAAGTAATCGAAGCAGTGGATTGTAATGACTGTGTAGTGCGTGAATACTGTTGTCAAAAAATTTTATTGTGAAGAAATGAGGAAGAATAGCAAAACGACAATAAAGTGAATAAAATATTATTTTTTAAAATTGTGGTTATACTCTAAATATTTGGCTTACAAAATAAAAACTATTCACTATTACTAAGAAAATAAACTGTAGTATCGCTCTAATATCTAGAGTATGTAATATGAAAAATATCGGCACTATTTGGTGTGATGTAGTTTTTGATCAGTAAACATTTCCATAAATGCTAAAAACCGCGACAAAAGTTGATAACCTTGGATTTGCATCTTGCTTCAAGTACATCAGATTCTGTAAAACCGCAGAAATAAATTTTGATGTAATAAGCTTCCTCAATGGTTTCTAGTTTCCATTTATGTGAACAGACAAATATAACTTCCTGTGCATGTTTATCAGTGAGATGAATTTGGTGTACGGTGTAAAATTGATGCAAATAGCTCAGCGGTAAATTGGAAATGTGCTTACGATCTCATAGGTCTATTTGGGAGGCAGGGGATGGTATGAAGGGGAAATGTTTTGAACCGTTAATTTTACGCAGATTTCTCTCATCAGTGAATTATTTGAGAGATGTATGTTCCGGGGTCGAAGACCTTGGGAATACGGGTAGCGTTGTTTTATGTTCCCATGGGAACAGTCGGCCAGCTGCCTCCTAAACTGGTCAAGGCACGGCGAGGGGAAAGCTGCGACCCCACAGCAAACCCCTGTCCCACCATCGGAAGGGCGTGGGACAAGTACCAAATGCCCGACCTACCTGATGCAGGTTTTCTAGAGATTGTCCTGCATCCACCGGGTAGGATCCTTAAACAGTCCGGGAGCACTAGTTAACTCAAAGCTACTTTCTTCTATCCTTCTGCATCCCCACTTTCAAATCCCTTCCTATGGCATTAAAGGGGAGTTGCCATCACGTGGATTACCATCATGTAGCCTGCTACTCTAAAAAAAAAACCTAAATTGTGGAAAAACCAATTCTTCTGACTGCTTTGATGCTTCCACAAATGAGATTGAAAGCCTTCGTAAGTGAGAACTGACAGTTAATATAAAGGCACACCCGGAATTTTTTTCAGAAAACCTGGAAACATGCCCGTTTTTTTATTGATGTTACCCTAGCAGGAAACTCGGTCCGAGAAAGTTGACCGAAATAACGTGTGATTGTGGCATAAGTTAGAATACAACTAGTGTTATTTAGCGGAAGCGATAGTAACAAACTGATGGCTCGGTCCTCATTTCATTATTTTTAATTATTGGTTTGGAAAAGGATCACCGACTGATACATATGTGATCATGTTCTACAGCACATAAATTAAAGTAGAAAGCATTAATTTTGTTTAATAATAATTCTTTTTTAACAATGCGAATTCTGCAGCATCCGTAAAGCTCTCTTCTTGGTGTTACAGAGCAAACAGCCGCGCATAATCATGGTAATCAAAATAAATTTGAACCATTCATTAATTAAAAATCATTAAAGTATTTTGTAATTTCAAAACAAAAATAGTTTGCATGAATAAGAAAGCTAGACAATTCAGACAAAAAAGTGATAATATAAATGCCACACAACATTTCTGGGATCTTTATCCCTTTCGTCAGGTGCGAAGAAGAGCCTAGCGTGACACAACTGCACTTGTCAGTTGACAGAAATCAAAAGCGACGAAAACGCAACGTCAATGGTAGAGCCGACAAAATAAAATGTGCTCTCTGTTCATTTGGAACTGCACTGTTCACAGCACTCTCAACTGAGAATCGTACACCGGAAAAATCACTGCCGAGATAATAATCGCTGTGTGTGTAAGTCTTCCGATTTCTTGTAGCGGCAACGATAACCGTCGCAATAATAATCGCCGGGTCAAGTTCCAAGTTTTCGTCCTCACTACAGTCAGAATCATGTATTTACTTTAATTGTGTCTGTATTTCTTAAGATTATTGATTAAATAAATAGTATACAATCTTGTACTAAACGCGAATAGTCGTTCTTCGTCTGGAAATTTATTGAAAATGGAGTGATGATGCTGGTAGGTATGTTAATCGAGCATTCCATAGTATATGTTGGAGACAATAAAAGCAATCATATAAAATGACAGTTGAAGTTACAAAAGCTGAGGAAAGGAAAAGTTTACAATGTTTCGAAAAGCAAAATCTCGCACAGTTATAATCTTCCAGAATGTGGTCCGTTCCGCACATAAAGGTTAAATTCCCCCTTACCGAACTAGAAAAGAGACGCCGATCACTTCCACTCGGAACCTATAAATTTTAACGTCCAGTCTCACTTTTCTCCCTGGAGATATGGAGGGGACTACCTTCGGGGATGCCTTTTTCACTTCGAGGCACCTCGGTCTGTTTTGAGAGGTGTATGTGTTCCGTGTTTGCAGACCTTGGGCATACGGTAAGAGTTGTCCTCTTATCATATTGGAATCGTTGACCAGTTGCCTCCTAAACGGGTCGATGCACGGAGAACTGACTCTCAGTCTCCATATCAAACCCTACTCCTGCCATCGGAAGGCCCGATCTATATTACGCCGGTATTTCAAGGGTTTTTCGTGCTTCATTTAAGCTAATTGCCGGGTAGATCCTTAAAGCTACAGTCCGGGGCCCTAGTTAACTCTTGGCTACGTAGTTCTACCTTTCCGCATCTCCCTGTCAGCCTCTTTGTTATGTTATAAGAGGGGAGTCGCAAAACCGTGTACTACCCTATACATAACTTGTCTACACACACCTCTTCTTCGTCTTACCTTTCTCAACCATTTGCTAACACCTCTCTTAAATAGACAATAGGAGACTTATTTCATTTATGAGTACACTAAGAATAACGTCGCTACAATAAACTTTATCGTAGAGTATCTTAGGTCTTTTAATATCTTTGGTATGTGGCGTCTGCTAGGATATACAAATGGCAAAAATAGCGCTGATAATTTTTGTTTTTGTAATTCAGTCCGTCTTTTGTGACATTAAAAGCGGATGTTATCTATCATCAACTGACGATGGTTTAATTTCAAGAATTCAATCATTGTCGGGGAAAATGTAAGTTATTAATTTATTGAAGGAATCCATTCAACGATAATTTTTATGACATATTCCTCCATCATTCAGTGGCATAAAATGCTAAAATTTTAGCAATAAAATGTTTAGCTTTTAATTATACTGAAAAAAAATTAAGTTGCATATTTGGTTTCTTTAATTTAATAACTCTACTTGTTGGAAATTTTACAAATGGACTTCCACATTAGTTTAAAGTTTTAAATACAAACTAACAAATAATTATAGAGAAAAATATTCTGTAAATAAAATAAAATGTAGGATACTAACCGATCGATGTAAATAATGGTAAGCGGTGTTAGTATTATTCGGAACAATTAAGAATACTGATGTATATAATTGGCACAGTTGACAACCATGCATGCAATAGTCAACAAAGTCATGTGATTGCTGTATTATTGTTTCGGCCGTCTACAAATTGTATACTAATTGGTCTTTGTTAGTTTTCGGATATACATAATACTAAACCCAATGAAAATAATTCTGATAGAGATTAAAAGATCCAATACGATACTTATGTAGCTAAATATATGAGTTTGTTAATAGAGGATATATTGGAAAACTTACTGCTGTCATCAATGTAAATGTATAACACTTTTTGAAATTTGTAATTATATAATTTAGTTAGGTGTAAATATTATAAAACTTCATACAACGTTCCAACTCCCAAATAAAAGTGGAATATAAAAGAACACTAAAGTGGAATATATGTGTGTGTTGTATGTATGCATGCATGCAAGTGCCTATTAGTTATTCAAATGTTTTTACTTCAATTTTATAACAGTTTTCCAGTTACCCAAGACGGTTTGGAATATCAAGCAGCTGTGTGTACCAGTATATTGAAAAATGATGATAATGCCTCAATTATTGTAACTAATTCCTCAAAACAAGTAACCTTTGGCAGAAGGGATCAGACACTCATAACAGGTGGAGGTAAGATATCTCATTTTATCATTTATTTGAAATATTTTTTAATTCTATGTAAAGTTTGCTAATTTTAATGAGAGACATTAAAATGTACTATTCCAGTGATCAACTGTTTCAGCAAACACAAAACTCTTTGTAATGCTGATAACCTACTTCGCTATAAATAAACTAAACACATAATATAATAATTTTGTTAAACAATAGCAATTCTCAGGAGGGAAATTTATCTGCATCCATTACAATAACGGAACTATTATTGCTACAGAATCAGCAAAATGTTTGGGTATATGCAGATAGTAAAGTTAGTAGGGGAAACAGATTGACTACTATTAAATAATTTATCTTATATATTAAAAATAATACATTAAAAGGATAAAAACTATATTTTCATTTAGATAAAGAAGATGTGACAACCACAAAAGTATAACAACAAACCAAAAACCTATCTCACATTATAATGAATATATGTATAGCATGTTCAATAAGTTTCTCTTTGTATATAAAATAACTAGTAAGATATACCTGAACTTATTCATATGGTGGAAAACAATTCATGGAAATAAAATGTATTATTAATAATATATTATAATCTGTAATGTAAACGTCACTTATGGGGATAAATTCCACAAATTGAACTATTTTAAGGAAAATCTTTAATTTGTTACATTTTTTTACAGATGACTGGGTGCTCTTAACGTACTTAGGAGGTGATGCCTACCAGGGCAATGAAACATGCAAGGGAAATCGAAGTACGCACATACTCATTTCGTGTAGTGCAAACAAAGTTCAGGTGATTTATTTATAGTTAAAATGCTTACATGAATATTATAATTTTGATGCATTGAATGCAATTAGATCTTACATAAGTAACTAATGGTGATCAAAATTATTGATGTGGACACAAAAGACAGAGGTGGAGAGAGAGAGAGAATTAATGTCTTTCAGAGGCCTTGATGCTGTCAGACAATACAAATAATTGATATGGATAGGAACGAGAGAATTTTCTTCTCTATCATTATGCTACAACTATGGAAAAAAACTTTACTTCATTTGCATAGTAGTAACATAAGACAGTTTACTCAACATACTTTTGCTCTCCACCAAGATTGCTTGTGGGAGTTAATATTTGTAATTTATGATGTTAAAAAACTGAATAAACATTTGAAAGTTATTTGATTGAGTAATTTAGTTCATTTCACTGTTTAAAATACTTTTTTAATAAAATTATGAACAAAGTCTATTAATATTTACATTATTGTCAAAATAATTATTTAATTATTCGTAGATCAAAACCATTAACTCAATATTTTGTAATTTAAAGTTTTCATTGATAAATTGTTTTATACTATCAAAAAAACTTTACATTTTGTTTTTGTAATGCTTAAATATATTACATTATGTATTTAAATTTGCTTCTTGAAACATATTTGAAAATTGTTTTTGATTGATATAAATATTACTTATTGTATAAACTTGTATTTTGTTCTTTCAGGGTGACCTTCATGTTAAACTTTCGGGCAATGCAGCTTGTTTTCTTGTATTGGAATTACAGACATCCTCTATATGCAAAAGTCATCAAGAGCCAAAGTCTGGACTAAGTAGAGGATCCGTTTTCTGTATAATGTATGCATATCAAATTTTAATTAGTCAGTAGAATAATTAAACATTGTTTGAAATACTTAAATTGTACCTCTCTGGAATGATAATTAGTTTTATTTTTGCAGCTTTCAGTAACTATTATTAACAGCAGTCAAGAAATTTAACAATTTCTTACACTATCTCAGTGATTTATACTTCAAAGATATATTAAATGTATTCTATTTGCAGATTTCTCAGTTTTGCTGCTGGATATTTGGTAATTGGGGGATGCTACAGGCGTATTATGTATGGTGCAAAGGGATTTGATCAAGTGCCTCATGCTGATTTTTGGATCCGATTGGGAAATCTGCAAGCTGTAAGTAGTTTTCACAATTCTATTGGTCACCTTGAATAATTTATTTTAGGGTCTAAAAATTGATTAGTCCATTAAATATAATTTATTTGTTAATTTTGGAACAATTCCATTTTTTTTTGTTTAGGATGGGTGTAACTTTGTATGCCGCAAAAGCGATTATCGTGAAGAGTCCTGGCAGAGAGTTTCAAACAACTACACAGAACCACCTGAAGATAGAGATGATGATCTTCTTAGGCCTTAAATATGTATTATAATTACAATAGACACACATGAAATAGTATTATAAAGTCTTTTGTTTTTTGTTACTTATCAGTATTTGTGGCCTCAAATTAAAATTTTTGTGCCTTTTGATAATACTACAAAACATCAGTTCCTAGAATGTCCAAAAATTGTGAAGTAAAAGTTTCTGTCTGTTTTGTTTTGTGTGTCACCCTGTGAATTAAATGTTTATTTTGAATATATTTTATTTGTACTTAATAGATGTAGAAAATTACAATTGTATTAAGCTAGTCTCACTCCCCTGCTCTGCACATTGAGAAATTGAGTGTGACACACCTGAAAATGGAAATTGGTCGCCACATTTGATATAATATGTAATTCAAATGTTCAGAAGTACAAGGTGCCCCTTTCAAATCTCCCACATTTCATAGGCTCAGGAAAAAAACTACAGTAGATACAATGATGAAATTGCACCATATGCCAGAGCTTCGCAAATAATTTATTTAATAATCACTTCTACATGTGACTCTTTTGTAACACAAAGAATATAGAGTCTGCATTAAATTTCTTGCCTTGTTCTTTGTAACACTAGCATATCCAAGGCAAATTGTTGTCAGCATGGCTTGAAGTTCGGTGTACTTGCTACACATTTTCTATCACATGAATGTTATGAAATGATTGTAGAGTGCATATGGTAAATTTGCAATCATGGATTCCTATTTAAGACAGGATATACTGTTTTGATCACCTCCATTGCTTAGATAAAAATGATAGGTGTCATTATTAATAGCTTGTGCAATTTCTAGTGGTATGAATCTAGCTCAGGGAAGAAAAACAGTCACTTGGAGCTAGATCTGGTGAGTTAGGAGGGCGGTCAAGCAGTTCAAACTTTAACTTATGGGTTTAGCCATGGCAACCGCTGAGGAGTGAGACACCGCATTGTCTTGGTGAAACAAATTATTTTCTGCAAATGTGGCCGTTTTTGAGCAATTTCTGCCTTCTGCGTGCAAATAAGAATGCAGTATTCTGTAATGGTTTTTACTTTTTGAAGATAAACGATTAAAATAACTCCATGGCCCAAATGAATTCTGTGGTTGTGTCATTCATGGCTCTTGTAGTTTTAATCACCTGACAAAAGGAAAAATAAACGTTATATTTGGCTATTTTATTTTAAAACATGCGTCTTATATTTAATTTCAATAGCTCCATGCATGACTATATATATCCCCCCGTCCTCCAATGGTATAATGATATACCCAAGTTATATCTACCTTAATTAATCGGCGCCAAAACTCTGATTTATTGCACCTAAACTGCGCCAACAGAACATTGGAAATGTCCCACCGACACGTTTTTGGTCTAACACGAGCGAACGCGATACCCAACAATATAGCTTTATCATGCCGAATTCTGAAAATATATATAACAATCATAATAAAAAATGTTCAAACAATGTTTATTAATGATGCGAGTTTTTCTGTCGGGGAATGGTGGGCTATCAGAATGCTTAAAATAACCAATGAATTTTTAAAAACTAATTATTTTAGAATTTCCCTGAATTGTGTTTGTAAAAAAACTAAAAACATCCAGCGATACGGAATTTAATTTTTTTTGTCTCGTATAAAATTCAAACCATAACTCAACAAAATGATCATTCGCGCCAACAATCTACTGAAGAAGCTCCATCAACAATGTATTTTCCTAGCGATAACACTTTCGCCAGTGATAATCATTATGTATACATAATTTTTTTAACTTTATTTAGCAGGGTCTGCAAGTAAAATGTAACACTTTATGATATAAAAAGAGATCAAATGGCTAAGAATATTTGGAGAGAGCGTTATGTGAATATTTCACACCTCTGACTGATTACAGATAAACGATCTGGCTGGGTTCAGGTATTTACAGGTTGACAATTATTTGTGTAAGTCTTGTGGAAGCTTTCGTTTGAGTCTTTTATGGGTGTTTTTTTGTCCTAGATTTAATTTCTTTGCATTTTTACACTTCACTATATTTTTGAAAAAGTTACTGCTTAGGCTGTGGATGTAGTTTGTTATAAGTGGAACATTTAATTCTTGGGGTATTTGACTGTTTCGTATGAACCACGGGCTGCTAATTGCAATACGTAGCACATTATTCTGCATAGTTTCTTGAGCGAATTTGTAGGTGCGTTACTCCAAGCTGGGCAGGGGTATGTAAGAATGGGTCGGAGAATCGATTTATAAATTAGGAGCGAGGATTCAACTCGAAGATGAGATTTTCGGTTGATCAGGGGGTAGAGAAAAGTCTTGCGTAGCACTCATTTAGTTTTTTTTTATGAAGGTGGTCTCCAGTTGAGTTTTGCATCTAGGTGGACCCCTAGATACTTTATCGCTGAGTCTTTTGGATTCCATGATATTTCATTAAATGTATTTTGAGTCCCATAGACTAATTCTATAATTATTTCATTTGCAAGAAATTGAGTCCAATGTGTGGACTACAAATTATCATTATTAATGTACTAATTTTTGTTAAATATTTTTTTGAATAAACGTCACAAATTTATGCAGTCGGAGTGACGGTAGTTGAGGGTAGCGCTTGAGTGTAAACATCTTTACTTGGCATTTAGTAGTGTTAATTTTTGTTTTCCATTTTTTATACCAATCAAACCTTACATTTACTGAATTTGAAGAACTGTAGTTTCTATTTTGGCGCTCTGTGCTATGATCGCGGTGTCAATGGAAAACATGACCAGCGTTGAGTCGTTCACTGTGGGAATATCGTGTACGTAGAGGTTGAACAAGGTTGGTCCCAATAGGCCCCCTTGGGGAACTCCTGCTTTTGTTGTTTTGATGCTAGATAGTGATGCGTTGATTCTTACTCTTAACGTCCTGCCGGTCAGGAAGGATTCTATAGTTTTTATTATGTAATCCGGAATGTTTAATTTAATCATTTTATACAAGAGTACTTCCAGTCAAACCTTATCGAAGGCTCTTTCCAGATCTAGAAAGACTGCTGCAGTATATTTCATCTCTTCAAATCCCTTTTCAATCGTCTCTGTTATTCTGATGAGTTGGTGAGTAGTCGAGTGTGACTGTCTGAACCCAAACTGATGAGATGATATAACTTCATGTTCGTGTATGTATTCTTGCAGTCTAGTGAGGATCACCTTCTTTAGTAGCTTGGCTGAAGTGGACTATCAGGGTCATGTTTGTTCTTGCTAGTTTTGTAGATTGGTAAGACGTTTGTGGTTCTCCATGCCAGACAACCATTACAAATTAAGGTTAAATAGGCTACAGCTTTCTTTGATAAGTTTTTCAATATTTCGTTGGTTATCAGGTCTGGTCCAGGGGTCTTCTGTTTAGGCAGTCGCTGTATATAGAGGTGGATTTCTTGAGTAGACGCGGGAATTATTTCCATGGCTTCCCGTATGTGAAATCCAGCTAGGGTGGTTTCTATTTCGGTAGCAAGTACAGGTTCGTCTTCGTCTGCATTTGTGTAAACACCTTTTCCAGGTGTGTGGCCAATATTTCTGTTTTTTCTTCTTCTGAAGAATATATCGTGTTGTTGACTATTAGTGGGTAGATGATGATAGGTTGTCTCAGGAGCCTCTTGGTTGCCTTCCACATTGTTGAGTCGCCGGATGTATTTATTCTAGGTATCTTATATCTTGTTATTCGGATATCATCCAGCCCTTGTTTAACTATATGGTTTAATCTATTATATAGCATGTTATAGTAAGGTAACCTAGTCCTTTACCATTTTCTTCTATATCAATTTTTAGTGTTTATTAGTTTAATTATATGGTCAGGTGTTAGGTTATACAATTTGGTAGTTCGTTTGTTTTCTTGGTATTGTTGTTTCCATCGCGCTTTCTTGTATTGCAGTCGTATATTTCATTATTGCAGCGTCAATGTTTGTTGAATTCTGGAGTGGTCCCGTCCAATTAAGTTTTTGGTCGAGCACTTTTTGAACATTTTTACAGTCAGTTATGCCATCAACCAATCTCGATGCAGGGCACACAATAAAATGACATTATTACAGGTAGATGGTCAGAATCTAGTTCGTTTTTTACCGTTTGTTGTATTGTTGTTTTCAAATTCTTGTGTAAGACGTCTAAGTTGTTCGGTTGATGGTCAGCCCTGAACGGGTAGTAGGTGTATTCATTTGGGGCCGATAAAAGTATGCATTGGTATGTAATTATTTGGTGTAATATTAACCTCTTAGTGTTATTAGCTCGGCAACCCCAAATGGTATTTTTTGCATTTAGATCACCTAATAACATTATTGGTTCTGAACTGTCGAATAATTTTTGTATTATGTGGTTTAATAATCTTTTATTAGGTTGTTTGTATGCAGCTATTAGTTTTCCAGGTATAGTTGTATTGAAACAGTTTCCAGATTGTATCGTCAAGGTGAAGAAGGTGATGTTTTAGCTTTCTCTTTATTATAATCGCCACTCCCCCAGAGGCCTTATCCACTTCTCTGTCTTTTCTGTGTCCTTGTTGTCCGGGAATACGAAAAGCTTCAGTCTTAATTTGTTGCGTTTCAGATATGCAGGCAATATCTATATTATAGCGTGTTAAGAATACGATAAAAATTGAGCGTTGCTTCTTAAGGCCATTGGCATTCCAATTGATCAAGGTTAATTTAGAGATTATTTGCTGATTATTTAAATCCATTCTTTAGGATGGTAGGAAGTATAGTTGCTAGTAATGGTGTAAGTTTGTCTTTATGTGGAATGATTAGTTCCACTTTTTTTTTTAAATATAACTGTGATTAAGTCAGTTGCTGTTTGTGGATTGTTTTCCATGTTGGCATTAGTTGGGTAAACGGTTTCTTGGAGTATATGAGAAGAATGTGGAAATGTTTACATTGTTTTCCTCCCGGGTTTTTGTTGCTTGTGAGTATGTTCTGTTCGGTGTTCTGAGATTTCTGATGGTTGACTGTTTTAGCTTAAGGAAGTAACTGTATCCTCTGTAGTTTGCGGGGTGTTTTTCCAAACAGTTCACGCACTGTGGGTCTTCGTTTTTTTTTTGGACAGTTGGTGTAATTTCACACATCTCGGTTGTGATTGGCAGTAGTTTCGCGTGTGGCTGCGGAATTTCTGTTGGTTTCCTTCTCGGTTCGACCTCAATTACGCTGTGATTAAGTCTTGTTAAGGTAAAGATTTCTCTACCTTCTTGAGTATTTTCAAGGTCGGGATTGGGTATTTACTTTTGTTAATACAGACGCCTGATTTTCCTAATGGGGTACTTTAGAATGTCTAACTCAGTTTGTATATCTTGTTGAGTCAATGAAACAGGAATATTCCGAATTATTACTGAGAGATTGTTGACTGTGGGGTCTTTGAAGGTGTGATAGCTTAAATTTATTTGAGAGTAAAGTTTTGTCATACATCGATAATCATGAATGCTTGTTAAATTTATTCTTAGTTGATTATTTTTGTAGACCGTAGAGAATTCAGCTTTAGCTTTATCTTTTAGATCCGAAAGTATTTCTTGGTAATTAAGTTGATTGGCGTTGTATAGATATATAAGCGGTATTTTTTTTCCTATCGGCGAGTTCTGGTGTAGGCTGTGTGAGATTATTAGTATTCATAGCTTCAATCGCTGCGGCGTGTTTGTCTTAGTAGTTAATTTTACCGGAATTTTCTATTTGCTTTTCACTTATATAAAATTTATTTTGTGTGATTAAATTTTGCGGCTCGAACAGATATCTTTTGCTAGGTTCAAAGGAAGTTGAACACATTTCACCACTGCTTCTCTTATTGTTTATAGTGTTCATTGTTGAGGAACCCCCAACAGGGGAACTTTATAGATGTTAGGAAACATTTACTGTTTGATGATGATATCCACGAGATGCACTAACACTAGTATAATCCGTGGACAGTTAGATTTCAAAGTTTGAATCAGGTGCTGTCAAACGCGTTTGCAAACGTTTGCACTCCAGCACGTCTCACTATGAAATCATGTATACATCAGAGAAATACACAATTTGAAATTCTGTTTATTACTAAATATATTGTTGTGTAGATATATTTAATCAAATGAAAATAAGCCACCACGTTGGGGATCAGTTATGTGGTATTCAAAATGATAATAAAAAATTACAAGAAGGAAATTGAAATCAAACAATTACTTTTTAAGAGACAACAAAAAAGTTATTTATTTTACAAATCTAAACTACGTTGATTTTATATTTTAAATTAATTTCTTGGTTTTTGTAAAAACTGTCAATTTTAGGGCCGCTTATCGGGCCTCTAATAAAGATAATGCAAAAATGAATTTTAATTTACAATAAAAAACTATTATTAAATTGAAAAGCTATATGATTCTAGTAAAGTTATCGAAATATGGCGGTAGATGATATTTACTTATAAGATTTACAGATGAAAATTTGTTTTAATTACATACCATTTTGTCTGTGTTTCTCAGGTTGATACACACGTGATTTGCTTTTAAATTTTAATTTACAACACTTTTCACTAACAAGCCATTGCACTGACTCTACTTTCTTATCATATTTCAACTCTCTGGAAAAAAAACTTACGATGCCTTTCTATTTCACTGAATCTCTAAATGTTTACAGATCATATGCCGCTCGCTGACTAATTAGTTTTTTTTTCTGTTCACTTTCTGCTTTTTCCGAATATATGCCAATCACATTAAAATCTACCTACATTATGCTTTCTCAATATCTGCCAATCACTGGCCAATATATATATTGGGAGACTGGAGACCGCGTGCCTAGAGGAGCTCAGTCAGCGGGAAGACGCGAACGGGAAAAGTCAGCGGCAAGACGCGAAAGGAAATGTATGCATCGAGAACTGGGACATAGCAGTTCGGTCCACGTAAAAAAATAGAAACAGTAAAAGTCTGCGGATCCAGAATTATGAATAGGGCTATCTAGGAAGTCCACGGCGAGATAATATTTTACATAAAACGCAAGTAAACACGTTGGCGGAGAGACACACAAAATCGCAATTTGGAAGCAGAAGTTTTGCTTCACAAATCGAACTAATTGTCGCATCGAGAGACTTTGAGGAAATCTACGTCCGGCAACTGGCTGAGGGTGAGATGATCCAGGTTCCAGTATAGCTGAGGTCCAGAGCAACTACCGTGTGTTAAAAATCTAGTAAGTAGAATCAGTGTATAACGACCTGCTTAGTGGGTGTTGACTTCAAGCAAGAAGAATTCAAACTGGTATCAGTAACCCTGAGTACAAACAATAATTAATGACTTTAAACGATAATTAAAGGGTACAGTCAGATTTCGTTCGCGTTTTTCTTTTCATTCGTTTTCTTTTACTATTGTATTTAATATTGTATTAACTTTAATGAGTTTGGATTGTTAATGTTTAAGTTTATTGTATTTGTTCTTCCTATCAAACCCAGTGGTGACCCTGATATAATGAGAAATTCAACGTAACTAATTGTAAAATTATAAAGCTGTATTTTCATAGAACGCCACGAATTATTAAAATAAAATTGAGATTTTTGTTTGTTAAATTGACGGAATTCGACGTGTATAATGTGTAATTATCAACAATAAATTTTAAATACATAATAATTTTGTTAATTATTTCTATTAATTAAGACAACATTTTTAATCATTACATATTTGGCGTCTTCAACGTGTGGCAAATTTTAATAATTTTTTAGTTTAATTAATTCATTTAATTAAGCTATCAAGGTGTTTATTACAATATATATTTTTATATATATATGCCTTTTTGACAAGACCTTGTAGCAAGCATTATCATCTCCACATTCTCGCCAAACAATACAGTTATTTACAATGCCATTGCCTCTGAGTTACGCCGCCAATAATGAAAGAAACAAATTAATAAATATTTGTAATTTATATATATATATATTGTGGTAATTAAAAATATGTATTATTTAATAAACAAAATTTTACGATTTCATTATCGGAGGCGTAAATATAAGGATTGTCTACAAGAATATGGAGCCTATATTGCTTGCTAAAGTTGCATTGTTGCCTCAGACAGCAGTGGGCCGAACTGAACTTGAGATATTCAGATTTCCTTAGACCATGAAAGCCGAAAGTTATGTTTTGAGGAGGATGTAATTAAGAGTTGCTTGGACGAGGAAGGCGAAAGGTGTTTTTTTTTTGTGGAGTCCCTGATTCAAAGTTGGTTACCATATTTGAAAAAGTATAATTAGGCAGCAGAGATATCTTATATTAAAGTCCCGGGTTTTGGAATTACGAGTCGACAGTCTGAAGCATTTTGTCTATTGGCATATTTATGCAATTATCAAAGTTTTAAAAACAACGTTATCAACGGTTAAGAGCAGCAAGTGCTTTGTGTCTGAAAACTACAACATCAATTAAATTCAGTGAAATATGGCCTGTCTGTGATGTGTTTAACAAAAATCGAGTGAGATCGAGCACATACTAACAGCTAAGGGTAAAGTAACAAAAAAGAAATTTATTTATTGTAAACCTAACGTGTAAATATAATTATCGTCAGATTTCGTATTTCAATAATTATTTAAGTTAAGAATTTTTCGCATTGTAACTTTTCAATTGTCATTTTGTAACATAACAATATATATATATATATATATATGTGTGTGTGTGTGTGTGTGTGTGTGTGTCTGTGTGCATTGTTTGGCGCGAGAATGCAGAGACCATAATGGGTGTTACGAATTGTTGTCGAGAAAGCGTATCCAAGACGCTCAGAGCTTTGCACAGTCAGATTGAATGTGTGTTTGGGAGACGTACAGGATAGTCAGAGTGCAGAGCGAGTGTGTGTTTGGAGGTCTTGACGTAACAGTCAGAGAGCAGTGTGTGTTGTGAGAAGCAGTCAGTTAGTCATGTGTGTTCTGGGAGCATGATCAAAGGTGGCCGAATTCAGCAAAGTATAAGCTGAATATATCAGCTTTTCTATTAAAGGGATTTTCCACAGCAAACTGAGTGTGATAATATATACGACAGCAAAGTAGAAAGACGCATACAGTTTTGGAAAGTGAGACGATAATAGCATAGAGTGATATGGTATGTCAATAAAAAGGTTATTCTATAAAATTCAAAATAACGTGTGCACAAACCAGAGCAGCTCTGAACAAAAGGGTATGTAAAAACGTAAATTTTGTGAACCTTTATGTAAATATCGTTTACCAGCAGATTTCTATAACTTTGCCAGATTTCAATAACTTTGTCAGACTTTTAAGATTTCTATAGTTTCTGTTGTTTGTATAAATTTAAATTCATGTTTTGCTAGTGTAACTTGTGAAAATTGCAAGTCATTGACATTATTAGAGGCTTTATAGCGGCCCTGAAATACAGATTCTCATGAAAGCTGAGTCATTTACTTAAAAATATAAAATGTAAATTGAACGAAAATCAAATAAATAATCTTTGTTATCTTTTAAAAATTTTGGTTTAGCTCCTTTCTTTGTTTCTTTAGTATCTAGTGAATACTTCATAATTTGACCGTAATATACTGTCCTTTTTGTTATTAAATTATTTTGCATACCACAATATTTTGTAATATACACAATACGTTAATTAAATGAAATTGAAGCTATTAATGTAATAATTAAATGGATGGCTGTTTTATTAAATGAAAGAATTAATAAAATTTACAAACAATATTTATTTATTTTGTTGCAATAATTTAAAACAATTATTATTAAAAATATTAAATTCTCAGGGTCTTCACTGGGTTTGATAATGGACACATCAATTATATTTAAAAATCTTATTAACAAACAAATCACCTTTACCTAAACAATACGTCGACTAAAAGAAAAGAAATTAACTTGACAATTAAAATAGAACGAAATTAAAAAGTAAAGAGATTAACTCTGATTAACAATTTAAACTAGAACGAAATCTGACTTCTATCTTTTAATTACGTTTACATAATTAATTATTTCGTAATTTGTTACTCACATCTGTCCAGTTGGTTCCAGCATACCTTTCTTTTTCGAACTACACTATTGCGACATTTTACACTGATTCTAAGATCACAGATTTTACAGTGATTCTAGTCAAAATTTATAGGATGTCAGGAACTCGGATGATCCTCACTTTTTTTTGTCAGCTATCTGTTGACTGCTTGCCTTAGGTGAATTCTACTTGCCTTAGGTGAATTCTGTGGTTTGTAGATTTGCTAGTCTTTACTGCTTTGGAATTAAACTGCAATTTTACTATTTCTGGCTGGCTATGGACGTAAAACTGCTTTTACTTAGCAATTTTCGATGTAATGCTTTCGTGAATGTTTTACTTTGTCCTCAACTCACAACTTTGTTTAATAGTAATACAGTAAACGATGGCTAGTCTCTGCTCAAGTATCCCTTGTTCCGTCCTCCGAAATGTCCAGGCACTAACCAACTCTGTTAAATTCTGATCACCAACTCTACTAAATTCTCGTCAGCAACTGAACTATCGTCTTGCGTTTTAGCGCGCATACGCCATTTTCGGACCTTCCGACAAAGGAACAGAGCTGGACTACATTGTCGCTATGGAAGCTCCTGCCGCAATAATAGATATCTCAAACAATTTAAATTCTTATGTTCAAACAATTAATGTCATAATTAATTGGCATTACAATATATTGTTTATAGTAACGTGGCCGGTCGGCTCTGACTTTATAATTCAGTTTGTAGCCACAATAAACGTACCAAAAACGGCATAAGACAGGAAAAATAGTGAGGAATATAAGTAGAGAAATAAATAGTCAAATAACAGACAAAAATAAGTTTCTGCAATCCTTGTTGCTTTCGTCAGGTGTTTAAAAATACGCAAGAGCCGTAAGAACGACAAATTACACAGACCAGGTAACGAAATCAAAAACCTGTATTCAGGTCTATACAATGGATAGAGAAAGCTCGCACATGGCACGGAGTCGACTCGGTTAGCTCGGATGGTAAAGAGCACTCCCTACCAAGTTGAAGTCCTTCAATTCAATTTCAACTGAACTTTGAAAAGCATTTATTCTGTAAGTAAGCGTTTGTTTATATCTTTCTCATACATATCAGGTTGTTCTCGTATAAATTGTTGTCATTATATAGAACTTCCCTATCGATATAGGTTATCGCGTTACAAGATGAGCTACCATTATGCACTATTTATAGTTTCCAGAAACGACCTAGGATAGACCAGGTAATTTTCGAAACGTTAACTTTTCGCGCATGCAGGCCTGTGGAGTGAGTATTTTCACGCCAAATATGTTGTAGCTGTATAAAAATGTCTGTCGACGTTATCATACTTCCGTACAGACTGGCTTTAAACAAGATTCAACTAACGTGATTGTACGAACAATTTAGCTGCGTGTGACGTCAGACAGCTGTACCGACGTTCGAATAACTCTGATAGTGTACATGATAACAAATTGAGAGATTGGCTTATCAGACGTAAGGACGGGGCCGTTGCAGAACCAAGTCCAAGTATAACAGGTTCGTCACGTAAAATAAACCAATTGTAATTATTTATTAAGGTCAGACAGAGAACAAATGTTTATGAAGACTAAGGGTATTTTACACAAAACGATGTTTTCATATATTTAAATTATTTAGATACTTTATGGTGAAAAAACATAGCTTTTAGATCTATATTTTAAAATATAACCCTGAAACCGAACAGAGATATTAGCTGTTCGGAAGGAGGTTAGGAAACCAAAGTTTCAAACAGTAAATATCTCTCTTCTTTTCACGTTTCGAAACGTCGGTTTCTTTTACTTATTCCTCCCCGTTACCGTACCACTTTCATCCAATCATTTTTCTGGGTAGCTCGTATTACAATAAATATTTTTTTAAATTGTGATTCAAGATGGAAAATATTGTCGGAACTTGGAATCGAACCCGAGTTCACTCTTTGTACGCAGAGCTCTGACCACTGAGCTATATCGTCGATTAGATTTACGTCTCAGTTCGAATGTCTATCATACTAATAGTCTGATTTCTGTAATATACTTATGTACGTAACATATTACGTTCTTTCCTCGCGAGTCCTAAAAATTAGATAGATACAGTGGATTGGAGCTCCTGGATACCAAAGCAGTGGGTCCGGATTCGAGTCCAGCGAATTTTTTCTATCTTACTTCATACTTCAAGATTATTAAAATCGTCATGGCTGAGCTGTAGGATGAAAGTTTCTAACGTATATATATATATGAAAATAGGAATACTTGCTAGATGAATAAATAGCCAAATAAGCACTTATTTGTGTCTGTTTTTTCCTATTTTTTTATCTAGTAAGTCTACTTTTACACGGCCGATTTATTTGATTATTTCGTAGGTGAAAAGTTCAGCATTCTTCTCACTAAAAAGGAACGCCCATAAAAAGGTAATATTAAGCAATCAACATGTGTCAATATTGGAACAACCGCCATTTATCGGCCAGTGTTTTAGAATTATGAGTTTTATTTTACCATCGTCGTTTAGTAGATATTACGGGTGTAATGCCGATTAAAATGAATTAATCATTCGACCGGATCGAGGCATGTAATAACCGCAGATAGTTCCCATTATTCGCGCTGGAATTGTGGAACAGTTGCAGAGGAATGAACCGTACACTATCAGATTATCTTTACCTGTTGTTAGGTAACAATGAGTCTTGCCAATGTCACAACCAATTGTGACGGGTGGAATGACTAGGTGATTCTTTTGATGTCTTCAAGGATATTTATTTACGACGAGAAAAAGAAATCATACAAAAATGTTCAAAACTAAATTAATAATCATCAGTCATATTGATTAGGTAATAGATCTGAAATGGATTGGAGTATCATTTTATTCTTCAACAGCGAAGGCATTATTTCTCGCTGGAAATGAATCCGCCCATATTATTATTATGGAAGGCATCAAGTTTATTTTTTAATGGTCATCTACTGGAATTATTCACACGGAAAATATTTCAGTAGTGAAATCATTTTACAATTTTCAGGTGGCTATTGAGTTATCAGGAGAAAATAATGATATGAAACATCAATAAAGATGCGAATTGATGATGTGATATGTTTGTTTTAAATTTTTTAATGTGTAAAATTCAAGCGAAAATAACTCATTGGTGCAACTTTGTTGACTGAGAGCATAACGTCGCGGCCATTGATAGATGGTTTTTACCAACGGTCATTTCGTGACTTTCACACACATATCTTGCAGTTCAGTAAAAGGAGAAGGAAGGAAGGGGCATACGAAATGCGTGTACATGCTCCTGAAAACTATTTGGAGTGCAAATTAATAATTGGGTTATTATTGTGGAAAGGAGGAAGGGAGAAATGAATGAAGCGAACAGTATGCAATTTATAGTTTGATAAATTTATTATTCGCCTTCCTGTATTGGTATGATTTTACGATTACATTGCCCGCAAACATTTTACTGATTTCTTAAAACTATTGCGTGGAAAATCTTTCCCATTTTGTGTGATACAAAATATTGTACTTTAATTAGTATCAGTAATAATTTTCTCACTTAATGTATCGATTATTCAGGTATAAAGATCTAATTTGTAGTAGATTATTCTAAATTCTCAGAATGTGGTTATAATTTTATATATTAGAAGGTTTCTAAGAAATAATATGTGTCGTTTATCGAGTTTCCTTCCTTTTTTTCTCCAAGTTTTCTGATTTTCAATCATTTATTCAATGTACAAGAGTTACTGATAAACGACGATTTACGATTAAAGACTTGCCTGCGTTATCAAACGATTGAACTTCGATTAGATACAATCATTGTGACTCATACTTCTCCAACGTTGGTTTAAGATTTCGATGACGTAGATCGTTATGTAAACATCATGAATGGAAACCATTTAACAGTGAACTTTTTGCACGCACCATTTATTTCGTGCATTCGATGAAGTGTTGAATGCAGGGTAGTAATGATGCACATTGAAAATTTCTAAATTATCTGGCTTTCTCTAAAACGTGTTGGCTGATCACGAAGAACGCAGTTTGTATGATCAACAGCCGGAGTTTAACAACGCCAAATTTATCGATTAATAATTTTTCTGTGTCTTCACGTGTAACAAAGGCAAAATTACATATTTTCTAATGGATTGGAGGATGTGACAGGAGAAAAAACTTCGCATCAGAATCAAGATAATGTAGTGTTTAGATGACGAAAACTAGGAACTTGGTTAGGCCATAGATAACAGCAAGCTAAAACTGTGCAATCTTATCATAAATGATTTTATATCTTCTGGCAACTACGTTCGCAAAAATTAAATCAGTTGGCTGGTTGAAGTATATTTAGATCAATATTTGCGTGATGAATTTATTAGAAATTAATTGAATGTAATATATGAATGTCACATGTGTGTTTAATGATATAATTTTCAGAATGATGACTCCTTGAGTAATATTTGTATTTATCGTTATAATTAATGATTTCTACCGATTTAAAACAATACTGCTACACGATTTAATCTTTCTTCGATATTCTTATAAGCCCATTTTTCAAACTGTCATCACATGCTTCTTCGACATTACTGAGCTTTACTGATAAGAATTGTGGAAGAGTAGTTCTTGGGATTTGACCCGGCTCGATGTAAGCTTAGCCCAGACGTTTCGATGTAGCTTTTATCCAAAACCGGAGATTAGTGATATTAATTTTTGGCAGTTCATAAGTTTTCTATATAATTTGGAATAACTTCGTCAGCCGACGAACTGTGGGAATAGCCCGATTTGAACTCTTGTGTTGTTCCTCTTCCTGCAAATGTACCGACGGGAAGGCTGTCTCAACAACTCTCTGTCGGACGTACTAAAAGACCGTCGGAAACATTGAAACGTAGCTAGTTGCAGAAGGTGAACACACTATTCCGTTGTTGGAAGTAGAATTAAAATAATACGACAGATGACGAGCAACGTCACGTGTCCTACGGGCCGCAACAAACGGACGATCCATTTGGCCCGAGTCCGTTTAACCCCAGTACATGGGAACTACAAACGACAGAGCCATCCAGACGAGACAGTTAAACGCAAACAATAATAAGTTAAACAATGACAACACAAACGAAAAATTGATTTGAAGTAAAATAACTTTATTAGCTTTTTTTTGTCTGTAATATTTTAATGAACATCTAACTCATCGGTCATATCTTGAAATGAATTAAAATACCTAAATGTTTACTTTGTCTATGAAGCTGTTTTGTAAATGACTTCATTGAAATGTGTGAATATAATTTTACAGAAATTTATCAGAAGTATATATAACACTGTTGTGGAGAACTGCAACGCAACTCACTGATATTAGACGAGGACAACTCTACGCTTTTACTCTGTAGTCTATATTAACCGCTAATTGGTTTACAAAGTGCCGTTAATATAATTTAGTTCCAAACATTGGCCTGATGTCTAAACGGATTTATTATTTTCGCAGCCATGCATAGTCGGAAGCCTCCCCGTTTGGTTCGCACTATTTCATCAGAAAAAGTGTTATCGCGTAAATCAAACGTAAAAGAACTTTCCAGATCCAACACGGTTGCAGGACAACGGAAACAAACACCTGTGAGGGATTCCCAGATGTAAGTAGAAACACATTCATTACTTAATTGCATACATATCTAATATATATATATATATATATATATATATATATATATATATATATACGAATAAATATTATATTGGCGATAACTGAAAATATTATTTTCATGTCTAAAACGGTATATTTCATAAATCTTACATACCGATATTAATAAAACTGTAAATTTTTCTTTATTTTTTCTTTAAATTTTTCTTTAAAAAAATTGGTGAAAGTGTTTGAATTTGTATCTGTTAATAGAAAATAAATGCTGGTATTTTTATTATTTTATTGAAAAGGACCTTAGTCATATGTCGCTTCAACTGCAGTTGCTCATTTTCTACAATGAATTATTCTTTTATGTATTGTAAGGTACCGAGATGGTTATACATTGAGTGTGACATTTGAAACATTAAAACCATCTCTGAGGGAAATAAAGTCATATGTCTTCATTTATAAGTTAATAATAGTAATAATAATTATGTACTCTAAATGTGTTTGAAATTCAGAGAAAAATAATAAAAAATCATCTTTCACTGTTTTAGAAGCGACAACCTTGCGTTAGAAAGTCTCCTTCTGTGTCCCATCTGCGATAACATTTTTAAGGATCCGCGCATGTTGATCTGCCAGCACACTTTCTGTCGCAGTTGTTTGATTCAATTTAAACCAGGTAAGGGTTACTCTTTGGGATGCAGCCCGACCTACCCGATGCAGGTTTTCCTAGGGGTTTCCCTGCATTTCTTTAGGCGAATGCCGGGTAGGATCCTTAAACTATAGCCCGGGGGCCCTAGTTAACCCTTGGCTATCTTCCTCCACCCTTCCGCATCCCCCCTTTCAAATCCCTTCCTATGCTATTAAAGAGGAGTTGCCCAAAGTGGATTACCCTCATGTAGCCTGTTGCCCTAAAAAAAAAAGGATGCAGGTTTGCATAGTTAAGCTACAGCCAGGGGACCCTATGGTAAGCGTCGCGAACGGAGGCGGGTAACGCAGATTGAGGGAGGAATGGCAAATCCGACGATGCCACGATGTGCGCGGAATAAACAGTCACACGACAAGATCTGCGAGATGAAGCTCTAGGCGCTTACTGAATCTGATTGCACAAGGGAAGTTGTTGATTCCTGCGAAGATAGAAACTAAACTGAGCCGTCTTCGTTCATAGCGTTAACTATAGCAAACCTTTCGCTTTCTTGATCTCCCTTCTGCATACTCCTTTCTATCTCTTCCTGTACTATTAAAGGGGATTAACCGTGGATGACCCTAGGTAGTCTGTTTCTGTAAAAAAAAGACTTTGAAAATTTTCAGAGAGATACATAAACTTCACAATATCTGCGTGTTCATTTTCAAAGAAATAATATCTATTAGAAGACACGATGAATGCTTGAGTATTTACAAAACGGTATGAAAATCTTCGAAAATAAAATTATAGTAGAATTGAAGGCAGAAAAGAGCCTTAAAAATCATGATTGAAAAGAATGTTTAAGAAACTTGGTGTCATTTTAATTATCTAGAATAACTGTTAACCTATCATAGACTGTTTTCGGTAATATAATTATTTAATTGTTAATTTTAATCTGATACGGACAGTATATACTATTATCGATAAAACATAAATTTAATAATTGAAAATAAGCTTAAAATATAATAAAAGTAATTTGTCAATATACTATATACTATATATATATCTATCTGATAAATTATTGTTGAACATTTTTGTTTTTAATTATAAAAATTATCAATTTGAATAAAAAACAGGCTCTATTTCTGCCACATTAAAAAATAATTTAATCGTATTCTCCTATTTTATAAAATGATTTTCAACTTACGCTACAGTCTCTTAAATCTACGAAAATGTGTTTAAATCTCATATCCGCAATTTGTGTATGCAGATATTTCTATCTCGGTACTCAAATTCGTTCACGACAGCCATGACAGTCAGACGCAATTGGAAGAATATCCCTAAAACGACGTCTCTGAGCCTCACTTTAATGTAAGAATCAAAATGTTGGTTTAATTTAATAAATGATTCTATTTTACCAACAAACATTTCAAAGCTTACCATTTCAATACGAGTGCAACACAACAGAATTGCGTGAACACCAGACCAATTTTAGTATTAGTTGCCATAAAACTGAAAAGGCGATAGCATCGCAGTTTCAACAATTTATTGTTAATATTTCAGACGTTTCCAATTTTTACTGTCCGACATGCAAACTACCTACCGCTCTGCAGGAGGGAGGACTGGACTCAATTCCAAAGAACATGTACATCAATTCATTATTGCGCGTATTCAAAGAGGACGGTAAGCCAATTCCAGTCAAAGTTGAGCGCTGTGTAGATTGCGGAACTGCGCCTTCTGTCAAGCCAACCACCTGCCAACATTGCAAACAGGTGAGTCAATAAATCGTCTGCCAGTCATTTTAGAGAAAGACTAGCGAAAACGTAAAATGTTGGTAGACTCAAAGCGTACGACAGCTTTGAACTTTCGTTGACTGAGTTTAAGTAGTAGTCTGGCCAATGAGTCCGGAAAGAATTCATGGTTCATAATCTATCGAAAGGTACTCATGGATGGGTGAACGGGGTATTTGACAAGATATTTGGAAGTAAATAGCAGTTCAATATAAGGAAGTTATATGTAAAAATACAAAAAAAGGAGATTGTTCATATTGTAATATAAAATAAAAAACGGTACCAATTTAAACTAAAAATTTTTTTTTATGCCAAAATTTTCAATTACACAAATCTGATGAAATTTTATAAATCAAAATAATTTTATTTACCTAGAATACATTTTAAATAATTGGACTCAGAACCCTCAAGGTCTTTACTGGGTTGATAAGGAAACAATTATTTTTTTTATGCCAAAATCTGATGAAATTTTATAAATCAAAACAATTTTATTTACCTAGAATACATTTTAAATAATTGGACTCGGAACCCTCAAGGTCTTTACTGGGTTGATAAGGAAACGGAACAAAATGTTACAATTAAACAAATACAGTTACAATAAATGAAAAACGAAATGATTGAAACGAAAAGAAACGATTGAAACAAATGAAACGAAAGTAACGAAATCTGACACTTTTTACCCTTTATTAGCAATTTACAATTATTAATTCAGAAAAATAAACTTACACGCTCTCTGGACAGCACACTCACTTCATACAGGCTTAAAAGGCACCAGGCTGCGCTCACACTCTGCTATCACAGCCACCTCCTCTTGACGACGTCACCCTCTCGACGAATTCAAACACCTCTGCTGGCACACAGACCTCCACGATGAAACTCCCACCGACTGCTGACGACTGATGTCAAGCTGATTACTCTCGGCCACGTAGCTTGGCCTACTATCCGATGATCTCTCCCCGCTGACACGTCCGTCTCCAGTCCACACGAAACGATAATGCTCTCCCCGCTGACACGTCCGTCTCCTCTCCACACTGAATGCTAAATATCTCCCTGCTGTTCATAACATTGTTTCAGCCACTTTACCTTGGCCCTACGTCCGTCCCTGCGGACCTGCACCATCGCTCTCCCCGCTGACACGTCCGTCTCCTCTCCAACCGAAAATAATAATGAGCTCCTTCACTGTCCAACTGCCCTCTTATTTATATCCTGGCTCCAGAATATTCCTTTGTTTTTCACAGTTTTTGCATTTCCACTTTCGCCAAACAAACCCATCTGTTGACGTTCTCCCGCTCCGAGAGCCACTCAATCAATTAAATTAAACGTTTCCTTTTAAAATAATTACATCGTCCAACAATCATCTGTAATTATGCCATTAGGATTCCGTCGTCCACAACCAATTAGCCCTAAGAGCTGCAAAAAACGCCCCAATTATTAGTCCTTCCCCTCTCTAAAATGTCACTTATCCGTCATTTTATGTGTGTGTGTGTGTAAATTATGTTGCAACAATGTTGCAATCCATTAGAACCGAATTCGAGAAAAAGTTGATATAAAAATACTGCTTTAAGTTATTAATTAAAGAACATAGTGACAAATATTGACATTGTCAGCTTATTAGCAAGTGAAGTAAATGTCAGAAACAAATGTTCCTTCTGGGGTATGGTTGCTTCCTACTCACTCATCCACTCATTGGATCATTGACTTTTCAAATAGAACCATACAAGCGTCCAAGACACGTTGTTGAAGTGCCTTTACATTATGAATGTCTGTTGTATACAGCATTTGTTTTACGTGAACACACAGATGAAATTCAAATGCCAGAAAATTGGTCCTCCCCTACCTTCTCATCTGTCGTCATAAACATCAGCCCATGCATAAACGACATCCTCTTATTTATAAGAGCCAGTGGCGGTTGATGCATGTGTGCTATAGCACATGAATTAATTTAGGAGGAATTAATTTTTCATAATTTTAAGTAACTTAATAATAATAGTGTTTTAACAGTGCGAATTTCTGATTCGTTATCGAAGACTTTAAACTGCCCGCCATGCGGCACACTCGCTCCCGTGGCCATGTCTGTGCTGTCACCGCGATAGAACACGATCGGTCTTAAATAAGAAATGCGCATGCGCAGTGTACCTTTTCAAATGCCCCCTCTTGCGTCATCCGTAAAGCTCAACAAAGTGCACCCACGGACGCAACTGCCAGACCAACGACCCAACGATCACCAATTTTTCACCGGCCTCCACATTATTAAGTGTTTCTCACTTTCAGCCAATCTTCTGCAATTAGATTTCATTCGTGACTACTTTCCTATGTTTTACTGTATATAAAAAAACATAAGACCAAATCTGATTCATGCGACTGAGCATGGAATCCTTAATTGATTATATCAGTCGATCCCCTTTGTAGTTATAAAAGTTGAAGTATTTTGTTGAGATTTCGAAATTGTTTTAAAATAAAAAGCAACCAATAATAATTATAATTTCAAACAAAGCTGAACAAGAATTTCAAATAATTTGGGCTATTATACACGATTTATGAATAAATTATTATGTTCTCTTGTAGTACATATAAGTGAATTTAGTTGAAATAAGGTATTCAAGATTCAAACTATTCTCTGGCAATTTTATTTATGATTTAAATAATTAATTTGTGCATTGGCATTACATGAAAATTTAGCAGATATAAACTACACTATAATTATTTGACTACGTTTGTGTTCCATTTGAGCTGTAAATAAATACAGTCGAATTTTACGGTCAGATTCAAGTTCATGCAGAATTAAATTTTGACACGTGTAAAATTCAATTGTTGTATAGCTGGAGAGAAATAGCTAGTCGTACTGTAATTGTAGTGGAAGTAGGCCGGAGCTGTTTTTAACACGAACCTTTGTTACGACAACTTGATAGTAAAAAAACTATTCTGGAAAAATTTATGCAAGGAAACACTACGTCTAATTCGGGATATGTTGTACGTCAAAAAACTTATCCGTAATAGTTAAGATATAAGTGCAGGGTGTGGTAAGAATACCTTGCAGTTGCTTGTATATCCCGTTCGTAAGGAAATAATGAATGTTTTTGAGAAGGATAATGGCGTTGCTCCAAGAGGGAGTTTCCCCTCCATTTTGTCCCTTCTCATACTATGCATCTAACACGCCATTCTATTTCTCGCGATCTACACATCTGTACCTCCACTTCTTGACCCATTTTCGTTAAAAATAACTCGAAACAGTTAAGAATGATGGAACCAGTTTTGTCGAGCTGTGGTTATACTATTTCACGACTATCTTAGAAAACAGAAATACTTTCCTTTAATACTTTGAATAAACATTTTAGCATTTCAACAACTACTTATGAATATAGTTTAAGAGACCTTCAGAATTACATGAACATTTATACCAAAAATGAAATCAAAATTTCTATGTATCCTGACGTTTCAACACGACTGCTTACTAAATTATTTTATTTGAAGAATCAGCGTTAATTGTTTGAAACTACGAAAAGAACTAAGCCAGAAAGTCTAAGATGATCTTATATTTACGTAGTAAGAAAATTATTTTTTGCTACATACGTGTTTTCTTTCTTGAACAAAGGACTTTTGCGGGTCTTGCCTACCGGGTCACCTGAAACGACTAGGGAAGCAGCTGAAGAAACTTCATCATGAGGTGGTCTCGGCGAAGGGGAATCTGGAGGAGCGCACTGGAATGTTAAAGGTAACAAGGAAATGTACACGGTTGAAATTCGTCACAGAAACAAATATAGATTAACTCATGCATATTTTTTTTCCAGATCGAATGTGATACTATTCGCTCGGAAATAGATTCAGCGATTGAGATGAAGATCGCAAACCTCCACTCGCTGAAGATGAAGTTGTTCAAGAAGCTGGATTCTGTCATACTAGACGCAAAGACGAGAACTGGAAACCTCCTGGAACGGATGGAAAGGACAGAAATGGAGCTCAATGAGAATTACTTCAACTCTCAGCCGGACAACACGGGAAAGGTCACAAAAACTTTACGTATTACTTAAATATTCAATATTATTATCGTTCATTCGAATACTATATATCTTTACACATCACGTTACCGCAAAACATATTTGTAAATATATATATTTTTTAATTTGGAGCTTTTGGATTCAATTTCATTCTTGCCAATTAATTGTAGTGAATGCTTATTCGACGAGTATTACCATTTTACTTCTTCGCACTCTGTCCGTATACAGAACTGTAATTAGACTGTGTTAGTGTGTTCATTTTTACACGTAATGTTTCGTTTTGCAACAGTTGTTATGTTTCAATATTTGAGTTGATTGCAGTTACACACAAAGGTATGTCGTAAATCGAGATAAGTTTCTGCCGAACTTTATACAGAAGCGGTTTTATTCTTAAAGTCTTTCCAGCACCGAGTATTTACGACGGTGGTTCGGAAAGTCCTCGGTCTGAAAAGACAAAGATTTATTAATTATTTATTTTTTATAGTCACCTTAGTCCTTAATTCCTCAATTTTCTTTATTGTAAAAGCAGTAAAAGGATTTCTCAAACTCCGCAAAATAGGCGGTTTCCTCAGATTTGACTTGGTTTTTCGAAGCAAATATTCGTTCAGCAAGATATTTCTTTGGATTCCGAAACAGGAAATAATCGCTTGCAGCTAAATCTGCCCTCTATTCCCATTGGAACAGTCGGCCAGCTGCCTCCTAAACTGGTCAAGGCACGGAGAAGGGAATGCTGCGTCCACACAGCAAACCCCTCTCCCTCCATCGGAAGGGCGTCGGACCAGTACCCAATGCCCGACCTACCTGATGCAGATTTTTCTCGGGTTTTCCCTGTATCACTTTTAGGCGAAATTCCCGGTGGGATCCTTAAAACTACAGCCCGGGGGCCCTAGTTAACCCTTGGCTACCTTCCGCATTCCCCATTTCAGTCCCTTTCCGATGCTATAAGAGGGGATTACACTATATATAGCATGTCTACAACTAACTTCTTCTTCTTTTGTGACAACTGAAGACGTGTTAGGGGGTGCATTAACGTGATATACTGATCTTTTTACTTGACCAAATGTGGAGATGTGGTTACAGCGGCCGAATTTACTCGTCCGTTTCCTGGGTCGTAGAGGCTTCAGACTGTCCTGAATTTTATTTGTCCAAAAACAGAGGTGCGACACCTGAAATCAAACTGTCCATTATATCGTTGAAAACAACGGTGAAAATTTGAATTTAATTCACCCTTTTGTAGTCGTCGGGGTTAAACATATTGTAACAAAGCATTTTATGACTGTTCGAATGTCGGTTTTATCAGTCATTCATGGAAGAGCAATACTCGTTTTCGTCTCTTGATTATAATGATCAAACAGTCGAAGAAACGCAGTTGAAACTTTATAGTATGCCATGCAACAGATAATAATTGAACTACGAATCGCCATTTGTGTCTACTAGCCACCTCCAGGTTAAATACTTTCGGAACGACCCTAAATTTCAAAATTTTACACCTAGTTGAATTAGTTTGCTACATACATTTTCATGCTATTTTTCCATTCAACTGTTTCCAAAAACAAATGGGTTCATCTGCTTGTGGAGATTTGGAAAACACGACCTGTCAAGTATTTTTTATATTCCTTACTTTGAGCCTCGGTTGCAATGTATCTGTTTTTCTGGATCTGCTCGTTCGATACTATTTAATATTAGTCCCTCAATATTTTAGTAATGTAACAGTAAAAAACAGATCTGTCGTTTCTCACTAAACTTTTGTTTTATTCATTTAATTGAGTAATCAAGTAAAGTTCACGTTTTCTTTCAGATTTCTCTGTTCATGGCTTTGCACGACGCCACTTCGGAGCTTCTGGGTGAAGTGTCAAGATGGGGCGAGATAAAACCAGTGTTCGACAATGACAGTCTTAAGGTGGAGCTGAAAGAGGAAAACAATCGGTTCATAGACGATACAGAAGGAAAAGATTCCAGTTCCAAAAACAAGTAAGGCGAAAACAGTAAATGTAAAAAAGAACTGAACCAGTCATGAGCAGGCAGAAGTCGTAGGCAAGGCATGATATCCACGCCAATAAAAAAATATTTGATAGAAGGACACAGAATCAAACATTTTCTCATTAGTCGGTAGAGAAAAAGTCTAAATAAATAATATTGGTAAGACGAGGAAACATGTAGCTTGTAGGAGAGATACGAAGGGGCTACCTTTGGGGATGCCTTTTCCTCTCCGTTTTTGAACTAAGGTTCCCACAAGCCGAGGCACCTCGGCCTGTTATGAGAGGTATATGTTTCGGGGTCACAGACCTAGGGCATACGGTAACAGTTGTACGCTATTCCCATTGGAATAGTCGGCCAGCTTCCTCCTAAATTGGTCGAGGCACGGAGAAGGGAATGCTGCGTCCCCACAGCAAACTCCTCTCCCGCTATCGGAAAGGCGTGGGACAAGTACCCAATGCCCGACCTACCTGATGTAGGTTTTTCTAGGATTTTCCCTGCATTTCTTTAGGCGAATGCCGGGTAGGATCCTTAAAATATAGTCCGGGGGCCCTAGTTAACCCTTGGTACCTTCCTCTACCTCCCCCCTTTCAAATCCCTTCCTATGCTATTAAAGTGGAGTTGCCTAATGGATTACCCTCATGTAGCCTGTTGCCTTAAAAAAAAAAGGAAACGTGTGCGTTTCAATGGCGGAGACCGTTGAATAAGCCATATAAAATGGTCATATTCTAGGATTCCGTAACTTGATGAAATTGTCATACGACGTTTTAGTGAAGAATTATATGATCATGCAACACGAGAAAGTTAAAACTTGACGCGAAACTTTCTACACCTTAAAAATTAACCGCAATGCAGTCTCCGAGTATTTGATTAATAGTTATATTTATCTGCCTTCAATACAATTATAAATTTATGAACACAGTTAAATTATGTATGGAAATTGTAAGCTAATTCTATATTACATACTTTTTATACTTGGAGTTTTAGATTTACTTTATTGTGCACCTGATCAAGTCGTAGATTGACGAGGAAACGTTGAGATAATTTTTATGTTTCTTTGTTAATAAATTATTTTTGACTAACATGGCCGTAATATGAGAATTATAAATGCATTAAATTTCTCACGTGGTTTCTTAACTCTGCATCAGTTAATATTGTCCCTGGGCACAGACCTGTATCGGAATGTACAAAACAGTAATTTATTATAAACGAAAATTCAAATCTGACGTATGTCGTTAGTACTAACCCGAGATTACCCGACTACCAACCCCAAATATACCCGAATTAAAATGAACACGAACCGCGTATTGGACAGTATTGTACATACAAAAAAGTAAAAGACAAGTTTTTTTGAATTTTCTTTTACTAAATTAAGCGCAACGAATACTTGTGACAAGCAAAAGGAATGATTACCTCCAAATGTACTGTAGGAATTTTATGGAATAGTCTAAAATAACAAAAGAAATCATTAAAGGCATCTTAATAATCACAAGATTTCATCAACAAATATAGGCTATAAGAAAAGATTACTTCAACACAAAGGTCACATATTCAACACAAATTATACCAAATTTCTATGCCATCACACCAACCTGTACACAATTCATTAACAAAACTATTTCACATCCTATGATATTCAGCTTATCGCCAAATTCACCAATAATGTAAATATTTGAACGACTATGTTGTTAAAAACAAAATTCATAACGTAGTTTGCCAATTAAAATGCAATGATTGTTCTTCCATATACATAGGTCAATCGCAGAGCCATTATTATAAAAAATTAGGGAATATATCCTCATGATAGTCACTTCAAAACACATTTTAGACTCCGATCGTTCTTTAAACTGAGATAATTACCAAATTTACAGCAATTACAAATCTAGATTAGTTTCCGAAATGCTACATATTAAGCATAATACAAATTCTTTAATTGTCAAAACGGCCTCCGATTTATTAACTAATATTTATATTTTATGCATGGTATGTAATCTTCCAACCTTTTTTACTGTTTATCTTTATTATTTCATTTATTTTTTATAATCTTTGACTATACACTAGTATCTTTGCACGATTATATCTACAATTTTTAATACATTTATTGTAAACCTGATGACGGTCCAAATAGGTACTGAAACATGTCATTTTAATTAATTGAAATATAGATTTAAAATGATCAGTTTTGGCATTATTTATAATTAAAACTATAAAGACGAAAATCAGTATTATAAACACAATATATCACAGATGAGTAATTGAATGTCAGATTTTTAAGAACAGAATAGAGGAAGTGATGTGTCATACTGTACTCACAAAATTAAGCGAATGAAAACTGCACATAGTTTCTGCTTTCATCAGGCGTAGAAAATAGTAAAAGCTTTCTGAACGACACCGGACACAATGTATTAAATTTTGTCTGTATATTGGCTATTACATTAGTTATTTGTAAAATCCATTATAAAAAGTTGGATGATTATAAATTTTTTAGTAGATATTAATTTTTCAAATTCAGTTAAACGTTTCTGATATTTCGCTAACAGTAACCTGGCTTTTTATGTATTGAATTCCATTTGGGACCAATTTACTGCTGTACAGTGCCCGATTGATGGGCGCAGTGGGCCCCGCTACGAAAATGGATACTAAATTTAGCGATTGTTCTCTCAGATCGGCGCCTAGACTGTACTTGTCCAGGGACTTGATGGAGAGGCCTTGTGGTGTCGTGGAGTGCCCGTGGCCGGAAGGGAAGTCCCAGTTGTACGTGGCTGGCTGCGATTCCAGACAGATAGTCGTCATAGACAAGACCAAGGGACGAGTCGTCAAGAAAATCGCACCGGAGGGTATCTTATGCCCGCAAGCTGTGGCCTTCTTCAAGGACAATATCTACGTCACAGGTGAGGCGACAAATATTCTCAATTCAAAATAGTCGTTGAAGGGTCATTTGATCATAAAAGAAGTATGCAGAATAGAACTAATAAAATGAAAGTGAGAGGAAGATACAACGCACTAAATAAATTGTAATACAACTGACAAAATACTTAACTTATTCGCCTACGACTGATGGATTTTATTTCTCCTTGTGTCTCCTCATCGCGAAGTCACTAACAAACCGGAACCCTCGCTTCAATTATAACAGTTATTCATTAAAGAAATATTCAGAAGCAATTAATATATACTTTTCGATATAATAATATCCTGGACCATTTCTCGAGTATTAAAAAGCCGATAAAATTCTAATGGGATCAGGATTAAAGAGAATCTACTCTGAGTCATACTCCAAAATTAACTCGCGAAAAGCGATATTATTTATTGTATAAATGATAATTTCCAAAAAAGTCAGGAAAAAGTTTAACATACAAGTTCCAAGTTTTTCATGCAAATTTCTTAGACATACGCGACGTTTCGTCCTTACATTAGGACAACTTCAGGTATCTCTTGGCTACATGTCAACGAATGCCGCTATTGGATTTTATCAATCTAATATTTGTGTTTAAAGGGTACAACAAACTTTTTTCGGAGTTTCATCCGCGGTGTAATTAATTCGTGGGTATGGTTTCAGGGTAAAGCCAGCGAGGAGCTCTAAAAATACTTTCATTTTATATGTGTTGAACGAAAACTTATAATTATTTCTGTGCAGCGACTGTTCTGTGTCAAGAATAAAAAAGAGGTTCGACAACGACTACAGTAACAGCATGTGAATAAAAATACTTGCAGACAAGTGGGGACACTGCATCCACGTTCTGGATAAAGACGGCCTGTGGATGGGAACGCTGAGCAAGAAGGGGAGCAGTGCAGGGCACCTTCGAAGCCCTGAAGGTCTGACCGTCGCCTGCGGAGAAACTGGTCTGCCCTTCATCTTCGTCTGCGACACTGGCAACGACAGGGTGCAGGTGAGATTTAGAACAATATACAGGTCACAATATAGAAGCTAAATCGATGCCAGAGGAACTAATTAGCGTTAGGGACATCTTAATTAAGGTTAAAAGAAGACATACTGCAGAAAAAAAATTGTCTTCAACACAGAAATGACGAACTTTTCTTTGGTAAAAATCCGTTTTTGGGCAGTCAGATGATTTAATAATAAAATCTGCAGAAACGTATGAAAAAAAAATACATGTCACAGATACACTTTCCACAGAAAGTCCAAAGACCTGTTCTAAACATTTACATATATTGTAGTGACAACTAATATATGCAATGAAAGGATTTTATAAATTATTTAATATTTATATTGTCAGCGTAATATTGTGGCCCAGGTATTGTAGACCTATTGGTCAACTTCCCTCTAATCTCGTCGAGGTACGAAGAAGTCAATGATGCGTCCCCAAAACAAACACTACTTCAGTCAATAAATGGGCGTGGGACAAGTGTCAAGAGTCCAACCTACCTGATTCAGGTTTTCTAGTGTTAGTCCTGCATCACTTTTAGAACAACACTGAGCAGGATCCTTAACCTACAGCCCGGCGGCACTAGTTAACTTAATCAACTTTTAAAAACACTTCCTATGCTGTTAAAGAAAAGTTGCCAACTCTTGGATGACCTCATGTAACCTGTTACTCTAAAAACATTTTGTTGAATAGCATCACTGATCTTTGAATAGAAATCACAATGTGATTTTCATGAACGACGTATATTATTAATTCTAACACCTGATTCCACAAAATAGCAGAAATGTTTTGTAATATCCGAAACTTTGTGGCTCCTTTATTATTGCTTCTAATTGGCGTTTGTCGGAACCTGGCTAAATTTATAGTATTCCCAAGCGGAGGGCGGCATTTAGCTTTGGATTCATGATCTGGCCTGAATCGGAAATAGCGGTACCTTTCATTAGATTTGATATATTTTTACAGGTTTTGCGCCTAGATGGAACTGTTGTCAGGGTCATCGGCCAAGGAGACGGCTATCAACGGATGGAACTGGATCAACCGACGGACGTGGCCGTGGGTCATGGGAAGATCGTTGTTGCCGACAGTGGGAACAACAGGGTTAGGGTAAGAAATACTCCCAATACATTTATAATTCACAGTGAAAGCCAATTTGTCATATCCCACACTCTAGTGTGAAGCACGCATATCGGTATTTTATTTTCCATATTTACAAACAGTACAAACGTTGGTTCCATAAGTAAAGATAACTGCCTTTACAGTAATCTTCCGGTTTCTTGCTGATTGTTATCGTCAAACTGTACATGATTAACGTATTCATTCACATCATTAGTATCTTTCAAAGAATATAAATATGTACGAGGGTGGTCTGAAAAGTTTCCGACCCAACAATGATACGAGATATTTTTTTTTGAATTTATTTTATTTTATTTTTCAACATAGTCTCCTTGTGACTCTACACACTTCTCCCAGCGATGCTCCCATCTCTGTAACCGGTCCAAAAAGTACTCTACGTTTTCCTCTGCAAAATAATTGTCGGAAACTTTTCAGACCACCCTCGTATCTGAAAATTAACAAATAGATAATTAAGTAGCAAATAAACGGACAAATTAATTGATAACATGAATCACTTAATTTTGTCATTTATTAGGTACTTAATTATCTATTTGTTAATTTTTATCTAATACAGATATTCTTAAAAATATTTCTGGAAATACAACGTTTCACGGGTTTTACTAGTTTCCTGTTATATTTTTTTCCGTAACTTTTATGGCCAAGATTATTTCTGTTAATTTCTTAACTTCCGCTACTATTAACCCACTATTTTTACAGACGTTTATCATGCTTTTTATTATCATCGATGGTATCGGAAAGAGTATCAGGCAAAGCTGAAATACAAACTATGCCCAATAGATGAAACGCAGAAATAAAATGATTGCAAGTGAGCGAATGAAATATCAGATGATAAGGTAACCTGCAATAACAAGAAGTGATCGAAATAAGGGGCCGTAGAAAGAAAGGAAGCTCTTCAACTTTAGAAAAAGGAGAGAATTCAGAAATAGAGCATGTTACGGGACCACTATGACTTTTTCATATTTTTATCACTCACTTTCTTTCACATTAATCTGCCTTCTTGTTTTTGGTACAATTGTTGTTTCACACTATTACTTAATATTGACGTAATCCGTCCCCTCCCCCCCTTTTAGAGACAATAGAATGCCTTTACACAAATCTCAAGATGACACTAAATTTCAAATCCGAAACAATCCATAATATTACAACAAATAATTACAATACATTTAACCTAAAAATTGTAATAAATTAAACTGTCAGTTAAATTTATAATATTCAAATGAAAGTATGGCGAAAAAACAGACAATAAAATATTAACCAACTCTGAACGCTTCCTCCGCCAATCGTATTCAATGCTGTTTACACAGGTCAAACGAAAAGGACATTGAAAACCAGGATCAAGGATTTTTAAATTACCTGCGGAGAAGCACTCAGTCATCACTAAATATATGCCGTTGACAATCACCATTAATGACCAGAATGATAGCGATTATTTAAAGCAAATCTTATGATATTTTACTTAGTAAGATTTTGTTTGTTTTATCTTTGGTTTTCAAAAACGCGAGCTTTGGGTTTACCTTATCCAGTTAATGTTCACTTGATAAGGTCCACCGATTGGTGGAGAAACGTTGTGAGTGGTTAATATTTTATTGTCTGTTTTTCTGGCCATTCTTCCATTGGAATAAAAAATTTGTACATTCACGTAACATTAATCTCCAAATAAATACATTAAATTCTGTTTCGAGAAAAGGCTTTGTTATTCTTCTAGTTTATTAATTAGACGAACCACATGAGGAAGATTATGTAGGAACTGCTCATTTAATTTAAACTGGTAAATTTGTTGGCTAATCGGTTTCCGCATCGTTGCCAAGATGTCGTAAAGAAACATATCAGTTACGTGAATCGACAGCAAGATAGGGAACAGCGGCGAAATAAGAAAATAGTTAATAAATAAATTAGCCAATAATTATAATTCAGAAAAGTAGGATATTAATATAGTGTTAAATTCGAGGGTTAAATATCCATGAAATACAACGTTTCGTCCCAACTGTGGGACCTCATCACGTCATTAATGAGAAAGGAGACAAATTAATATAAATGTATGGGAAGCATTTCATGGTGGTGTTGAGGTTAAATTTTGATTCAAAGAAGTGTAAGAGATTCAATCAACAGGTTCCAAAACGTACACATGAGGAAATTTTAAAATGCATGGATCGGCCCTTAAGCACGTTAAATCCGCAAATATAAGTTTATTAACGTGAAACATGTAACCATTGTAACTCTCCTTTAATGTACCTTTTTGCAATTTATTTTATTATGCTACATTTATTGTCGGTTCTACCATTATTTATTCGTTTAACGGTCCTTTTTCCAGTACATTGTGATGTTGAGCAATCAACCTATTCCCCTAGTGTCTTACTGTCATGTGTCTGTGATGTGTGGCGCCGTCCCGCGATGTACAGCGCTGCAATTCCCGACTCCGACCGACGTCACCAGCTCACAGCAAGCTCGTACTCTCCATGTTTTATGACAAGTCCGTCTTCAAGACAGTGCGGGACGTGACATCTCCAAAATTACAATTATTCTTGCTCGCTTAGGGTGCAAATTAAAGTAATGCTGCTTCACTCCACAAGAGGCAAAAGACTCAAAAACAACAATTATTACTCTGATTTGGCGGAGACAGACACAACTGCCTTATAAATGCGGTGTCCTGAATTCTCAGAATCTTACTATCCTTCAAAACACAACCCCTCTCCAAAAAAAAATTTTCACCGAACATACATAACGTGATTTCTTGTACACGCTACACCGGACACACGATAAAACAACTTATCTTTTTGTACGTATTATGCAATTTACCAGCTCGGTGTTCTTTTCTTTCAGGTGTATTCCATGGAAGGAGAACAACTATACGAGTTTGGCAGCGGCAAGGGTAACTTTAGATCTCCAGAAAGTGTCGCAATCGACAACAAGGGTTTCATTCTCGTGGGAGACAGCGGCAACGGGCGAATACAGGTAAAGAAATCCCCTTACAAAACGTTTTCGATTATAGCTGATCTTCGTAAAGTTAAAATATTTTGATTTCAGGTGTTTGACGAAACAGGAGTATTAGTGCGAATCCTTGGCAGCAAAGGAGTCGGACCTGGAAAACTTTTATGGATCTCAGGTCTGACGACTACGCAAGATGGCGAAGTGGTCGTTACGGATTCCAGAACTCACACACTACAAATATTTGTATGATTCGAATCACACGCGAGTCATACGTTTAACGAACATACTGATGTGGTATGTTGCAATATAAACATGATAATGACACACGTAATGAGCAGATATTGTTTTTTGGTTGTTTTATAGAAATAGCGCGGACAAAAATGTTATTACAAGTATATTAACTGTCAATAAAAACAAATAAGGTCTGGTCTGTAGTTCAAAATGAGGACTAGAGTACTAAATTGAAATTTATCATTATGTAAATGTATGAAAACTGTCAAAAATGGCACAAATAATTTAATAACACAAAAACCAACACTAGTTTCGTGCTCAATCTAGGACTTCATCAGATGTACAATTGAAAATAATTATATTCCATGCATTTCCAAATTATTCTATTAATACCAACCAAATATTAATGTTATATAAATAAATTTTGTGTAGAATTTCCAAGGAACACACTATTGAAATTCCCGCAGTAACTGAAAATTTTATTTATATAACAATCAATTTTGACTGTTTTCGTGCATTTATAATTATATTGAATTCAGATAAATATAACTATTGGTCATTGTGTAATTATTTATCGTCCTTCTAGTTATTCTATTTTCATCAGTATAAGAAAATTACTTTCTTGGTCCCCCAATAATTTTACCATTTTTATGTAATTCAAGCTCTTGTAGATATTCATCTGAAACATAATTCATTTTAATTAATGTAATGTCATCCAACTTTAATTTTTTTAATGTTATAGTAAAATGTAAATATTTAATAACTTAAGTGCAGTGAAATAATAAATATATATGTAAGATGTTTATTATATTAAAGAAATATATGAATCGCAGTAAAATGTGTCCAAACGTTTTTTCCTTAATTAGTTATTGACAAAACCAATATTTTCTGTTACTGTCCAACACAAATATGTTTTAAATTGATTCCTATTTTAATAAAACTTATTTTAAATATTTAACTGTATTTCACATTAATGAGCAGATTTTTCTTTGTGTATTTGCTGGTAAACTAATTACAGGACTTCCTATCGGATTAGAATAGGTTAGGGCCAAACAATTCGTAGACTTTATCAGGTGAAGCGACTGAATATATTAATAATAAAACTTAAAATATTTAATTAGTTAAATATCAGTTAATCAAAATAAAATGGACAATAATGTGAACATTGCTCTTTTTCTTTTAAGTGTCCATGGACATTTATTTGACTAAAATTGGATTTTTATAGACCAATGAGTAATTTGTTTGTAACTTAAAATACTAAAATGGAGCTTGAGGCTTTACTCATAAGCGTCATTATAATTCTAGTAAAATTGTATATTGTCATTAACATATACATTAGTCACAAACTATGTTCTGGTTTTGCACAATCACTGGAATAACTCGAATGTCTTGGTCTTCTCCCTTGTTGTGAATTTTCAAGGAGCTGGATGGCCTCCATGATGAAGAAGGCGTAGTTCATGACTTCTGGTAACTTTATGAACGACGTGATTTACAATCATCACTTCGAGGTCCCGATGAATATGACTGTTGCGAAAGTTCCATGGAGCATGTATAATGTTCCTTAATACTTGGTTTTGGAATCGCTGGAAGAATTTTCTTTTACTAGTACAACCCCAGAGTTGAATGCCATATGACCAAATGGATTTTAATGTTTGCTATTAGCAGCAGGTTATTATGTATGAACAAATTTGAGTTTCGTCCAATTAGACAATACATTTATTTATATTTTATAGCGAGATCTTCTCTTTTTGATGTGAATACAAAGAAAAATCGAAAAGGAGGTAATCATATGATGGAAATTTGCTTTGAAAGGGTCTGAAGCTGGTTGTATACCCTAGTCAGCGCCATCTTTTGTTTACCGTTACACAATGTTTTGTCTGTATAGGGATAAGGAGGGAGGGGAAAGCGTCTGCTTTGATAACGAGGCACCAGAATTTGCTGAATCTCGAGCAACACTATCGGATCTTTGTCGAAACAGATAAAGATTCGGTTCAGTCATCATGCGCGGATTACGTGCACTGTTGGTGTCGCTCCTCCTCGTTGATCTCGTCGTCCAGAGCTCAGCTGTTCGCATGATACTAATACGAACCTTGAACCAGAGCCGACATATGCGATTGCGAAGCTCGTGGAAGGGCTCCCACGTAAAAGAAGGAAACATAATAAAGGCACCTCTCCGAACCACGGAGCAATTGTGTGGGGCAGGGAAGTTCCCGGACAGCAGCGGCAAGTGTCGTGATTCGTGGTGACCAGGTGAGAGGCAAGTCAGAAAACACTGGCTGGTGCTTTTGTACTAGTAAATGAAACACTGTCATTTATATATTCACTTTTGGCAAAAGGTCTGTATTCTTGAGTCGACACGAGTCGAATTCAGTAATACATAACTTAGTAGTCCGATGTACCGAGCCGTGTAAGGAAATGTTCGCTGATCATCTGATCCGTCTCCATCCGATCTGAGTTTTTAACGGCACGGCTGGTTTCATTTAGCGGAAACGCGTGAAGGTTCAAACTTTTGTATAATGTCGTGCACAATTTAATCTGTATCAAATGCATTCATGACTTACGGCATGCGGAATTAATGATAGAACATTTATTTATTATCAAATAATCCTGGGTCTATTCTCTGCCTCTTCGTCCAAAAAATTAACGTAATTTTCAATCGTTTTAATTAAACTCGCCTTTTTAAAACATGGACCTACTGGCATTGATTAAACCTGAAAAACGATTCGCACAGTGAGAAATGGATAAATCTGGGACACGATTTGCTCGGAAAAGGCCGCCACCCCTAGCGTGAATCAGGCTTAAATTACGCATTCCCTTGTGGCTGAAAAATCACCATCAAGTCGACCGTATTAAGCGTTGGGTCGAATAGCTAACGATTTGACTCGCAAATCGTAGGAATGTGTAAAAATTCAGTTTTCAGCCCTCAACTTAGTATGTTAAATTTACACAAAGTCACATGAAGATCCAACCTATAACTTTCTCTTTGGAAAAAAAAACTTATAACATCTACTTCCAGTCGTGGGGTATATTTTTTTTTAGAACAATGATAATAGTTTCCTCGTACTGGTACGTTTTTTTGAGTTTCACAGATTCATTCATCTTGATTTCGATCATTCTGGTATAGGCAAATCTTTTAATAATCAAGTGCTGTTTCGAGCACAAAGAAAGTGAAAACAATTTATTTGTACATATCTCTGAGATTTTTTTTAGGTATAGACAGGCTATCTATATGGTAATCCACATAGTGACAACTGTTCTCTTATAGCATAGGAAAGGGATTTGAAAAGGGGATGCGGAAGGGTAGAGCAAGGAAGCCAAGGGTTAACTAGGGCCCCCGGGCCTTGGTTTAAGGATCCTATCCATCAATTCGCCTTAAAGTGATGCAGGGAAAACCCTAGAAAAACCTGCATAAGGTAGGTCGGGAATTTGGTACTTGTCCCACGCCCTTCCGATGGCGGGAGAGGGGTTAGCTGTGGGGTCGCAGATTTCCCCTCTCCGTGCCTTGACCAGTTTAGGAGGCAGCTGGCCGACTATTCCAATGGGAATAGCGAACAACTCTTACCGTATGCCCAAGGTCTGCAACCCAGGAACATACACCTCTCAAAACAGGCCGAGGTGCCTCGGCATGTGGGAACCTTAGTTCAAAAAACGAGAGAGATGTGAAGGCATCCCCAAAGGTAGCTTCCGCCAGAGCTCTTTGGGAAGGTTCACCTGCGAGAGAATCCTCTCGCATGCTTACTTTCCTCCAGCTCTGAGATACATTTCTCTGTTTCCGTTATATTAGAAACTACAAATAACTACGAGTCGTTTCCGTAGAAAAAGAAAAAGTGGTCCACTTTTCTCATGCCAATTCTTGAGAGCGTTTGAAGTAACATCCAATGCAACTAGAAATGAGATAATCAGAAGAAGGAAAATAGGCGAAAGTGAATAACTATTTCAGGCAGAATATAGTAGGTAATAAATACACACGATTTTAATTCATGACGATCGAGGAATTTGAATTTCTCCAATCCCACTAATTTTATAGACATTTTATATATCAAATGCGGTTATTTTTTTCGAACTAGGACGGATACATAAATACATATTGGAAGAGCATTAACAGCTATTGGAGACCATACGATGATCCTCCGCCTTGTTTTAAGAAGCGCATCAATATATTTTACTTGAACAGGCCCTCAAGTACTCGGTTGATCACTAGTTTTCCGGCTTATCAGCTTTTCTTGTTGGACTTAAATGACTAACCCACATTTCACATTCAGCATCAAAGCCCTCATCATTTCTTATCTTGAGAGTCGAAAGATAAATACTCCGGTTTTCTGAAGTAACCAGTTTGTTAGTAAAGTGGATATATCAGTGATTGGATTGAGATTCTTTCCAGAATTTCGCTCTAAGGAATATTACGTAGTACCGCACGTATTTCCACGCTGACAAATTACTACTCATTAGCTATTACCTCGGATTCCAGTACATTTGCCTCCTGTTTGAAAATATAACGAGTTGTTCATGCTATTAGTCTCGTGATTCATCCCTTCACCTACAGCGTACGTTATTCGGGATGCTGTCGCAGTATTTAATTGAAGAATGGGCTGAATAGTTTCTCAAACGGTCAATGAGCGTTAACCCAACATTTTACTTATGATGTACAAGATCCGAAAGACTAAGTTGCTCCAATACATCAAATTTTGTACATTCCGGAAAACTTTTGTTTGTTCTAAAATTCCAATATCACGAACTGCTTAATAGCTTTACCGATTAGATAAGATTGGCTTTTTGCTGGTGCTTCGCCCGACCTCTATAAATTGTAAATATTTTATTTCACTTGATTTTAAGCAGGGTAGCTTCACGGATTTCTTGTACTCTAAAACAATACCAGAAAATTTGAATTAGAAATTAGGCATCCCTTCCTTACTACGATTTTTATCAGCACCTGACGAATAAAGAGCAGTTAAATGAAAACTGTCCAGATGCCAAAAAAGAATAGTGAAATATTTTATTACCTCAAAGGTATTTTTAAAAATTAATTAAATAAAGTAGACTAAATTGAGTGATAAAATAAATATAACACAACATTTCTGTAAATCTGGTTGGTGAGGTGTGTCGTTTTCGCAGCTGTTGTGTTTTTCAATAACCTGACGTTTGTAGCAAACGTTGTTTATTTTATCACTTAATTTGGTCTGTTATTTGGCTACTTCTCCATATATATATGTATACTTTTAACACAGACGTTTTATATTTTATATTCTTCAAAATTGTTTATCCCACTGCGATACAAGAGATCAATCCCATTCTTGAAAAATATTGTGAACTGTCTACCGAACCACATCGTTACCCAGTCTTACACAAAGAGATGTCCACGAATGTCTTTCTTCAATTCTCCAAACATGTAATTATCGTAATGGAAGAAGTGTTATTGAACCTAATCTCTGAATGATATTTCTCATAGAGTTGGAAGAAGGTTAAGGCGGACTTAATGGCGCGTGTCAGTTTCTGCAAAATTTCTTCATAACGCTAAGCATTGATGGTGGCCCCGTGATCGGGAAGTTCAACAAAGATGGGACCGCTAAAATAATAATTTTGGGTGACTGAGTATTGCTTTCGACTTTTTCGCGGGGTACAATTCACGTGTTTCCTGCTCTAATGTCGACATTACGATTCATCCCCAGTGACAACGCGTGACCAGAAAGCATACTCTTCCTCGGAGTATCATTGCAACTGACCCAATCTCTTTGGTTTTTATTCCTCCGTCAACTTATGCGGCACCCAATGCGCGCACATTCTTCACTACCAGAACAATGAACTGACTCGTTAAAAATTTACAACTAATTGAAATTTAATAATAACAAAGATAGCCAAATACAAAGGCTTTTGAGTTTTTACTACTGACTAGTGTCTCTCTGGCTCTAGCGTTATTCTACGCCTGAAGAAACGTTGTGTGGTATTTATATTATCACTTCTTTTGTCTTTTGCTATATTTCTTATTATTAACGACTCGTTTGTAAATGGACGTTCTAACAGTGCCGTCAGGTCAATATATAACAATAAAATTCCATTGGTACCAACTTGCTTGATAATACGCATGATGGCCCGTTTTCATTCAACTACATCTCATAATCAGTATAATTCCATTTTTTAATCTTATCGTTTAGTGCGGCCCTAGAATTATACAAACTCAAATATTTTGTTTTTCACTAATTCCAACAAACGACATCTTTGGTAATGTACCTATTATATTTTAGTTGTTGTCTATAGGAATAGTCGGCCAGCTGCTTTCTAAACTGGTCAAGGCACGGCGAGGGGAAAGCTGCGACCCCACAACGAACCCCTCTCCCGCCATCGGAAGGGCGTGGAACAAGTACCAAATGCCCGACCTACCTGATGCAGGTTTTTCTAGGGTTTTACCTGCATCACTTTTGGGCGAATTGCCGGGTAGGATCCTTAAACCATAGCCCGGGGGCTACATTGCTCTACCTTTCCGCATCCCCCCTTCCACTCCCTTTCCTATGCTATAAGAGGGGAGTTGTCACTATGTGGATTTCCCTATACATAGCCTGTCTATACCTTCTTCTTCTTTGCATTCAGGTCTGAGCAAGGAAGCCTGCGAGGATGCTCTCTCGCAGGTGAACGTCCCCAGAGAGCTCTGGGGGATGCTATCTTTGGGGATGCCCTCTCCTCGCGATGGTTTTTTTTAAAACTAAGTTTCCCACAAGCCGAGGCATCTCGGTCTGTTTTGAGAGTTGTATATTCCGGGGACGAAGACCTGGGGCATACGGTAAGAAAAGCTCAGATGGTAAAGAAACTCCGTCTATCTGGGTTCGGTTCCTGGTCCGGTCGAGATTTGTCCATCTATGTTTGAAAACCATTTCTTTCTGTTACAATTTTTAATTAATTTGATTAATTAAGGCAGAGTTATTTTGACATTTTTCAATACAGATATCGAATTACTTATGACTTTTCTTGGAACTATGTTAGAGTGTGAAGCAATTAATAACATCCATTCAAGTTTAATATATATATTTTCTCAATATTCGCTACAATGTGGAATCTGCAGATTCTTGTTAGATGTGTGAATGCATCTGGCTTCAATAAATGCCCCTTTGTTTTCGTCTCCTAAAATTCTGCTCCTGACAGAACGATAAGAGGATGATTATAGGGAACTCGTATTTAAGGGTTTCTTTAATAATTACAGGGATGTCATTATAAAAATAATTTTACATGCAGCACGGCTTGATTGTGAACTTGCCTGGTATAAAATATGTTATTATTTAGCTATATGACGATTTAAATAATTTGTATCAATGTCATTGTGATAATAATTTTTTCCATGTTACAGGTTAATTCGATTCGGAAACCGTGTACAAATCATCCATTGCACAATAATGACGGAAATAATATTAAGAAATTTCGCAATATCACCGATCTACAGCCGGGACGAAATAAAATTATAAAATGAAAGTATTTCGAATATATAAAAAACATTGTTTTCATTCTCTCTTTACTTTCATCTGAAAATTAAACATTACAACGTAAAATGTTAAAGGTAAGCCTGCGAGAGAATACTCTCGCAGGTGAACCTTTCCAGAGAGCTCTGGCGGAGGCTACCTTTGGGGATGCCTTCATATCTCTCTCGTTTTTTGAACTAAGGTTCCCACATTCCGAAGCACCTCGGCTTGTTTTGAGAGGTGTATGTTCCGGCGTCTCAGACCTTGGGCATACGGTAAGAGTTGTCCGCTATTCCTATTGGAATAGTCGGCCAGCTGCCTCCTAAACTGGTCAAGGCACGGAGAGGGAAAATCTGCGACCCCACAGCTAACCCATCTCTCGCCATCGGAAGGGCGTGGGACAAGTACCCAATGCCCGACCAACCTGCTGCAGGCTTTTCCAGGGTTTTCCCTGCATCACTTTTAGGCGAGTTGCCGGGTAGGATCCTTAAACCGTAGCCCGGGGGCCCTAGTTAACCCTTGGCTACCGTCCTCTACCCGTCCGCATCCCCCCTTTCAAATCCCTTCCTATGCTATTAAAGGGGAGTTGCCACCATGTGGATTGCCCTCATGTAGCCTGTTACCCTAAAAAAATCTTGGGCATACGGTAAGAGTTGCTCGCTGTTCCCATTGGAACAGTCGGCCAGCTGCCTCCTAAACTGGTTGAGGCACGGAGAAGGGAATGCAGCACCCCCACAGCAAACTCCTCTCCCGCTATCGGAAGGGTGTCGGACAAGTACCCAATGACCGACCTACCTGATGCAGGTTTTCTAGGATTCGTCCTGCATTACTTTCAGAGGAATACCGTATAGGATCCTTAAACCATAGCTCGGGGGCCCTAGTTCACTCTTGGCTACCTTCCTCTACCGTTCCCTTTCCCCCGTTTCAAATCCCTTTCTATGCTATTAAGGGAGAGTTGCCACACGTGGATTACTCTCATCTAGCCTGTTACCCTAAAAAAAAACAATAAGCGTGGAAGAAATAGTCACCTACCTGGAAGTGTCCTGTGTAGGAAGATTTCGCCGAGAGAATGTGCAAGACTGTTTAAAGAGTGGTCGAATTTCACGAAGACAATGAAACATACCGAAAACTACCCCCCGTATCAAGAAAGTGGTCAATTAAATATTAGGGTAAATTAATTAATAATACGCCTCTCCTTACTAACGCGCAACATTTATACACCGTTAAAGAAATTAATTAGTAGACGGGACATATAACTATAGTCAAATAAATTACCAATATCTTATCATTTACTCAAATATTGTAATCAATAAATACAAAAATTGTTTTCATTTCATTGAAGTTATAGATCAGACCCGAATTATAAATAAATTTGTCGTGGTTACGGTTCATGGCAATAGTTTTAAAGCGATTAATCCAGCTCAACACAGACAGTACATTGAATGCTGTAGTGACGACATGGCATAAAACTCGCCATGAATGTAGAGCGAGGGCCACCCTTCGCGTCCGTAACACTCATTAATAACAATTACTCGTCCGTTGATCCGTGGCGGGTCGTAAGCTATTGTCCCTGTGGGAACTCTCAACACTTAGCGGCGAGTGCAGCCGTGTTTGCGGAAGGCGAATTGTCGAAATTCGTTCGAGTGCGATGGTGAAGGGCCAGAGATGCTACGTAGACCGCGGAACGCAAACAAACTGGCACGCGTGACTTGCTGGACCCTCAACTGTCTGGCGCGGCAATGCAAACTTTGGTCTAAGCAGTCGTTTCTCTGGAAAGAGAAATTCCAGCTCACCTGCTGGAGACGTTAAGGGTCAATCACCATACCGAACCATTCTGCTAATCCTAGGATTAGTAGAAGTCAACTCTTAAGAAATTACAAAGTATTGATTGTTTTCATTGGAAAATATATTTACATAAGTTTCAGAAGCCAGTGATGTAAGTATTTAAGTTCCAATATCAATGTCAAGAACCATGGTTAAATTCTGTTACTATTTTAATCTTATTTGTATAGCTCATGATAAAAAAAACGGCGTTTCATTTATAATTCTTACTCGTCCTCCAAATATATTTTAAAAAACTGTTGCTCTTGAATCACACCCTAAAGGTTGTGCTTATGCAACATTAATAAATCAATTATAAGTTTTTGTAAATAACAGAAACGATAATTCAAACCCCAAAGACCTTGATTCAAATGTTAAAACGTTTAATAAATTACTTCAACTCGCAGTACACAGAAAAAAAGTTCTGGTACCAATTGCGAACAGAAATCCTGACCAAGCACACAAAATCAGGTGTTGGAGAAATCGCCAATTTGTACCGTGATCATTTCGCTTAAAACCTTGGAACGATTATGTGTAGCAGCGATATAAAGTTCCATCGAAATCAGTTCAACGGCTTGATTGCGGAAAGAGAACGAAAACAAGGTTTAGGAACGTCAGATATAAAAAATCGTTCCTACGCCTCTGTAAAAACAAGAAAATAAAACAATTGGTGACCTCATACAGACACTTTTTATTTATACTGTAACGACGTTTCGATACCTCTTTGAATCTTTTTCGGATATTTTCATAAAGAGGAGGTATTTACAAATTATTATAATGATAGGATTTATAGAATAATTGCACAAAGTAAACAAAGGCAAACTAAAGTAAACCAAAAACAAACAACTTACTAAATTATTATAATAAGCTAGCACATGAGTTATTAAATTCACACAGTTTTGAAAGAGGATCCGAGGCACACAATTCACGCAATCTTGTTAAAGATTGTCATAAGAATAAACATAGCAACTTATTAGTCAGAAAAAATTAATTATTAAATTTAAATCATAATAAACTTTAATATTTGGATGTTTTGGTCATAGTTTGAAATCCACATATTGTGGAATGCAAATATTATGCCAGGTCTCTTGAAATGGCTCTACAAAATCTTAATATCTCCGGACACATAGGAACAAAAATGGTCCAGATATCTACATATGCAGATGATATTGATATCATCTCTTTAGAAATATAGATGAATTAAGACAAACGATGACCACAATAGATCACTGTCTTAAGGAAAGAGGGCTTATAATTAATTAAAAGAAAACTAAATATATGATGGTTACAAAGAAAGAATCTAGTACAAATAATATTAAATTAAATGATTATACCTTTGAACGAGTACAGGATTTCACATATTTAGGCTCAAAACTTAACAGTGAAAATAATGTGGGAAGTGAAATAAAAAAACGTGTCATCAATGGTAACAGAACTTACTACATGTGTGGAAAATTAATTAAATCCAAGATGTTAAATAGGGAATTGAAGTTAAAAAATTACAAAACTCTTATAAGACCTGTAGTGATATACGGTTGTGAAACGTGGACCCTTAATAATAATGATAAGCCCTTACTCAGAATATTTGAACGCGAGATACTGAGCAGGATATACGGACCTGTATGTAGGAATGGAGAATGGAGAATTAGACCAAACAGAGAACTAGAGCAGCTCATGAATAATGAGGACATTGTTAGGTTTATCAAGAGCAGAAGGTTGGCCTGGATGGGATACGTTCTTAGGATGGATGAAAAACAGAACACCTAGACGGATTATGGACTGGAAGCCAGTTGGGAGGAGGAAAAGGGGGAGACCCCGGACAAGATGGGTAGATGCCATCGAGAAGGATATACAAACCATGAAAGTAAGAGGATGGTGGAGACTGACACAGGAGAGAGCGGAATGGAAGAAAATTGTTAATAAGGCCAAAACTCACATTGGGTTATTGTGCCAATAAAAGAAGAAGAAGAAATATTATGCCAGATTGATGACTGAAATGTTACATATTAGATCTAATATTTCGGCCATTAATGTTAAAAATGACACATAAAATTTATGATTCTTTATTTTTGTGATCTATCTGTTGTATTATATGAAATTTGTATTTCCATTATTTTTCACCAATTTGAATAATACTCGTTAACAGCTGTGTCAATATAACAGTCACGTAGGCCGCACACCGTACGTTAGAAATTTTGTCAACTTAAATTATTTTTATAACATATTGTAAGTAAGACTAAAAATTATACTTATAAATAACTGTATTTTTGAATTGTCATGTATGTAAGACTTTTGTTTCTGAATTTATTTGTTTAGATAGCATAATGTAACAATTGTACACATGAAGAGGTCCCAATCAGAAACGAAACGTCGTGTTTCATATTTCTTATGTTTTATATTAGATAATTTAATTTTTTCTGACTAAGGGGCTTCTATTTTTATTATTTAATTTAATTATGAAGTCATATTGTCATAATTTCTAAATTTCAGAACCTAAGTCCTGGTTACTGAAAGGAAATGGAAAAGGTGGAGGCTTCTGAAATAAGTGGTACAGGAGTTGACTGGTTCGTTACTACGTTGTGGTTGGCCGTTTTGTAATTGTTCTTTTAGTCTGGTTCCTAATGCACGTTTGGTCTGACCTATATTTTGTCAGTTTGTTTTATTAATTCAAAAACAGACGTTAAATTAAAACTTAAAACAATAATATGAAGATATACGCAATTCATTTCATTCTAAGGAATGTACAGGAAAAATTATTATTTTATTTATGCAGATTTCAGACTCATTCTGATACATTGAGGATTACTTTTTGTATTAGGAATTATAAGAATATGATTGACTAAGCTCATGAGTTTTTAAGACGACTAGGCATACCTGACGTTACGACTACCACGCACACTTCATATAGATACAAGTAACAATTAGTATTATAAAATTCTTCTAAAATAGATATGGTAAGTAGAACATACAAAGAAGTGTCCAAAAATCGTTTATAGAACATTCTAATAAACATTGTAATAGATGCAGGTTTTTCTAGGGTTTTCCCCTGTATCACTTTTAGGCGAATTGCCGGGTAGGATCCTTAAACAATAGCCCGGGGGCCCTAGTTAACCCTTGGCTACCTTACTCTACCCTTCCGCATCCCCCCCTTTCAAATCCCTTCCTATGATATTAAAGTTGCCACCAAGTGGATTACCCTCATGTAGCCTGTTACCCTAAAAAAAAATTCATATCCCTTCCAATGTTATTAAAGGGGAGTTTCCACGACGTGGATTACCTTCATATAGCCTGGCAGCCAATAGCATCTTTCTGGAGAGACGGAGGACGCTACCTTCGGGGATGCCTCTTAAACTAAGGTTCCTCAGAAGCCGAGGGATTTTGTTCCTTTTTATATAAGTGTATGCTATGGGTATACGTTAATAGTTGTCCACAGTTTCTATTGCAACAGTCGGCCAGCTGCCTCTTAAATAGGTCGAAGCAGGGAGAGTCATTAAAAAAATTCAGTGGCGGGAGAGGGAGAATTTCGCATATTTATCGAGTTTCATTAATATATTATAACATGAAAACGGGTGTGACGTTTTTCGAATATTTATTGTAAACTATTATTAAGATTTTATTTGGCTGCTTGTACCCCAAAAAATAGGAAATGCACGCGGTTATAATTGTTGGTTTGTGTTGAGTCGCAGTCTCGGACTGAAGCTCAGGGAGAAAGGAACAAATAATAAACTTTATTATTTCAGAATACGTGCTAGTGTCGACAACAACCTCGACCTGAGTATATGTTAATATATTGTAATAATCAAATTAGAAACATTTAGAAGCATTTAATTTTATTTAATGAATTTATTCGTGCCACACGTTGTGGAAGCTATTTTGTAATATACAAAAGGAGTGGCTTAACAAATGAATGAAAGATTATTTTACAAACAAAAGAATTTATTTATTATCAATACTTGAACAATTTACAATTAATTAATATCTCAGGGTCATAACTGGGTTTGATAACGGCGAATCATTCAATATAATTAAAGACACAAAATTATTTTAAAAAAAGAAAATATTTACTCGTCAATTAACAAAGACTAAATTTAATTGTCGACGAACTTATACTAAAAGATGGATTTTATTTTACAATTTTTTTATCAAAAGAAAAGAACGATATCTGACATCTATCTTTTAATTCGGTTTACATAATTTATTGTTTTCTATTGTTACTTACGGCTGCCCAGGATACTTCTGACTTACGAAGCACTATAACGGGGTTTTTGCACAGCTTCTACTTAACTCACAGATTCTAATTAATATTTTAGTTTTAAATCAGGAACCTCTTCTTCGTCTCTCGCTCCCTCGGTTGTCTCCTTCTCACGGCTGCCCAGCTTAGCAGGTTTTGTATTCCTGCCTTCGATTCTCGCTCTCGCCTTTCGCTTTAGTCCCCGTCTCTCGGTACGTGTTTGATCTCCAATTTTCGCAAAGTACTTTTACGACCACTCGATCGCTTCCAGCCAACTCAATGCGAACTGAACCTTTTGTAAAAATAATATCTCGTCTACTTTTAGTACGAGCTGTACTTGACTGCCCCAACTCAATGCTCTCGCCTCTGATTTCCAACTGCTCTCGTCTCGTAATTTTTGAGCGCGCATTCCTTCTTCCAACATAGAAAACAATACTCTCCTTCATTGTTGCTCTGTTATGTGTTCGGTACCGCCGTCAAGAATGTTTCTCTAACAATTTAGATTAACAATTTCCTAATTAATGTCCTAATTAATTGGCATTACAATATCATGTCTCAAAGAATAAAGTTGTTATAGAAATATTAAGTTTCGATAATTTTTTCACCAAAAAATTTATATGGCGCCCTAATCACAATTGAGCTTGGAGAGGACTGGGCGTATTTTATCGTCTCGAATTAGCTTCGGCGCTTTTGTTACTATATATATATATATATATATATATATATATATATATAATTCAGTTAGTATTTGATGTCATGTGTTACACTTCCTCCGAATATACAGTATAAAGAATTTATGTCTAAAAGAGAAAGACACCGTTTTGTACAACTCAAGAAACCTTAATTCTTACTTATGGCCTCAACGTATATTTAATTTTAACTACGTCGAATGCTACAGTATCATATTTTGGTAGTTTATTTAAGAAAAGAAGAGGTATGGAAAGCGCAAACTAAATCCAACTATAGTTAGGCTGTGGACGTGCATCTTAATTAGAGGCATCAGATATGCCGTGTGTTTTGACAGAGGCAGAGGGAGATAATCTGCCCCGAGGGACCCATGAATGCGAAGGCAAATTTCCCAGCGCCCAGCGGATTATCTACTCGTGGACCACCATTGAAAATTCGGAACAGGATTACACGCGATTGAATAACCTCAATGTAATAAAGTCCGCTGACACATTAAATAATCTGACCGCCAACCACGACCCCAGCTCGCGGCTTTAGAGCTAGAAAAAAGTCGCCAAATATAAAACGGAAGAAATTGTGGCGAATAGTCTGTTGATTCAGATTATTGAACAAAGTCATTTAAGTTATTATAATACTAGCTGGGTACTCGGCGTTGCCATAATTAAACTCAGCGACATCCATAACCGAGGGTTTTACTCCAATCTCGGTGTCCTATTTATTTTTTTGTAACGCCTCTATCACATCCCCTCCCGAAAAGGGTTGAAATGATACACCGAAAACATTGGAAAAACGCTATCAATCATATCGACCCCGAAAAATATTTTTCCGACGTAAATGTCGGCCATTTGAACATGCTGGAAAATTTCCACCCCCGTCCCCCACAGTGTTTGCCTCCCGTTCTAAAGGAACACATGCACGAAATTTCGTCAAATTTGCTTCCCGGATGTTGATTTGTATGCGGAACATACACACACACAGAAACGTACAGTCCATTTTATTTATTAGAAGATAATATTATTTATACCTCGCTTCCTTGAGTATCTAAAAATTGTTGTTTAATCATGCTTTCTGCAGAAATGCCCGGTAATACAGAGGTACAACATGAACAGTGGGAAGTTTTATATTCCGTGACCAACGACAGTAATAAAATAATAGTTTCATGCTGTTAGCATACAGGATTCAACAGGGAAATGTAACGTTATCACAGAACTTGAATACAATTAAATTTTGCGAATTTGTCTTATTTACTTTTCCCTACTACAACACATTATGTGCTCAGGGGTTCGTCTAAATCAAATAAAACGGCAGTAATTTTAAGGTTATACGGTTTATTAACACATTCACAAATATACATGTTTACTATTTATGTACACTACACTAGAGCACACAGCTTATTCTTTCTATTTTCAACCTTTCTGTATGGCAGTCTTTAATAAAAACCTTGACTATACAGATTCGACCAGCTTTTTTTAAGAGTTATAGGCTATGTGAGGGTAATCCATACCGTAGCAACTCCCCTTTAATAGCATAGGAAGGGATTTGAAAGGGGGGATGCTGAAGGTAGCCAATGGTTAACTAGGACCCCCGGGCTATGGTTTAAGGGATGCTACACAGCATTCGTCTAAAAGTGATGTAGGACAAATCCTAGAAAACCTGCATCAGTTAGGTCGGGTAATTGGTACTTTCCCACGCTCTTACGATGGCGGGAGACGGGTTTGCTGTGAGGATGCAGACTTCCCTTCTCCGTCTCTCGACCATTTAGGAGACAGCTGGCCGCCTGTTTCAATGTGAACAGAAACTTATGTTGATACTTAAAATAATTAAACAAAACTCGCGTCAGAGGTGTAAAAAATAAAATTAAAAATGATTCTTAGTGTCGTTCTGTTGATTTATAAATAAAATTAAACTAACCGGAAAATATGCGTGGATTCGAAGCTATACCAAACACTACTTCTTACACGTTCCCGTTGAACATTGGCAAGAATCAGAATTTCACAGTTTGCTCAATAGGGGTATTTACGTCAGTGACGCGTAATAATAGGAACATGCAACTACAATGACGGTTCACAATGATCAATCGGTACGCGTGGGTGTTCACTGCCTGTTGCCGGCACACTCCACCGAGTCTCGAGGGTATCTGAAAGCACGTGTAGGACACGCGTGAGTGGCCATAATTGCCACAGGAATACAAGTCAATTGGTGGCAGAGTAATGCTTATAAAATGAGAAAACTTTTAGAATATTTATTACAAAAACACTACTCAGTCGTCAAAAATATCATTTTTATTCAATTCGTTATTTACATTCAAGAAGCTTTCGGCGTAATAGTCGTAGACGTACAGCAGTTGCTAGGAATGGATGTAAAATAACGTTTTAAAATTTGATTGCAGATTATGCCGTAAGATTCATGTAAATAACGGTTTTTACTTTTTTTAAAATTAAAATAAACTGATATACAGGTTAGTAAACGTTCTTAAATTTAATTAGTTAATTAATTTGACGTGAAAGGAGGAAAAACTTTCTGGAATAGAGTTCACCTTAAGCGAGAGTAGAATATTTAATTGCAGTTAAAACATAAGATTCTTTGCGATTTCATTAGAAATATGTTGATTGATATCTGATCAAATGCTTTCCTGAGTTTTCAGCTTTCCATTAATTATTATGCTGTAGTTAAGCTACTGATCAAAATAATTACATTTTTCACGAAACCCAAAAAGATATAAAGTGAACTTCGAGATGAAAATTATTGCTACAGGGTGTTCTTCCAAAAAACCCATTGCAGCAGATGTGTGTTACGTTTATGAGAAAATTCCAATCGCTGGTTTAAACAGCATCGGCGCAGATTGAGGAGTCACAGGATGACAGTCGCTTCAGACAGCGCGATGGAAGATTGGCAAAGTGATGTATGTCCAGACTTAAATTTGTTTGTCAAGCAAGCTCACTCTGTGATTCGAGGCGGGCTGGTCACGCGCCACCCTAAAACGGTGGGGTGTCGGACCTCAGAAGACAGGCAATTTACTCAACTCGACTTGTCCGTAATTGGTCTCAACGCTTAAATCTAAAATCGTATAGAAAAATAGAATTCAGTTGACAAGATTTTGCTCAAAATTGCGATTACAAACTGTACATACCACTGCTGTTTGAGATTTTTAATATGATACTGTATTACATTGACACACTAGTTATCTTGTAACCATATTCCTGATGTTATCACTTAGTCTCGCAGACTTGGTTGGTTCAAAACTTAATTTAAAAGAAAAATAAACAGTATATTTTTATACAATTGTGAAATCCATATATTAGTGTTGGTGGTAAACAATTATAAAGTATCTGTATCATAATTTCTGATAGCATACAGTTTAGATGCTCATCCCCAATGTTATTATTAACATGTAATATTAGTGATTCTGTTTATCTATTAACTATTGTAGGTAAGCACATTAATCTAACTTCTCTAAATCATCTTATCATTCGTGGATATATATGTCTACATATTATGTTACCCTCCTTTTTAACATTAATTCTAAGCCAAGAGATATTTTTGCATCCCTGATCTTTGTTCTATGGAACTTCCAGTGTGGTGTAATTTTTGACTATTAAATTTCCAGTTTTGGCCTTAACATCAAATATGAGGGTGGATTAAGAAGTCTTTGACCCTATTTCTTATTAACCACAATATGATACGTACAGACAATTACAAATATATGTACTTTTCTATGTATCTTACACAATTTTTCCACATAGACCCCACACTGGTTCAGACATTTGTTACATTGGAACACTAAATTAGAGATGCCCCTCTGCTAGATTTTTTGGACGACTGTGGAACCACCGTCAGACTGCTGTCTTGGCTTCATCGTTGTATGAGAATTGATGAACTGCTAGAAACTTCTTTAGCAGTCCGAAAATGTGGAAATCATACAGTCCAGACTTCACCCCTAGTGCATGAATACGTGCTCGGCTAGCACGCAGTTCAGACCTTCTCTCCTGATAAAGGGGGCTCAAGGCCCTCAAAATTTTTTAATATGATCACTCCTCCGCCTGACTGAACAAACTGTTAATCAATAGGTAAGTGTACTTCACTGTCTCTCTATCCTATCTGAATGTGTTATTTAATTTGACTGCATCATCATTTGTGTGTGTGTGTGTTATATTTTTTAAGTATAGTTTGAGATATTTAAAACTAATTGTTGATTTATTGATGAGGCTAGATTAAATCTAGAGGATATATTGTTCATGAGCACCAGATTTAGATAAGTAGGGGAATGAAGAATGGTAGAGAGAATTTAGACAATGTAATGTACAGAATTGTGGATAAGGAGAGCATAAATACATGTACTCTTCCATCAATACAGTATGAGGAAAGCTTTACAATAATGAAATAACATTGGCAAACTTATCTGAAAATAGTTTTTAATGTAGGTAAATTGACTAAATAACTGATAATACAAATTCAGATAATGCAACATAAAAATATTAATTGCAGCCTAAAAGCTGATAAATGCTACAAGTTTTAGTATTTGATTTTCACTTATGTTATGATTCATTATAATGTACCATAAACTTGCCCTTTCATGGACAAATAAGGATTCCTGAACACCACACATAAAGTGAACTGATAATTCACATTTTAATGTTGGTTTGAGGAAGTCATGAAAGGTTCCACAATGAAGTACAATCTACAATTCTTAATGTTACCTGCTAAAAACTATAGGAATTGCCTCATGGTTTCAAAATCTGTTTTTAGTGTCTAATGGTGAACCCTTTTTTCTGTAAAAAAATTCTTCATTAATATGGCTTTCTGTAAGAATAAATTAATCCAAAATGTATGATAGAAATAATTTAGCAAACATAAAAAAGAAATGTGTACTTTACAATTTTCAATAGGATTTAGATGATTTCCTTTCAGACATTATGGTCTCTTCTGATTTTGTAAGCAGAGAAGAATGATTGCTTTTGCTGTCTTGTGATGTCATGCTTTTCTGATCTAGACACACACATATTTTAGTGGTCAAAATGTAAAAGAAACTAATTCAAAGTAATACTGCATAAATTTCTTATTTACCAATTTCTGATGATGTGGGAGAGCTATCACTGTGAAAAGTATATTTACAGAAAGCTTGCCACAAAAACATTTGCTTGAAAACAGAAGCTTGATGGAGAAGAGTTTTTTGATCTTCTTTTGGAATATCTGTAATATTATTTATACCATGCAATTATATAATAATAAATATTCAAAAGTGATATTTTAAAATCTAATAAAACCAACCATCACACTCTAATGAAACATCAAATGGTAAACAAGCAATTGACTTATACCGCAATATGAGAGAATAAACAAGTTTATCATCTTTGTCTGAAGAAACAACTGTTATATTCAAAACAACCACTTTCCGAGATTCTGGATAGAATATTTGCAATAACATCTGCTTGGTGCCATCCTAGAAGAAGAAAATCAATAATTATCCAAAAAAAATATGCCCAAAAATATATTCATTAATAACTAAATACTCTCATTGTGACTAATAGGACACATCCAAAAAAAATATTTTTTTTCTTGCTTTCTATTAATGGTCTGTGAGAAAGGACATCAAAATCAAGATTATAAGCTACTGAACACATGAAATGTCACATATTATAATATAATCCATCCAAATATAAAAATTGGACATTCATTTCCCATCTAATCAATTTTCGTGCCACATCTTGGCCACTTATTATAAAAGTGTAAATAATTTCTGATTTCCAAGTAATTTTGAAACTGAAATGACAAACTGTACAAAGGCATCCTTTCAACAAGGCCCCTACCATTTTATTCACACGTATTATTTCAATAGTAACCTTATTCTACACTATTCAACCAATTTTAAACAATATGCACAGGTGAAACATGCACATTACATTATCCAGTTTTCTAAATGATTACCTTGCAAACAACAATTACAGTATTTAACCCTGAAAGAAAAAATTGCAACTTCTTTCAGATTGCTTCTCTAAACATTTCATCCTGACATACAAATCCTTGGAACAACCATTTGATGCTGATTAATAATGGAAACGAATCCCCTGTTTTAAAGCATTATGCAACTGAAGGCATAACATTAAATATTCTAATACAGACACCTAGTTTATAAATTACTTAAGACACAAATTAAGATTGTGTTTCAACAAATGTTCTGAACAAATACTGATACTGAAAGTTCAACCTCAATGCATGGTTTTGTGAAATTCCAGACATCTTGGAAAAACATGCATAATGAAACAATAATGTGTAAAATACAGATCACATGAAAAAATGGGAAATAATACATGCTAAATCAGTTGTCTTTTTGAATAAATAAATGATTTTCAGACTCATACATAATATTGGTATACCTACAAATGTGCAGTTTAATCCTGGAGTATTATAATAAATTATTAAGTGTGCTTTGTACCCATGCATATCTGCTTGTACATAACAATCATTTATGTTCATTGTGGCAATTTTTGAAAATAGACATTTAAGTTTCATATGCAAACACTGTTCCTGACATTTCTTTAGACCTCTAAAAAGTATAGCAAACAATTAATTGAAATGGTCATATTTTTTTAAAAAGGGGATTGATCTACATACTGTAATTTCTTCATGTCTTTCCCAATAACATAAATGTGTCCATGTGAAACATTGTACTTGAATGTAAATTAAGTGCATGCTTCTTCAAAATTAGGCTTTCAAACTTCATATCAAATAACGCCTTCAGTTCATCATTCCAAAAGGTATTGCAAGACTATATTTATTTGTCATTTAACACTAGAAGCATATTGACATCATATGTGGACTATTTATTTTAATCATACTAATACATGTGAAAAAACAGTATCATATTTTGTCTGCTCTGGGTGGTTTTATGATCAATGTTATCTGCCTCACTCTTCTTGTCTGTTGTACCATTTTACTTAGTGGAACTGCATCTTTCCCCCAAAGCAGGATAAACTGCAGATCTTATTGCATCCCTACCATATTAATCCCTTATCAAATCAAGTATATATAATTGGTCTATTTTTCTTTGATATATTTGAATTTATTGACAACTACTCCAGTAACGTATTCTAGAATTACATAAGTAAATATTTTCAGACTGTGGATTTAGTATTGGATATGTGTATTAAATGCATCTCATGGAAGATTGGTCATACGACTGATGTATGATATTGGGAACCCTTTCAGAAAAATTACCCAGTCAATTCAAATTCTGTACATATATGAGTAATGTAAAAGAATTAATGAAACAAGTAATAAGTGAATTATTCACACCCCAACCCTATTCTTAAAAGATTAGAAAAAATATACTAATGAAACATAGAAAGAGGAATGTTAATATGTTGAACACTTAACCTCCAATTCCTTTAACTGCTCTGAACGTGAATGGAAAGCACGAACTTCTTTGTTTACACATTCAATAATTTGAACAAGCTCATTATTATTAATAGCTTTTCCTTCTGACCAAATCCTTGTCATTTCAATTGAGGGTGGAAGCCAGTATTTAAGTAAGACAAAAAGATCTGAAAAATAAAGTAATGTTGTATAAGTTTTCATTATTTTTTCTTATGAAAATAACACGAATCACATATTTATTGGTACAAAATGGTTTAACCAGAAATTGCTTCTAATTTGCAGAACAATCTAACACTTTATTTTAGCCTAAGAATTATTTGTCAAGAGATGGTTCAAGTTATTACAATTAGTCAATAAACATTAATAATTTTATTGTAAGAAATAAATAATTTAAATACCTTTTTGTTCCAGCACTTTAAGATAAAACTTTTCTTTTATCCTTATCTTCTTCCATAATGGATGAAATTCAAATATGAGCTCATCTTCATCATCCATAACCGTTATTCCTGCAATATACTGTTAATTATTTTGAGGAATAATCACAAATTATTTTTTGTTATATATTTACTTAAATACTAAAATACAAATGGGACAGGAAAAATTTATTCAAAGCATTCTAAGTAATTTCACTTATAAATACATAAAAGTTTAGCAAACTTCATTAAAACACACACATAACTAATAAATGGGGAAAAGTTAAGTCTAACAGAGAATTAGATATGATATTTTGTAACTAAACACAATATTAAATTACATACCACAAAACATAAGAACATTCCAATTCTGTATCAACCTTCGATTTATAAATATTTTGTCAACTTTATCATAAACTTTCCTTAAATGCTTCTCTGATTCTTCATGTAATATTTTAAATTTAATTGTATCTGGCTCCAGACTATCTAACAGATTTTTGAATGGTTTAGTATGGCTTTCATTTTCTTGTTCCATCAATCTTGTTTTAGTGTTGTCTCTGAGAAATTTACAATTAGAATGTTAAATACTCTAGAAGAATCTAGAATTAATGAAGAACTTGGCTAAGTGCTACATATGGAATGGGCTTTGTATGGATCAGAAACATGGACATTAAGAAGAGGGAGAAGTAATATACCAAAAGTTTTGAAAAGTAGTGTTGGAAAATTGAAAAATGAAGACAGACCTCTTCAGATGTTGTAAAATAATTTGATCTTAGCAAATAACAATTTGTATTAAGTAATGATTCATTTTCAAAACAAATACCAGATTTAAGAATCATTGGAATAATTTACAACTTATTAATTTATTAATGTCAGACAATATTTCAATTTATATCTATTAACTGTTACTACTCTCACAGAGTTTATTAAGTAGTGATTTAACGACCTCGTATCTGGATAACCAACTGTCTCAATTTCACTGTATATGTTGTTTTAGAGTCTTGTATTAAAATTTATTACTTCGAAAGGTTTTGAAAAAATTATTATTATTTATTAGAAGTTACAATAACCATTTAAATAATTTTATCAACTAAGTTTTAAAATATTGTAATAATAATACTATTTCCCAACAACAACAAAATTGATTCTTATTGTGTCGCAATTAATTTGAAGAAAATATACTAGAATATGTAAAATATCACTTCACTGAGTTTATTATATGAAGTCTTCGCCAATGCCACAAAAAAATTACGAAACAAAATTGACACTTCACTACAGAAATTTGAACCCTCCCCTACAAAGATTGTAGTATAACTTTTAAAGATGTTCCTTACGGAACCAAAATTCGATTAAATGCATACGTACAAATGACAAAATAGCAATAAAGCGTTCAGTTAGCCTTGAAATCAAATTCAAATTTATTTTTATAAATTGTATTCCTGTAATTGATTTACATGTATTCCAGTCGATTTGATGGTGTTGTAACAAAGGCAAAGAAAACAAAATGTATTTTGTTTTTCTTGAAACTTCGATTTGGAAACCGTCATAACCTTTATATAAAAAGGTACTTTATAATAAAGTATGCAAAAAGAAGAGAAACCATAGCTGCGCTACATGACGTTAGAAGAAAAACGGATGAACGAAATGTAAAGAAATACGCAGAAAAAAAGAAGGAATACAAACAAATGATAACACAGGCAAAAGAAAATTACCAATTGGAGGAAGAAAAAGCACGAATACGAGAAGCAGAGAGAGACCCCTTCAAAGCACTCAGCCCTAGACAACCACGATTTCCAAGAAACATCCCAATACAAACATGGGCTCAACACTTCAGCATAGTACTACAAAACAGAGACACCAGACCAAGCTATAACACAGCGACACCTGAATATATAAAGCCCATCACAAGCAGAGAGGTTGCAGCGGCCGTACATGATGCAAAAAATAGGAAGGCCGCCAGCCCTGACAATATATACAACGAACATTTGAAGCAAGCAGTGGTATTCTTCAAAGAGATATGGGCTACGCTAATGACGAAATGTCTGGAAAACGGACACATCCCGGGCAGTTGGCGTCAATCCCGAATAAAGATACTATACAAAGGGAAAGGGAACACAGAAGACCCAAACTCTTATAGGGGAATAGCCCTACAGAGCACACTTTACAAAATATTCACAAAGATATTGACAGCAAGACTCACGGAGAAAGTGGAGGACAAAATACCGGAACTACAATTTGGTTTCAGAAGAGGTAGATCTACCATACAAGCAATATCGTGCCTCATAAAAGACATTGATGAAGCACTGAGACACTACAGGGGGAAGCTATATGCAGTCTTCATTGATTATACAAAAGCTTTTGACTTTCTCAACAGACGACTAATACTAAACAAGCTGGAATCAATGATTGGAAAAGAACATTACCTGACGATAATAATCTCAAACATCTTGCATGAGAACCAAGTAGAAATAGATGACAGCATATCAGTATCGGACCCAATAATACAGACAAACGGGGTACTACAAGGAGACCCCTTAAGCCCGTTATTGTTTAATATTGCGACTGCAGATATAGCCGAATCACTACCAACAGAAAACACGCGTCTCTATGTGTATGCAGATGACATGGTCATCACAGCAACCTCCAGACAAGATCTACAAGAGGCCTTAAACAATCTGACGAACGAAAAGTTGTTTGTAACACTTATTGGTCTGTTGCCGAGGTATAAAGTGTCTTTCGTGCTGTGTCTGCCACCTTTCCTGAATATCATTGCTGCTGTCTTTTGAAGGTTTATTTCTAGTTCATTTTCTTGAGCCCAGTTCGTCAGATTGTTTAAGGCCTCTTGTAGATCTTGTCTGGAAGTTGCTGTGATGACCATGTCATCTGCATACACATAGAGACGCGTGTTTTCTGTTGGTAGTGATTCGGCTATATCTGCAGTCGCAATATTAAACAATAACGGGCTTAGGGGGTCTCCTTGTAGTACCCCGTTTGTCTGTATTATTGGGTCCGATACTGATATGCTGTCATCTATTTCTACTTGGTTCTCATGCAAGATGTTTGAGATTATTACCGTCAGGTAATGTTCTTTTCCAATCATTGATTCCAGCTTGTTTAGTATAAGTCATCTGTTGAGAAAGTCAAAAGCTTTTGTATAATCGATGAAGACCGCATATAGCTTCCCCCTGTAGTGTCTCAGTGCTTCATCAATGTCTTTTATGAGGCACGATATTGCTTGGCAACTTTTCTGAAAAAGATACTGTGTGTCTCAAAATATACGCCATCACGACTTGCATATGAGCTCACAAGGGAACCTTTCTACTTAGAAGACCTACGCTATACAACAGGGTTAACTTTGCCATCTACACCTGCATATCAACACGTGATCCAAGAACTAAAGGAAAAGAAGAACCAGATATGGGACGATTTCTACAGTACCACCGCCATGATGACAAACGAATGGAGGAGAGCAGCATACGAACTACGACACACGGTAACCCGTTTCGCCGTGCACGGTTTTCACCACAAGATTTGTAAATCAAAAAGCTTTCATCAACCAGATGTGAATTGTGTTTGTGAATTATGTGAAATGGTGTGTGACAGATATCACGCATATTGGTGTTCCAGAAGATCTATCTCAATGACAGAATTTTGTAGAGAGTGACCCAAATTACTTTACACATTGTGTGAAATTCCTTATATTATTATAATAAAGGAAAAAGTTAACTTGTAATAAAATGTGAGGTTTGAAATAAACATAAGCTAGGATCTGATTGTACATCACCCCAAAGAACCATTTTTACGATTATAACTATGTGAAATAATAAAACTATATGAGTGATATTCTTACTTACCAATACTCCGACATCACACTTCTAATTCAGTATACATAATTTCTAGTATTGTCTAAGTTTTAAACACGGATAATTTAGTATTTCTAACCCCGTACATATTTTATATAAAGTTAATTTTCGGAACAAACCTCTGAGCATTTTTGTATTCACGATCGTGCGGTAGAGTTTCGCACTATCATATTCCTAAAATAACCTTAGATTGTGAATTTTTATTTTATTTTACCAAAAATTAACGAATATTATTTTTGCTTTGAAAATATAACCTATTATAAAATAAGATTTATAATTAGTATATAGTTCAAATTAATTTCGATTTTGTTGGTTTTTATGTCGCCTGATGCGGCAGCTTCTCTTTGCCATAGCTCGGGGGGCTATGTTTCGTTGTGTTGTTGGCAGCGCATCACACAAAGCTAGCAGTTTGTTGAGCGGGTGGCACAGGTGTGTGTGAAAAGGTATAGTGCGCATGCGCAGTTGTGACTAAATCGCCAGATCCGGTACTGTAGCTGGAATAGCCCTCGCTGTCCAGTTGTATGCTTTACCAGGAGCTATGCGCCACAAGGCAGGGAGTTTAAAGTCTTCAATATCGAAGCATAGACTCGCAGTGTTTTAAAAAAAATTATTATGAAGGTTCCTAAAACTGAGAAAAATTAATTCTTACTAAATTGGTTTATGTGCTGTAGCACATACGAAGGAGTCGCCACTGATTGTAAGAAAAGCACTAGGTTTCGGTTCACAAACGTAACACTGTTAACTAATAATTGATTCATATTTTTTAATAATAAAATGTATATTAAATGGTCGTTAACTATATCGAATTATAATAAAAAATCAGGCGTTAAAATAAAATATTATTTAATTTATTACTGTTCTAAAACCATAGAAAATTGTCGAGTGACAAGGCATGAAGTACAGACGAATATCACGAATTATATTAGTATTTTCTGAGAATAACAATTAGCAAATGTCTTCAAAGATCTAATCAATTTATTTGCTGCGGAGAAAAACACGTTGAAACGCAAAAATGGTGTGTATATTCTTTTGCTTAAAATTTATAAAATAAAGATGAGTATTTATTTTGTTCAAATCAAATCCACTTGAGAGTACATCTTCGTGGAACATGGATATTTTATAAATAAACGAACAATATATTTTCCTTGTAATAGGTTACTAAAATTCTGTGTATTAGAAAACTGATAAGTTTTAAATGTCTCAATTCGTGACCGAAGCAAGACGACAGATAATCTACGCGAGCCTCTTTCAAGAGCTTCATAAATCTATACGCAACTATTTCATTAATAAGATTCTCCAAGGAATAGAATGATGCCATAGTTTACCACAATAAACTTCTGGACACCTACAACAATAGAAATTAATACCGAACTTCGTATTTTAAAACAAACTAAACCTGCTCTTGAAAGCAAAGTGAGAGTAACTAATAAAACCGCTAAGTGAATAAAACCGCAATAGGGTAAATCGGTTACAGTCAGATTTATTTTGAATGAGAATACTTACAGCCAATGAGATTCTCAAAATTTTCTTTTTGAATTCTAATAATCATCTTTGGATTGATATTGTAATGAACACAATAATGTAGGCTTTTAAATGAAAAATTAATTAAATTTACAAACAAAAGATTTTTATTGTGGCAATAACTCAAATAAATACAAAATTTATAAATATTGAATTTTTCAGGGTCTCCACTGGGTTTGATAATGGACAATTCGATAATATTTATAATCTTATCAACAACAAATTACCATTAAAAGAAAATAAGTTTACTCGTCAATTAAACTAGAACATTTAAAATGAGACCAAATTTAAAAGTGAAAAGATTGACTCTGATTAATAATTTTAATCAAAAAGAAGAGAAAGAAATCTGACGGCTATCTTTCAATTACGTTTACATAATTGTTTCGTAAATTGTTACTCACGTCTGCCCAGCATTCCATCGTACCTTTATTTTCGAGAACATTATTGTGGGTTTTACACTGCTTCTAAACTCACAGATTCTAAATCAAAATTTTTGTATGTCCTCAGGAACTCGGAAGAACCTCCTTTCGTCATCTGTCGGTTGACCGCTCGCCTTAGGTGAATTCTGCGCTTTGTCTATTGGGTAGTCTTTATTGTTCCGGACTTAAACCGAAACTTTTGCTATTTCTGGCCGGCTATGGACACAAAAACTGCCTTTTCTGTGCAGGTTTCGACGTTATACTTTTATGAATGTTTTCCTTTGTCCTGCTAATTGCCAATCCGGTTGAATTCTCCTTCCAAAACTGTTATACCTCGACGAGGTCTTTCCGTGAACCGTCTCTCAACAAATATCCCTGCGAACTGAACTCCTCAATATCTGAATGCAAACTGTACTCCTCAATATCTTAATACAAACTGTCTCTCGTCTCGCAATTTGAGCGCGCATACGCCATTTTGACTGACCTTCCGACAAAGGAACAGTGCTTGGCTTTTATATTGTTGTTTTAAAAGCTCCTGCCGCTACAAAGGATTTCTCAAACAATTTATATTTTCAATTTCACAATTAATGTCTTAATTAATTGGCATTACAATATATATATAAATATATATATATATCTATCTATATATATATATTGAAGGAAAATGTTGCAGTGGAAGACCACGTTTAAAATATGTCCCTTTTTTCCACAAATAAATAACTTAGAAAATCGGAAATCATTTTAAAGCAAAATACGATAAACACTTTAATCAGCGTCTGTAACAATAATAAAGGAAAGAAGAAAGAAATAAAGCAGTAAAATTAAAAATGATGGCAAAAGCAGAAAAGAAATCGTAAGTAGAATAAACCAGTTCAAGAATGAATTTAACAATAAAATTAATGTTTTGTTTACATAAACAAATTTAATCTTCGTTGCGAGAAAAAATATATGTTTCAGACTTGCATTTGGAGTATTGTACGGGAGCGAAGTGACAGTTGGCTGCCAGTTATAAAAATACTAATAGCTTTTGAAACATGGTGTTATAGAAGAATGTTGGAGATAAGTTGGAAATATAAAGTAACAAATTAAGTATTTAGAAGAACACATGAGGACAGAAGATTATTGAAGCAAATAAAAAGAAGACGAGCTCTAATAATAGGACACACACTTCGTCATGAGGGATTAATGAAGAGAGTAACTTAGGGACAAATTGAAGGAAAATGTAGCAGTGGAAGACCACGTTTAAAAAATATAAAACAATATAACATTGTTATGAATTGTCGTCCTATTTTCAATTCGAGAGGAAAGCAGAGAAGCGATAAGAATGGAGAGCAGCTGCCAACAAGCTTAACGGCTGCTAACCGAAGAATAGTAATGATTCATTGAACCAAATCATTACACCTTTATGGCTTAACAGTATGGTTAATATTAATTGTGGAAAAAGAGGTCGGTACGGATAAATTGTGAAACAAATCGCAGCTGGTTTGCAAAGCTAAAAATTATTGTGGAATGGAAATGTATGAAATATAGGAGAACCACAAATAAATTGTGAAGTTTGATGAGATAAAATAAATACTATGTGTAAACTATGAAGCCGAAACACAAAAAATATAAATTAACATATAGATAATTGGGGAAACATGTAAATAAATTTATTAATTGTATTAGTGTTCCACATTGAGGTATTGAAATCTCATGTAATTGAAATAATTACATATCTTAGCAGAATATTATGCCCTGTGGAAACCCCGGTTTGAAATCATCAGGACCGTTATGCTCATCTGACAGGTTATAATTTAGTTGTTGATCTCAGTCAACGATCCCTATCAATGAGGGTCCCACGCTCCTTTGTAGTGAGTGCGACTAATTACACAAGTCGTTGCTACAGCTGAGTACAAAAGAGAGGGAATAGGGAGGTCAGCCTGGTATCTACGGTTGGAGCTATCGTAAATTTTCCTTTACTTCGTCGTGAGTTCAATGGTTGGTCCTGTCGAGAAAAAGTGATAATCCTATTTTATTTTTCTGCCTATCCCAAATTAATTATATGCAAATTAAATGTCATCGGTATTGTAAAATTACTCAATAAAATCGGCAGATGTAAACTTTGCCTTCGGCCAGGTGACACGATTCGATCTTTAATGCCGAATGAAACTTTCGGGCTGTTTCTCTTCATAAGGACACGCCCAGCAAATTAGAATATTTCATTTCAGGAATAAATAATTATTTTTGCTAAAAACATCAAAATTAAACTTGCCATAAGAAAATCTTAAAATCAAAAATCTATGAATTTATTTTCTTTTCTGGGTAGCATGTTGTGCTAATGAGAATAGTTATTCTTTGTTCTACCGCGTCATCATTGGGCATCCGTAACTCGTGTGAATTATTGTCGATTTACAAACACGAATTTCAGGAAATTCCGATTCATATTATTTCTTTCTTTGAAGAAGAGAAACACCTTTTTGTGTATCAAAGAAACAACGCGTTGCTTACACTAACCATGTTAACACGGGGAACGGCTTAGGTAAACCAAAAACTAAAGGAATGGTTCTTAAATAGTTCCACAATGAATTATATTATTAATATATTTAAAAAGTGAATAACGAGTAATTGAGAGACAGAGAAGTCCGTAGTTATATATTTAAACCGGAAAGGCGGAGGTAATGATATATAAAATAACAAAAAAGATCCTGTATCTTCGTTTATTTATCTCATATGTACCACTACTGGTGGTTTTCTTCGAAGTCAACACAGTTCTCCTTACGTTACCTTCCGCTGCTAATTTTTTTCTGTATTTCGCTTTCCTTGAGACTGTGCAGGAACTCTGCCGGTTTCGTTTGTCCCTCTTTCACTATTAGAAAAGGGCCCTTTTCTAGCGCCGACTTGATTTTGGTGAATAGGAAGATATCAGGGGATGTTCAAGTAGCGTAGCGTTTTTTACTGGGCAAAAATTGCTTCACTGATAACATATTGCATGATCCACACATTCTTCTGGAAAAAGGACGGAGCACACGAAACACGTACACTTAATGTTTTTCGAAATTTGTTTACAATATTGTATCTTAACTGCTAGACCATTCTGCCAAGACGACACCCTTTATATCGAAGAAAACGAGTATGGCATTAAACTTAGAACAGGTTATACGTGTGTTGTTTGCTCTTTGGGAATTATCGGTTTTCCTATATGTGGATTGTCGCTTAGTTTCTGGATCCACTTACCGTAAGCTGTAAAAACACTTACGTTTCACGAGCGCTGATCACTTTTCGTATTCGACATTTTCCGCCGTAGCGTTAAAAGGCGATTATATTAAACTGCTCACTACCTGCAACTGGGCGAGTCAGTCGAATTGTAACTTTCCACCGTGTAAGAATGCAGTTAAAGGACGAACATAGTTACCCCGCAATTCAATAGTTCCTTAGGCCACGTTATTAATTTTTGTGTAATTTTTGACGTGGACAAGGCAAATTGCAGTCCCTTAAGAATATATGTATTTATTGTAATGAAGTGAATTCGATTTAATTATTAGTTTTGTGCACTTTTAATATTGTTTAATCTACAAGAATGAATATTGTTTTGAAAATATAAGAAGGTAATATCAGCAACGCTAAAACAAAAAAACAACTTTTTTCTTACTTTCAGTCCTTTACAATTTCTGCATTAATTTTACAATAATAGTGTAAATATTTTTTTCTTTAATACAAGAGCAATATAAATACACTACGTAATGCAAATTTTTAAAGAACGAAAAAATCGAAATGTTATATTAATTGGGTATGTAACACATCAATCTCCACCAATGGTCCTTGACGTGGTGGTGGGGCTTGAGTGGTCAATTGATCCTGAGAGCTATGCCAGCGGTAGCGTAGCTACTGGAGGGGTTCCCTTGCTGGACAGGTCAAAGGTGATGACCCAGACTAAATGTGATACCCTGGCCCTCCAGGTTGGGGGTTCGGCTTGAGGTTAACACCCTCCTCCCGTAAAAAAACCAAAGTTACGAAAATCCAAAGAGTTGAAGGCGGACGGACGAATAGACAACGACACAGCATGCACTCTGGAAAACAAAAAGACGAAAACTAATCTCCGAATAGGAACCTGGAATAAGATGGTTGGACGGAGTGGAGGAGGATCTACGGAAGCTGGGATGTAGAAATTGGAAGAGGACAGCATATGATCGTGAAGGATGGAAGAAGCTCGTTGGAAAGGCCAAGGTTCACTACGGACTGTGGCGCCATGGATGAAGAAGAAGAACACATCAATATATTTCTCACTCCTACAGACAATATAGTTACCACGGACAAATGTTCGGGTTGCCCGACCCTAGAGCGGGCGCTTGTGCATGTAGGAGCTTGTAACTAAAAATCATTTAATGACACGAAGGAATGAATAGCCGTCACGCACCGGGTCTATCTAATTATTATATTTTGAAAGTGTGGTATTTATATCATCACTTTATTTTGTATGTCTTTTAGCTATTTTATCTAATTACGTTTTCTATAGCAACACGGGTTTTATACAAATTCATAAAATAATCATAATGAGGGTAAACAGAACGACATTTTATTACTGCACTTACGTATTAAAATAGAAGAGTACATTAGCGAACTGAATAGAAATTGTTATCCAAATATTTCAAATCTGAGCCGAATAATGCAAAAGAACTCTTAAAAATCCTGCAATTATTTAGTTGGCCTTCTATTAAATGGCTACATCGGTCAATCAAATATTAAGGAAATAGTCAACAGTGCAAATTAATTCCGGTTCTAAATAACACTCACTTCAATATAACGGCGACAGTTTGAAAAAAAACCACTTAATTTCTAAAGTTTGGTGAAACTAATAGAATTGTGAGATAGAGAGAGACTATGGGTGATGCTGTAGTGGAGGGGGAGAGGGGCGCATCTGCACCGAAGTGTCTGGACTAAGCACCAAGGTTTGTGGTGGAGAAGGCTACAGGCGATAAATCGAGGCGGTGCGGAGCTGGCCTTTGTGGCTGGGACACGCGTAAGCCACGTGTCTTTCAACGTGAGGAGAATTGGATTGAACCGCACGCCAGACGCAATATGTCGGAAATGTAGAGGGCAAATCACGGTTCAACAGCTCGTTAATTGATTTCGTCAGTCACACTTGATTTGCATATTAAAAGATATTCAAATATGAGAAGTTTAGGAGCTAAGCGACTACGGTAGGACGATGACAGTCGTTCGTGTGCTGCTTCGTAACAGGAACAGCGGAAACTTTTACTACAAGCGAAGTAAATGAGGGCGTTTCTCTTTCATAGGCAATTAATCGCAATTCAACTTCCCAGTAATTGCAAGTGATTGAAATGAGATGGTTTCTAAACAAATCTAGGCCTACATGTAGTTGATATCGATTGATACATGAAACTGTTATAAAAATAAATAAGTTTCCTTAGAAGTTAGTTTGTAGTAGACAGTTACAGGAGTAACTATTTCTAGATTAAACTATTTTATTTCCAACCAAAAAGTTGTAATAAACCTTATGACGGTCACTTGTTAAAATTAGTATATTTTATTGGTAGCTATCGGCCTAATCGTCCTTATATAACAAAAGCGATAATTAGAACATGATTGAATAATAATTTAATTCCTGATATTCTAATAATCGTTTTGGATATTTAAGGATAATTATGGCCGATGATGATCGAAAGCTACCAATAAATTATACATATTTTAACAAATGATCGTCTTAAGGTTTATTACAACTTTTCAGCTATCAACAACTAACGGTCAGATTAACCCAATGTATTAATTTAAAGCCCTAAATTTACTTTAAAAATGTCTAAACTTGTTATATAGTACAAAATCAATCAGTCATTCTTCATACATAGATCTGAGACGATTCATAATAAAAGCAGTAGAAAATCCAAAATTACCATAAAATCTTATTTTCAAATATATTGAAAGCTTATATATAAGCTTCAAACCATACGGCTTATCTAATATTTTAGTGATAGATATAACACATATTTAGGAACTGAATCAAACGTAATTTATTATATGAAAATAAATGGCTAAGAATATAGTTTTCACAGCTTGTTCATCGGTTAAGGAAAACTCGTCAATGTCTTCTAAATCATTATTTACCGCAGCAGACTTGCGATAATTTACAGTGCACATATCATGAAGTCTACAAATTTGTGCTATTATTGCGATGGCTTGAATGAACTACATTCATTATAAATATCTTTATGGTTTTTGACCTCTTGATGTTTAGTGTTTCATGTGCAATTTTCTTCTAATTGACACACGTTTTTAATATGGGCCGTTGCTTGTATAGTATTATCCTGATTTCGTCAACAACTGGACTTCAGCATGTGATACGTACAAAAAGATTGTTATCGCATCATGATTGGTCTGGAGTTCGAGTTCGGGCAGCCAGGATATTTAATTGGGGAGATAAAAGGACTACGATTGTGATGATTCATGTACTTGTCAAAGGTCATTCCTATTGCTGAATAATTGGGATTATTTCTCGAACAAGCTTTGCTTGACACGTCTGGTCTAAAGTTCTTCGGGTTTGTGGTGTACTGCTCCATTTTGTGTCGCGGATTTCATTTCGCTTATCACCCACCAGTATTGTTACCACGTAATTTTCCCGTTTTCTAAAAAAAGTGTCCTACCGAAACGTTGCGTCAATGATACTTATTTATTGTGTTAGTCTATCATACTACCGAAATGAGTTTAAATGTATTGAATCTAGGCTTGTCTATTTACTCCTGGGATACAGGAATACGTACCTGATTTAGCGTCAAATTTTAATCGACCATATAAGTTGTTTATGACATTGTAAGTGCCGAAAGCAAGCGGTATCCATTCTATTTAAGTGGCGCATGACAATATTGGCGACATACTACAAAACTTGTCATGAATGTGGAGCAGGGGCGCTCACCCTTCCTCATTAATAACAATTACTCGTCCGATGATCCGTAGCGGGTCGCCGGCCATTGTCCCTGTGGGAACTCTCTTCCGCCTATGTTTGCGGAACGTGAATTGTCGAGATTCGTTCGAGTGCATTGGTGAGGGGGTTCAGAGATGCTACGTCTACCGCAGAAAACAAACAAACTGGCGCGCGTGCGCGATTACACAGACAACTATTTGCACTACGAGGGCAAACACAGGTTTGTCCCCTCTTCGCGGTTCTGCGGTTTTGACAGCGAAGTGCCTTTGATAGGGCTTTACCCTTGTTTAAAAAATTTGATATCAATTTAAGATATCCTAACTAGATTGTCGCATATATGGATAACATCACCCCCCCCCCCCCCGCACACCCTTTTCCTGTTACAAATACTGCAGGCGAACCAGTGCATAAATGATATGAAAGTGACTTAAACATACCACTGTGATCAAAAAGTAATGTGAAATTGTCATTTAAAACTCCCGGGTATTAGGAAGGCAGGTAATATTTTCCCCCTAGGTTGGTAGGACTGTCTATAATATTTGGCAAGCGTCTGTTTGTTAAAAGATTTAATTATCTCCGAGTTACACGTGTTTTTGTAAACAACCAAAAGTGAATTTTTCGATTTTTGCAATGGGTGATTTTGTTGAGCAATGAACTTGCATCAAATTTTGTTTGCGCAACGAATATTCTTGTGCGGACACGTTGAAAATGTTGCGGAACGCCTTTGCTGATCAAACTGTGGCACAAAAAAACGTTTATAAGTGGTACAACGAGTTCAAAGAGGGCCGAGAACGCGTTGAAGACGAACCGCGCTCTGGACGACCATCAACGTCTACCGACGAGGGCCACGTCCAAAAGATCAAAGATTTGGTGCTTGAAAATCGTCAATGGGCAATTATAGATCTCACTGATAGTGTTGGAATATCATTTGGATCAGCCCAAACCTTTTTTGAAGAATGTTTTGTGTCTCAAACGCGTCAAGTCTCGATTGGTGCCAAAATCGCTCAATATTTTGGAAAAAAGCGTCGCGTTGATGTTTGTGAAACTTTGCTGTCTGACTATCAGGACCACTTGAAATGCATCATTACTGGAGACGAGACTTGGATTTACGCATACGACCCTGAAACCACCGACCAATCCAGCGAATATCGTGCAAAAGGTGAAGCAAGACCGAAAATCAAGATCATGTTGACAGATTTCTGTCATTATCGTGGTGTGGTGCACTATGAATTCCTTTCGCTGGGCCAAACTGTCAACAAAGAATATTATTTGAGCGTTATGCGTGAAGCTATTCGTCTGAAACGGCCGAAATTATGGGCGAACAACTCTTGGTTTCTTCATCACGATAATGCACCAAGTCATACTGCATTGGTTCTTCGCGACTTTTTTGCCAAAAACTCGACTCATCGTTCCGCAACCACCGTATTCGCCTGATATGGCTCCGTGCGACTTCTGGCTATTCAACAAACTCAAAAGGTCAATGCGGGGACGCCGTTTTGACACGACTGAGGAGATAAAAACGGAATCGAAGAAGGTCTTGAAGGTTATACCGGAAAAAGACTATTCCGACTGTTTCGAGGACTCGAAAAAGCGTTGGAAAAAGTGCGTTTTATCGAACGGGGATTACTTTGAAGGGGATGAAATTGATTTGGAAGAGTAAATAAAGAATTTATATTTTATAAATAAATTCACCTTACTTTTTGTTCACAGTGGTATAAACAATAAGCTTTATACACCATGCCTACGTTTTAATGTAAATTTTAATTTAAGAGTCCCCCAGTATTATTAAGACATTGAATCTGTAAAATCGTGGCTAGATAAGATTTTATTGTTCATTCGTCACTAGCTGTATTTTTAGAAATAGAATATCATTGTTTTGTCACGCAAATTTCCTCAGTAAAATTGACATTTTTTGGGAAAAAAGTGTCAGAATCTCAGCTAAACTAAATAAGAACGGAATGCATTCTCCAATAAAAAAAAACGTTCAATGAAAAAAACATTCCTCCTCAGCAATACTGACCTCTATTATGGACAAGAAGCTGTTGTGGAAATTTATACACAAGCCAAACTTCAAATTTCTGGTAAAGGTGTGCTTTGCAGTTGTAACTCTTATCTGTAAGATTCGGGTGATTTTAACGAAATTATAAATCATTTAATTTTCAGTGTATACATACATTAGATCCGGGGTGGTCAACCATGGCGTATTGGATAAATGCGCCTGTATGCATTTTGGAAATTGAAAAATGTTGTTTCCAATTTTTTAGAACAGATCATAATGAAAGAATCTTACTAATTGACAAAATCTGGTTATTTGATTTGATATTAGTAGCCATTTCCATGATTCATATTTAAAGCTACAATGTAAGAACAAATTATTTCCTAGCTTAGTAAATAGCAGCAGTTCATTTGAAATGAAATAAAACTGCTCATTTCTCAGTTAGAAATTGATGATTTACGTCAATTTCCGTGCTTGAAAGAGCTGAGTGAATGTACTGAGAATTATAGCAATTTGATCAAATATATCGAAAAAATCAAGATAGTGCAAGGGAGATTTGAAAGTCGTTATCATGAATTTACTAAAGAATAAAACTGCATTCTGTCCTTTCTAATCCCATTTTCACTTAGTAAACAAAATGTAGATGCCTAGCAAGATACAAAATGAAACAGATTGATTTTTTTTTATACAGATGTTAACAAGGATTTTCATCAATTAAAATTATTAAAAGCAAAACAAGGCTGCGAATAACTGATTAAAATTTTAAGAATACTTTCCTGGTCTCAGTAACAAATTTGACACCAAATTCACACAGCCTCCATTCATTCGTAGATATGAACCACGGGTATTGAACGTATCATTCCCCTGTTTCCCGAAAACATTTCGTTCTCATGCTCTGCTAACGCTGATTGCCGACAGCGATAATCAGGATTGTACTGTTGTCCCCCTCAATTGAGCATTTGTGCGATACGTTTCTCGTTTTGTCCACGCTGTGGCTGGTTGTTTAACTGTAGTGTACTAGTTTACCCTAAGCCTTTTCATGAATATCGCTGTCGACCGCGTCCCGGTAGATGTGCATCTTAATTAGAGGCATCAGATAGTCCGCGTGTTTTGACAGAGGCAGAGGGAGATAATCTGCCCCGAGGGACTCATGAATGCGAAGGCAAGTTTCCCAGCGCCCGGCGGATTATCTACTCGTAGACCACCATTCAAAACCCGCAACAGGATTACACGCGATTGAATAACCTTAATTCAATTTAAGTTCGCGAGCGTATTGCAAATAAAATGATGACGATTCCGATTTCGCTCCCACGCCGTGGTTAGCAATTGGAAATTATTAAATAGTCCTATCGGTGTCATTAGAACTCGCACGAGACATTCTCGTTTCTACGTTTCAAGGGGTTGCTGACCGTCGGCATTTTCCTCTACTACTTATCCCCTATTATCCCTCTCACACAATAAATTTTCACGCAATCCCTCGTGTACAATTGTAGTGTGTTGTAGATGGAGGTTATACGTTATTGTTTTTCTAATAGTGTTATTTCTGGTATATATATATATTCGAAAAACTGAATGTTTTTATTTGTCGCTTAAATTAAAGCATTGCTACTTATTTATTTGAAAAAATAAAATTTTTAATAAGAAAAGTTATATTTGGAAGAATAGCATGGAAGAAATTATAATTGAAAAAAACTCTTCCAATCATGAATTTATGAGAGTTGCGTACAAAAACCATACTTCATTGATGTCAGAACGGTCAGACGTCTGCCAATAAAAATTAAAAAAATAATTTGCAAATATATTAAGATATTCACATGAGGTTCGTGAATAATCGCTATATAAGTTCTGGCTTGTAATTAGGGTTCAGTTTCCAAAAGCTTCTGTTATGATCGTAAAAATTGGCGGGGGGGGGGGGGGGTGTTGGGGTTCAGAAGGATTGAAAAATAAAGTGGTAAAATACTTAGGTTTCGTACCGGTCAATCCAAGTTCAGACTCATCGGCGAGGAGGAGGGTTTAATAATAAATTTTCCAAATGAGCAAAATTAGTGTCGAATCCCTAATCTGTATAGTTACAGTTCCGACGACATTTAAGTGCAAGTTAAGTGTCAAATATAACTTTCTTGAAGGCTGTGTATACATAAGACGAATTAAAATGTAATATAAGCTATGCGACTATCTTGACTGAAAGGAAAAGGGTGAAACTATCTTTCCTTCGGATATCGCACATTCCGTTAGTTCTCGGTCTTAACCTACAATTAACTTGCAATTTACAACGAGACTTGCATTATCGGTCACAATCGAAACAGTTATAGGGACAGTCTATTAAGTACTCCTACTATAACTAAAAAATTACCAAATATGAGTTTTGTTCAGTCAGAACTCATCCTTTTATTAAAATCAAATGTTTCAACGGCTTCAACTTAATAGCCACTGTACATTTGTATGTAGCAGCAGTTTCTCGTAATCATTTCAAATATTAAAAAAAAAGGATAACTGAGAGCACAGCTTTCGATGTTGTTTTGTCCGCGGCACATTTCTCTGCGACCCAGTTTATTGTTCTTCTACGCAAGGTGTTAACCCTTCACAGTGCGCCTACAGCTTGACCACGTTAGAAAGTTGTTGAGTATGTTTTTCACCCGCTCTGCCTCCCCTCCCTCAAATCTGCGACATCCGCCTTTACTGCTGACGCGTGGTATAGTAGTTACGAAAGCTATTTTCTATTAGGCTTTTTTCTACTTAACGCATGCCAGCTGTGATTCTTTAATTTCGTTTACTTTGAAAGTAAATATTGTAATAATTTTCAAATATTTATCTTGCATCTTTTGATAATAATTCATGATATGAATTATGTGGCGTTTTTAAATGAAAAGAACTATTACGTGAAAACTATTAAACAAGATTTATTAACAATTTTAAAACAAGTATTCAAATCACAAAATATTTGGGATCTCAGGGTCTTGAACTGGGTTTGATAATGGCAGAATTTATATAATCAAAATCACAAAAATTACATTTGCTTTATATGGGAATCAATGCATCTGAACATAGACGAAATTTGTTGCTGAAGAAATAATACCAAAGATTGAATTTAAACAATTTCAATTTTTTTCAAGAAACAAAGAATTATCTGAATAATTAAAGATCTCATTTTATCGATAATTAAAGAACGATCTGACGTTTATCTTTTAAACGTGGTTTACAATGATTTTAAAGTTTTCTTTCTACTTACGGCAGCCCAGGTCTCATTTTAACTTTTCGTGCACAATTATGGGGATATCACTGATTCTAAGTACTCACAGACTCTAAATGTTCACAGACTCTAATTAGCGTAGTTTGTTAGTTGGTTTAAAATAACTTTGTCGATTCTCGATGATTTACTGCAACCTGGATTTGTAGGTCTCGTGGATTTTTGTTGCAAATGCACCTTATTGGTTTTGTCTGTTGACTGAAGACTAGTTCAATTTCTGCATTTTTGATATAACAGCGTACTGGTTACTGGAACACTTTCTCGTTCTTTAAAATTAGACCTTTCAGTCTTCACTGCTGACTGACAAAGATTGTTCAAGTTTTCGTGAATTAGAATTTTAATCTTTACATCTCGCCGTTTACTGCCCAACTGTTCGTTCGTTTACTGTGTTCTACTTGCTGTCCGCTGCCGAACTGTTCGTTCTTTTACTGTGTTCTACTTGCTGTCCGCTGCCCAACTGTTCGTTCTTTTACTGTGTTCTACTTGCTGTCCGCTGCCCAACTGTTCGTTCGTCTCGTAAATTTTGAGCGCGTAAAACCTTCTCGACCGATCAACAATACTTTCCTTGCATTGCCGGTTTGTTGCGGTGTCCGCTATATCCACCAATAATGAGTCCTCTACAATTCAACTTTTCAATTAGAACAATGCCTTAATTACCAATTACTACAATATTTTATTTTGTATGAATTTTGTGAGTTTTGTTGTTTGGAGTGAGTGAATGTAGGCTACAATTCACACTGTTGTAACTGACATTGAAAATTAATAATATGCAATGGCCAAGGAGTTAGTTAAAAATTAATAATTTGTAGTGCGTACGTGAAGAGGTCAACGGATTGTGGATGAAACGTAGTTTTTGTTAATATACACAATAACCCCGGTTAAAAGGGATGAAGTCGTTTAAGATAACAAATTTTTCAGTTAACATCTAAACCTACAGTACTTTATATCGTAATTACAGTACGTACTTTTGAAAGGTTTTGAAGGCCAAACGAATTTAAAAATCACTATATAGGTTACAATTATGTTCCTAATTAAAGTTAAAATGACATTTTCATATTTAAATTTGTAACATTTGAATTTACTCATTCAAAAAACTCCGCAATTTTCCGTGCAGTGCAGGATTATTTTTTGGAATTGCGATTTTCGGAGGCGTCACGGCTTTCGGTTGACCCATGTTCGGTTAACAGGGGTTCTACTGTAGTAACATTCAAGTAATTTTTAGATGACTTCTTGGCCATTATGTATTATTAATAGCCTACAATTGCCATTGAATCTTAATAAACTTCAGTTTCAAATATACGAGTTTTCATTTATTTTTGTGTTTTGAATAAATGTACGTTATCTGCTGTAAAATATAGTTATCATCTCAAACTAAACAACATTTAGTCACCACCGCTAACTCATTTCTAAGCGTGTGAAATTTTTTTATGAACTTGGAACGGCTGACGTAATAAATTGTAAGCAAAAAACCATTCTTAGAGAATTCAGCGTGTTTTCTGGTTTCACTGGCCATTTGAGCTACAGGAAGAATATTCCAACGACGATGCAGACGTCAAAATTTGTCACTTCAGTCTTGTAATATTTTAAAATACACGAAAATACGGAGGAAACGTTTTGTGTATGATTAATAATTTAGTTCAATGGCCGATGCTTAGTTTAATAATACTTCTGCTCTATTACATGGAACGGGCACTATAATATGGAAATGTATTAATATGAGAGGCGACGTTAAAAGTGAGGGAAACTTAATATCATTTAATGGACTATGCAACAACCGGAATAACATATTTTAAACGTGCTTGAGACATTACTTTCTTCGGAACTGTAACTATACAGATTAGCGATTCGACACTAATTTTGCATATGTAGAAAAGTAAATTAATACATTATTGAACAGAAAATTTTATGACGAATTAATGCTAATCACACAGGCGTGAGGTTTTTTCTTCTTATATCAGATCACTTCCTTGTTTTATTTTTTAAAGTATCCGTTTGAGTGATTAGAAGGTGGTGGGCAATTATTTCTTTTTAATTACTCTTTGGGAGGACAACAGTTTCTAGGATAACATTGATTTTCAGAGACCTTTCAAGTATGAAGCGTCATTCCATTGAATCCTGATATTAAATGAGTATTTTATTTATTAAAAATCGTGAGGGGTTGTCTGCTAGGAGTTCTGTCGACCTTAATGATTCAATTGCGATCGATTTGGAGCACAATGGCCACGTTGAGTGTGCGCGTTTTGATGGCCCGTGTAGTCCACAGGCGAAGGGAATAGCATCTCCGTTAATTCTATATTTTCTCCAATAACATGCATTGAATTAAACTGAACGGAACCGAAAATTTAACATCCTCTCGGTTTTTAATATTATTATTATATTTCATTATTCATATCGGGCACAATTTTTGCATACATTTTGATATAATTCTGCATGAATATATTTCGATTGTTGAGGACTGAAAGTATGACGAGAGAAATATATATTTTTAACTTATGAACATCGTTGACTTATCCCATTGAATTCTATTTTTGATAGACTTTCTACACGAGAGTAATTCACGTTGCAGCAGTTTCTATCTTATGGTATTGGAAGGGATCATGATGGATGATGCGGAGTGGCAGCTAAGTGTTAACAATGCCCACCGGAATAATGAAACCAACACTGAATTCACCTATATGTGTAACAAGAAAAGCGCTTGAGAAACAATCTGTAGGGAATTTTTTTCTTCTCGTTTCTCCTGCTTAGCTACTCAGAGCTTGTACAGAATCGAGTCACAAAGTCAATTTTATGGAAGTTGTTTGTAAGGCGTCTGAATGAGCTTATTAAAGAAACAGAATTTATTTTAATTAAAGCACTTTAATCTAAGTTTAAAATTCCTTGTGGGGGACGAACACCCATTCACGCGCTTCGCAGTTTGGGGCGGCTTCGATTGATGGCAATGATTGTAACGTACAATAATGACGTCGTCATAATGAGCGCGCCGACGTGATGGCGCCGCCCTCAAGGGTTCAGCTGGCACGTGTGGGGCACGTGGGAACACCAAATTGCTCCAGGAAAACACATGTCCCGGCCAACTACCATACTTAAATCGTGTGTGAGTAAACTCGGAGTCAAGTCGACGCAAACGTGGGAGAGAGCCTCGCATTGCCCTCAAATCGCGGGCAGATTTTCTTCCCATTACTGATCAGCTTGCCCACCTGGTGCGTGGGAACGTTAATATTCATGCAAACCAATGAGTTAAGCTAGAAAGTTCTGAATAGTTCAGTAAAGATATATGCGGTCCTATAGAAATTGAACCCATATTTAATCAACACGAAGGAAATAAATATTTAAAACGGTCTACCTGCAGTCTTTGAAACATTACTCCAGTTTCTATCTGGTAAAAAACCCTGGTTTCTTCGGAAATGAGGAAACAATAATTTAACTATTATAATAGTCATAGTAAAGAACCCATGAATTTGAAGTAAAACTACTTGAAAAGTACTATCCCGATTTTCGTAAACATGGTATCATTTTTCAGATATTTTAATTATATATTCATTCATAATAGATTTTTAATAAAAAATAAATGTGTTATACTGTCAGGAACTAGAAAAAGAAGGTGTTGGCAGGCTATGTGTAGGGTAATACACATAGTGGCAACTCCCCTCTTATAGCATAGGAAAGGGAGTAAAAGGGGGGATGCCGAAAGGTAGAGCAAAGTAACTCCCGGGTTATGGTTTAGGGATCCTACACGGCAATTCGCCTAAAAGAGATGCAGGGAAAACCCTAGAAAAACCTGCATCAGGTAGATCGGGCATTTGGTACTTGTCCCACGCCCTTCCGATGGCGGAGAGGAGTTTGTTGTGGGGTCGCAGCTTTCCCCTCGCCGTGCCTTGACCGGTTTAGGAGGCAGCTGGCCGACTATTCCAATAGGAATAGCAGACAATTCTTACCGTATGCCCAAGGTCTGCGACCCCAGAACATACACCTCTCAAAACAGGCCGAGGTGCCTCGGCACGTGGGAACCTTAGTTCAAAAACCAGAGAGATGTGAAGGCATTCCCTAAGGTAGCCTCCTCCGGAGCTCTCACCTGCGAGAGAATGCTCTCACATGCTTCCTTGCTGTTAGGAATTTTTTTTTAGGGCAACAGGCTACATGAGGATAATCCACGTTGGGCAACTCCCCTTTAATAGCATAGGAAGGGATTTGAAAGGGGGGATGCGGAAGGGTAGAGGAACGTAGCCAAGGGTTAACTAGGGCCCCGGGGCTATATTTTAAGGATACTACCCGACATTCGCCTAAAAAATGCAGGGAAAACCCTAGAAAAACCTGCATCAGGTAGGTCGGGCATTGGGTACTTGTCCCACGGCCTTCCGATAGCGGGAGAGGAGTTTTCTGTGGGGACGCAGCATTCCCTTCTCCGTGCCTCGAATTCCGCTTCTAATATTTATTATATATGTATCGGAAAAATACAGTTGTAAGACGTGACTCGATAAATATAGTTTCCACACTACCAACTCAGAATATATATGAAACATCAAAATAAACATGTTGATTAGTCTGACCGTGAATAATAATTTCATTACGAAATTAAAATTAAAATCCAATTTTCAGTTGAATATGGTAAAAAATCCGAAAGCTTCTGAATAACAGATTGTAAACTTATTCTAAGTTAGTTGTGGCTGTCTAAGAGGCAAAATTACCTTCTAATTTTCTGGAGCTGTAAAACAAATATTTGGCAATAACTCCTGAAAAATAATTATTAGTGGTATTAATTATTTAATTACTGCGACATTTATAACTTTGGAACCGCTCAATGGTTAAGTTGAATCCCGTGACTAAATTTTAATTATACGAATGAAACAACCAAATTGGTTTTAACACGCAACGATGTACAAAATTCGAATATTTTAACGAGGAATAGCGCGCACTATCTGTGTGAAATCGATTGTCAGCTGTTATTGTTCACAATCTTTCTATCTTTTACAACATTTCGTTAATTTTAATGTTTTTGCAGTAGTATCTGTGGTACATTATCTGCGGCAATTTGTCGCGTTCAAAATTAATTTGTCGTGAGAAAAATTGTAAATTAATCGGCAATTTATTATTATAATTAAAATAAAAATTTTATGCAATTTTTATTTCTTCGTATATTTTCACCACTACTGCAAAGTGACTGCATTTCCATTATTTACATTTGTAATAACAAAGTGGTTGACTGGAAGGTCATTGTACCGAGAGTGTTGCTCTACTTCCTCACATTTCTTAAACAACTCCCTAAATAGATAGATAGATACATTTTTTTATTTCCATATAATTACTTACATGAAATATGGAAAACATCAGATTCATATAAAAAATAAAAAAATTACATTTAGCTTTACTTATAGAATAATCTGTAAGAGGTATTTTAAAGTGCTTGCCTTATAACGGATAATGCATGGTTTCACAAAGCCTTCGTCTGTGATGCTTCTGCGATTGATGGAGGTATTTACCATTGGCCAATATTGCTGACGTCACTGTGGGATGTTGGAAGACAAAACAACTGAACGCCTGGTCGCAGCTTTGTCAGCAAGTCCAGTTTTCGCTTCGTGTATCCAAAGAATGGTTTTGCGTGGTGAAATTTCACTTTTCAAACTCATTTATTTATTTATTCAAAGAGACCACGTGACATTAATATTAATTAATGCCATTGAGTTAGGTGTACAGCGGTAATTTTAATTTAAAAAATATTAGAACTTTTACCATCTAATATTAGCTTTAATTCACACATTGATTCATTTTATTGGACTCATTTGTTTTCTATTATCTACAGTTTCAGGAGTATGGAAATACGAGTGTATTGATTCAGAGTTAATTTCTGACCTAAAATCAACGCGGCCGAGGAGTCCGAGAACAACTTATAGAAATAAACATTCCAAGTTGAGTATATTCCAGAAACTTGGCTATCGAGTACTTCCTATCCGACTGACGAAATTTGGAAATTGACGCCAAACGAGCCGCTGGAGCTGTATTATTATTATTTTAATTCGAAAAAATAGCAAAACACATAAAATGAGGATATATTATAAATTGTAGTAATTGGTAATTAAGGCATTGTTCTAATTGAAAAGTTGACTCATTATTAGTGGATATAGAGCGGACGCCGCAACAAACCGGCAAGGCAAAGAAAGCATTGATGATCGGTCGAGAGGGTTTTTACGCGCGCAAAATTTACGAGACGAACAGTTCAGTCGGGCAGCAGACAGCGAATAGATCAGACGAAAAGTTTTACAGTGGGCAGTCAGAACGAAAGAATGTGGTACAGACACAAACATGCTTTCAAATATTAAAAAGTAAAGCAATATTCAGTCGGGAAGAAGACAGAGCAACTAGTGTGTATTCGGTGGTCGAGCGTAGATTCATCATGCTGGCCATAGACAAACCAATGAAGTCCATTTTCAACTAAAGTCACGAGATCTACAAATCCAGGTTGCAGTAAAGCATCGAGAACCAACTAATTTTTTGTTAAACCAACTAACAAACAACGCCAATTAGAGCCTGTGAACATTTAGAGTCTGTGAGTACTTAGAATCAGTGATGTCCCCAAAATTGTGCACGAAAAGCTAAAAAGAGACCTTGGCGGCCGTAAGTAGAGAAAAACTTTAAAATCATTTGTAAACCGTGTTTAAAAGATAAAAGTCAGATCGTTCTTTAATTATTTAATTATCGATAAAATGAGATCCTTAATTCTTGATAAAATTAAAATTGTTTATATTCAATCTTTAGTATTATTTCTTCCGCAACAATTTTCGTGTATGTTCAGACGCATTGATTTCCATAAAAAGTAAATGTAATTTTGATTATATAAATTCTGCCATTTATCAAACCCAGTTCAAGACCCTGAGATCCCAAATATTTTGTGTATTTTATACTTGTTTTAAAATTGTTAATAAATGTTGTTTAATAGTTTTCACTTAAGTTCTTTCATTTAGAAACGCCACATTCATATTATATTTAATTATTACAAAATATCACACAACGTTTCTGAAATCCTTGTTCCTTTCGGCAGGTGATTAAAAACACAACAATTAATTTTACTTTAGTCTGCTCCATACCATAGACAATGGCATTTATGTGATGGAAAAGAGATAAATTTTGTAAAGTACCCAAAGTTTCTAGGTATTAATGTCGACTGTAAAATAACACGGGGAGAACACATTAATCAACTATGCAACATAATAAACAGAAATGCATATGCATTAAAACTACTGCCAATTATTCTCCCATTAGAATACTTAATGAACTTATATATTGGCAATGTCTACTCCCATATTAGTTATGGAATAGAAATTTGGGGATGTGATGCTACTAAGTATGTGGACAGGCTTTCAATCTCTCAAAAGAAAGTTATAAGACTTATATTTGTTAGGGAAAAAAAGATTCAGGTAAACCAATATTTCACAAAAATAAAATACTCTATTTATCTTTAAAACTATTATGATGGTAAAAATGCCGAAAAAAAACCCTCCCAGGTCAAAATAGAGCTAACCCGTAAAACACTAGGGCAATTGTGGGCTAATACAAAAAACTGCTCATGACCCATTTCTAAAAGGAATTATATTTTATAATAAACTGCCACTGTACATAAAGTAATTGCAAAGCAAGCACTTCGAAAGAACTCTGAAAGACTATTTAGTAAATAAGGTAATAAATGATACATGAGTTGTGATAATATGACGGGAAAACTTTATACTGCTGATTTAAATGTTTCTTTTTTCTTTTGTATTTTTATATTAATCCTGACGTTTTCCATATTGTATGTATGCAATTATATGGAAATAAAGTTTATATTATTATTATTATTATTATTATTATTACCCTGTGTCAACAGATTTCAAATCAAGCTTAAATATATCTTACATACGAAATGATTCTAAAATAATACGAGACACGAGCCTTGCTGTGATTATTGTAACCAGAAATACGTTACCATGAAGATGAATTGATTTTAGTTAGGAAATGAGTGAACTGTTTTCAGAACACGGACACTACATTTCGTGGCATTCAGTTTGATCGTTAGCATTAGAAATCTCTTTCCGATTGGAGACTTCATTCGCCGAGTGCTTCTGTTAGCCGGACAATACCGAGGAATAATTCGACGGTTTGTGTGTGGGAGAAGAGGGCTAAGTGTGTTTGTCAGGCAGGACAGCTCTGTGATTAGGGGCGGGCTGGCCACGCGCCGCCCTGGAAATGGCGGGCGTCCTCCGCAGGCGCTGCTAAGCCTGTCCCGAGTAGACAGGCAATTTATACACGTGCCGCCCATGCATATCATTAGCCAAAATATTCAACCACCCAAGGCTCATTTTCACCGAGAGATCTGCGATCGGTAATGACCAAGCAACACAACAGCGAATTTAATTAACTGATTTTTTATCATAGGCTAACTTAGCTCCTCTCCGTTAATAATATTTACAATGGTATAGAATCGATTATGTTTAATCAGCTATAGATCCCGGAAAATTATTTTGGTTCTATATTCATGAACATGAATAATCGAATACATGTTCTTTACGTAATTTAATATTCCATAATACTATATGTTCCTCCACAAAGAGAGATAGATTTAGACGAGTGGTCGCCGAACAGTAGCTTACAGGGTTTTTTTTGTGGTAGCACGTGAAAGGTTAGTAGACAAAAGAGAGAATAAGGAATCCCAGAATAGTTCAGTTATCATACTTATAAATTTTGTATTTTTATATTAATCCTGACGTTTTCGCAATTATATGGAAATAAAGTTTATATTATTATTATTATGATTACCAGTGTCAAAAGATTTCAAATCTAGCTTAAATATATCTTACATACGAAATGATTCTAAAATAATACGTGACGCAAGCCTTGCTGTGATTATTGTAACCAGAAATACGTTACCATATAGATGAATTGATTTTAGTTAGGAAATGAGTGAACTGCTTTCAGAATACGGACACTACATTACGTGGCATTCAGTTTGATCGTTAGCATTAGAAACCTCTTTCCGATTGGAGACTTCATTCGCCGAGTAGCTTACAGGTTTTTTTTTTTTTGAGGTAGCACGTGAAAGGTTAGTAGACAAAAGAGAGAATAAGGAATCCCAGAATAGTTCAGTTATCATACTTATAAATTTTGTTTTTCGTCTGTATGAAAGTGTTTATTATACCACTGGGCTACAATGAGGCACTACTAGGACTGTCCTAAATTGCAAATTGCAGGGGAAGAAAATGGAGTTAGTCGTAATGATATCAGACACACAATCATTTTCCGCTAAATTGGAGCTTTGGGTGACAAAGTGTAGAAGTCAAACGTCTTTTTCTGTCTTGAGGAAACATCTTGAAAATCACAAATGTTCACAAACCTTTTCGACCAGAAAGGTGATAGAAATTACAGTATATCTGATTTAAGTGATCAATTTCATTTCCGCTTTAAGGACATCAAAATAATGCACTCCATGCACAATATACTGTATCACCTTTGTAGCACTTGAATGAAGAAGAATTTTCAGACTGCATGACTGAAAATTTTAACGAAGACGAGTCTACTTGATCTTGAATTAATAGATCTACGAAATGATTTGATTTAAAATAAATTCCAACAGAAATATGTCTACTTCTACCAAAAGCAAAATATTCACCGTTGCACCACGTAGCACCGAGAGTAAAAACTTGGTTCAGCTCAGGCTACCTGTGCGAATCGTATTTTTGATCTTGAATTTCTTAAAAATAAAAAATACAGACGCATAATGACTGACAATCACCTCGATAATTGCATCCAACTGCTCACCAGACACAGACAAAACTCGTTGCAAAATGGGACGTGACGCTTCCAACTGAATTGCATATTTTTTCTCATACTGTTGTGAATTTAATTTAGGAATTTCTAGAATTTAAAGTATTAAGTAGGGTCAAATTATGCAAGCAGCAAGTGTTTCCGAAATATTTGTTAGCTCTGAAAGATAATCACGTCCAATACAATTGCACCGAACCGAAACTGATGTAACGAGAAGACATTGAGAGTGATAAATCATAGAATATTATAATATTATCGATTATTGTCGGACATAATACATTCGTAATCATGGTATGTATAAAACTAATGTGTTACAATAATTGTCATTTTAAATTTGCAATATAATAAATTAATATTGTTAGTGACAATTAAATCGCAAACAAATACTTTTGGAAAGAAACTTATGAAAATAACACATTAATACTGTAAAACTCTTATTTATTTGATAATGTAATAGATAACATGAAAATAATAAAATCAGCTGCATCTTGCAATTATTTAGTTGCCTCTCATCAAAATAAATTTTGCAAAAAAAAATTCAGTGACCTTGGGATTCATATTTTTTTTTATGAAATCGTGTCGTAAATAGAAAATTGAGATGTAGGTCTAAATATTTTATAATCTTAAATATGTTATAAAAAATTTTGCTATAGGGAAACAACGTGTCTACTCTACGTATTCCTATTGAAAAAACCAAGTATTTTAAAACTAATTTTGTATAAATGCACAAACTGTCTGAAAATATTCATATCCATAGAACAGAATGTTATAAAAATAAACTGAATCTAATCTATAATATGTAATAAATTTTAATAACATTTCTAGAGTAATAAATATGATAATATTTTTTTTGTTGGAATAAGTTGAGTATTTAGCCCTATTACAATTTTTTTTCTTTAAGATATAGGCTACATCGATTTTTTATCGCTTAATTTTGTACTAAAAACGTGTGTGATTAAGTTGCTTAATTGGATTCTTCGTTGAAGTGGCCTTCGTCCCCCGACAAAAATTTTCATACACCTTATAAATTATATTTATTTTATGTCGCAATTACGTTACATTATAATTATACTTTTTATTCAATTAAAAATATTTATGCTTTACTTCATTACGAAATAAGTAATTATTTTGTTGTTGCGCAGTACCGTTGCGTAGTAACGTCTCTCTCTCGCATGTTCTGTGACGTCAAGGTCTCTTGTCGCGCAGTAATTTAACACAAAATGATCATACTTTTCAATTATAAATCTTTCCATCTTTATGCTAGAGATTCCTCACCTCCACAGTACCGTTTCTCGTGTTTTGAAGAATATATGTACCAAGTTTTGTTGCAATGTGTCCACGGGTTTAGATCTGTATAGAGATTAACGCACGTACATACAAATATATGTCCTTTTTATTATATAGAGACAGATAATTAAATGAGAGAAGAAAAAATGAGTGAATTTTTTTATTTTCAATTGATTTAAAATTGGTCTTAGGACTGGAAAAATGAAATACCAAACTATTTTTAAATTATAATTTTACTCAACCACAAAAATTGTAGAGACAGAAAAATAAATAGCGAAATTATAAGATAGGCCTACTAATGAAAAGATTTTTCGAGTTAATAATAGTGCAAAGAAATGATATAAAACTAAACGCAGCAATTTATGTGTGCAATATAATAACGTAAATCAAAATGATTTCATTCACAAATAAATAATTTGTAATATTGGACGCGCATTGAGAATTTTCATGGAAACGATCCATATATCTGACAAAACGTCATTTTTACATAAAAATCGACATATATCACCGCAAATAGTTACCATAGTAGTGTCATATTCCATTAAAATTAGTAAATATTGTAAAGCCCAAAAAAAATCGATTTAAAAATTCTCTTAATTTTTTTAAGGTTAGCGAAAAGACTGAATAACATTTCTCCTTCGAAAATATTCAAGCAGATACAAAATCAAGAGACTTATTCGTCTTTTAAGTGCCTGGTTTCAGATCTTTAAGAAAGAAATTGTAACTTTAAATAAAATTTTGTTAAATACTTTTCAATGGTTAGCTTATATGCTTATTTGAAATTGCAGAAATATTTTTCCGCGCTAAATTCATGAATTCATTTAATCGAAATAAATTCTCGAAATGGATTAAATTCGATGAAATACTAGAAATTAATACAAGCGTAGAAATGTGGTTGAGTGAATTTGCGATGTTTCGACCTTATAATGTATTTTACATGTCAGTTTCTCTTTTCCCTTTTTATTTACGTTTACTCGTGGAGATTTAAGACAAACCTTTCGACCACCCTGTGAGTTTCGAGTGTCGACTGCAACATATTGAGTTAGGGGAAGTGGAAGGCGTGGCTTATGGTCTGTAGGCCAATAGCGAGGCGACGGGAAAACTGACTGCGATTTCATTGGGTGCCGCAAAATCAATGCTCCTGCAGCAGAAGGATTTATCTGCTCCGTTTTAAGAGTTATTTGGCCATATTTTCTAATGAGACGATCTACTGGTTACCAGGACTGAAAATATTTTTGATATAGCATAAATGTTTTTTTTCCCCGAGGGCCAAAAAAAGATAATTTTAAAATCTGGGACAAGTTAAAAGTTGAAAGAAATACAATCAAGTCCATTCTCCAAATTCATGATGATCATAATTAATTTAATGAATTCTCTTGCAACTGAAAATATTTTGTTCTCGTTAAAACATTTAAAAACTGGTAACTTATTTACTGCATCTGGTTCGTTATATTCCATTCCAGTTCTTTGTCTCATTGTGGATGCCTTCACTAATGTGCTACTAAATTGTTACATGCTTTATGTAGTTATAAAATGAAACTGTCCTCGAGGACTCGGCCAGTAGTTTCAAATTTGGTCGTCTAATCACTCAATTTCGTAGTTTCTTTCTAGCTTTCCTACCGTTTGAATATTTCGAAAAAGATCAACATTAAAAATATTTATTCAGTACAGTATACAATTTTTGTTACCTCAAATCGGTGTTCTTTTGTAATAATTTTTTTATTCCCTAATTTAAAAAAATTGAAATCTGGTGTGATTTATACATTAGCCTAGAGTCTATAGTGAAAATATGGTTCAATCTGTTTTAATTTACTTTTATTAAATAGTACCAGAAGTTGGATACTACAAAAGCAACATTTTTATCCAAGAGACGTTTTCATTTTATTTGTCACACAATACATTGCCTGCTTTTTATGTTTATGAATACATACTTATATAAATAAATAAATATGTATAATTTCCCTTGTTCTTTTGTACTTTCTTTTATATTAATACATTTCTTATGTATGAGTGTGTGATGTTTTTGTTTATTGTTACATTTATGTATATTCATGCTGTGTAGTTTAATTGTTGTTTATGTTGATTATGTAAATTTCTTTGACTTGTCCTATTTCCTCAGTAGACGACTAATGGATCCAAAAATAAATCTTAATCTACTAATATTGTATAGTTTGGGATGAAGATAACTTTTCCTCGTGTACGGTATTTTTATACTTATGTTAAGGGCTTCTATATGATGAAAATTTGTATTAATAAATTAGATCTGAAATAACAAAAATTCTTTCGCTTGAGTTTGAGCGGGATATTCACGGATCTTTAAATAGAATTTCTTACAAGGCTTCTCAGGTAGACTAAAAAGTAATAAATTACTCAAAGTTGAAAATTGTAGGGCCTCTGTAATTTAATTAATTTATCAGTATATTAAAGAAAACATAAACATTAATTGTTTTTGTACAGAGTTTTAAGACTGTCGCCTTGAGTGATTTTTTTTAATACCTTTATAAATTAGCTTAAAATTAAAAATTTACGTCTGATTGAAAATAATGAATAAGAAAGAGAGCCAATTCAGACAAAAAGGAGATAATATAAATACCACACAACGTTTCTGGGATCCTTGCCCATTTCGTCAGGTGCGAAGAACAGCCTAGAGCGACACAACTGCACTTGTTAGTTGACAAAAAGCGTTTTCGCACCTTACTAAAGGATCCCAGAAACGTTGTATGGTATTTATATTATCCCTTTCTTTGTCTGAATTGACTATCTTTCTCATTCAAAATAGCTTGAAATTTAGTCCAAACAGCATTCTCAGGAAGAGTATTTAGAAAGTTTGGTCGACTCAAATTTCTATATAATCACAAATTTGGTACTTATATGTGTCAACTAACAATTTTTATGAGCCATGAATCAATAATTGTGATACAATACATTTTACCTAGAATCGTAAAACGGGATTTTAAATTTACTTAGAAAATCAATTCAAATGTCTATAATCCAAAATACTACAGAAATTTACGGAGATATTTAGGTTCTATATTGAGTAACTCATCCCGGTTTAACTAAAATTCAAACTGGCGTAACAATAAGATATGATTCTTAATTGTAATAAATTTACAGTCTAATTTCTAAGAAAAAAAAGAAACGACGCTATGCGTTACAACGTTTCAAAACAATCCCTTAATGACCACTTCTTTTTACGGATACTTCTATAACTTTACTTTTCTCACTGAGTGAGTTATAAATATATGTAGGGACTATTTAAAATTACAACGGTCTGATTTCCCAAGATACAACGATTTAGCGAGGGATGAAGAATTGAGGCAAAAATCAAAACATTTCCTTATATTAAATAATAAATCCCTTTCAGTTAATAGCTATCGGTTTCAGCCCGTACAGATGTTTAACACTATTAATTTCAATTTTCGTGAATAATTAAACAGATTCGCTACTTCTAACCATTAATTAAATATGTTGCCATCAAGTTAGAACCACAGAATACAGACACGTTAATTTAGTTGTGGTGACTTTCATACAGTTGAAGTTTTTTATGAATAGGGCAGATTATTTTTGAATAGTCTTGGATTATTTGTTAACAACTTTCCCGGAAAATTAGCAATATTTTACATAATATAAATTTATCATTATAAAGAGGGTAGTGCGGAAAACAAGGACATCTAAACTATGATCATTAAACACGAATAGGGCGTTAAAGTGATGAGTTTTAAAACCGTCTGGTTCAAGTAAAAACATGAACTGAATTAATTTCTTTGGAAATTTATGTCCTTGCGTGTTTTCTCCCTACTTATTTTATGTTTTTATTTTTGCAGTCGTCTAAATATTTGCGGAGCTTGACCAATGGGGAGGAGGAATACGATTGGCGGTGGGGGTGTTGAGGAGGGGTGTTCCGACGCTGACGCCCTCTGCTTTGCAGATATAAGGGTGGTCGTCACAGCATCACGATCAGTAATCCACCAGACCCCAACAGCTACGAAGGTAAGTAGCATTATCAATTCTCATTCGACGACTTCACCGATTTGTTATTACTCGACAGATAACCTCCTCGTAGCTTGACGTTTATGCAACACATTTTATTTCAGTATATTCTGTATTTACTTTAATGATTTTCCTCATATGTTGTCGCAGTTCAGCTTACAATAATATTTTTCGTGTACTGCGGGTACAGGCGCGTTCAGATACTTGCTCGGGGTGGTGAAACTTAACTGCAAAATAAAATGATGAGAATATGACACTAGTCAAATAAACGTTTACAACTTATCATTGCAATGCTGACTATATTAGCCACAGATACTTTGTGATGTTATTTCTCGTAACAGAAGATATAGTCTACATTTCGATGACATTTTACGGTGTGCAAATATTTAAAATTAATTAAGTTTTTTAACAAATCAACTCAATTTCTGTTAATTTACTAAGGCTACTATATTTCCAGTAATTTAATAATTATATTGTCCAAAATTGTTTATTTGTTGCATAAAATAAAAAGGTAAATTTCTTCAAGGAGTTTATTTAGATGTAGACGCAACTTTCAGCGTTTGCCATCAGCATCATATCCCATAAAATATTTTGTATAAAATTCCTGAAACGTTATCTATTCCATTATTATTTTAGGCAATGGTCAAATTTTAATACTTTCAAAGTATCCAGAATGTATTAATTACCACTCGTCGAAATTCGTCAACATTTGGCAATTATAAAATACACCTACCAGAATAATTCCACACTTTACTTTTTCCAATATAAAATTGATATAAAATAAAATCCGATCTTTCGTGTTATAGTTATTTTGCCTAAACTGTTTAGAGAGTGGTAAGCATAATTATTAATACATTATGGATACTCCAAAAGTGCAAATTGTCGATCATTGTCTGAAATAATGTTTTAACAGGTTATAAAGATGTTTTAAGAATTTTCTACAAAATTTGTTTTGAATATGAATATGATGGTGGCAAACTCCAAAAGCTACTTCAACATCTAAATAAATGTTATCTGCAAAATTACATTTTTATTTTATGTGACTGCTAAAAACTTAGTGGACTAAGAAATTATTTGAGTGTTATAAATGATGATAATTACCATCAACAGATGGTTAATATAATACTACAAACAAAAAAAGTCTGTTAAATAAATAAACATTATAATCATAGCCTGACATCAATAATAATTTTTTTCTCATTTTATAATTATCTGAAAGAAAACTTCAAAATTTCATTAATAATCCTCGGAAGAATATTCGAAAGTCGAAATTTCTTATGATTAAAAGTACTTAAATAAAAACAGCGACTGGAATGATTTGGGTACAAGGGTACTAGAGACTTTCTCTAAGAATACAAAAGTTTTTAAAAAGAAGTTAGAAATATTGAAAAGTTAGGTGCTTATGTTGTAGAAACAAGGATATTTCTATATTTTTAAATTGGGTTTTTAATTTTTTTTCTGTAATTTATCTTTGTACTTTTATTTTATTTTATCAAACTGCCGCCGGGCAAATTCCCACTGTAGTAATAATAATTACATACATACATTCTATTTAAGAAAGATTTTTAACATAACAATTTTTATTTCATCATCGAAATTATATTTTTTGGTGCAAACATAGGCCAATATCGCATATTTTGTATTTTGAAAATGCCACCCCCTTCCATCCCAGATAGGGGTACTAGAGTACTTTTAAATCCATGGGGTTGGATCCTGGATCTTAAGTGATACGTGTACCAAGTTTTGTTTAACCCTTTCCACGAATTAATGAACAACGTAATTTACAATAATAAGCATGCATAATAAGATAACTAACATATTAGGTGTTCTACAATATTAATATTATGCTTTATTTAGTAAAAACTCACCTCAATGTACTGTCGGGCAAATGGCAATCGGGATTTTGTCTTGTGGGGCAAAATGTCAATCGGGATATTGTTGTCGGGAAAACGTGCATCGGCCAAGTGTTTTTGAAGTTTCGACTTTATCTTAAAGGGGAAAATTATGTGAAGCATAAAAATTCGATTAAACTTCAACATTTGTATAAATTCCCTATTAAAACAATCAAACCATAAAGTGACAGAACGGCGTTTTCTGCAGAATGTCGAACCAACAATCTACTGCCGGGTCCTCGTACCGCCTTGTAGAAGTGACTCGCGCTGATTCTTCATCGTCGCCAATTCCCACATCACTGCAACACAAGATGGCGGGCGGAGGCGGCTACTGCGGCGGCGGCTATCTGCAGTCCGGGGGCGGCGATCTCAGCGACGACGACTTGGCCGATCTGCCGTCTTGTGCCTTCGCCACCAGAAGTGCCGCCTGTTCCTCCAGCGGCGGACAAATGCACTACCTCTCCATGGGTAAGCTTCACTTTCCTATTTTCGTTTCATCATGGCTTGCAATAAATTAAAAAGTAATTACATATTTTTGTTTAAAACGAAGTAGAACTTGTTTATGATATTTAAATATTAACCAATATTTACACAATTTATTACAGTATAAATATAAATAAATTTAACTAAAGTTCTCTCACGGTTAAAACTGAGTATCGAGTCAGAACATTCTGCTATAAGAAAATGTTTATTGAAACGGCAAAATCGTTACATGAAGATAATGATGCACGCGGCGTCATCTCCATCTCTACTTGTAGAATCGTTGCTACGGTCTCCGCCAAATTACTTAAATCTAGGGCACGCTTACAGCTGCAAATTTTCGTGAACATTTGCACACACCAGACTGTCTGGAATAGTATAAATTTGTGGGGTAATTCACGTTGTGGCTACTCCCTTATACTACAAAAAAAAAAGGGATAGAAACTGGGGAAACTGAAGGAAGAAGAAGGTAGTGAGGGGACAACTAGTGTCCCTCCAGTTATATTTTAAGATAACCATCCGAAATTCGCTTAAATGTGAAGCAGGATAAACCCTAGAGAAACCTGAATCACTTTTTAGGAAACAGACTTCTTGATGGGGGGCCAATTCTATTTAACAAAATAGAAAAGGTGATTTTAATCCTTCAATTACCTCGTTACCAGTCCTTAGCACAGGAATGATAACATTTTGCAAGATTATTAACTTTAAGATTACAAAGATTTTTTTTCTACGACTTGGATTTCCCCTTTTTCGTTAATGCGTTTCATATAACTCACTGTTCTAGTATCAAGTTCTTTTGATTAAATACTTTTTATCATCTTCTCGCCTGCTCTTGACAACAAAGATTTTTTACATAGCACATAAACCGAATAAGTTAATTGACACCCTGAATTTTAAGTTTTAAATTTTTCATATGGTGAACTACAATAGCCTCAAAATTATTTGCCGCTCTAACAGTTTTGTCTGTAAAGCGAAAAAAAATTACTGCCCAAGCAGTTAAAATGAAAGATTTGATCGTTCGCCAAACTGTCTCATGATGGTGGACGGCAGTTTGATACCGAAAATAACCTCCTTAGGCCTCTAAAACAACAATATAAAGTTTGATCGAACAAAACGTAACAGGAAGCCAAGAAATTAGAATACATTTAGATTATGATCACCTAATGCATGAAACGTAAAGATCTAACAATCACATCACTCGATTATAAGAAATGTATAGATAAAAGTATTATTTTATTTATAAAGATAAGACCATGTTATCTAATTTGCCAATTTCAACTAAATATTGATTAATTGATTATACGAGTATACTGTAATGAATTACATTTACGCAAAATTTATTTTGAAGGCACGTAGCTTTTTTGTTCGTCGGGCAGGCTATCTAGTTGATTTGGCACAACGGGAACAATGACCGTGGTCCCCAAAATGCTTTAAAAGGATGCGTTTTGAAAGCTTCTGAGAAACATAAAAATATTAGGCAGTACGAATTAAGTGTCCCGGAAGCGTCGCTTGCTTGTTAGATTTGAACCACCTTGCCAAGAAAATAAATTTTGTTTATCAGAGGCTGTAGCATAATTCATCGTTACCTATTTTTGTCTGAGGACGACCAATTAAATTTAAGTGAATTATACTGCGATTGGCAGGTTTGAAATGGAGATGGAACTTTTGAATTTATGGAGGCGATATCGGAGTAAGGTATAAAAAACTTGGCATTCTGGTCAAGTCGTGACCGTGGAACTTTGAAAGTCTGGGGGTAGGGAGATAGTCTCGATGTACGACTCGTTAAGAACGGAAAATGCAGCCCAGCCTCTGACACGACGACGGTTGCGGCCGCCACCCAGCGGACTCTCATCTGACCGGCGACGCCTGCACCAAGCACCCTGCGGTGCTTCCGTCTTCTCGGCATCATTGAAATTTTTTTTTACCAAAGTATCTCATTCCAGAGTATTATTTTATAAATGTTGGTGCAACAAGTCTGATGTGTGTATGTCCTGAGATGAATAGAATTTTGTTTGTATTAAATTTATATATTAATTAATTAAATTAATTTTTTTAATGTAAACTCAATAATTGAAATCTAGAAGTAATAATAAATATTACAAATATATAGATGAAAGATTGTTACTCTACGTTTCTCATATATTCACATTGACTCCAAGGGACGAACTTACGAAAAATAGACATGCGATAGAAAAATAAACATGCGATAGACATGTGAGATACGGTAGAATTTTCTGGTGAATACAGTTTCCACGTGCCTATTTTTTACAAATAAATATACTAACCAATAAATCAGAAAAATAATAAGAAGTATGATAATAAATTATAAATCGTAAATATAAACTATATTTGGGACTTCAACAAGTAATAAACATTAACGGATAGAGGAGACATAAATACATTAAAATCAGTGAAACCTACAGTATTTGGATAAACGTATATAAAGACTATAGATCCATAAACGTTTATCGGGAAGACTGTCTTTAGCACTCATTTGAATATAAATAATTCTAATTTAACTTAAACGAAATAAGGAATATATTCTATAGATTTATTAATGTACGTTATTTATTAATTATTGCATATCTCCTGATGAAGCCCCATAGTCGGGACGAAATATTTTGTATTCACAATTTATTATTCTACCTATTATTTTTTCTGACTTATGTGCTATATATTTTATTACAGTTAAATATCAATCGTAGCTTTTCTTGCCAAAGTACATAGTAATGTTCATTAAAGTGCGCTTAATTGACATGAGTTCGGAACATTATGAGTCAGCAGGATAGTGATTCTGAACAAGCGAATGGAGTGGTGAGCGGCTCAGCTTTTCTTTGAAGTCCGATTGAGGGGTCGAGAGAACATCTGTAGTTGTGATAACCCTCGCCCGCATGTGGAAGGATGAATCCCTTGCAGAGTATCGCATTTCTGTCGCGTGTCCTGAACCACCACCTGCGCCACTCCGACATTTTACTTGCTCATTACTGCGATAGACATGTGACATACGGTAGAAAACACATGGCTGCTGTGTCTGACAGAAACGAAATTCCGCATTGCATAGTGTCAATAATAGCCAGCGTTTATTTTAAAACTTAAATAAATCTGTACCTGGTTCATTGGTTAACTGCAGACTTTGTACTAATTCAATAATTACTGCAGCTTTATAATACGAACCCTTACGACGGCTGATTTCGAAGAATTCTTTTTTGCACGGTTACTCTTGTAAACGCTTCAAGGTTATCGAGAAACGTTGATAACGCCTCATGAATTAGGAATCGCCCATTGAAATTTATCCAATATACTGAAATACAAACATAAAAATTCTAAATACAAATCTAGTACTATCTTAATTTCTGTTCTTAATTTAATAGAGTTTCAAGCGCTCATATATTTTTACATTTATGTTGAAAGCAGCATAATGATTTTATCAATGAATATCTATGAAATATAAAATGCACGCTGGTGGTTTCAAATTAACAGCTGAAATTCATTTTCCATATGTAATGCTCGCTTTTTCAATCGTTAAGGCAGAAATTGGAATTGTCTGCCATTGTATATAAGAAATACTATACTTAGAGGAAGAAAATACTGAATTATCAGCTCGTATTTTGGGCGTTACACCGTCGGTTGAAGATAAAATAAATATAATTGTAAGAAACTAAGGAACTATCAGCTCCTGTTTTGGGCGTTACACCGTCAGTCGAGGATAAAATAAATATAAGTGTAAGAAAATGTCGAATTATCAGTTCGTGTTTTGGGCGTGACACCGCCAGTCGAAGATAAAATATATATAATTGTAAGAAAATGCGGAACTATCAGCTCGTGTTTTGAGCGTTACACCGTCAGTCGAGGATAAAATAAATATAATTGTAAAAAAGGCGATTTATCAGCTCGTGTTTTGGGCGTTACACCGTCCGTCGTGGTTACAATAAATTTAATTGTAAGAAAATGCCGAACTATCATCTCGTGTTTTGAGCGTTACACCGTCAGTCGAGGATAAAATAAATATAATTATAAAAAAAGGCGAATTATCAGCGCTTGGGCGTTACACCGTCAGTCGTTGATGAAATAAATATAATTGTAACTGCTATCCATCTTAGTTCATCAACATTAGGATTAGGTATATAAAAACTAGCATTAAAATGAAAAAATTTACGTCGGATTGAAAATAATTATTAAGAAAGTTAGCCAATTCAGACATAAAAGTAATTATATAAGTACCATACAACGTTTCTGGGATCCTTGTCCCTTTTGTCAGGTGCGAGAGCGACCCATATTTTTTTGTCTGAATCGGCTAACTATCTTAATCATTAAAATCTAGCCATGTTGTCAATACGTTTCCAATAAAGCAGGCTCTACCCATGTTATTTCACTCCCGGTTTTTGGTTTAATTTATACCAAATTTCTCAATTTGTTTATGCAATATGTTATATCTATTATTTCTCCATTTAATCATGCATTATCCAAATTTATGAAAGGCATTCGCTCAACTCATTTTATCAACATAATGCAGTTTATGAAAGTAATTGTCGAAATGACCTTTGATTACAAGACTAGGACACGTACCAAATTTTAGATCTCTAATTAGATTAGTAAATTATCTAAAAACCAGAGAAAATGAAGGGCTAATACAAATACCACACAAAATTTCTGCAGTCCTTGATTATTTCGTCAGGTGATCAAAAACGTAACTACCTTTTCGAACTCAAAACTCTTTGAGTTCGTCACCTGGATTTTGCGGTAGTGTCGTTCCGCTCATGCGTTTTAGATCACCTTGACGAAATCAACAAGGATTGCATTACCATCACTTGATATTGTCTGTGTTTTGAAATTTATTTATCTTATTAGTCCACTTTTAAAATTAAAATTTCAAATTTAACATTTCAAAATTACAAGTATAGCCACATTACTAAACATGGTTTACAATTAAATCATATGTTCGACTTTGAAAAACAAAAAGATACGGGATCCAATTAAAAAAATTTTCTCTGAAATGTTGCACACAAAAATTAGCCTCAGTTCCATAAACATAAAAAACAGGGTACGGTTGGATTTAATAACATTAATTAATTCTACAGAATCTCTGTCGTATCATCTTTGTGTCTCATATTTTCTCTCTATCTTCAGTTTGTCTTCAGCCAGTGTTTGATAGAGACAGGCCGAAACGTAACACAAATTAAAGCATAAAAAATCAATTTATATTAGTCTGTAATTAAGTTTAATGTTCTTACAATTTAATATTAAACGTTAATTGTATATTAATAAATTAAATGCATTTTACTGCGTCCTACGATTATTTGTTTTATTGAGTTTAATTTTAACCTTATAGTACACGTCTTAGATTAGGACGGTTTTACGAAAAATAAGTTGTGATGTAACGAGCTACATCTACCACCGAGTGTGAATGAATCGAGGTACCCAATCACAAATTTAAAAAATACGTCCGTGTTCCTCTTGTCGTTGTCACTTCATTCTAAGTTGATGTCGCTTTGATCGAATAAGACGACACCATCACTCCCCAGAAGACATTGCAATTTTCCTGTCTGCAATTATTGTTTTTGTATACTTTACATTTTCTTCAATTTGAGATGACTCCGTTGCCGGTGACGTTGTTCCGTCATGCGAAGCAGTAGCAGATTTGTTCCCATGTGGAATTCTGTATTGCCTCTTTTTTTCAATCTTTGTTCTCTTTTCTATCTTTTATGTGATATATACTCTTTTCCTCCTTTAATAACCCTATATTTTCGTCGGGTTTGAGTTTGATGATGAGGTAATGACTTACTGACGGACCACTTGTTACTTCATCACAATAGTTTAGATCCGATGTCTTTTATATTTTTTTTCTTTGTTCCTTTTGCTATGTCTAAAACTCATAATATTGTTCAAATTATTTTTTCAGAGATTTAAAGGTTAATAGGATGCAAAAGGATAAAAAACATAAATGTTCGAAATATACGGTCATTATTCAGAAATTGTATTTGTATTAGCATTTGACGAACTGTTTTCTGATATATCGATAGCAGAATGTCCCAAATCAGTGACGGCACACAGATGTGAACTGATGGCCTGTTTGTGGGCTGAAAACTCTTCCATCAACGAGCGGGGGGTTGCCTTTCTGCGTTAAACATATAGTTGGGGCTGACATCTTGGGTAGTGATATGATAAAATTGAATGTATTATTTATAGCATGTCAGAAAGACTGCAGGATTCACAGGGTAATTTTAGTAACGCTAACGTTTCGCACATACGGAGTGAAACGTCGTCAGGCCAAAACACAGAATATTTATTAGGCTTACAGTTTCGTGAAGGTACCTGTAATGGGGCGAATGTTCGACAGATGGGAAATATTAAAGACCGGATTTTCATTTCATATTTGCCCCTACAAAGATAAAATTAATTTTACTCTTCTGTAGTGTTAACTATTTTTGTGATTTTAGGTGCCGATGATGGAGGCTCAGGGCAGGGCGAGGATGGCCAGCAGGGGGCGGGCTTCTACCCTTCTGGCGGAGGAAGTCCCTACAGGATCCAGAGACATGCGGCCAACATCCGGGAACGGAAGCGGATGTTGAGGTCAGGCGGAAAAAAGTGAGGAGAGACCTCTCCCTACATAATTTACCAAACATTTAACGTAGCTGTAAATACTTAATTAATAATTTTCATTCTTACTAACTGGTCACAACGAACTACCGAAATTACTCAAAAAATGATGCTATAATATTACTACGAGTTCATTTTGAATTTAATAATTACTAATCTAAACATTGAAATAGCTAGGTCTACTTTTTTATCTTAACACAATGTTTCACTGGTCAATTGCGGTTCATTTAAATAAATTTTTATCTATCCACAATCTCAGCTTTCTGTATAATCCCTGAGCAAAAGAGAATACTCCCCGTATATAATTAAGTTCAAAGGCTGTTCAATGAGGAAAGATAATTTTTGATTCGCAGAATTTACTATACGAAAATAATGCATATGTGCTCTTGTGTTGCAGCACATAAATAAATTTAGAAAGGAATATTTTTTTCTTAATTGTAAGAACATTTATAATTATTGTATTTTAACAGTGTGAATTTCTGCTTCAATTTCGAAGACTTTAAACGGCCTGCCTTGTGCGCACTCGCTCCCGCTAATGCAGCCAGCTCAACAACTGCCTCATTTCTTTGTTCACTTCAACTTATTACCTACAGTCAGGTCTGCGCCGTGCTAAATTACGGATCCTTGTCCCTTTTTGACTTTTGTCAACTGACCAGTGCAGCTTTGTCGCTCTAGGCTCTTCTTGGCTCCTGAAGAAAGGGACAAGGATCCCAGAAACGTTGTGTGGTATTTATATTGTCAATTCTTTTGTCTGTATTTGGCTATCTTTCTTATTATTAATTTTCAATCAGACGTAATTTTTTCATTTTTATTTAAAATACGTTAGAAGAAATTTCTTTCGTGTTAGAAATGTTTGTCAACTTGGAGCTAAATTATTCCGGTTTTAAAAATTAGACACTATTGGATGCTATTTAGACCGATGTTTCCCAACGCGGGTTCCACCCCCACTTGGAGTCAATTTGATTGTTCAGGGGGGGATTCGAAAATGAGCTCGTCTGGAGTTAAAGAATCACCAGTTATAATTTAACTTGTACAAAAGGAAAAAATGTTGATATCTCAATTTGGAGTCCTCATCAAGTAAGTTTTGTGCTTTCTATAGACACACACTTGAAATGAACTAAATGGTTGCCTACTGTAGTTTAGCGCCAACTCATCGAGTTAAATGAAGTAGGACCTTAATTTCGTACAAAAGCTCGAATTGGCGTTCTACAATAGGACAAGCGATCTACGATTAAAATAAATAATTAATTTGTTTATTCACAGAAATATTATTATTGAAGCAGCGTGATACGTAAATTGTAATTAGGCTTCTTTAGGGAATAATTCAATTTTTGAAAATATGCACATATTACATAGGGGGACATTAGAAAGGTTTATGTGGGGCACGGTAAAAAAGGTTGGGAAACGCTGATCTAGACGGAATTAGAAATATAGCATATTTCTTCGGGATAACGACCTTTCGGACAAGCGTCAATCGAGATAATATCTTGTAGGCCAAACGTAAATCTGGATATTGTCGTCGGGAAAACGGTGCATCGAGATTTTGTACTAGACCAATTATGTGTCGGGTCATTTGCCCCAGCGTATTGGTAACAGAATCGCTGGCGTAGTATTTTTAATAAAAATTTTCGTAAAAATGGTTTGTGAAAAATGATGGAAACATGCGACGGCCAATTGTTTCTAAAACTGTCACTGCTGATTAGTTTCATCATATTGATCGTGAGGGCTAAAAAATACAAAGCTCTGTGAGGTAATCGCCATAAAAAACACCAAATAAAGTTGATAAAGTTGTCGTCACATATTTTTTCGATCTACGGTAAATGGTGTCAGCATGTTGTTCGAACACTGGATCATACTGCTGAAAAATCTCAAAGGGCGCATAAATCGCCACAAAGCAACTAAACGGATGTCTCATTACGATACTGCAAGGCCACTCATCGCGAATGAATATCTCGCATTAGAAAGCGTGACGTGTGTCACTCAACCTCATAGTCCAGGTATAAGCACCTTGTGAAATTTTTTTTTGCGGTGTGAAGGAAGGGTAAAATCGTTACAAGCAGTGGTGAAGGCTGTGAAGGAGTTTTTTTGAAAGAACATACCAAATAATGGTTTCCTGGATGTATTTCAAGACTAAAGAAAAATAAATATTTTAAGGACCATAAAAATTTGATAAGTGAGTAAATGCATGTTGTAAGAAAAAATATTTCGATTCTTTATTGAACACCTGTGGTGCATTGAAGAGCGATGTCAGAGCCCATAACAAAATCCTTTAAAAACTTATTTTATTCTTATAATGTTATCGATATTTGCGGGGTTAGAAATCAAAATAAATATATCTGAGTTAAAAACATACTAATTAGATAAAATATTTAAATAACGGACAAAATGATGAACAGTGAACGTTTCTGGAATCCTTGTTGCTTTCGTCAGGTGATTAAAAACGCAAGCTTTGTGTTTTTATATTATCACATAATGCTGTCATGCATGCGGCTATTTTATCCAATTTGCGGGTTTTATAAATATTGTTTGATTCCCCCCAGTAGTCCTGAGCCGTTTTGCAGTGAAGTTAAATACGACGATGTGATGCCGTAGTAAGTCGCTGGGTGGCTTTTCCTATTCACTTTTTCTCCGACCAAATGAAATGCTGAAATGTAAATAGCAACTGATTCGTCATAATGGTCAATTCAAGACAACCAGAAATGCACCAGTCTCATATAACCCGCCAGTTTCGTCAGAAAAAAATGCATATTGTACGGAAGGCGAAATTGACAAAGCTTACTGCACATATTTTAACTCTCGTTGCACTCTAGACGTAGTACCATAATTTTGAACTTGTGATTATATTGAAGGCAACCGAAAATAAGGTTTCACTCCGTGCGATTATCGGACTTCCAAAAATATACTGGTGCAAGTGTAACTACGCAAAATCAGTTGCGTAAGCTAAAACAATTTTCAGAAGCGCATTTGAGCATATTGTGGATTTCAGTTACATGTGCGAGCTGCGGCCATGCGGATGAGATCCCGGGTTGCCAGGGCAACCGAGAGCTATTTAATGGGCTGTCAGCAGCACGCGCCTGCTCGTAGCAGCCGAATAGCTGCGGGGGAGGGAGGCGAAACCTGCCCCGAAGGGGGAAAACCGATTAGCAATACAACAAAACAGTCAGTAACTCGACCGTTTCCCCATTAATATATACCGATTTAAAATATATCAGTATTCAATTAATTAGTTTCCAATTTCTCCCGAAATTGTAACAAATTGCTTTTAATTTTGAATTATGTTTTGTTGATTTCAATGTTAAAGAAATACTTCAGAAAAATATATTATTATTTCTTCACAGTACAGTTCTTATTTTTCCTCTAGTGTGGATTCGGTGTTGTAGAAAATTTTCTGTAGGTTAATTGAGTTATGATGGAAATTCATGGAATTTGGTAGCCGCTGTTTCGATAGTTAAATGGCAAACCGAGCCAAATGAAATAAAAAGTTAATTACTATTTTCCGAGCAATGTTTAAGATATAATCTACAAATCGCCAAATTGTACAGCTCTAGGAGTCATCCCTATTGAGCCTGGACCACCATCTTACCCTGCGTTTACACATGCCGTAGATCGACGGTCGTAGGCTTACTTTATTTCTAAGCAATAATAACTGCGACTGTGATAACAAAGGGGAACATGGAAGGCCGTAGGATTAATCTATAGTCGGCGTCACGAAGATGTAATATCAACCCTTCATCAAGCGTTGTTTCAGACTGTGCACCCTCTCAATATCCGTTCACCCATAGTTGACCCCGCTGTTTATTATTATTGAACACAACGTGTGACAATGTAACCGGAACAATCCGTGACCTTTGTATTACATTTTCATGGCGCAATTATAAATTCAACTGATCTCACGGCCGTCGACATACGTCATGTGTAAAGACAGGATTTTTGTAATGCATTCCTGATATAGGTTTTATACATCCGGCAATTTATTCTTAGTAAATATTAGCCTACTACAGGCAGTCCTGAAATAAAATATAAAACGTATGTGATACGTGGTATTTATTTAGCACTTCATCCTAACTTCCACTATGCCTGTCCTAATAGTGTGAAATAATAATTTTTTTAAACTTTATAATGCTAGAGGGAGAAATCAAAATTTATTTTAATTGCATACTTTTGCAACCTTAAATAGTACATTTTTTGTAGGGGAAAAAAACCTTTCGGGGCAAATAGGTACCGTGAGTTTTTGCGTTCATTTAAAGATTCACAACTTATTGAAAACGCGATCACCAGGCGCGAGATTGAATTCCTGGCAATTCAGCTTCTTCCCGCCGCGGTGGAGGAATGACAAGAAAGTACCATCATGAATTGAGCAGGGAGGTGATTGGCAATGCAAAGAGTAGTTGATCATTCGCGGAGGGTTAAATGTCCCTGCTCTCAAAAGCAAATTAACACTGGATTTAGATTCAAATCGTTCTTCTGGAGATATTGGTTCACGGTATTTCGTGTGTTGCTTTTTAATGTCATTCTTAATTGAATTGCAAATTTCATCAAAACAATCAGGTGTCATTCTGAAATAAATATAAGATCTTGCAACATCTCTACGTAACTCTGCCATTAAGGTGTGATATTCACCAAATGTTTTTCGTTTACAACTAATTTCGTGAATTCATATTCTTCTTTTCCTAAAGATATTGTAGTAATTGGTAATTAAGACATTTTTCTAATTGGAAAGTTGGATTGTAGAGGACTCATTATTAGTGGATATAGAGCGGACGCCGCAACAATCCGGCAAAGCAAAGAAAACATTGTTGAGGTTCTACGCGCTCAAAACTGGCGAGACGAACGAACAGTCAGGAAATATACAGTCGGGCATAGAACAGCAGGTGTAAAGACCAGAAAATTCATATTATAAAAAGTTTTACAGTTGGGCAGTCAGAACGAAAGAATGTGGTCCAGTTACAAACATGCTCTCAAATATTGAAAAGTAAAGCAATCTTCAGTCGGGAAGGAGAGAGTGCAACTAATGTTGTATTCGGTGGTCGAGCGAAAATTTATCATGCTGGCCATAGACAAACCAATGAAGGACCTTTTCAACTAAAGTTACGAGATCTGCAAATCCAGGTTGGAGTAAAGCATCGAGAACCTACCAGTTTGTGTTAGACCAACTAACAAACTACGCCAATTAGAATTTGTTGACATTTAGAGTCTGTGAGTACTAGAATCAGTGATATCCCCAAATTTTGTGCACGAAAAACCTAAAATGAGACCTGGGCGGCCGTAAGTAGAGAAATACTTTGAAATCATTTGTAAACCAGATAAAAGATAAAAGTCAGATCGTTCTTTAATTATTTAATTATCGATAGAATGAGATCGTTAATTCTTGATAAATTTAAAACTGTTTAAATTCAATCTGTAGTATTATTTCTTCCACAACAAATTTCGTCTGTTTCAGACGCATTAATTTCATAAAAGGTAAATGTAATTTTGATTGTATAAATTCAGTCATTTATCAAACCCAGTTTAAGACCCTGAGATCCCAAATATTTTTTGTATATTATATGTGTTTAATTTTTATAATAAATCTTGTTTAATAGTTTTCCCTTAACAATCTTTTTATTTTAAAGCGCCCACTTTATTTAATTTTTACAATATATAAATAACTAGGAAACAGGGTGCAGCGGGGGAAATAATTGCCTTGTTTCTCAAATAACTTAGCACGTTTTTCGTCTTCGTCTACAGCTAGTAAAATTAGAGCCTCTTCTTCATCTGAAGACATTTTTGAACACCCTGCCATAAATTGAATTTAAAATTGTTTTCAAAATTAATAAAAATGCATACTTATTTTAAGTGAAACTGCTGTGTTGCTGGAAGGCGCCTAGAAAATGAATTCCCGTTCCCGCAATAGTACGCTGTCCCACACTGGTGTGAGTCGACAATCGTCAAGAAATTTTGGTCTCCGTTGTTTTTTTTTTATCGGAAAGAAAGCGTTCTTGAAAATATACTGTATTTAATTAGGTTTGAGAAACATCCCAGTAGTATATATTTAATTTTGAATTGGCGTTAGCGTGAGACGTCTATCAACTGCGCCGTTCCGCGTGTTTCAGCAGCATCAACTCGGCGTTCGACGAGCTGCGCGTGCACGTGCCGACGTTCCCGTACGAGAAGCGTCTGAGTAAGATCGACACACTGAGGCTGGCCATCGCGTACATCGCGCTGTTGAGGGAGGTGCTGACCGCAGACTGCGACCCGCTCACCTACGTCGAGCGCTGCCTTCGAGGAGAGGTCAAGGCGGCGGAACGAGCAGAGTGGAACACTAGCGGTCAGTCTCTTATAAGCACAAATTCCGCATAGGATTAAAGTACTCAATTGGTCGCCTAATTTATCCTAGTCTGCAAAACTACAAGATAACCAGAAATCCGCTATATCTTCTTTTATCAGATTCGTCAGAAAAACATTTTACTCTATTCTGTACATGACGAACTAAAATCCAAACTTTCCACCTGACCCTACTATACTTTAGATTCCAGCCACATTGGGAAAACAAAACGGTCACTTAATACCCATATCAATGAACATATGTCCAATATGAAGCTTCCCATTGATAGACAAACTGTAGTCGCCAAACATATCAATTGAAGACATTCATTTGATTGCCAAAATGCTTGTTGAATTACTATTTCTGAATTATATATGCTTCATATTAAATGTAACATCACTTGATGAACCTTTTAGGAGAGATAACAAGGGGCTGCCTTTCGGTATGCCTTTTCCTCTCCGTTTTTGAACTAAGGTTCCCACAAGCCGAGGAACCTCGGCCTGTACTGCGAGGTGTATGTTCCGGGGTCGTAGACCTTGGGCATACGGTAAGAGTTGTCTGCTATTCCCATTGGAATAGTCGGCCAGCTGCCTCCTAAACTGGTCGAGGCACGGAGAAGGGAATGCTGCGTCCCCACAGCAAACTTCTCTCCCGCTATCGGAAGGGCGTGGCACAAGTACCCAATGCCCGACCTACCTGATGCAGGTTTTTCTAAAGTTTTCCCTGCATTTCTTTAGGCGAATTCGAGGAGAGGTCCTTAAAATATAGTCCGGGGGCCCTAGTTAACACTTTGCTACCTTCCTCTACCCTTCCGCATCCCCCCTTTCAAATCCCTTCCTATGCTATTAAAGGGGAGTTGCCCAATGTAGATTACCCTCATGCAGTCTGTTGCCCTAAAAAAAAAATGTAACATCACTTGATATTCCGACAGTATCTGCAAGAGATATTCTCCCGCAGGTAGAACCTTATAGGAGAGATACGAAGGGGCTACCTTTGGGGGATGCCTTTTCCTCTTCGTTTTTAAACTAAGGTTCCCACAAGCCGAGGCACCTCGGCCTGTTCTGCGAGGTGTATGTTCCGGGGTCGTAGACCTTGGGCATACGGTAAGAGTTGTTCTCTATTCCCATTGGAATAGTCGGCCAGCTGCCTCCTAAACTGGTCGAGGCACGGAGAAGGGAATGCTGCATCCCCACAGCAAACTTCTCTCCCGCTATCGGAAGGGCGTGGCACAAGTACCCAATGCCCGACCTACCTGATGCAGGTTTTTCTAAAGTTTTCCCTGCATTTCTTTAGGCGAATTCGAGGAGAGGTCCTTAAAATATAGTCCGGGGGCCCTAGTTAACACTTGGCTACCTTCCTCTACCCTTCCGCATCCCCCCTTTCAAATCCCTTCCTATGCTATTAAAGGGGAGTTGCCCATGTGGATTACCCTCATGTAGCCTGTTGCCCTAAAAAAAAAAAAAATGTAACATCACTTGATATTCCGACAGTATCTGCAAGAGATATTCTCCCGCAGGTAGAACCTTATAGGAGAGATACGAAGGGGCTACCTTTTCCTCTTCGTTTTTAAACTAAGGTTCCCACAAGCCGAGGCACCTCGGCCTGTTCTGAGAGGTGTATGTTCCGGGGTCACAGACCTTGGGCATACGGTAAGAGTTGTCTGCTATTCCCATTGGAATAGTCGGCCAGCTGACTCCTAAACTGGTCGAGGCACGGAGAAGGGAATGTTGCGTCCCCACAGCAAACTCCTCTCCCGCTATCGGAAGGGCGTGGAACAAGTACCCAATGCCCGACCTACCTGACGCAGGTTTTTCTAGGGTGTTTCCTGCATTTCTTTAGGCGAATGCCGGGTAGGATCCTTAAACTATAGCCCGGGGGCCCTAGTCAACCCTTGGCTACCTCCCTCTACCATTCCGCATCCCCCCTTTCAAATCCCTTCCTATGCTATCAAAGGGGAGTTGCCCAACGTAGATTACCCTCATGTAGCCTGTTGCCCTAAAAAAAAAAAGTAACATCACTACAATTAACATACAAACAGAGACTATGAAACTCAAGAATGGCTATTATCCCTTATTATTATGCCAACCCCTTTGCTTTTCCATTGAAAAGTAATTTATCACTTGTCTGTGTGGTGCATTATTCTTATGGTTCATGCATTTCTTAATTACCTGACAAAAACCACAAGAATTGGAGAATTGTTGTGTGGCATTTATTTAGAACTTATTTTTGACTATTATATTGCTATTTATTTATCTAATTAGTAAGTGGCTTATAAATTCAATCATACAAACTTATATAATTTTAAAATATTCGTCACAAAAATGGCAACACAGTACTGATGAAATGATGAATACTGCAGTCCAATTGAATATAGCTCAATAATTTCAACTTTTTTCTGTTACACAATGAATGGATGTTACTTTCCAATTTTTCTGATTTTAAGATTTATTTGTGGATCATAACTTTCAAACATACCTTTGCAGTAAAGGAAATTTAAGTTTGAATTTGCTAAACAAGTACATGTCAAAATATTTTTCAGAAACTGTCAAGTTTTATGTAAGCATTCCATTAACATAATCCCTTACCTGCCCACTCAGAGTTTTATGGCTACTGGCACAGATGACACTGTGTATGCAAATTAATTTGATTATAAATAATTTTAATAATGTGATGCAATTCCAGACCCAATAAGAAATTTGCCAGGGGTAGCTTGAGTCTCAGTTGGGCACCTCAGAGGTCCTGGCTTTAATGTCACTTTTTAAGGGTTGAATCAAAAGCTTCCCATTTATCAACACAATTTAGTTTAGAAATTTTCAATACATTTTATCTGTCCAAATAAATCAACTTCTCAATTGCTGAATATTGCTATATTTGATTCACATGAATTCTTTTTCAATTTTCCATTCTATCCTAAAATAACTAAAAATTACTGGAAATATCTTCTTTTGATCAAATTATTTGATTTCCTTGGTAAATTTAGCATATTTCTTGGAGATAAATCATTATCATTACAAAAGAAATCTTTAGTCTGCACAAAAATAAGTCATCTGGATACTACTGGTAGTTACACTTAATAGAAAAGTCAACTGAGCTTACAAGAATCTTTAATTTACTACAGTATCAATGACCCTCTCACCACCAGAAGAATATAGTTTTCTAACCTGGCCATAAAAAGGTAAACATTTCAATATGACTACAAGGGTAACAATTATGATTTTTATTGAGACCTTGCTGTCAATGTGAGAAAACAGGATGAGAAATGCACATTCTTGAAAATTTAATTTCTCTTGGAGTCAAAGATCTCACTTTCTTTCTCATGACACCCTAAATTTGGTACATTATCTATTTCAGTCTACTTAAAAAATAAGTACCCTGTAATTTCTGAATTTTTCAACATTTGAAAATCATGTAAAGTATTTATTCTTATTTTATCTCCAGATTTGACTGCAAGACTGTCTTGGATTAACTGGGAAAATTTAGGTGTGAATCCCACTCGTCGCAGTGTTCTTACAACTTTAACACTTAGTGCAGACTCTTTGCAACACTAAGGAATCATCTTTGAAATTCAAAGACTAAAAGAAGTTTGATGATTTTGTACATATTGTAGATTTGTTTAGAAATTTGTTTTCAATTTTAAGTTGTTACCTATGTATTACTACAAATAGTGCAATAAACTACTACAAGAAATACATACACAATCATGAAGATATGGAATAATTGTAGAGGAATGAAAAAATTAGAACAATTTGAATAAAAATTGACAATGTTTTACATTTTAAAAACCGTTTATGTTAATTTGATAAAAATAACATTAATATTATTTAATTGTATACATTATCTATAACTTCAGTTATGAATCACTATCACTGTCAAAATTAGCACCTTTTCCAAAAACATTAAGACTTTGAGAAGAGGAATTGGAACGCTGACTCCTGAAGGAATTATTTATAGTTGTCTGCGGCAGTGGTTCATATCGAGTCTGGAATAAAGTATTCAACATATGAAAGTAATCTGGATAGAGATTTTATGAATAATCCAAATATGAAAATTTTCTTAATTGTAAGAAAATAATTACAATGAGAAAAAAACAATTTTATAAGTATACCAAATACTGTGAACTAATGTGGAATATGTATATGATATTTTTTGTATTTATTACTCAAATCATTTAGATTTATAAAAAAGAGAAAATTAAGTCACGATGAAATAATACTTAATATTACATAATATTAAGAATATTAAACAGTTCATTGCAATAGCAGTCAAATAGAAACTAGAAAACAGAATTTTACCCACTACCTATATAATATATGTACTGCTTGTATAAAAACATTGCTAATTTTAGATTATCAATTTATTTTTTCTTTGCAATTTAAAACTATTTTAAAACATTTCTTTCAAAAATTTTAAATTATAATGTTCTTAATAGCCATTGGCAGTTGTAGATTTTTCAATTGAATAAAGTGTTGTGAGATAGATAAAATTAATAGACTAGACAGGCATTTGCACCAAAAATAAAAAAATGAAATAAAGAAAATCATCTGAAAATATAGAAACAAGAATCTATAGCTTCCATTCATGGTTACTTTTTGATAGTAAAACATATTATTTGCATGATTATTCTGTAAAGGTAAACACAAACTATTTTTAGGTTATATTCATACTGTATGTTACTTATTATCACAAGAAGAGTGATATCAGGCATCAAGCAATATAAAATTAAATCTTGGATGAAAAGCAGCTTGGAATGAAACACTTTTAAGGAATGATTTAACATACCTTAGACTTTGAAGCAGCTCTTGAAACTCTGCTTCCTCTACCCCTTCCTCTGTTGCTAGCAGGTGGACTTGTAACTAAATCATTCTTGGCTCTACCACGTCCTCCTCGAGCTCCACGGGACCCTCTTCCTCTTACGGGTTTCATGTTAGCTGTAAAGTCAGCGATTCCATCATCACTGTCAGGTGATATATTATCATCTGATTCCAGTATTTTCTTCTGTGACTGGCGGTTATCTGAATCTAAAAGTCCACGGACCTGAAAAGTTAAAAGTATTTAACTGTAATGAAGGTAATCCATATATTCTAAATGAAAAATTTACGTCTGATTGAAAATTAATAGTAAGAAAGATTGCCAAATAGACAAAATAAGTAATAATATAAATTCCACACCATGTTTCTGGGATCCTTGAGTTTTGTCAACTGACGAGTGCAGTTGTGTTGCTCTAGGCCCTTCTTAGCACCTGAAGAAAGGGACAGGGGATCCCTGAAACACTGTGTTGTATTTATATTATCACTTATTTTGTCTGTATTTGGCTATCTTTCTTATTATTCCCATATTTTCATTCATCTTCCAACAAAATCTCTGTTGTGTGTGTGAATACATACTCACACATACACATAAAGGTGGCAAAGTCAGCACGGTCAAAATAATTTATAGCTAAGACCTACTATTTTGAACAAGAAGCCCAGGCCTCCAAAAATTTGATTTGTTATTTCTGCTCAGCCTGAACTTAAATGAATAGTTGGTCCAGTCAGGCTGTGCAGAAACAACAACCAATTTTTCAAGGACTTGATCCCCTCCTCAAAGGATAGTATGTCTGAAATGTGTGAAATTTGGGTACGAATTCACATTTATCTGAAGGTGAAAAATGCATTTTAATTTTACAACTTTCCTATTTTTACATTGTGTAGATACAACCCCTGGTAACAAAAATTTCATTTTTCTATATAATTCCCATCCCTATCAACAGCCACCTTGGTAGTAGGGCCTGTATGCCCACATGGTAAAAGTCTGGCACAAACCTTTTTCAACCCCAACTCTTTCAGTATTCTGCAAACACTTTCTTCTCCTATTCCAACTTGATGTGACAATTTTTTCACTGTGATGTGCTTGTCAGCTAAAACTATGTTATTAACTCGCTGAACATTGCCAGGAGTTAGTGCAGTGTGTCGTCTGCCACTACAAGGAGTATCCTGAATATTGGCATACTCTCTTTCACCACATAATCTACTCGACTACTGACTAACTGTACTCCGATTGATAGCAGCATCTCTGTACACCTTTTTAACCTCTTGTTCTCACAAAACAGGAATTCTGTAAAAGAACGTTGATTTTGACGAAAGTCAAGTGAAGCAGCCACCTTGAAGACATGCGATGACAGCACCAGCCTTGGGAACAGGTTAAAGTAAATTTGAACACAGGCAGAAAGCCCTTCTATACACATTGAACATATGTTTCCTTTGAGCATATTACAATGCAGAAAGCATATACTTTCTTCAAAGCAAATTTCCAACCATTGTCCTATATTTCTATCTTTATATCTATATCTATCTTATATCTATATTTTCTGGGAACCACACATGTATCGTCTGACATAGTTCACTTGTCTAGCTATGCTAGTAATTTTTTCTCATTAATGCATGAAAAATGTTCAAGTAGTCCTGATTCCATTTATTTCTCACCTCTTTAAGCTCTTCATCTTCTCTTTCCAGCCTTTTTATTCGAAAATTTTCTATTTCTAATTTAATGTCTTCATTTTTGGCATTAACCTTTTCTAGGTGATTTAATGTGCACTTTATTTGATGCCTGAAAAACAATGAAAGGATTAAATATTAAAGTTTTAAATTTAACAGTTAAGTTTTGTAACACAGTTTCAACACAGATAATTAAATATAATATATTATTTGAGTATTACATTCTGTTTTACGGATGAGTCAAATTGGAAAATTTATCATTCAGCACATCGTGTCTGAGTAAATATGAACATGAACTTCTGTATTATAATACCAGATGTCACATTATGAAGAATCTTCTTGAATGAAAGTATTTAATTTATTATTGAAGTGACATACACAATTAACAATGGACATGTGGTCATATATGAGTTTATAAAGGATAATAAATTACTGTACTGTTATTAAAATAAAATGTGAGTCATTAGAATTATTTTTGTGAAACAAAGTTTAATTATAAGGAATTATAAAGTAGGAATGATGGGATTCACAGTTAAGTTTAGCAAGAGTAGTGAAAGAGGAGGTTTAGGATATTAATAGAAAAGACATAACTGATTGGCTACACATGCAACTATGGACATAAGAAAAACTAGAAATATATTAGAATAATTTACTGGATAACATCTTCAAGAGCAGCTTTATCTTTTTTGTCAACAAACCGCTGCACAGCTTCTCCCATGCCTTTAACAGACAGAACTTGCAATCTTGCATCCGGATTCTCATTGTTAAAATATTTCTCCAAAACAGCTTCAATGCAATTATCTGTCAAGATATCAGGCTGAAAAATATAAATAAATACCACTTATATAAATTTTTTAAAATGAATAAAATTCCCTCAATTTCCAAAATGAACTGAACAGAGTTTTTAGAAAGTACATAATATATAATTATCTTCCTGACACTGTCCGCTAACACCAATCCATTGGGTCGTTTCATAATTAGCATCTACCCACACCCACCCCATGTTGAAGGGGGTGAACTGTAAGTTACCCAGCATAGTAAATGTAAGTATTCAATTCAGTGAGCTCCAAAGCAATGGAATCAACACCAATCATGTTGTTTTTATTTCTATGTCACCCCCACCCTTAGATATGTTTCTCTCCCATGCCATAAGGGGTTGCAATTATACATTGACTACATTGACAGTAATACTATCAGTCTCAGGTATAAATGATTCATTCAACATTAATATTAAGCATGAAAATACAACAGCTTCCACCCTTAGACCTTGTTTGTACGCAGATTGTAAGAAACATTTCAATTCAATACAAATTAATCAATGAAGCATAGACTTTCCTGGTGTAGAGTATGAATAAATTCTAATACAACTGAGTCACTTCGTTGCCAAAACACGTTTTAATGGCTATCCTAGCCATCTTCTTTAGGTGAAGTGTCGATTTGCGGATTTTGGACCCTTTTTATAGGCCTTGTGGCTCAGGTTCACTTGTGCCTGATCCCCAGTACTTCTGGCTCAGATTATTAATTTCTGTGACAGCCGATTTGAGGGCTGTTTTAACCTGATCCTCATCTGGTGTTCCACTTTTCTTTCTTCAATGGTTCTAATTGTCTGGCCGATGTATTTAGAACCGCATTCACACGGGCTATTGTAAATACCCAGAGTTCTCAGGCCGTGACTGTCTTTACCCAGCAGCAGGTAACTTTGAATCTTCTTCTATGGCCAGAAAACTGTTTTGATGTTGTGTTTGGCCAAAATTCTACCGATTTTCCCTGACATGTTTCCAGTGAAAGGAATAAAAGTCATGGATATTTACTGTGGCCACTTGGTGGTTTTCTGTTTTGGCAGCCACGGAACATTCCATAATGACTGGACACAAAATTGACTTCAGAAATACAAAATTAATAAACTGGGCCAGCAACTACTGGAGCAGAATAATTTTGGAAGATGTTGAAATTAAACTGAGTGACAATCTCCTAAATAGGGACTTCTGGTTTCACCTGAGCCAAGTGTGGAACCCGCTTATATCAGGTTTGTTGTTGGAAAGCCCAAACGCACACCAGTGGCCACCCAGCAGACAGAGATGGAGAAGAGACCGGGATCCCAGTTGAGGAGTACCCATGAGTCGGCACTGGCCTGACCCACAATGCATCCTGGAGTAGACTAAGCAGAGGACGGAGTGGGGGTGCACCCCCATCATGGTATCCATCAATCAGGCACAAGCGTACCTGAGACATGAGTCTTATAAAAAGGGTCCAGAACTGCAAATCAGCATTTCACCTGAAGACGATGGCTAGGACAAACACTGAAATGTTGTGTCTTGATGATGAAGTTACTCAGCTTTAAGCCCATTAATAATTTATTCAAATTAATCAAAATTCAAACACTGATAGTAAATTTAAATTTTATAAACAAAAGAAAGCACTAGATGATAAAAATAAATATAGCTTTTAATTTTACATCAGAAAAGTCAAACTAACAAAGTAAATGAACTGGCTATATGTTTATCACAAATTGAACAGAAATTAAATAAAAGTGTAGATATTTTGTGTATACCTCAACACCACCTGAGAGAAACAGAGATTGCTCTAATTAAAATTCTCCATATTTTGAAAATTTCAAACATGGATATCAGCTGATTCAGTTTAGAACAATTTGAATGCTATGCAACCCTGATTTTTCCCAAAAAATACATTAGGTTTGTAACAATATATAGATCCCTTCACGTAATTTTAAAACCTTATTGATTCAATTAAACATTGTTATGTGAACTTAAAAAAATCAATTGAAAAATTATACTTTGAGTGACTTTAACACAGGCTTTTTAATAGACAACAGAAAATGACAATTAGAATCATTAACAGGTACTTTTTATCTAAATGCAACTTTAAATTTTCCTACTTGGATGAATTCAATCAAATGTTTAGAGTTGGGGTACAAATTCTCATTGTAGCCTTCTGATCTTTGTTGATATATGTGATCATAAAATGTAGTAAAATTTACAAAGACAATAGTGATTCTATTTATATTGGGAAGAAATGAATACTTAATGGTTAAAAATTAAACTTAATTTATTAGGAAAAATGATAATACTAACATCTTCTCTCTTAATTAGATCATCAATTGCTGCCCGGTCCAGTTTTGTATTGGAAGAATCTGCTTTATTTGTTTCCGTTCTTTCTTTTCTCAAAAGAACAACATCTGATGGATTGGCCACTTTTCCTTGGTATTGTTGACTAAATCGGATTTCATTAAAAATCTCCTTCTCACTTGAATATTCAACACGAAGTCTGACCAATGGCAAAATAGGTTGCTTTTGATGGCCTACCAAACATACTAATTAATTTCAGTATATATATGAAAATCATAATTTTAAAATATACTGTTTGACTTGAAAGGATGTTATTCTAAATCTTACAACCTGTTGACCTTGACATATTTTAAAATCTTTTAGTATAAATTTTGACTTAATAATTGGCAAAAGAAACTCTTTGTGGCGCCAAACTTTAACTGTTGAATTAGTTTTATGAGTAAATCTGAATATTCTATATATTCCAACAAAGTGTCAGATAAAGGTGTGAATAATGTTGGATTACTGGACCTGTAATTATTATATATTTATAGTTTCCATTCTTAAAACTAATGATTTTAGCATGCACAAATTAAAACAGTACATTTCATTTTTTTTTTTAAAAAAAAAGCATTTAAACTATAAATTTGAATTCAGATTTTCATAGATACTGACTTCTATAAATAAACAAAATTAGTGAACAGCGAGAATTTCACATTGCCAGTACATTGTATATTTCAGAGACTTTTTAATATGAAAATTGGAAAAATATTAAATGAAACAATTAAAAGTGAATTTACAAGTAATTTGCAACAATAATTAATATTGCTGACATCCTGTGGTGTAGTGGCCAGCATCACTGCGTCAGATCACAGAGATTCTGGCTTCAAATCGCAGTATGGCGTTGTATGTGTGCATTTTCATACCGAGAACCCTACCTCCCTACAAATTAGTTCCCCGATCAAGAGAAATACAACAGTGTAGAAAGTCACAATAGGCCTAAATATAACTAATTTAAAAAAATTATTTAATCACTCACCTGTTAGCTTCCGGTCAGCTTTTCTAACCATATCTTCTATACAATTGTGTACATATTGTTTTACCTAGGGTTAGATTGAAAACAAAACAATAAAAGTCATTTCAATTGACTCATTCATCAATTAATGTGTTATTTGAAGAATCACACTGTAAACATGGACAAAAAACTACAGAAAACATTTTTGCAAAATAGTTGCATACTTTTTCCCAAGCAAACATGAATATAATTAAACTACATTACTCAAAAGTGTGCACAATATCACAGAGCATTAAGCTTAAAAAAGAATTGAAAAAATCAAATGTGTAAATATTTAGAAAGACTTTATTCATAAGGATAATAAACATTAAGAATTAAACATGGGAACTAAGCAATCAGACATGTAAGCACAAAAAAGTTAATTGTATTAAAATATGTCACAGTTTTCAACACTGTTCCCACAGAACATTATTTAAGTAAATATAGCAGAATGATTAATATAATTATAAATAAAGAATACAAAATGCTTATTTATTGCCACAAAAGCTTTCAAGAGAGCTGTTGCATAACAAATTATCAATTCAGGTGTTAAATGGCTATATTAAAATGAAAAAAATAGCGTCTGATTGAAAATTAATAACAAAAAAGGTAACAAATTCAAACAAAATAAGTGATAATATAAATACTACACATTTCTGGAAGCCTAGTTCCTTTTTTCACGAGTCAGTTGTGTCTCTCTATGCTCTTGTGCTTTTTTGCACCTGAAGAAGCAACAAGGCTTCCAGAAACATTGTGTAGCATTTATATTATCACTTCTTTTGTATGAATTTGGCTATCTTTTTTATTATTAAATGGCTATATATATATTTTTTGTTAATCAGCCTTAATTTCAATGTCATGAGATACTTTGAAATTAGTTACAATTAGATGAAGAACAGACAAAATTAGGCGATAAAATAAACCACAGATCACCTAATTATGTCTGTTTATTGGCTACTTCATTGTCTGTCAGTTATATTTTCAAATTCTCTATTTTATTGTTAGTATGGTGTGCTTACTATTGTGTATTATATATTTAATTAAGTGAAACATTTCTATTGGATTTTTTTAATGTTGACATATACTGTTTAAAATTCCTAACTTAACATAGAATTAAAATGAGTATTGTTCATTCATTGGATATTTCACATCATTATCTACATAAATAATCAAGAGCCTTACCTCATCTGCAGGGTTAGGAACAGTTAAATCAATATTACACTTTGAAATAATAATAGTATCAAATATAAAAGGTCGCACTGTCTGCAGCTTTAGAGGCTGTATTTTAAACTCCTTTCTACAAACTTTCAATATTGCAACATATTTGTCAACAGCTTCTGCTTCACATAACGACGTTGCAACAGGACTGCCTGCACAATAATAGACTAATGTAGCTTAATAATTCAACTAAAATAGAAATGGCATATAAAAATTATTGGTAATAGTGGGAAAGAAACAAATCCTTTAAAACATATTGAGAAGTACTGTATAACAACAAAATTTATAATAATAATAATAATAATTTGAAAAAAACTATATGTTTTTCTTTAAATACTTTTGAACAGTTTACTTGAAACTCTACAGGTGTAAAAGGTAACTTTAAGGCACTAAATCCTATCAAAACAATTATAAAACTTTTAATGCAAGACAATTCTGGTAAGGAACATTAGCAAATATTAATTTATAACATATCTTACACAAAGTGATGTCAATATTATTTTCTCAAAATCAATATTACCACTGAAAACTTACAAATAGGAAGACAAGGTTTTCTGAGGCTTAAAGGACTACCACCTTTTTATAACATTCTTCTCTATAATCACAGTAGTCAAGTTTTTTACTGGCTTGGCTGATTTGTCTTACCTGGCTGAGTAATGTAGAATTCTCCAGATTCACTGGATTCAGGTTGAATTCGACATTCGTGTTCATGTCCCCACAGCACCAAATCAAGGAAATCAGGTAGAACAGTATCAGATATATATTTGTTGACACCCCTGTTAACCCGATTTTGATGCAATGTTAATAAATTAAACCATGAATTGGTATCCTCAGTTGGCCTATAAAATTTTACCTGTGAAGTTACAAAAATGTATAAGCTGTATTTATTCCAATGCAGACATAGGAAAAATTAGCCTTTTCTAGTTCACTTAAGCTGTAAGAGATGACAACGATCATTTGAAACATTAATTACCTCAATATGCATTACACTGGGGGCCAAATGGGTGGTAAGCAGTCCTGTGGGTGCCCCTCCTGCTGATGGAAAAGCACTAACAAAACACAGGAAATGCCATTTATTCTCACAAAGACCGATGCATGCATGTCCACGCGATGGCCCCTGGGCAATGTTTAGGCGGCTAAGCCATGCAAGGGCGAATTCCAGACACTTTAAAATGGGGATCTATCAGCTAAGGGAGACAACATCGGCTCCCTGTGGATTTGCTGGGGGTTGGCATAGGGCTGACGACCAGATCCGTAAAAAACACCCTGTTATGAAATCTGAAGAAGGAAAAGCCGGACTGACCTATATATGACGGAGACATGGCAAACACACAATGGACCTGAGAATCGGATCATGGAATGTGGTAACCCTATACCAGGCAGGAGCCCTGAAAAAGCTGTTAGATCAAGTGGACGAGTACCAACTTGATTTAAGCACGATCCAAGAAATGAGATGGGTAGGGGATGGGATAATTGAAAAGAAAAACCACACAGTATACTACAGCTGTCAAAAGAAGAACCATATGTTTGGCACTTGATTCATTATAAATAGATGGATAAAACACCTTATTATGGATTTCCAAGCCAGATCACATAGATTACACAGAATTAGAATCAGAGGGACGTTTTTTAATTACAGGTTCATTAGTGCGCATGCCCCAACTGAGGAGAAGAGCGATGAAGAAAAGGACAGCTTTTATGATGAGCCGGACGAAATAAATAATGAATGTCCAAGAGGAGACTAAGATAATTTTGGGGGACATGAATGTCAAGAATGGAAAGGAAGTTGAATACAAACGCAGTATCCAAAAGTACAGCCTACATGAGGAATCTAATGATAACGGGATAAGACTAATACACTTTGCGAGAAATATGGTAGTGGGAAGTACCATTTTTAATCACAAGAATATACACAAAATGAGATGGAGATCGCCACATGGCAATACCTATAATCAAATTGACCATGTTTTAATAGACTCAAGACACCTATCCAACTTGATGGATGTCAGAAGTTACAGGGGGGCTAATATTGACTCTGACCTTGTAAGGGCAACTATCAGAAGTCGAATATCCAATGCAAGAAAGAAACACGGGTCACAGTCGAGGAAATTTAACTGTGAACGGCTGAAATAATCTGATACTGCTATGAAATATATTAATCACATCAATGAGGCCCCTGAAGGGTCTGGCGGAGACTGAAAGTGTTAATGAAATTTGGAAGAACCTTAAAGACACTCTCATTAAAGCTGCTGATGATATTCTGGGAAGAGCTGATAAAGTAATATATAAATGTTGGTTTGACGAAGATTGTGTAAAAGCAACAGCCCTAAAAAATAAAGCATACAAGCAAATGCAACAGAGGAACCACACCAGAAAAGCTATGGAAGAGTATAGAACAACTAGAAGAGAGGAAAAAATGATACACAAGAGGAAAAGAGAGACGACGAGAGGAAAGAATAGAAAGAGATGGAATGTTTGAAAGGGGAGAACGAAATAAGAGCTTTTTATCAAAAGATAAACAAAAGCTGCAAAGATTTCCAACCTAGAGTGAATATGTGTAGGAAAAGGATGGTATAATAATTAGTAGCAAAACAACAATACTCCAAAGATGGAATGAACATTTTGATGAATTACTGAATGAAGATCTAGTAGATAACCAATATAAATTCCCCTCAATAAACACTGGTAGATGGGAAACGGAAAGGGAAATGCTGGTACCAGACATCAATGAAGTTGAATTGGCCATTAAAAGGCTGAAGGATAACAAAGGCCCTGGAACAGACCTTATACAGTCACAATTAGTTTAAAAAGCAGGTAAAGAATATATTACTGAATGAAGATCTAGTAGATAACCAATATAAATTCCCCTCAATAAACACTGGTAGATGGGAAACGGAAAGGGAAATGCTGGTACCAGACATCAATGAAGTTGAATTGGCCATTAAAAGGCTGAAGGATAACAAAGGCCCTGGAACAGACCTTATACAGTCACAATTAGTTTAAAAAGCAGGTAAAGAATATGCTAAGCAATTCCACAAACTCATAACTAAGATATGGGCTGCCGAAACAATACCTGACGAATGGAATGTTGGCATTATCAGTCCAATACACAAGAAAGGTGATGTTATGGAGTGCTCAAACTATAGAGGAATCTGTTTGCTAACCAGTGCATATAAAATATTCTCCATCCTCTTTAGTAGACTTGCACCTTATGTTGAAAATGCTATTGGCGAATCCCAGTGTGGATTTCACCAAGGAAAATCAACTATTGACCAGATCTTCACAATATGGCAAGTTCTTGAAAAGTGTAGAGTACGGAATCGATACATATTACCTTTTCATTGACTTCAAATCAGCGTATGACGGTATTAACAGAAGTAACCTGTATGTAGCCATGGAGGAGTTGGAGATCCCTAAGAAACTGATTACACTGGTAAGGATGACTATGGAGAATACTCGGAGCCAAATTAAGGTGCAGAACAAGCTATCATAACTATCAAGAAGGGAGTTAGACAAGGGGACTCGCTATCCGGCCTTTTATTTAACATAGCTCTGGCGAAGTGATAAGAGATGCGGGGATTACCACAAGGTGAACCATTTTATATAAATCAGTGCAAATCCTGGCTTACGACTATGACATAGATATCATTGCAAGAACACCAGGAGCAATGAGAGAAGCTTTCACGAGTCTGGTAAAAGAAGCAACTTGCAGATTAACGAGGGGAAAACCAAGTACATGCCTGTAACCAAGAAAGACATCCCGAGGGAACACACATCCATAGAAATTGGACCATACAAGATACAAGCTGTATGCAGCTTCACCTATCTGGGATCAGAAGTTAATAATAAGAACAGTGTCAGCTTGGAGATTCAAAAGCGGATACTCTCCGCCAATAGGTGCTACTATGGCCTCAGAAAACGTATGAAGACTAAGCTGCTGTTCAGGAAAACTTAAGTACTAATGTATAAAGTCTTAATAAGACCAGTATTAAAATATGGTGCTGAGACATGGACACTTTCTGAATCTGATGAGAGGCAACTCACTACATTTGAAAGAAAGATTCTAAGGAAATTTTTTGGCCCAGTAGAATTGAAAGGTGAATGGAGACGAAGATATAATAATGAAATATATGATCTGTATAATGAACCAGACATTGTGAAGTTTATCAAGATTAGAAGGCTAGAATGGGCAGGACATTGGCTGTGGGAAAATGATAGAATGATAGGCAGGATATTGAAGACAGCCTCAGAAGGAATAAGGAAAGCCGGAAGACCAAGACTGAGATGGGAAGACGGCGTGAGAGAGAATGTAAGGATAATTGGAATCAAGAATTGGAGAAATGCAGTGCTAAATAAAGGGGAATGGCGAAAACTTATTCAGAAGGCCAAGGCCCACAAAGTGCTTTCATGCTATTGATGATGATGATGCATTAGACTAATTTATGATTTTTTTTGGAAAACAATAAAACATATATTTTATATCTCAAAGTTAGTCTAGGAAACCATAATAATCATGTAACAGGAACTATGACATAAGTATAATTAATTCATCAAAGAATTTAATTTATCTTATAATTAAAAACTTTTATTTGAGGAGACAATTGAATAAAAGCTGCAAATAGAACTTTTATTACTGCTCTCTGAAATTTACTGAAGCAGCAATTTGTAAGGAAATTGCCATTTATTTACTTATATACAAAAAGGATAATTAGTATATAACATTAAATCCTGCTCATTTTATCAAATGGTCTAGAGCAATATTTGCATTAATTAGAATGAATGACTGGAAAATTTTAAAATCATATTTTTACAAAATGGAAATAATTTCTATAAAAATTGCTTGCTATTCTGTTAACAGTTAAATTGAAATATTATAAGTAGATAGTTAGGCAATTGCAGACTGGTTAGTATGGTCATTGTGAATATTTTCATAGGAAATTTAACAGAAATACTGACTCATAATTCAGAACCGATACAAAATAGATGAAACAGTTTAACTTATGTTTTGAAAGTGTTAGACAACAGAAACCAGGATTATTCTTCAAAAACATGAAAATGTGGCAAAAATAGAAGAAAACATTTAAATTAGCTTACCTTTCCATCACGGAAGAGTCGGGCCAATCTATCATCTTTTATATGACTTAATCCATATAATGCCAATCTTGTTTCCCCTTTACGAAGTAAAAGAGGGCTAATGTCTACATTCGTCAGGTCACTCCATTTACCAAAATAATTAACAAGTCCAGTTGTGCTAAGTAAATCCAAACAACTTATCCATCTATTGCCTAACACAGATAATAAGAAAGTATTGCTTAGACAAGTTTTATAATCAAAATATTATTTTAAACACAAGTGCATTCTACAGTAACATATTTCTATATTCAATTAAAAAATACAAATAACAGTCAAAACTGTGTGATAAATGGTGAAATTGAATTAAGTGAGGCAAGAGTATCAATCTTTATCGTTGTCATGCAAATTTAATGACAAATCTATAATATATATATTTATAGATATATGTATTTTAATTATGTATTTATTTATAGATGAAACAGCTCATTACTATTTATTAATTTTAATGGAAGGTTGTCTTTCTTCAAATATGTTTAATGCTGACTATCTTTGTTAAAATATTAATGTAAAAGGAAATGAAAAATATTAGAAATTCCTCCAAATTAAGTGAATATGTTTTATTCTTCTCAGCTAAATTTCAATGTTTATAATATATAAGATTATAAGAAACAAGAAGGAAAGGTCCAAAAGACAGACAATTAAATTGTAACTAGATACATGGATCAATTTTTTTATGGTTCGATTGTACAAGAAAATAATAGACTGGAGTACCATGATAAAAATGCTCTAACACCTGCAATTGGATGTACTTGAAAGATGATTGTGAATGAGAAAATGCTAATAAATGTAATTTAATGAACTACCCGTTTGTTTTTAAAAAGTTTTATTTTCTATTGTTTTCTTTAATAATAATATTTTTGAAAGATAATCAATGGTCAATGATTCAAATAAATGTCAATGATAGTGAATATCTCTTCTCTTCCCTCCCTCAATTTGTAGGCAATCTGTTAATACTGAATGAAAAAAATATGATTCTTAAAATATAATTAATCTTAATTTGATTTTTTATGTCATTTCTTCATCCATAATAAAATTGTATCAATTTGCTCCCTCTCCCCTATAATTTAATTAATTTAGCTATATGTTTCAGTTGTCATGTGGTCCCTCATCAGGCTTGTAAATGCAGAAATGTAAAAATATTTAATATCTTTGTATTCACAAGACTGATTAGAACCAGTACATGTAGCTACATTAATAAAATTACGACTTGTCTAGATATATATGTCTTCTGTATGTATGTATGTGTGTGTCTCTTTCTCTCTCTCTCTCTATATATATAGGCCCTTTTTACTCATAAAGAAACATTCACTTTCAATTTACTATTTACTGAAACTTTCAGAACTTGCCTACTTAAATAGATAAAAAAAATTATAAACAGAGTGTAAAATGAAACCATGTTCGTTAATGAAATTCTGTATGCTGGCCAAGATAAGAACAATCCACAAATTAATTGAACATAAAATATTAAATGCTAGCATGAATTCTAAAAATTGTTTCCAGAAATTCCAAAAAGGACAGGTATCAATGAATTATTAAAATATTTATAGGCCTTCTATTGGCTAGTCCACAAATTATAAACAGTCACAATTGGTTTGCAAATAAATTAAGAGGCTTTCCTCCTTATCATCTTATCATGCATGGAGTACCATGATGAAAAACAATTGTGACTTTATAATATGTGGACTTGCCAATAAAGCCCTATAAATATTTTAATTGTTAGATTATATAGGTCTCAATTTAAATTTCTTCCTATCTCAAACAATGTTTAAAATAATTTAATTAGCAACTTCTTAGACATACCGCTTGGATCATCGTGGTTTCCATGAATTGAAAATACCGGTACAGCAATATTTAAATTTGGATCTTCATAATTAACAACTGGGTAATCGCAAAATTTAAAGCTTTCACTTGGATCACTCAAAAATTCTACTTGAACTGGTCTGAAATGAAAAAAAAAACATCATTAAATGTTCACAGTGTATTAGTGTGCATTATTATAACAATTGGTCTACCTGTCTCCCATACAGAATCGTCGTAATAGAGATATACATTTTTGAATACAATTCTGCGATGGTAAATTTTCGTGAAACAAATCTCCTCCTAATAAAATAATATCAACCTCTTTTTTAATACCTAACTCAAGTATTTCTTCAAATGTCGTAAAACTATCTTCCCCTGAAAGAGAGACAACATATTTATACTTGAAATGAAAAAAATTATGTCTGATTGAAAATTAATAAGAAAGATAGTTTGTATTTGGCTATCTTTCTTATTATTAGTATTTATACTTGGTTACAACTGAAATCATATTTTCATTAAGCTTCACAAAGTCTAACCTCGTATTGGATCCTGTTCATTATACCCTAAGTGTATATCTGAGGCTATAAGAATATTAAGTGTGTCTTCTTTTCGTATTTTGGAAGTCATATTCAAAATACTATCTGTTATACAAAGTTGACTTTCTAAGAAAATTAAGCTTTTAAAGAACAAAGTTTATCAAGTAATAGATAAAACACCAAGTAATGTTGCTTGATGTACTCATATTCCTTTAATATTTACATGTCATTAGCACTGTCATTGAATTATCACGCTAAAACACACTTAACAAACACTTTTCAATGAATGACACAAAAAATAATTTCGCGCGGTAAAATCAGGTGCACCAACACTCGAAGTATCAACTTCAAAACCAGTGTTTCTGTTTAACAACAAAACCGTTCAATTATATTCTAAGAGGAGATCAAGTTCGTGACATACTCTTTTAAATGTAAAACTGTTATATATCTTTATTCTAAGTTTAACTCGTACATTTAGTGTGACAAGGAGATTTGGAATAAATTTCGTTGCTTTGTAATTACAAGCGTATGACAGGAAGAAAATCAGTTTCGTAGGCGATATTGTATATCACATTATGAGAAGTTTTTGAAGGAAAATATAAAAGAGAGCGTTTATGATCAAAATGAGTTTCTGCCTTTAATTCTTACAACGTGATTTTTAAGTAATTAAACAATGGATATCTATCAACGTGATTTGAAAGGTAAACGAAGAAGAGAGAAGTCTGCTGTTTCTTCAAATAATCACCAACATTTGGTTGCGTAAGTTTTACAATGCTTCAAAGTCCTTTCATTTACTTATTTATTTTTGTATTATTCAACCAAATCGAGCAGAATAATAAAAAGTCTTGCGCGGAAAACCAAAATTGAGAGTGAACTTGCAGCTGAAATTAATAATTTAACCTATCACAAGACTTTCTGTTATGTAAAAAAATGTCTTGTCTATGTTCATTTGGTGTGTGTAATCTATCTTTGTTTTCATATTTTAAAAATATGGCACTTGTGTTACTAAATTTTTGTAGATAAGAACGTTTGCTGAAGTATCTCGAGGTGCTACCGAAAGCTTATATTTGGTAAAAATAAGGATTTTCTTTCAGCAAGAATAGTACAATAATATTAAATTTCTAATGTTCATTTTCTCTTAAAATTACAGTTCAGCCTCTCTAAAACCTGAAGAAAATAAACAAGAAACTTCATGTATACGAAGGAGAACTGTTATTGCAAGTACCATCCTAATTATTCTTACATCTTGAAATTTTACATTCAGCACACTAAAAGTATGGTTAAATTGATAGTTTTTGGAAGGGAATAAGTTGATAATTTTGTTTACATTAATAGATTCATTGATGTTGCAGTCTGTTATACTCCAAGTAATGCCAAATATGCTAAAGAGATGTATTATTTTCATTAACTATTAGCTGTATTATTGTCGTACTGCTTGCATTTCACTGTTGTGCAGTATTTTAAGTAATAATACTCAAAGATTTTTATGGATCAGTATAAACTTTATTTAATTTAAATTTTTATTCCTTATAAATAAATATTTTTTATAAAAAACTAAATTGATCATTGCTACAGAGTATATACTTTTAATATTATATTACTATAAGCATTTCAAAGATTTGTGTTATTTGCAATTATGTCAGTAGGATGACGGGGATGGTTGGTCTCGATATGCACAGGCATATGACCCTCTGGCTATTGGAAGCATAGATGGGACAGATACAGAACCCCATGATAAAGGCATTGTCAGAGCACTTTCTGCAAATTATGAACCAAATAAGCATGTTGGTGGTAACCCAAATTCCACCGTATTTATTGGTAGACTACCAAAACATTTTAATCAAGAAGACATTGTTCAGGCAAGTACATTTTTACACTAAATCAAACCTTAGTTATAATAGTTTTTAAACTCCAATATGTTTGGACATGTAGTATTTTTAGTATACTAAGTCATTTATTTTGACTTTTTACAGAAATTTTCAAAATTTGGAAAAATTAAAAATTTTAGGTTTGTTAAGGACATAATCACGGGAAGCTTTAGAGGATATGGCTTTATAGAATATAAACATGAAGAAGATGCTGCTTATGCATATATGAAGGCAAAAAATATTGTCATTAATGGAAAAGAAATAATTGTAGACATGGAACAAGAGAGAATTCTTCCTGGTTGGGTACCACGTCGCTTGGGTATGTACATATGGTGTAACAGCAAAGTATTAATTGTTTTCCTTATTTATTAGGAATTTTTTTTCATGTTTTTTATGAGAAGTTTCATAGTTAACTTCTTATTTCATATCTTTTTATCACTGTAAATGTTTTTGTCCTTGTAAACCTGTATTGAATGTAGAATTTTTAATTCATTGTAGAAAATAAAATGAGCAAGTTATGTTAGATAATGTCATAATTTTCATAGGCACTGTTTTTCTCCTAGAAGTACTTGATGTTTTAGAATAATAATCTCAGATGGAAAAATAGTTGAAAATGATATATATATCCCGACTATTTAAGATAAATTATAAATAAACAACAGCCTTTTAATGTCAGAAATTTTTTTTAATATACATTTCATCACTCTTGGTGCGGAGAAATAGCCTTTCTATCAAAATTTGTATTATCTTTCATAAAAAATTTATTTTAATTATTGTATTTGCATGGTTTTAGAGTGTAAAATGTTTTACATAAAGAGGATACAAATAGTGACGAAACATTGTATAATTTCAAAGAAATCTTTTTCTGGCATTAAAAGGCTGTTATTTTTTCATAAAAAGTTGAAAAACGGATATCAAACCAGCATTAAAACACTAAAATAATTGAAAGTTCTTTCAGTAATATCCAACACTGTGCTTAAGCTAATGATTATTAAAAATAAACTCTTCGTCATTCATACATAATACTATATTAGTAATTCCAAACATTAGTTGTTTCCTGTTATGTTCTACACATTTAGATGAGTTTAAAAAATCCTTGAACAAACTATCTTTAATATTTATAGGCAAAAGTTTCATGTTTCTTCTCTAATGAACACACTACAAATTATTAAAGCAATGTTTAAATCTAGAATATTTTTATGTAGTTTCAAGAAATTGTCATTTTTACTTAGTGGTGATCATGTAATCAGGATTAATCATTTTATCATGACTCATTTGAAATGTTATATGGAGACTGAATACATAAAGGTGATATAGTTAAAATTAAGGTCACAATTAGAATAAACTAAATTTACATCTAGTAATTTCAATGGTTTATATATAATTTTTCCTATTTCTGTGTTATGCTTTGTTTCCAGTCAAAGTTAAAAGGAGATGTCAATCTTTTACTTTAATTATATTTTGCCTCTTGAACCTAATCAGCTATTTGTGATTCATAAATTTGGTAATTATCTTTTTCAATAAATTGTAAACCCTATTGATGAAATTAAAGAACTACGAAAATTTTACTTATATTATTTTTATATAATTTGTGATTCTTGTCATTTTACTTGAGTGTTAACATAAACTTGTAAATTGCTTCTTTATTCATGGAAGTAAATTTATTGTTATGTTTATAAAGGTGGAGGTTTTGGTGGAAAGAAGGAATCTGGGCAGCTTCGATTTGGATGCCGTGACCGACCTTTTCGTAAACCTTACTCTATGCTTGATTTGTAGCATTACATTTCTCTATCTTGTAAATAAAAATATATTTTGGAAATGAGTATTTTTGTTAAAAATTATTCTTGACCTGTATTTCATTTCAGTTAAAAAGATTCTGCATATTTGCTGAATAGTTACTTTTGCCTCATTTAAAGCTAACAATTATTATAGCAATGTTGAACCATTTAATTATGCCAAATTGCATGAAATAAATTTAATTTAGAAGTATATACAATCAGACACTACGTTCATATGTTGCTGATAAATGTATTAATATAACTGAAACGGGATTGGACTGTACCTAAAGAATTATTTGTTTATATTCTACAAAATCTATGCACACAGCTAAATTGTGTTTGATTATTATTTATATTGCATGTAATTGTGGCCATAATTTTTGTTTTGGATGGTTGTTCCAAACTCATTTTCAAAATATTCTCAGAAATATTGAAGGTGAAGGAGAACATTTTTGTTAGCAATACTGCTTTAATATATTTGGTATTAACTTGAGCAGGAATTTCAGCTGCCTTAATATTTTTCAACTAAGGCAAATTTATTACTTATGGAAAGGACAATATTGACATAAAAATAGTGATCATGGTACTAAAGGGGACACCATGCTAGAATTTTGTATGTTGAAGCCTCAATAAGTACAAATTGGAATGGCTGAACTCAAATTTACAAAATTCCTTCTTGAGCTCAGTTGAGAATATTCCAGAAAATGATTTGAATGTACCTACATGTGTTACATACTTTTTCATTACATTTTTTCCACAATATAGATAATAGATTTGCTTGCTGGGATTTTAACTGAATCTGAAATTGTAATAAAACAAATATTGCTTAGGAAAAGTTGGGAATGAATTTAAGCTTGATCAAAATGAATAAGCTGATTGTTACAATTTACTTTTGAAAATTTCCTCTATGTAGATTTATTGCTCTGCATTATTGTATCAAAACTTGCTTCAGTTTTATTGACCACTACTTCTGTTTTTATTATTGTCAATTTGCCAGTAATGAGGCATTATCATTTCTGCAATACTAAAATACATACTTTTGAAGGAAATGTGACCTGTACAAGAAATCAGAGTAATGTAGAAAACACAGCCTTTACCATTATGAGAGAGCATATAGCATAAATTTAATTTTTTAAATATTAGCAATTACTTGACAGCATTTTATTAGTAGTTTTTGCTCAGGTAAATTTTTGATGTGAAGCAAACTATAAGCGAATATAGCATTGTAGCAAGCAAATGTGTTAATTTATTCTAGCCATACAGGATTATGGACTTGTTATTTGGTAATTTTGATTTAGAACTATGACAGGAATTCAATAAAATCTGAGTGTTAATATAATATATTTATCATGTATATAAATTAAGTAGTTTATTTGAAATCTTGAAGAACTTAGAAATCAATACAGGTAAGTAAGGAAGTTAGAAAAACGCCTACACTTCACTTGGCTGTAAACCAAACTCGTGCCTTCTATATTGCAAAGCAGCAAGAATTTACCTGTATTTTCTGAATAGAACAAGTCCAGACATTAAGTGACTGTCTCAAGAAATGTGAAAATCCAACATAAGATGTGCCAAAGATAAAAGAGTGCTTAGATATCTGGTTCTTTACAGCCAAAATTATTCACAACGAGAAGCTTATTTGGATGTATATTCTGGAAATAAGAACATGAAGAAACAGTAGTGGATTCATAATCCATTCTCTAAAGCAGTCATGGTCAGCACAGTGGAAGCTGAATTCATCAGTCAAGGTAAGAACATTAAAGTAGTATTTTTTAAAGAATTATATGATAAAAATTTGAATGTATACATTCATTAGTTAAGTATGATGAAAATGGATATGATACAAACATATCAAATCATAAATTTCAATTATATATATATAATTTTTTCACCTCTTCCTCCTCTACCTGTGGGCTGAACTATAACTTATGTTGAATGTTGGAATGAAACTGAGCGACTTCCATAAACCTGGATTTGACATTAATTTCAGTTGTGTTCATGTTATTTGTATGTAACTCTCCTCCCATGCCAAAAGGGGTTGAAATTATAAACAAACTACATCGGGAGAAAAACTATCAATCTTATTGAACCTGAAAAATATTTGATGCAAATATATGCTGTTTTTGCAGGTTTTAAAATTTCATCCCCATCCTATCACATCCCTAGGGGTGGTAGTAGTAGTGTTTCCTTACAGTGTTTATTTCAGAGTTGTAAGGAACATGTACACATCATTTAGTCAAAATTGCTCCACACATTTAAATTTGTATGTGGAACATGCACACACACATCAAATTTTATTTATTAGGCTAGATAACAGATTAAAGTAATGCACATCTTTATGCTTTTCAGCTTACAGCTTTTTCTTCAATCATTGACATGGATGACCAACATTTGGTTACAGTTTTCCAACTTAACTTACCGTGATAAATTTCACTTAAAAATACTTTGAGAGATAAAATGTTATGAATATTTATTTAAACTGAAAATGTAACCTTATTCTACAAACTTTCAATGTTCCTTTACTAAGCCATTGATTAAAAATATTGCCAAATTCATGGTGGAATCACACAATTCTGATTTACTTTTCACTTCAATTCACTAACCACTTGCAGTCAAGGTTTGTCACACCTTCCCAGAAGAATGCAGTCACATACAGATAAGTCTTACGTTGTGTTCACAATTACATTTCAGTTTGAATAGCTAAAATAACAACAAAATATTAAATGCCTTTGTCCATTCAAAATATCTCCAGCATAAACTACTCAGAAACCCGAATGATAACCACTATCCAACAAAACATAAGGGACTATAGGTTTTCCCACTGTATTTGCTGGATGAAGTTTTCTCAGAATTCCAACCAGAAAATGATGTTTGCCACAATGTTTTGATGGCCGGTTGGAATGCAGAGAAAACTATCCAACAAAACACAAGTTAGTACTCCCACAGCCATTACACAAATGACAACCATTACTGTACACTACCTTAGTGCTGGACTTAATTTATGGTAACTCACTCCACTAGGCTGTGACTTCATATACTGTAGCATTATTTTCTTGTTTGAACTGGCTGAAAACAGAAAATTATCAAATAATGATCATCACTTTGCTTTCAATATATTTCTCAGTTTACTGTCCCTACTGAATCACCTCTGAATTCTCTACTTCCTAAAATATTTCTAGCATTATGCTGAACTCTCCCCCCCCCCCCTCTTCTGTAATCTTCCTTTCTCTCATTAATTGAAAGCTTCAACAATTACCTCAGACTCAAACTTCGACATACAGTGATCACCATTGCCAGTGCTTTCAATCAAATCATAGAGGAATGAGAGACCTTAAGAATTGCTCAAAGGAATAACATTTCCAAAATTTCTCTACCTTTTCGGGTAAAGCTTTATCTCACAGGTAAGATGGGAGTTCTTTTTTTCTATTCGATGTCATTTTACCATTAAACAAAGAATTGGAGTACAAAATATAACATCTGATATAATCTTTTAGAACAGAAAAATGAATAGCATTTATTTGTAAAATACAAGATACATCGATACTTCATTGTATTTAACTGTAATAATACCATACATTTATCAAAATCTTTTCATTTCAAAGAAACTACTTAATTTATATACATGATAAATATATGATATTAACACTGAACACCATATGTAATATACATTAAAATTGTGTAAGTATTTTACTTTAATATTGGACATAAGCTTTACAATACATACAACATTTAAGGCACACAACTACACAGCATTCCACAAATATAATGAACAATTGTGCAAAACATTAGATAAAATTCAAGCATTATATCTAACCAATAAAGAGAGAAAACATGATTAAATGTATTATCTATACAAATATATACAAGAAGAGGTGAATATTGTTACTGATAAAGAAAATAAGTCAACTGTTTGACATACATAAATGTTTTATAATTGAATCAGTCAGTCAGTAATCAGACTTCTATGAATTGATTACCAGTATTAAAAATTATAAAGATTAGAAAGTTTTGCATGTATTCCTTTATTTAATTCAAACTTAAAATTTCCTGAAATTATTGGTTTACTTTAATTACACATCTTTGATAATTACTATTAATGTTATGATTCTGTGAAATGAAATTAAAACAAATCAATTCATTTCTCCTGAAGACAAAAACCAGCCAAGTTTTCAAACATTTCACAAATATTGAAAAATTTTACAATAAATTCTCATTTTTTGGATGCCAATTTTTAAAGTAGTTACACTTTTCCTTGTTCACAAAATATTGTTTGAAATTTTATTATATACCTATAAATACATTTTAGGAATAATTTTAATAACTGTTATACAGGATTTTTTTTGGTATAAATATTACTTGTGGAAAAGCTTTCATAATAATAAAGCAACACTATTCCAATCAAATTGAGTTTACTATATACAAAGTACAAGTGCTCCATTTCTTAGTGTTTTATAGCTGTTTTTCTGATGTAATCAGACTGCCAATTGCTGTTATTAAAACATTTAATTACAATATATTGAGCATAATCAATCTCAAAGTGTCTAGTAACTAAATATGTTAAAGAAAATTGTATTATTAACTTTAAATGAGCACTTGTTCTTGTTAAATTTGTTATTTTTATACAGATCTAAGAGCTACCTTTGGCATGCAATTATTCTAATATACACCAGGAATATTTTGATTTTATGGTTCCAATTAGTTCTGAAACAAATTATGGTAATATAGTAAAATGGTAATACAAACCTGTAAATTTATTAATTTCTTTTAGTAAAATTGACCTGGTGTAGAATAAAAGCACAAATGTTATGTTTCATGCAAAAGAGCACCAAAACAGCATTAAGTCTTACTTTCATTGATGGTCTCTTCTCAAAATACTAATTACATAGGTTGTTTGTAAAATTTTTTTTTCATTTATAATTGCAGTTTTGAATTACAGTTCAAGAAAGTTGAGCCTTATCACATTTTCTACTATTGTTCATAGAAATTACTACAAATCAAATCTTTATTCACTAATATGCTGCAATGTATATGTTACAGAATTGTTTAATATTTTATAAAAATTTTAGCTGAAATATTAATGTTACTTCTCTTCAAATATGTGAAATCAATATTAAACTTTAAATAATTTATTTTTCTAACGAAATTCCAAACTTAAATATAGTTGTGCAATTAAAATTATTCTGATTCTAATGTTTGCAAATTTCTCTCAAGCATTATAAAAAAATGTGGAAACATGTAGAAAGGTAAAGTTCTTTTTAAAAACTAAGACACTACATTCAGAAAAAGTCTTTGTACAGAGATTTTTGGTCCTTTAAACTTGTACATTATTATTTGTGTAGTAACAGTCTGTCTTGATCAATAAATGTAAATGGTATCCCCATTTGTACATATTGCTTCAGATGTTCCCATCCTCTTGGGTTTTTAATTGCTTATATTATATGATTAATAATCATTAAATACACACTTTTGGGAACCATTGAGCCTACCAAGCTTTCTGCAGTGATCTAAAAGTTATTAAAGAACTCTGCTGTTCACAAGTTGAGATTCTCTACAATCGTTCAGTGACGAAAGTCTTAACCTCAGCACGGAACGACTCCCTCCGGACAGCATAAGACAGAAGAATTCCCAAAGCTACCAACACCATAGCCAGAGCATTCATGATTATTCCCTCCTCAGGCATTGCCGAGTAGCCAGAGCTGAAAGCACACAGAATAAGCGGTGAGTTGTGCATTGGTTTTCATGCAAGGAAGGTCCAGGATGGATTCACTACATTTCATGCTCATATACCAGTTCTTCCAAATATTAATAACTAATAACTTAATTTCCGAATTTACAGCTTATTAACAAGCAGATTCAGAGCTTTTTGAATCATAATCTGAGCTAAAATTTACTTGTAATACACCTGCATTTGAAACACATTCCACTAAAACTTAGTCCATATTGAAATCCTAGAACTCTAAATCCATCACTCTCTGATACTTATTGAAAATAGTGTGTCAATTAGAAGAATACAGTGTTGGTGATTAATTGGATTAAGTTTCACAAGTTTACTCATAACTGTTTATAAAAATTAATAAATAACATGATTTATGCCAAAAGAATGTGTGTGGCTTTATTTATACTACAGTATAACCTTTTCAAAATATAATTAGTCAGATTTTCATTGAAGAGACTGACTATTGTCAATGCTAAATTAGTATAGATACATATGTATTTTTTGAACTAAATCTTTTCAGAAACCACTTGTATTATAATGTGTAATTCATAAATACTTGATAAACAGCTAACCACAAGAGCCTTCTTTGTTTCATTTTATTTGTGACTACAAAAATGCTGGTGAAAATGTATTTGCAGTTTACTTGTGTACACACACACACAAAATCAGAGAGAGGTTATTCACAAGTAATTCCAATGTTGATTAGGATTGAAAAGTTATCAGTAATAAATTAGGTGTTTCTGTTTGTTCATAGTTGCATTGTGAGGAAAACAAATTTTACAGTGTTTGAATACAGGATAAGTATGTAGTTAGTAACAGTAAAAAAAACAACAGGTAAATTGAGAACTTTGTGCAAATACAAAGAAAAGATGTTAAATTATCTATAAAAAAATGTTTTTAAAAAATCTCTAATTTACTGACAAAATATGAGAGGAGATCAATTATTGTACCTTACATTTATTTTCAATGTACACACATTATTAGTGTACCTTTCACAGAAACAAAGGAGATAAGTTGAGTGAACTAGAATTTTTGTTCCATTAATCTTGTCACCTTCAAGATATTTTCTTCTCTTATTTAAGCAAAATTTTCACAGTTTGTATTGTTTTCATCCTTTTATATCGGCATTATTAGCACAGAAAAGCAACTGCGCAATATAACAGACAATTGGAAATTGTTCTGAAGTAAATTCACCATTAGTTTCAATATTTTTATATGTAAGCACTGTTGATGGAAGTTGTTGAATATAACTACCATTATAAGACAAATGTACCTAGTTGAAAAATTTATCTATCCATATTGGAATATTTAAATTAATTAATAAAAAATAAGGTGTTAGATACAGGTAGACCCAAATTAGACAGAAAATGAACAGTAATGGAACCTTAAATGAACCAACACCATGGAACATGCATTAGGATCTTGAGTACCGTAACAGATCAGTTAAAGCAAATTTGTAAAAATCAAAAATTTCTTCAGAAAGAAAAATTATGTTTAGGTACTAATGTAAGTTTGGTAATTTGCACTGGATACACATGATTAGTGTACCTTCCACAGAAACAAATTTTGGATAAATTAAGAAAGAGTCACCCTAGCAACAATATGGATTAAAGGTCTCCATCAGATGTTATCAATATACGTCCTCGATAACGGAAGTCGTCTCTCATAACTGCATATCCAACCACAACAGCGCTGACCATCAGTACCATTCCAAGTGCATTTATTATCACAGTCTCTTCTGGTAAAAGTTGATACTGCGAACTGCAAATTAGATCTATCCTTATATAACTTTTCCTTATTTGTAAATAGAATTACTAAGACAATTTACAATTAAAAAAAGTTAGTAATACTGTCTAATAAAATTTTTTATTTTGTATTTGAAGCTCAAGAATGATTATTCTGAAATTAGAGCATTAAATTGTGATTGTTTCATATATTTTGTCATGAGGAATCCACTGAAGATAAAATTAAGTTCAGATATTGTAACAAAACGAGTTGCTAATTTTTTTTTATTAGAAAATATAATTTGAAGTGGTTTTGAATAACTTGAGGGTACTGTGTTTTAACAGCAACATTTAATGCAGTATGGTAACAATGTAATAAGATATGTCATGTTAATTAAACTGTTGATGTGTGCTGCAATGTTATCTAAACAAATTGATACTCACCCTAATTTAAAAATGACTTTCTCTGTGAGGCCTGTGAGGCAAGTAGCTATGGCCAGCATAAATGTTGTTATCCCAAAAGAAGCATGTATTGGCACCAAGGATGCCCTAAATGCAGCAGTAGCACCCTCACAGCATAGTAGTATTAAAAAGCTGAAGAAACCTACAACAAACTGCACAACACATCAATATAATACAATGAATGACAGTAAAGTCCTGTCTTAGCTGAATTGTCACTTATAAAATGTAGGGTATTTTATCAGATTTTTAACTACAAACTGAATAATAGTTAGAATTTATTGAATCATCTCAAATTCATTAAATAAATTAAAACTCTAGTAAGAGTATTTTCCATGGAATTTTGTCAGTACGCCACTATTTGTTAATTGAATTCATGTATGACAGAATCCATCTTACATGAATTTCAAGGAACGGATGTTAGGTAAAATAGAATTCAGCTTTCCTAGCAATTAACATTACCAGACTGTGAAAGAAGAGGAATAGATATACACAATGTCTACCTTGAAAAATTAAGTGAAATAAGATTGCTCTGTCTTATGTGAAGTATTGATCAGAATAATACATAAATAGCAATAGAATGGAATTTGAAATAAAGTTTATTCAGGAAAACTAGCAGAGCTCAGGTGATGGAGCACAAATTATGATATTCATATAGTAAGAGATAATGGATATAGCAAAATATAATTGCCTCTAGAAACTATTAATCAGTTTCATAAAGATATTCTACATTTTAAGCTATCTTTGGTAATTGGTATGTTAAGAAAGAATTATAAAAATTAAAATCACAGTTATAACTAAAACACACAAGTATACAAGTATGATTAATGTATACAAAGTTTTCAATAATAAATTATAAATAAATTGAACAATTATGCAAACTGGACAATTGAGTATAGAATGTGATCTGTAGAAAAGTTAGGATAAGATTTCTGGATGTTACCCAACACGCAATAAATTAGAAGTAACACCAGCATGTGAAAACTGAAAAGTTTTCAATTAGAACCTACAAAATTATAAGTGTCTAAGAGTTGGTTATTTGATAAATTTGCCAGGTATATTAAGATTTAAGATAGACTAATGCAGAACAATTAATCTGAATTACATAACAGGAAAGAAAAGTAGAAAAAGTTGAATAATGGGTCAAGTAGCCATAAATGATATGGTAAGTCATAAACGTTGAAATTAAATTTTTTTATGTACCAACTTACCCTAAAAATATGTATTTTATAACAAATCTCACTAATCCTAAACTTACAATAAATTAACTATTGCAAAAACTAATAGGTGAAACAACTACTGCTAGTAATGAAAGTATATATTTGCATGACATTGATAATTAATAACATGTTTTAATTAATGACAAAAATGTTACAAGTTCTATTTATTCATGGGAATGAATTACCTGAAGAGCAAATAGGCCCATTGTCACAAGACCCATCCAACTGTGCAGTGAATAAAAGTTTGGAATTGGTGGATTACTCAGGTTATGAGAGTCAAGAACAGCAATGAATCCCACGACAATGCAAGGAATGGCCAATGCATGAAAGATAGTGTGAAATAGTTTCACATAAATACGCCTGCAGCATCGACATATTCTATACAGCAACAGAGCTGAAAAGAAAAATAAGTTAGTAACCAAATTACTACTTATAATGGTGTTTGTGTGTATACGAGGATGTGACATTGTCAAAATAAATTGGTGTAGAAAGGGAAGAGAAAAAGTGGGTGGCCTTCCTGAAATTTAGAAGTTCGGCATCACCATGCAAGGTGAAGGAAACTCAAATTTCAGATCTGTTGCCAACTGCACTTCCCCTGTCCTGAATGGTAAAGCCTAACTTCAATCTCGGAAAAGTCACCACCTTTCTCGGGATAATAAAACAATTCCATACCAATATTGCAAATATATATAATATTATATAACAAAGCCACTAGATAACATAATATTCAGACAATTATGTTCAATAATGCTATATCTGCATTTAAACAGTAGCAACTAAATAACATAAAATTCAGTTAATTATATTCAATAATGCAAACTGTGATATGGGCTTCTTTAACAAGGCCCTAACATTTGTTTAAGTTTCTTAACTGTATACTTTTTATTGGCATATAGGGGCTATATAAATGTATACAGTGGAACTGTCGTCCACCCAGTAACAAAAATGTTAAAGATGCAGAATAATGAGTCTGTTCACATAATATTTTACACTGTAGATATTGCCAAACAAATGGAATAAATATGGTATTATGGCAATTTTATTTAATTGGACTGAAAATTATTTTGAACACCATACTAGATTCTATGGAGAGGTCTCAGAAGAAGCTTAGGGCAGCAAGCAGTTCATGAACAACCATACTTATGTAATGGAAGGTGATAATGCATCTTCTTATGTTTGTGTATTTTCTGGCAGAGATATAATACTTTCAGTAACAAAGAACTGGGATTGGCTGCAAAGTTGTAAATGGCAAACTTATTACTGCTCAATGTCTGCAAGACCAAGCAAATGTCAGTTATAGGAAAGTAGTAAACAGTTACAAAATTGAATCAAAAACTGATGTGATGAGAAAGAATTAATTAATTACTGCAATGCATTAATTTTTCCAACATAACAAATTAAGCAAGAAATGACTATTTAGAAACATATGTTGATTTATTTTAAAACTGTTTGAACTCTTCCTTCAAAAGTTTGAAAGAAAAATATTCCATATCTATTTGCAATTTATATAAAACTTGTGATTCCTATATATGGATATTACTTTTATTCCCTATTAATTGGACGTACAGTGAATTTCATCAGTTTGAAGGAGAATATAATTTAGGACATTTTCTTTCACTAAAATTCGTTAGGATGAGGAGATGTCTAATTAATTATATTTAGACTAAATGAAAAAAATGAAGTATAATTTAGAACAAAAGTTAATTTCTGCTTCTCTGAGTAATGTATTAACACTCATAACAGGAGAATTTTGGTCCAATCATGGTCTTCCTGATATATTTATTTCTACAACGATATTAAACAATGTTTTTGTGAAAAGTATTCAATTCCGTAACTTACAAAAACCACTGAAAGTTATGAAGCCAGCAACCATAAGCACTGGGTGCAAGTTGAATTGCTTGGTTGGATTTTCTGTCCAAGCAAATCCTTCATTGTAATACAGGACCCAGAAGAGTGTTAAAGTGAGAGAACCAAGTAGGAGCAAGCTGGCCAACACCACCACTAGCATGTACTCGAACCAGTTCGAGCAAGCCCAGGCATTGTCATCTTCGTAGTGTCTGTGCCTGAAAAATAAAATTTTATATTTATTGCAACACTAGGTAATTGAAATTATTTGAATAGCATTTTCAAATCATATATGAAGTTTAATGATGGAATTAGCATTTTATAAATATTTTGTGAGACATATGAATGAGAGGAATATGAAAACAACATCAAACAATTACATATAAAGTTTAATACTATATTAAAAAATAACGGAATTTATAAATTTTAATAGTGGTGACAAATGAACACACAAAATTAAAACTATAATTATTGAGGATACATTTTAAGTCTTCAAAAACAAAAAACAATTACATTTATCATCACAAGACGAATTGCGCTTGTGCGTGTAGCGAATTATTCGAAATATTATGCTCGAAATTAATCGTTCACACATCATTAACTGACCATTGCCATAAAATATTGAATTCGGAACTGTTGTTTTGTATTTGTGCAGTGCACGACGAAAAGGCACATGAAAATAATACAATCAAAATTAAGCCTTTTGAGTTTTGTCACCTGACAAGTGCAGTTGTGTCACTCTAGGCTCCTCTTCGAATCTGACGAAAGGCACGTTGTGTGGTATTTATATTATCAACTTTTTTGTCTGCATTGGCTATATTTGTTATTCATTAACAATCAAATACTTGATCTAAATTTCGAGATGTGGCCATGCAAGGTCCATAAAGATTTGAGCCCCCCCCCCCCCTTTTTGGATATATACCCAAAAACGATAACAATTGTGTAGGTTATGGTATTTCTGTTAATGCGTACAGTTCACCGTTTACCTCAGGAGAATACAGAAGTTGACAAGTGCTTATGGGAGGTAACAACTCATTCCACAGCTTCTTGATCTACGGAATATGATCCAATACTAATGCTCTATGTTTCGAAAAGTAACATTTGTCAATGAGACACATTTCTGAATCATTAGTACATCGAATAAATTGTTACTCTTGCCGAAGTGCTAAACAAAGACAGGAATAAATTCAAAGTCCCATCGTATTCAAGAATAAGAATCGATTCGTTTTAATCAGGTGAAACGTAAGGACTAATTTTGCCAAGTAAACACGGTTATCACGCAAGTTATCACCCTAATTCTCGTACGCAAAAAATAACTTTTCAATTTAGCAAATAAATCAGTCAATTTAATAATTTAGAGAAAGAAACCTCTGTATGTATAAATAGCGTAATTATTTCAAATGACCTAAAAATCTCTGTTTAAACTAACTGTCCTTCCGTGGAACTTTACTTTTCAAGAAGTTTAAACGGAACTATGTTTATTAAACAGGGTACCTAATTCAAATTTCAAGTTTTCTGTTGAGAAAATATTATTCCATATTTTTTTATAGGTCTAATATCTTTTGCCCTATCAAATCGCAATGTACGTAAAATTTAATACTTCTGGCAAGTCGGAAGTCGAATAATACTCTTAATTCCTACTCTAGTAGAAATTAAAACAGATGGCGTCACATTAAACGCCACAATTAGGCCGAAGTTGCCTGAGATTGTCCCGAGGAAGTGTGTCTCGGTGACTTTACTACATCCCTGGGAAGGGATTGCAGCTGACGCGAACACCTGCTACTCTATTCATGTGTCAAGACTGTGGGAAAAGGGACGGGGTTGGAACGTTATGCATCTCGGAGACAGATTCCAAACGATGTAAATCGCTTCCACCTGGTTTGTGGTAACACGAAGTTGTAGGACGATTGCCTGGAGCTGTATTTAATATTGCAAACCGCAACAAATCCCAAGAAATGTGACTTCTGGGAAAACTGTATAAAGACAGCGATATGTTAATAACCACTTTCAAGTCGTCAATAATTTAATCTTTATTACAATGATGTGTGTCAAGAACAGGAGCTTTCGCTCCCTATGTGGCCGTATTCCTCCGGCTTTGTGTTACTCTTTCGTTTATCTTAGAATGCTACATAGTTGATATTAGTGTAATATTTCCAAGTATTTATAAATCATCTTTAAATAGCACATTTGATAAATTTAAATCTTTTTGGATATTAAAAGTATGTCAGGAGTTCACTTTACTAAATAATTCTGGCGTTTCACTTAAAATAACAGTCAACAGAAATTTTCTACCACTTTTGGAAGCCTTCATCAGGTAGTTAGCACCTGACTATAAATTGTGCTTTTTTTGGGGGCCAATACATAGATTTTTTAAAAAACTTATAAAACTTCTAAGTAGGAATTAAATATTTTCCTTACTTGGACCGACTAAAAGGAATTTAGTTTCAGCCAACAATATTAATTACAACAGTCTCTAAAACGAAATAAATCTTTACTGTCTGTCAATAAAATGGAAGAATGTGTGTTAAGAAGTTTTTCTGTTCATGTGTTCTTCGAAGAGAAGCTCTCCTACTTTTTTTTAGGGTAACAGACTAAATGAGGGTAATCCAGATGGTGGCAACTCCCCTTTAATAGCATAGGAAGGGATTAGAAAGGGGGGATGCGGAAGGGTAGAGGAAGGTAGCCAAGGGTTACTAGGGCCCCCGGTCTATGGTTTAAGGATCCTACCCGGCATTCGCCTAAAGAAATGCAGGACACACCCTGGAAAACCTGCATCAGGTAGGTCGGGCATTGGGTACTTGTCCCACACCCTTCCGATAACGGGAGAGGAGTTTGCCGTGGGGACGCAACATTCCCTTCTCCGTGCCTCGACCAGTTTAGGAGGCAGCTGGCCGACTGTTCCAATAGGAACAACTAACTACTCTTACCGTATGCTCAAGGTCTGCGACCCCGGAACATACAACTCTCAAAACAGGCCGAGGTTCCTCGGCTGGTGGGAACCTTAGTTCAAAAAAGGGAAAGAGGAAGAGGCACCCCCAACGGTAGCCCCTATCCGTCTCTCCTACAAGTTTCTGCCTACGAGAGAACATCCCTCACAGGCCGTGATGTGTGTCGCTCTGATACTTTGTAGCAATTTCCACTAAATAAATTTTTAAAACTTAATAAACTGTGAGTATCTGAATTGATAGAGTGGCTTTATTTAGCCTGCCTCTCCTACGACAATTAGAGACTAGAAGGCAATGAGATTTCGTTGAAGTCTGTTACGCCTTAATGCCAGTCAAATGAACTGGACAATGTGAGGCAGTTACCTACTACCCACTAGTCATATTTAAGCAGCGAAGATTAAGAGGTGGTTACAGACAAATTTGGCACAACTCAATTTTGTTCTTGAATTCATGCCGCTTCTGTTTGATCAATGGTTTTTTAGGACCTGTGATTGAAGTTAGATGTTTTTGTCATTAATATAAATAAATCAAAAAGTTATAAAATAAATCATCTGATCATCTTGTCCCTGATCCGTCGGAGTGACTGAACTCACTAGTACAACTCGAGATGCATTTAAACTGCCTCTCAATCAGGTTTCCGGTTTGAATGAGAACAGCGTGTGTAGTCTTCACTTATAAGGCAATGGAGTCAGTGTGTCTGGTACATTATGTTGGGCCAATGGCAACTCCAAGTAATCTCGTATAGAATATTCGATTTCATGTCAGATTTATAATTGCTCGGATAAATGTTAAATTTTTATGGAACAGCTGCCAACTAAAGTCTCGAACATTTAAACTTGCATCGATGACATTATATAACACTTTGAAAATCATGCGTAGCGCGTAGATGCTCCGACACTGGACTCTAATAGCAAATATCAGCTAATGTACTTGAAATTTCGGTTCGTGGAACAATTCCTGATTCAACATCGGGTACCAATACGAAAAGACTTTGCCGTAATGAATACTACGAGATATAGAACGATTTAGCGCGGTGATGCACATACAGAAAATACAGGTAAATATAAAATTACTAATTCCAATTAAATTTTTTTGGTGTTATTTAAGTGTTTTTTGGCTCAGAGCATCGCGATAACAAAAAATAAATGAATAGCTACGAGCAGTGGCGGCTCACGAGCTTTATAAGTTGTGCTATACAATTTTTACGACGATAATATAGCAGCAACAGTGTTACTAGTACTCTGCGGCAAATGACCCGACTCGTAATACGCTTCATTTTTAATTTCGTCTACATAGTTTCCAGTAGAGTATTTTTGAAAAGTGGAATAATTAACACCAAATACTGACACGTATTTCTAACACGAAAGAATTTTCCATCGTAAATATTTTAAATAATGTTAATTTTCGGAATGTAGTATTGTAGGACCATGCGATAGATTTGCTCATTATGGTGAAAGAATTCAAATTGCAGCCCCATACATGTTTTTTTAAAATAAACTTTTGATTTTACCAAAAATATTACGCAAAATGTACAAATACTTTTTGTGTGATGAAAATATAAACCAATTTAAAATAATATTTTTAATTACTGAATGGTTCAGTTTTTATTCTGAGCTGTCACTCGAATTAAGTTTGCAGAAAAATCGACTAGAACTTTGGGTTCCTTTTAGGACGTGCTAGTTACTAAACAATATTTAAAAAATAAATTATTCTAAATAAAGATTATGAATCTTTTCCCCGTCTGAGATAAAATAAAACTAAGCGAATGCCATTGGTGTTCCTTGAAGCATATTCGTTCGTCCGAATGACTACAATATAATGCTCCTATCTCCGAAGTAAGAAGCTCGTGCTGTGCTGCAGCAGGAGGAAGAGGAGGATTGTAGGTCGCAGCTGGCCGTCGTACTTTTTGTTCCCGCTGGCCCGGTTAATCACGATCCCTGCAGCAGGTAGGCACGCTACTTCCTCTTGCCCCCGAGATTGACCCCCATCACACGGAATAACACTAGATTCCATAAAGCGAGAATTCATTGAAAAAAAATGAGTACGACCAGTCACGAAATGTCTATACAAATTAATATGCAATTGACATACATATCATTTATATAAAGACTACATTTTCATATTTCGTGAATATTTAATTGAAGCCATGCTTCCACGATATGGAAGCAGTCAAAAAGTTTTAAACAAGTCTTATTACATTATTAATAAGATGATACATCCAAAAGCACATGCGGATTATTTCAATTTGGTTAATGCAATGTAATCTTACAAATCTATAAATTAATTTAGAGAAAAGTAAAAATGTTTCTAAATTTGTTTGGTACAATATCTCAACTGTTTAAAATGTTGGGGAAACTTTCTGAACAGGGTTATTCCCATATGGCATACTTCGTTTTCTATAATTGATAGTTGCTTTATTCAATACAAAAGTTATTTTTATTTTTCAATGTGACAAAATCGCGCAGGAACCTATTAAATATTAAGTCGATTACTTATCAAAATTCCTGCCTATTGACGGTCCAATTATGGACTGAATGCTCTTTAATAATGCGATTTTTCACGGTACAGCGGCAATAATAACTTAGTTTAATATTTGTCATACAAAAAAAGGAAAATAAGAGATGAGTAGTTTATAACAAAAAATAATGAAAATTAAATATGTTAATCATGGTTGAAAGGTTTCACTACATTACTCAATATAGACAAATGTTATTGAAGCAACATAAAGTCACGAGTAAATAGCTTTTATAATAAAGCAGGTACACTACTTATAAGTACACAATCTTGAAGGAAAGAATTTGAAATCCCTTAATGATCCTTTTAGGAATTTATACTATCATTTGCTGACCTACTATTTGATTTTTACGATTTTGGCCTTCTCTGGAGGACTATTTAAGATTCTTATTCGATTTTTAATATAAAACCCCCAAATATTTACAGCTCCTGTCTCAGTTACACAGTCGCGTATTCTATACTGTGTGGAGAGAGCAGTATTATGTTCACACCATGTATTATAGTTATTTTGGTGAATATTTGGTAACATGTGTTTACGTAGGAAAGTTTACATCAATCGTTTTACTGTGTCCCATCATTTTAACCGAGATACTCTCAAGCACAGCTCTGTGCAGTCTGTACTTAAATCTTATCCAAAAACATCTCAAGTCTAAGAGAATAAATCAACACCGCTGCCGTTTGTTTCTTGTATTTAAATTATCTGTTCCATACTCCCAGTCTGTTTATCTGTTGTAAAAAATATTTTTTACAAAATCAATTTTCCATCTGTCAGGATGGATTATTGATTAATTTTTAAGCATTCCTTAAATGTTCTGAGAGGTGTTTGTTCCGGGGTCACAGACCTTGGGTATACGGTAAGAGTTGTCCTCTATTCCCATTGGAATAGTCGGCCAGCTGCCTTCTAAACTGGTCGAGGTACGGAGAACAGAATGCTGCGTCCCCACAGCAAACTCCTCTCCCGCTATCGGAAGGGCGTGGGACAAGTACCCAATGCCCGACCTACCTGATGCAGGTTTTTCTAGGGTTTTCCCTGCATTTCTTTTGGCGAATTCCGGATAGGATCCTAAAATATAGCCCGGGGGCCCTAGTTAACCCTCGGCTACCTTCCTCTACCCTTCCGCATCCCCCCTTTCAAATCCCGTCCCATGCTATTAAAGGGGAGTTCCCCAACGTGGATTACCCTCGTGTAGCCTGTTGCCCTAAAAAAAGTAACATCGAAAGCAGAAAAAAAGGAAAGCCCAATGCGCAGTCACTAACGCGTGTAATAACAGAATTAATAAAATGGAAGTTAAAATAAACGTATTATTAGACATTCATTAAGTTTAAATGTTTGATGTGCGGTCGTAAGTTATAAATTTATTTAGTAGTTTATTTAGATTAAACTTTTATTATTTTGCGTTTATAATTAAATTTTTCAGTTTATGAAAATTATTTACTTATTGTGCTAGATTTTATTTATAAATTTTTGTTGTCTCGTATCAAAAATATTTTAATTTCTTTTAATCATCCAGTTTCTAAATCTAAGTTTCAAACATTAACTTTATTATTTAGTATCGCAGATATGATATTAATGGATTAATATAAGTGAAAATTCAATTAGAATTTGTCTATGGGGCTGGAGGTGGTAGCGATGTAGGCAATTCAAACTTGTATGTCAAAGTAGTATATTTTCCTGAAAAGGTAATTATAGCTTGTAACGGGGTATATTTAAAAATTTTCACTGTGGATAAATCATTTGATTTCGCTATTAAATTAGTTTACAAACCACTCAAATATTAATTATATTACATTTCAGTCTACTCGGCCGCCAAATAACGGTTTCTACCTTCTGTGTCAACTGAGCGTCATTTTATCTTATAACTTGGCGGCAATAAATGTCCGTGCCCACCCCTTAACGCAGCCAACAGGAAACACTGACCGGATGTGCCTAAGAGGGGCAAAAAGCCTGGTCTCTTAATGAGTCAGTTTTTTTTCTGTTGCAGCTCGGCGCTATGCAATAGTCCAACCACACCGAAGCCACGGGTTGCATACGCATTAGGCTCACGTGTCACGACACTTCCGTCAACCAAAAGTACATATCTATATTATTTATTCTTAAGATTGAAATTCGAAGATTTTACAATTCTGTGAACTTAAACAAGTAAAAGCGTCCAAGTTATATTTTTACTCGTTTTAGTTAACTTAAACGTAAAATATTTGAATTAAATTTTTAAGAATAAATAAAAAAACAAATAGAAGTAATAAATAATAAGGACACTTAAACATGTGGGTGGTCAAGTGACTTTCCTGATAATTTCTGTTCTAAGGGGATAGTAGTGGAAGGATGTTGTTTTGGTTGTGTGTGTAGAGGAATGTTGGGGCAAGATTGTAGGGTTATTGAGGGAAGGTGATGTGCAGTGTATGGTGAAGGAGATGCCCGAGTGCTCACGTTGGGAATTTACACTTGGGGAGCTGAGGAGGTAGGGCGGATTGGCGTAAAATCGTTCTATTGTGGTATTGGTGTGATAAATAAAAGGACAGATCAATTTAGGTACTATGTTTTTTACAGTATACCAATTTTTCAATTTGTTTTCCGCTGTTCTTCAAACGTATATAGTTAAGGTTTCATTAAGAAAAATAAGTGTTTAGTTTTAGAATCTGAAGTATTTGAAGAGGAGTTCACAAACTGCCATTTGCCGTAAAACTGATTTTATGGTCCTTCGTTTAAAATTGTCCTTTTATCGAGCAACCTGCAATAATTTGATTTATAAACTGGGTGCCGTCTTCCCCTACGTTTTTTATATATGTCTTCCTGTCTTGCGTACCACGGCCTCTTCTAGTTCCAAAAGCCTCGCATACCTCACGAATTTCTATAAAGAATTTACTTTCGTTGCCAATAATGCTGTAATGCTAAAAGTCGATTTTGTCCATTCTACCCTAATGAAACTTCTGAAGACTATATATTAAAAACTAACGGCCTTTTCTTCCCAGGCTTTCCAAATGTTCATGCAGCGCTTCCCTAGAAAATTAACTCCGATGTATGTAAAAATGATTAATTTAGAAGACTCAACCAAGAGACATTCCCGCCAGGAATATGTATATTATTCACTTTTCAATGCAGCATTTGAAGATGGCCTATTCTGTTATCTATGGCCCATCTGGATATAAGGTTATTAAACAACAGACTGAAAAATGGTAAAAATTGTTATCCTACATTCAGATAGAAAAATAATTACAAGCTAATGTTATTTATATTTCGTATTCCTTTAGGAACAGTTAAGTTCTTTTACCGCTTTCGAAACATTTGCTTATATATACGGTTTAATTTTTAATGGAACATCATTTAATGAAAACGGTTATCTCCATTTTATTTGCGTTAAAATAAAAAATATATTTGTACTGCACACAATTCGTGGAGTAGTATAAGTCATAGAGACGACACAAGTGATCTTGCAAAGTGCAGAACACATTCTGAAGAATATTGGATATATCGCTTATAAAAATTCTGTCCTTCCACCTTATCACCGTGACTGTATTCCTAACTGACGTCATACTGACAGTGCTGTACAAATACAAAACCAGGAAATTAGTATAATATTCATGGGTGCAAAATGTCCAAGAGAATCTCAATCATTGTGTTCCAGTTTTAATGGTTAAGAATTATTTATTGTAATTGATATTTGAACTAGTTACGGTTTAAATGATTGTAAACCAGTCTACGAATTTCAATATTATTGCTACACTAAAATATATTGTGCATTTACATTTTATTAATTTCGAGCAGCGTCCCTTGCCTTAATTGTTTTAACAATTCTAAACGCATTGTAAAAGTTGTGAACTCTCTCGAAATTAAATCGATTAAAAATGAATAAATGCAACATAAAAATCGTGTTACGACTCGTCGCGCTCGATAAAATTTGCTGGAATCGATAGAGAGAAAAGAGAAATTAGTGTATTTAAATAATACATTGAAAAGCAACGGAATTTGATCTTAGGGGATCACATCACGGAAACTGAAAAGTTTATGCCCTAGGATCGGAGCCATCAGTAAAAGGAGGTTAAACAAACGGCCTTCTTATGACATGAAGGGATATGCCCGATACGACAATGAAACTTGTGTTAATGTAGAGTCAATGAAGTCATAAGCTGTAATAGAATGTAGAAAAGGAAGTACTTTTTGGTCGGTGAACGGATTTCATTACGGGAAGGTAAAAAATTTTGAGACAGTTTTAAGGAACAGCAGAGTTCGCAACCATGTGAAGAAAATGCATTCATACGTTTAGTTAAGAGCATCTGTATCATAACGCGGATCTCATTGACATTATAAATAAACTTTCTTGTTCCCATTCTGTCCGGAAAAGATACGGACAATAATTTTAAAATTGAAATAATTTTTTTCAGTGCCCTAGTCACAACAGGGTTTATACGTTGATTAAAACAGGAGGCCCCATTCTTTTTAAAAGGACTACCGAGTGAAATCCAACAAGCTCATTACTGACCTGATGGTCTTCTTTCGATAAAAATTATTTATTTTATTTTAAAATTTTTAATATACATCAGTTAACATATCATTACAACTAAAATGGTACCAAAGAATCTGTAACTTAGTTAACCATTGGCTAACCGGCTCTACCTATCCGCAACCCCCATTTCAATACCATTTACTATACTATATATGTAACTATGTGGATTAGCTTATACATAGTCTACTTCTTCTCTAATCCGAGGAAGGACGTGGGACAAGTTCCAAGAGCCTGACCTACCTGATGCAGGTTTTTAGAGTTTGTCCTGCATCACTTTTAGGCGAATGACTGGTAGGAACTTTAAAATACAGTCCGGTGGTTCTAATTAATCCTCGGCTACGTTGTTATACCCTTCAGCATTACCCCTTTCAAATCCTATCCTATGCTATGCTAATAAAGGTAAGTTGCCACTACATCGATTACTCTCATCTACCCTGTCACTCTAAAAGAACTGATTTATGTTTTTAATATGTAATTTAATAATTAATTGTTCTATTTTAGATGGAAGATTTAAACTTTCCTAATTCTGTAGGCCAGACGAGAGGTCTGATACTCTGCGCTTCTTAGTTGATACTACTATAGTAAACATTGCCTTAGTTTTGTGGAAGTTAAATTTTAGAGTCAATGGTGTCCCGTGTTTAATTCCCTGGAGCTTCAGCAAATATGACAGCGTCGTAAGAAGGTGGCAAGTAATGTCAATATTATGCAATTATCTTTGTTCGTACATATTGAACCTGAATTTAAAATCCTTAAAACGTATCCCTGTAATGCTGCCAAGTCGAGGCGAATCACGTTGGCTCAGTCGTTCGCCGATCACGAACTACCGCATACCGCATTCTCTCCATTCCATTTGCATTCCTTTGGCATATTTGTGGTGTTTCACGCGAGTCTCACTAAATGAGAGACGGTTGTACGTGGCACGGGTGCACGGCTTGAGCGTGGTCTGTGTAGCAGAGAGCATCTGCGCCTGAATGCCTGTGTAATTGGTAGGTCCGACCCTCGCCCAGTCTGGGTCACGCTGCTTGCCCGCGCTCTGCAACGGACTGCGGTATCCTCAAAAACGGGAATTAAGTGTTAACGGGGCCTATCGATCAGTCAGCCTCATTACTCTCTCATAAGGGGCAATGTCTTCCGTTTCGTACATATTTAATTGATAGTATTAACTCTTCCGTGACACGTCTCTGGCATGCCCTATCCGAATTTATGTTGGCTTCCACGCAGCTTAAATAGTAGTGAGTAAAATTATTCATAAATTTCAACAATTTAAACATTAACGAGGGACAGAAAAAATTCGTAAAGATGATGTATAATAGAGGAAAATTATGAAAGAGTGACAGAAGCAAGTCTTGATGCAGTAAAATATGTCTCTTCAGTAAAAAAGGTTAAGAATCACCAGAGCACTAGAGTCCTATCACGGAAACTATTGAGGCATTCGTACCAAACAAGGGAACGTTTGAAACTTGCCACTAAATTTGTAGCGAAGTACGGAAACTCGTAGAAAAAGTGTAACATAGGACAGATAATTAGGCATAACTTTTTACATGATAATTTGTTAACTTCAGTTGACAAATGACGTAGCAAAACTAATTAGAGTTAAAACTAGCTTCAAAGAACTAATATTTTAATGACACTAATCTACATAAAATATTTGCATTTCGGATTCATTATACAATTATCTTTCTGCATCGCACCTCACAACACAAAATTTCTAAGTCAAGAAAAGAAATTAAGATAATATTGAAAAAATATAGAAGTATTCTTCTGTTAAGATGCTAATGTTCTAAGTGAAACATTGGATGTATTGCGTTCTACGAGCACTGCCATGAATGAAAGATTCTAGCACTTTGGGGAAACTAATAAATTATATTAAATGGAATTAATTTATTCAATGATCGCAAGAATAACCTCTAACATTTTTTTGTGAGATCCCTTAGTCGAGCAAATCGTAATCCTTAACAATTATCCAACGTCATTTTCGAAAAAAAATTTATATTGTAATGTACACAGCTTTAAATCTTAACTTCCTTACGTCCCCTTTAGAGTTTAAAAGTTAAATGTTATTCTGCTTTGGCGTGTAACGAGTTAGCTTTAAAACAAAAAGAGAGAGATTTGTATTGATTTTAATGGCTGTGAAAGAGGACCTTAAACATATTCGGAGATACAACGTAATTCCGTGCCCAGGATTCCCAAAATATCAATTATTTTCAGGTTTATATAATACAATATTTAATCTTACGTGGTTAATAAATACTATAGAAGCATTCAATTTGGTATTGGACAGTAGCCTAAAGTTAATCGTCAATGGCGGCAAATCAAAATGAACTTTAAACACTTTTCATCTTAGGAGCTTATATTAATTTAACATGGAATTAACACTTGCCAGCTTGTATACTTTAAAGTACAAGTCGCCTTCTTATCTCCGACCAAAATAGAACTCGTAACAAAGTACGTTATTTGACCTACAATAGATTCTCCGAAAGACGTGCAAATGGGTCAAGGGAAAATATAGACATTGTGAAAGACATTAAATTTTAATAAAGACAACTATTTTGAAAGTTCAGCTACTAGTGTTCCCAATAGTCCTTGCTATGTTTTCTCTTGATATAAATTATTTTGGTTAATCTAAGTTGCGTCCCTTTGAGGATATGTAATAGGCGAGACGAAGCCAACTCTGGTGGTTTAATTAGTAAAGTAAGTTATGAAACAATACTAGGAAAATATAACAGATAAATTGTTGATGAAAATCTGTGGATTTCAACTGGGTAAAACCGTCGATCAATTGTTGACAACAAGTGATAAATTTGCATCAAACATGAACTACAAATGAGAGATTTGACATCCATAATGGCAGTCTTTCGCTACATTAAACCGATCTACGTTATCTTTTAAGACTGAAATATTATAAATGTCGACATTCTCCGGTAAATGACAACATTCACAAAGTCGCTTTATCGTATATGCATGCCCGAAATATTTACCAGATATCATTTCTAATTTACACTGGTGAATGTCGACATCAGTATGCACTGATGGTCAATGTTGAAAAATTCATATTTCTATCTATTTTAATTTAAACGAAATAAAAATTTGTATATTATGATTTGTAACGAAAATTATAATGAGAAGGTTTAAGTAATACCGCATAATATAACCATACTATTGAATTTGAAACAAAGGGTAAACCCAAAAAATAATCTAAAATAATAGCAATAATAATTATTCACGTAGGTAATTCAAATAAAACCTGAAATATGCAAAAAAATTATATTCGTGTGATATAACGTTTAACAATCTTATCAGCTTCATTGAGTCGTTGAACACTTCTTTTTGTTTAACAGTGTCCTGCACTTTTCTAATTAATCAATGCTAGTTTTCTCAGTGACATTTTATCAACGAGGGAATGTAACTTTTCTTTACTAATTACGAATTGATTACGGGTAAAGATCTGTTTGAGGGTATCATTTTCATTGGTCAATTTAAAAATGTCGGAATCATATTCTAACAACCGCTAACAAATTTCCGTGATCTCTTAGTCCACGGTCGACATCAGGAACTTTTATTCGTACACTGTCACCAGTTTGGGCAGGAGGAAATTTTCTTTTAGACGTTCGTAATATGCTTGGAGTAAAAGATTCTGTTTTGCGGCCGCTCTACAAATTTTTTTATTCAACATTACATCTTCGTATGTAATAATTTTGGATTTAACTTGCAATTCTGCAAGCATGTTTTCTTCCTCCATGGCTTGAATTCGAATTTCGTAAAGTATATTGAAAAGTTCATCATTGTTAATGTAGTACTGGATTAGTCTTTCCAAGTTTTAATGGCTCAATCAACGTTCCTTCATCAGAAATTTTTAAAAATGTCAAAATGTTTTAAACTTCTATAATCGAAAGGTATACTGCACTTGGCTTCACCGGAACAATCTTCTGATAGAATTTTGGAGTATCTATATTGAGAGAAATATAACAGTCTTCCAATTAATGAATGTAATTTTTTTTAACAAAACTGCACTATCCATCATTAGTTTTGGATCAAAAAGAACAAGCATATAGAATGTACGCGAGGTTGACTATAATCAGCAACAGGATGGACGACTGGGAAATTCAATTCAGACGTTTCTTTCAACATTTACAAGAGCGTATCTTTGTTTATTGACATATACCGGCAAAGGTTTAATTGTATAATAATATTGAGAAACATTCGGTCTTTCGCGACGTGTTTGGTATGTCGTAAAATGTTGACACATTAATTTCTGTGTTTTACAGAAATAAATATATATATATTTCCAAAATTAGTTACCAGATATGAAATTACAGGAGACTCAGACTTGGAACCTTAAGTTGGTGGCACTGGACTCCCTAGACTCTCGCCACGGCGACAGTTTGGTGTAGAAAGCAGAACTACACGCTCCGTTTGGCGACCACAGGAAAGCAAATTGTCGGGGCAGATGTGCTCGACACACTTTTATGATTAGAAGCATTAAGGACACTCGCACGTAAAAAGTCATATGACGTATGAAATACTGTGTGTCCCGCTAGCAGGGCCAGTGCTGATTCAATAGCAGAGCTCACGAGAAAATAACGAGTATACAAAGGACATTATTACAAGAAATCACCTTAAATGCGGGAAGACGAATGAAATATAAACCTCTAACCCAATCACGTTTATTTTTCCTTATTGGAATATAATAGCTCTTCTAGTCGCTTTTTATATGAACGCCTCTCAAAACTTTATACAGATTATTAAAAAAAATTCACATTTTCAATATAATTTAAATTCCTTGTTTCTAAGTTCCAAAATGCGTACTGCAAATTCAACTTCAGTTTTTCTTAAATGAGTTTATTTAATTCGTGCAGCTTCTAGCACATTAGCGTTGATAGTCGTACTAATTAATTTCTCTTTATCACGCATGAATTATCTACAGATTTTTCCCAACAAATAAAAGTTCAATACAGAAAGAAAAACAGCAGCGTGAGAAAGTGTTGCTTGCAACAAATCGATATTTAATGCCAAATTATCTAGACTGGAGAAATCGAAAGTCCACGTTCGATTGTCACAGATCAGCGCTCCGCGTGCTCCAGAATCCGACAACAGGAAGGAGATACCAACCTTACGGTGACTGTCACTGGAATGGTCAAATAAATGATTCATTAAACGTGTAATTACTTCCTCCAAAAATTGAAACAATTTTTCTTTAGCTTGTGCAGGAAATATGCAAATACGTTGCAAATAAAAAAAACCAACGTTTTAATAACGTTTCTAAAAAATAACGAAACTGTTTAACGGCGTTGATGTCAGCGATAAAAACTGATAGATTATCATCAGATAAATTTCTGATAAGTATGATCTTAATGCTGATTTTATTTGCGAATCGAGAAAGTAATAAGCAAAGCTAAATTGTTGTTTTTTTTAGGTAGATTCAGTTGTGTGTGAACGAAACTGCACGAAGATCGAGTGGCATTTACGCCGTGATTCACGGTTCACTTAGTTCTAGAAAAAGGACAGGGTTTAACCACCCCAAGCGAGGACGAGAACGAACATTAATTAATGGACCTCAATTTTCTGGCAAAAGTACGAGGCACGCGCTCCGCCCTAATTAAAGCACCAATCAAATTCTGGCTGGCGGAATGAGGGAGCTGCGACACTCCAGCCAAACGAATAAAACGCGATAAATCTCTAGCTTCCAATCAAGCCACTATTTTTCTTTTAGACGATCATTTAAGCTCGTCGATCCATTTAATTGATGCGAATTAATTAGTTTTGAAAATTTGAAACTGTTATACAATAAAACGCACCAAATAAGGAAAAAATATATGGGCATCGCAAGGATAATTTAGAAAAGGCAAGAAAAAATACTGCATTGTTTAAAACTGCCTTATCCTAAAAAATGTTGGTATTCATTAAAATTTTTCATTGAACTAGCCTTAAAAACTCTTGTCAAGTCGTGATATTCTCTCATAATTTAATCTTCAAGCACAGAAATTTAATCTTCTAGACTGAGCGAAACATGGTTTTTAATTGCACTCCAAATGATAAGAAAAGAATAAATAAGGATGCAGAATGATGTCACGTACGCGAACAGGTCTCTACAAACACTTTGCGAAGATAAAAGTTTCCTCCGACGTTAGACTTGAGGCGTAGAGGGCCTAATCAATTCCGCAATCTGGCCTCACGATTAAGGATTATACAATTAGGAACCTGGGAGGGGTAAGTTAAGCGGAGGCGATATCGCAAATATTTGCTCAAGGTTCCGCCTTCTCCCTCAGGCAGTCACGAAAGCCTTTTACAGTAAAGAATCATAAGAACTTCAAACATAGCTATGTGGTCAATAGAATGGCAGAGTAAGCAACATCTAGATTACAACTGGAAATTGTTAGCATAAGAATGTAATACAAATTAAATTTAAATGGGGTTCTTAGGGTCCTAATTCACACAGCGATGCAATTTGGTCTATCGCGTTCATGTGGACACAAAATTCTCCAGAAAGCTATGAGATTTTTTTCCCCTTATTCCCTAAATAAATATTATCGAAACAAATACAAATAATTAATAAGCCCATGAGAGATAGATGGTTCGTCTGACTACACCTAGATATATAAATACAAAGATCTTGACACTATGACTACCAAGAATTTGGGAAATTGAGGAAAGTGCCCACCAATAGCAGACTTAAAAATTTAAATGGTCCCGCTGGCAACATTCATTTTGGCGTTGTGCTGTAACAGCCGTGCGTATTACCGTTTGGAAAATCATCAGAGGTACACAATTTAAAAACAACCGGAAATTATTAAAATAGGTGTTCGGCGTGATAGACGTTTCGTACGTTTCGTACGTTGTGAAAAATGTCAACATGGAAAATTTTGTGCTCTAACAATACGGAGCAACATGTCACACAGCGCCAGACAATTTCATTATTGCACGAAAATTTTCTGTAAGTGTAATTTCTAGGAACGATGGTGTCAACTGTACACCCACGTCGTGCCATCATACGCCTTTGGATTTCTTCTTGCGAGGTTATATGAAATAGCTGGTTTTCACCAATAAGCCTCTAACGATCCATGAACTTCAACAGGACATCACACGTACTATTCACCAAGCGTTGTGTGAAAGAGTGACCCCAACATCTTAAGAATCCGTTCAACAAAACAAAGCAGAGGAAGTGATTTTAATATGTGAACGGAGCCTTGATTATTTCGCGTTGTTTTCGGGGTGCTCCTTTTTTAAACTGAATTATTGGCAGAACCTTCACCACATTAAATTCCACTATGTCAATGTCTCTTAAATACCTCTCGCATAGAGAGCGATATTACGAAGAAACCTGAAAAATTACTACTTATTTCTGGCAGACTTTTTTTAAAAAAATTATATAGGTAGCGTTCCCACTTGTCACCCTAAGCATTAAGGAGTGTTTTAGAGATTTAGTTAAAAATTAAATACGGATATGATGTAGCAGTCAGACTTAGCTTCAATTAATAAAAGAAGCAGTCGCGAAGGAGAACAAAATTATGACAGGAATGAAACGTTTCTGATAGATTTAGATGAAAAATAGCCTTATATGTCACATGTACGGAATTACAATTATGAAGATGAACCCAACTCCATAATACTTTTGGATATAAGTTTTCTTCAAGACCTACGAATTCAAAACGGATAGCATTACTTACATCCTTGAAAAAAAAAATATATATAGGGGTACGATCTAGAAGCACCAGTCTGACTAATGGGCCAGTTGTCTGCAATGAACATGTAGACGCACTCGAGGAGCAGAACAAAATTAAAATTAATAAATAAATAAGATAGCCAATACAGACAAAAAGGGGTAATATAAATACCACACAACTGCACTGGTCAGTTGACAACACTCAAAGGCGACGAAAACGCGACGACAATGGGAGAGCCGAAGGGTTGGCGTAACAATATGGGAGCAACGACAATGGGAAAACAAAAGTTTAGCGTAATAATAAGAGATCATAGCAATTATTGAGTTTCAAAGTGTCTGTCTGTACATTAATACCTGTGATGTAGGATTTAATGTGAAGCATCTCTGATATGAGTCTGGAATTGTACCTGTACCTGTAATTGTAATCTTAGGAATTTGCCAATGTTTAGAACTGTTTATATGTTTGGATACTACAGATTGTTTATCAATGGGAAGTTTGATATTAGACATGTTCCTTGATACGTGTATGAAGGGAACGTTTTGTTTCCCCTATGTAGCAGGAATTACAATTAGAGCAAGTAATTTTGTAAACAACACAATGTTTGCTTTAGGTGTCAAGTGGGTCCTTGTGGTTTTTAATCAAGTATGAAATGGTATTAGTGGATCTGTAAATGATAGATATTTGATATTCTTTGAATATTTGGACAAATTTGTGATGTAGAAATTTGTAGTGAGGGAGTACGAGGATACATTTGGCTTGAGATGTTTGGGGACGATTAACAGTAGGATGTTGGATTTTGTTCAGTCTGCTGTTTGTGTGTTTAATAATAAAATTTAAAGAGTACTCATTGGAGATTCAAATGTTTCGGAAAATATTTAAATTGTGTTAATTGAACTTGTAGTTATAAAGTAATATAGGTCTGTCTACAAGATTGTAAACCATAGCTCTCTTTTGGTTTGGAGGATGATCAGAAAGATAATTGAGAACACGTCCAGAGTATGTAGGTTTACTGAACCAATTGGTGAGAATGGAAGTATTGTGAATGGATACGGTGACAAAGGAAATTAAGAGGGTGAATTGTAGGTTGGGATGATAATTATTGAAAGTACCGACTATTAGGTTTGAGAGGTAGTAACAGTACAAAAAATGTCAGCAAAAAAAGGACTCAGGGGGCTTCTCATGGGAGAACCTTTGATTTGATGATAGTAAACCTGATTAAACTTGAAATAAGTGGAGTTGAGGATTAGATTAAAAATGCATAAAATTTCATGAAGTGGAATTTTAGTATATTGACTGAAAATGGGCAATCTGTTTTTGAAACTGTCAATGACTGAATCATTGGGAATAGAGTTGAATAGGGGAAACAACATCAAGAGAAATTCAATAGTGGTCAAAATTAGCAGATGAATTGAGCTTTTCTGGTGGACTAAACATCGAAAAACCGAGGGGAATAATTTTGACTCCTGAAAAATGTCTCTTCAACGAATACCGATTAATCTGCCCCACGGCTCAATTCGTGCAATATAGTTTTCTCCATTGCGGCAAGCCCACATCACTGGGAATTCCATATCTCCTTCTTGCTCATCTATTGCGATCACTGTTTAGACAGTGATGCGAGATTATCCACCGGAGTAGTTGAAATCTATACGCGCTTAAGTCAGTCTGCCCACGGGCTGAAGGACCTTGCAGTAACGTGACACTGGATCCTGTTCCTGCAGTACCTGCAAAGCGCAGCAGAGCTCCGAGAGAACAGCAGCATCCTCCCCCACGCCATTCAACAATTGCCTTCGTTGCGCCAATCAAAGCGATTGCGCCGGCCTTGTGCGCAAGTTAAACAGCGTTGCATCACCCTAGGTGGGCCGCTGGCTGGATCACTCACTGCCTGCCTACGGACACTTCCCAGGCGGTGCTCATTAAAATTAAACTTTAACCATAACTTTTTATGTTCGAAGATATACTGAATGGCTTCAGGCTTAAGCCGACTTTGGAAGAGTTGCCAACCCCATCGTCGAATTTCGTAAGACTGAGTAGGTTCGCTGGGTTGGAAATTATTAGTAACGGATTCATGTTTATAAATTCTTCAAAAATGTAATTAAAACAGAACAAATCTTTTAAATATATACTATTGAGCTCTGGCCGTCATATATTAAAACTAACGTCAAAATATTAAATATAACGATTAAAATACGTAAGTAAAACATTCAGTTATTCAACTAGTACACAAGTTTCTATCGTAATTTTTACAATTTTGAAATATCGAAAAAATCCTCAAACTAAATACAGAACAAAAACTTATCGACCATAAAAATAAAGTACAGACAGAGTATAGAAAAAATATTAAAAGCACAACGTTTGTTCCGACATTGTAGAGCTCGTCAGCTGTACGAAAACTTACGAATTGAAACAGGTCAATTATATAGAAAAAAAAATTCCTTTTGTCAAACAAGTCAGGGAGGTAACACAGTATCGTAGACTACTCTAAGAGTTTGAAACACTTTCAGTTATATAATTAATATATACATAATTTCAGAAATTAACTTAGCATGACACCGATGTTCCGTGTCATAGGGAAGGTAACTTGGCACTAAAGTTCTTGATATAGAACACAGATTATCATTCTAGGTTATTTTCTGAAATGATACATATAAAATTAAACTATCAATATTCAAAATGATAAACTCTTTCAGTAGTATCTACGATAGTACTATTTTATCTCTCAGGCTTTTTTGACAAAGTGTAATTTTTTTTTGTCTTACAGACCTGAGTTAGTTCGTCTTTAGTAGAGTCACTTGGTTGTTCTTTCAATTCTTTATCGACTTTTGACTTCTTTTAAATTTGTAAAATCTTCCTTCCTACAGAAAATTTTGGTCAGAGCTTCCAATAAGTCAGAGTAAAAAATTGACCAGTTTTGAATTGTTAGAAGAAACGTTGTGCTTTTATTTCTTTTTATATTCCGTCTGTACTTATTCAAATTCATCAATTCATAGACATCCATTACACCCATTTCATCTTCCACCTCAAACCCCTTAGAACAACAAAATCAAGACCTCAAGGGCTGGAAAGTAACCGGACTCTCCACCAACACAAAGCAGCATGTCAATTATTTTCCTTATTTATTGTAAATATGATAGAAGTTTCTAAGAATAAATAAATAATTAACATATCCATGAAAAACAAATATCAATCAGAATTTTCAGTATCCAAGCAAAAGTTTTCCATTGGTAATGTTCTAGAATATCAGGTTTCAAAGCTAGTTTAGTTTTCTAATGTAATATTCGATTCAATTTTATGAACTACGGTGTGTTTTCTACTTATCCAATATGCTTATAAAGTATGACACGTTGATGTGTAAAGGCACTTCGATACTTCGCTCCGCTTAAAAATACGAAGTGATTTTTCTCGAAAAGTTTTTTAGACTACCATGATCTTTTTTTCAGTATATCTATACGCTCAAAGTATGTCATTTAGTTTTGTTGTTGTTGAAATGTCAATTCCTTCAACCCTCGTTTCACCTCTTAATAGGATAAATTTTGAAAAATCCTTACTTAAATTAACTTCTTATAACGTTCACTGTTGTAGCAGTTCCTTCCCTGGGTTGATGTCAGTTTCTAAATTGTATGCATATATGACCGAAAATCTGCACTGAATAAATATTAATATTACGTAATGTGATGTGTATGGGTTTGGCCGGACCTAGAAATTAGCTAACAGCGCCACACGACTCCGCTAGTTCTGAACCCAGGACAAAGCCATTTAACACTTAGTCTCCGAATGTTATGGAAGAAGGGAAGCTACTGCATTAAGTCGATCTTAAGTTGCAGTCATGTTAAATGTTTGTTTACACATTCCTTTAACTGTAGCTCGCAATGGAGCGGTGTGTGTCACGGTGGGAGTGAATTTAAAGACCCACGCTTCTGTCATTCTACATTAACCGTCACATGCTGGTTAATTTCCAACAATAAACGTCTCTTTGACGGTGTTAGCCCTTTTTACCGCTGAGTCAAGTCATCGACATATTGGATAGTTTATTAATAATGCCTTCAAAGCAAACATACAGGAACAAAACATTGTTTTATAGGATTGTCAGGATTGTGGTAAAAAAATGAAAAACGATCCTGCAGATTAGTCCTTCCCTGAAGCATTCGACCGAATTAATAACTGAAAAAACAGGCACACTTTAAAGCTTTCTCGTGTGTCCGTCACGCAAAGCCGGGATTGCTGAAAGAAAGCTCAATGGCTTTAAAACATTCTACCACAATTTTCAGCCGTTGTCTTCGGCGGAATTGTGAAATTACGAAGAGAGGAAGTTTAGAGAATAACAACCGTGGCGACGAGAAACACTTTCCCGTTGGTCGCGCAAAGCGGAACTTATTTCTCAAACTTTCCTCGGAAACTCCCGCTGACTTGCTGCGAAGTGCGCCAAAAACTCCGAAACGTGGCCACAAATCAATTTCACTTGTAGGTATGCGACTTAACGGTCGCGACATCTAATTGTCAGCACTGACGAGGAAGCTTGTTAACTTTTAATGATTTCGGTAACATTTACACTAATCATTCTGATCTCAATACGTAATCAATATGTAAGAGAACTTCATAATTAAAGTGCATCGAGAAACCCGGTACATTTTAATGGCGTTATCATGAATAGGAAATGACGTTGACATTATATTAGGGAGTCGTTAACGTTTTTACGGAAAATTAGAACAAGTGTCCAGATGCGCAGAATCTAGTACCTCACGAGGCGTTGCTGAACTATAGATAGCTATGACATCATACCCTGGATGAAGTATGAATACAGTATCGGCGATGGGCATCAACAGGTTGTGGCCGCCCAAAACTGTCCATAGCTAGTTTGTGAAGTTTGATTATCTGAATTCCTCTAATTTATGAGAATTACACAGTACTAAAAGAACTTCTCTCTGAATTTGTTATTGTGTTAATGCTTTATTACTCCAATTTTGCACTACAAATTTCCTTAACCTAGCGTAGGGTCTAAGAAAGTTTCCGAATCCTTGACTGAACTTAAGTTATTGCTGACCTCGGGTGATTAAAGTTGCTTTGCATAGTTGATATTTCCAGACAATAGATTTGAGAACCGGAGTTTGCATCGATAATATATTTTTTTTCCTTGGCACGTTTTAAATATATAATGGTTTTACACTATTATGTACTTGACGCAGTTTCACCACCGTATCACAAAATAAATCTTGTCAATTTTCGACTCATATTTTATTAAATATTTCAGAAATTTTCGATGGATATGAACATTATTTTTGGTTAAAATCTGTTCTTAATACGCACATATAAATAGATAAATTTCATAAAACTGAAGATTGCCAAGAGAACGTGAAAACTGGAATTATTTTGAGTTGCGTAGTTAATAATTGAGGAATATGTAAGCAGAGGTGAAACTTAAAAGACCTTGAACGATGGTGAGCGCTGATCACATCAGGCTAATCGGCAAACACAAGGTACTGGCCCAAAGTAGCCATATTACTTCGTTGCCTTTTGGCGTGTTGTTTTATGTTTCCTGGAAGAGTAATCTGCCGGTTTAAGAGGATGCGTGTGACCCAAAGTGACGCCGACTAATAATATGGTCTCCCCACCAAATCGATCCATAAAGTTCGACGAATTATCATTCTGTCCATCTATACTTTCTTCACGCTAAAATCTTCTGTTAAGATGCTGCTAACAAAACTCTTATGTGCAACATTTCATCATGAATACTGCAAACTTTGTCTTTTCATAGGAAGTCTTTAACTTTTTCTGCGATTTTGTCGATTGATTTGTCTGGCCGGTCATTTTTTTCACGGAGCCAAGGCATTTTAAAATCTTCTCACGCCTAACATTTAAATTCATAAACATACTATAACATTTGTTAAGTATTCCTTGCCATTTTTATTTTTCAAGTTTCACGAGAAGCCTGATGCTAACGCGCTGATGTGTTTCATCCGACGTACTCCGGGCACTAAATCCAACTACTCACCCGCTGCGACTGAATCGATGAATCTATTCGAAAATTGATACCACGTAAGAATGCTGTTAAAGGTTGAACAGAGTAACCGCACAACACGGGATATGCGTCAACAGTCTCCATGTTTTTTTTTCTGGGTATGTACGTCTCATAATAGACTGTTTTTTTTAATGGTGAAATTTTCTTCACTTGTATGCAAAAAGGGCGGAATATCAAATAAATAGAACAATTTTCTAAAAATGTAAATATAAATGTATAAGTCGGCGGCGGCTATTCTCGGCGTATTGTTCACCATGCAGCGCACCCAAGCAATTACGTCGGTCAAACCAGTCCTGAAAACTGACAGTTCCAACCGCAAATGATACCAGGGTACAGACAAAGAGAAAGTAGCTGGTATCGCGTTGCTATCGCAAGTAACGGTGCGGTACATGGGGCGAGAGAGAGGCTATCTTCAAGGCAGTTCCAGAGAGGACCACTAATTTCTCCCCTTCGTAATGAATGCTAATGCCTCGGGCATTAGCGTGGGAGAATGTTCGTGCAGGATCCTCCATTGTACTTCAATCAGATGACAAAGCGGCCAATTGCGCTCAAATTCTATCTGTGGGCGACTGCTTTCTCCCGTTAGTTACTTCTAGGGCGGAACAAGTGTCAATTATAAAAGAAATTACACATTAGTAATTTCCAACTAATAATTATTTTGTATATCACCAAGGTATATAAATCTTCGGTTTCCTCGACCTTGCAGCAATCTTAAACCCTGATATTATCGACTATCTCCTGAGTGTGTCAACTCGAGAACATCCTTATAGAGAAACGGACGGACGAAACTAATTACGTATCGAGAACTTCTAAATCAAAAAAATTTAATTCAGGAGTGTCACTGCAGTAAATTTGACACCGAAATTCACGGTCATTAACCTCGAGATTATATTCGTGAAAACTGAACCCGGCAATTATCCTTCAGGCCGAAAGTCTGCGACTCAAAATCAGAGGAGATTATAATAGCGTATGAAGTGCTGACAACTCAGTTTCTAAATTGTCAAAAGCAAGTTTGAATTTTGAAGAGACTTTTTTTATTTCTACATCGCTCCACTGAATTATTTACCAAAACGTTAAAACAGTACATACAATAATGAATAAGTAATTTAAGAAATTAAGGGAGTAAGAAAAATGAAAATAATTTGATTTATTAGTTTGATTTTAATAAATATTCAAGATTAATTAATTTTTTAAATTAATTATATAATTGTAATTTAACAGCACAACAACGTTTCTTACACATTTGGCTCTATTCAGGTTGTATTTTACAATTTTACAATAGTTTGTCATGTTGTTTAAAAAAGGTTTCCTTTACGCCACTCGTGAAAAATATTTTTTACGTGTATATATATATATATATATATATACATATACATGAAACAAAAAAATATTTATATATATATATATATATCGCATTGTGTTGAATATGTAAAAGCATACATGTCAACAAATTTTGCCCCGTTACCACAGAAACCTATTACGTAATATTCATAGACTTACTGAGGAAACTTTTATAACATCATGACGAATCTTTCATTCAGAAGCCTGAAGAGGGCACAAAGGTGTACGGAAACTTTATTCTGCTGGTAAATTAAACTTTGAAATATAAAAAATATTGAATTATAAAAAATGTCTGTCAATGGTCGTTAAATAACATTTAATTTTGTCTAAATACGAGGAAAAAAGCAAAAAAAAATCCAATTTCATTTTCGAACATTTCTATTGGGAGAAAAAGTTTCATGAAAATCATTTATTTACTTCATTTACTTTAGATTATGATGAATTATGAAAAAAACAGTTGGATGGTGTTTTGTGCGTCTACAAGCTTCAGTCTTACGAAAAGTCTTGCAACTAATTTTGCATTCATTGAAAAATTGTAGAATATACTACCTCTCAGTTTATTAAATTGCCTTCGCGTTTTTCAGTTTGAAAAAACTGATTATTTCTATCCGTCCGAAAATTACTTCCCAGATGAAAGTTCTAGAAATCGTAACGCTATCTACAGTCCAATCAGGATTAGAATGTAAACTTCTGGGAAATATGATGTAGACGGACGACAATGTTAGACTAAAACTAATCTTCAGCCTACATGGGGAATAATTACGTGTTATCAATTGGAATTATCAGGTAGTAAAATTTTATTACGTGATATACTATAAATGAACCCAAAGACTATGTGCCTTATAGATCGAGGAAAACTAAGGCTAACAAGCAGTTACTCTGTCGGCCTTTTATCAATATTTACCGTCTGAAGAGGCTTCTTAGTGTCCATTGAATCGACAAAGACAGAGCCGACGTTTGTCAACATTTACTCGTACGGAAAGCGAGAAGCGCGGGTTCGCTACTGCGTAATTCTCGTCTCAGTGCCAAGGTGAGTCTGTGATAACACTTCTCAACCTACTCGACTTCTTTCAAGTGGAGCTACTGTATACTTTCTCACAGAATAACGTGAGTAAATTCGAACAGCGTGTAACTAGCAACGAAATAGTAATTTACAAATTCAAATCATTTTTACGATCCTTACGCTATATTATTTTCTAAACCATAATTTTCAAATACAGCGAGGTTCAAAACTATTTTGAATTGTACCGCTTAAATAATATTTCCCTTCCTCGCACAAGGAGCCATTCTGAAGTTATGTTGCACCTTGAGCTTCCACTCATAATATACCTGACAAGTAAAGAACATTCTTATATAGCAACTGTTTCGTTAATCTCTACAATATGACTCACGATATTAAAAAAATTTCAGTTTCTAAACTCAGGTGCTTGACAGGGTTGCCTATGAACTCAGTTTCTAGCATTATGTATCTTCCAATCGGCGGAATTTTTTTTCGTATATTATTCGTATTTTATTGTTTAGAATAGAATGAGAATAAATAAAGTCGGATAAAAATATATCGTTTATAGGAACAATATTTTATAAGCGACATGAAACCCGATAGTTTTAATTTCCACTGACGCACGGGGATCAAGAGTTTAAATAGCGTTCACATTTTTCTACAGAATTTGTGCGCTAAATTGGCTCAATTGCCCCTCGCTATCAGGTTTCAGAGTTAACCGCAAATAGTTTCAGACTTTCAATATCAACGCCTAGCCTCCTTTTAAAACTTTTAAACCAAAATTTTTCTTTTTTAAACTAAAATAATAAATCATCTCTGTGATAAAGGGAAAAATCAAAATTACTTTCATATCACACCTCTTTCCAAATATAAATGTTGTTTCCGTGCATCCGTATTTATCAAACTTAATTGCTCATCGTATCGGTTGGTTTGCCCTGGAGATTTTAATTAAAATTCCGTATTATTCAAGGTCGCCGTTCTAGAACTGTGAGAAAATAGGGGATGATGTTTCCTTCATGTCACTCGTCGATTTTGTAATTTATAAAATACCTTACATTTACAATTCTTAACACAAGCGAGTTTTACAATTGGAGGCCATGACGAAATATTTTTACTCTAGAATATTTGGCAGTTCTTTAAAATGTACAGACGTTTCAAATTTAGCTATCCTTCATTGTATTGAACGACCTATCTAAAGAGAACCGGGTAGTATATATATATATATATATATATATATATATATATATATATATATATATATGTTACGAAAGTGGACGACTGTATGATATAGCTATCTATGTAAGTGTGAATGTAAATATTTATGATGAATATTACATATATTCTTGCGTTTTAACTTCCTCATTACCAATAGCACGTATTGTTAAAACATATTTTATGTTAAATTTACAATTTACGATAGTAAATATTTTTAACTCAGACTAAAAATCTTACGCTACACTTCATACCTGTGGATTTGAAATATTTGGTGTTCTCATCTGAATATTGATTCAGAGTTGACAAGTACTATTGGACAGTGGGAAAGCTCGTCTATTAGAAATTACTCCGTGTGAAAATAGCATGCGAGAAATGTATGAATGACGAGATCATCGCTGGAGCGTGGTCTATGCGACGAGCTTTCTAAACGGTTCTACCGAAGATTGAGCCGATATCGACGATGCTATTAGACTTGCTTCTATTCATTCCATTGTTTGCGAAAACTGGAGAAAATGAAAAGCGAAGGAAACAAAAAGAAGGCGAGAGGGGAAGTAATTACTTTTATAACAGCGAGAGTCTATAATCGTTTTCAGGGCAACGTGAAATGCAGAGTAAAAAATTGGACGTTAGAACCAGACTTCTTTGATGTGTAGCCATCTAAACTATGTTCAACCTCAACATTTTATGCAAATTAGTGAATGGGGCTAACTAGTTAGCAATGGGTTTCACGAGGTTTCCACATGGCTGTACCCTTGGGAATCGTAAATCGACACTGAACTGTGCTGGCAGCAAAAACTACTAGTTTCCTTTTGGAACAGAAAGGATGAATGATTATCAATGCACAGGCCCAAAATTACAGTAAATTATTTGAATACAGATTCCTAATCACGTGGATGTTCAGGCCAACCCTGTGTCTGCTTGTCCACTGTGTCCATATCGCGAGTTGATCACTGGAGGGAAGAGAAAGTCAGGAAGGTCTTTTATGTACTACCATTTCCCCATGAAAGGCTACTGAAGGGCGTGAAACCCGGTCCTTCGTTCCAGCTTCAACTTATCGTTCAACTTTTGTAGAAACACAGGACTCTGGAAACAGATCAGTGTTTAATAACATGAACATGTTTTGGACCTGATGTCCATAAGAAAAGATTTGCTACGTAACAAGAAATCCATCTCTGAATACAGCTATAAATAAGTTTTTCATAACCTTTCAAAAGGCACAAGGAATTAAAACGTAGACTTTTCTAACAATAGATACAGTAATTTCCTCCAATTTTTACTGTTATCAGCACACTACATCCATGTTAATAAAAGTTAATGGAAGTGGGTCTTCAACTGAAGACCGCCATGAAGAAAAAGTAAAAATCGAAGGGAATAAATCCTATGAAGAATATTTATGCAAAACGGTTTTAAACTACTGACTTCAGTTTGAGATTGATAGAGCGGTATTTAGGGACTTCCAACGCTTCATTTTGGTGCAGACGTTTGAAATATATAGTGATGTTCTTAGTGCCCCAAGGATACCATGAGAACCCCAGTTTTATAACGAAATTTACTCTGAATATTTTGTAGGCGTTTAGTTGAGGCCAAGACAATATAAATGGTTCATAAATTTATTAAGTTAAAATTGTACTCCGCCTTGACAGGTGAGACAACTGACTCAGTACCAGGTTGGGAAATGTCTTCACTTTGATGTCTTATTTTGTATTTATTCCGTATTTTATTTTTGAAAAAGTTTCTTGAAACTAGGCCGGACGGTTCTGGAGCCAGATAATCGCGAGCTGGTTAGACGAGTCTACTGTAGTTGTAAACGTCGGCCATTGCTTCCGGTCTCAGGCGTCATCGGCTTCCATGACAAGTCTGCGGAACACACGGGGAGTGTCTGGGAAGGCACCGCGGTTTAGCCTTGCGTCATAGCGGTAACCGGAAGTGGCGTAACAGGGACCCTGTCCCTGTCCTGTCGCGGTCCCGTGTTAGGGACGCAAGGTCGTCGCCCCAGACAGCAGCAGCTTTGGGCTCAAACCGGTCCAGCGGCCCCCGGCGTGTCTTCTCTGGCGCACAGTGACTCAGATAGAGTCTTCAAAATATACAAACAAAGCCGACGCAAACGGATAAATAACAAGGTTCCATTATAGCCGAACTATGCGAAATAACCGATGATTGGACACAAGATATAACTGACGTAAATCTCAGTTCATACACGACAAAAATGACATTGAGGAGAAACGAATAGATATAATATACGATTTAGCAACCGAATTGCTTTAAAAATATTGCCATTTTCAGTTTAATTTGTACTATTGGCTCCTACAAGAATGGTATACATTTTTTATTTCTAGAAATAAATATATACATCTTCATTGGTTTTCTTAAAATATAAGCTTGATTAATCCTAGTATTAAAAATAGGGAATTTTGTGGAACCTGTCACAGTTCAATTATAAATTGAATATTCACATATTCTAACAAGATGTACTTCATACGACGTGTGTAATTGTTGCCTTTAATATTTATTTCTAATTTGGTCATGGTAAACGAAATCCATAGTAATATCCGCTATCGTTCACAATAATTCATAAGGTTTGCCGAAAAGCAAAAAATTCCGCCAATATTTCGATGAGGTCTAAGTATTGAAAGGCAACGTCAAATTATCGCATTTTTGTGTGTGTATTATATATATATTGTCCAATTTATATACAACTATAGCACGCGTCATCAAGGACTGTGCATGGCGCAGTCTGATGGAGGGGTTCTCTCCTCCCTGTCCGACGTTGCCGCAATGTGAGCGTAGCAAACACAAACAACTATTTAACGAGGTCAAGCTCTAGGCGCTAACCGGCCGGCCATAAACATAGTTATAGAGCTGATTCAGATGTATGAGAAAATTCTAACGCGCAAGAAATTTTAAAGGTCAATTATCGGGCCGCCTTCAAAAAATTTGATTGCATGCATCAATGTTGAAACCAGGGCAGCATTGGATCGTTGTAATCTGATACTGTGCAGCAAGTAGGTTATGTGAATGTATATCGACAGGGGCATAATTAAAAACATGAAATTAGTGAATAAGAAAGACAGCCAATACAGACAAAAAAAAGTAATATAAATACCACACAACGTTTCTGGGAACCTTGTTCCTTTCGTCAGCCTAGTTTTCAATTTTACACCATCTCCATTTTAGACAGAGAACCATATTATTGGAAAAGATTAATTTCTGAAATGCTATATATTAAAAATCGTACAAATACTGTTAATATTATATATTACATAGGTCTCAACAAGTAATATGATAATTTGTTTTAACTTCTTTGGCTCTTGGTTTTTATCTGTGATTTTAGTTTGTTGTTCAACTAGTCATAAATTAATGAATAATAAATATAGAAAATTCAGAGAAAAAGGTAATATAAATACCACACAACGTTTCTGGCAACTGACCAGTGCAGTTGTTTCTCTAGGCTCTTCTTAGCACCTGACGAAAGGTACAAGGATTCCAGAAACGTTGTGTGGTATTTATATTACACTTTTGTGTTTCTGTATTGGCTATTTTTCTTATTCATTATTTTCGATCAGAAATAATTTTTTCATTTTCACATTAAATTATTAGACCTAAATTATTCTACGAACATGAACATTAATACGTCTGCTAATATACTCCCATGATAGAATAGACAGTCGTAAAATGAGAAAACGTTTTCCGGAATATAAATGTTAGATCTATATTTGATTTAAAGTATTATTTTCGTTTTATATTTGTTGGCCTTCAGTTCAGATCGGTGATTTAAATTTAAATTAGATAAAGTAGCTAAATTAGTACAAAAATTAAGTCATAAAATGTTGTTGCTTTCGTCAGGTGATTTTAAATCGCAAGAGCTTTAAGAACGGCTCACCGCACAAACCAGGTGACGAACTCAAAAGCAAAGACGTTAGTTCAACATCGGATTATAGCCATCGTTGAGTTTCATAGTATAAGTTAGTCCGTTAATTGGCTACTTCTTTATGGAATTAGTATACATAAAAGACGTTTTGTATCTAGATTTATATTTAACTTTGTCGTTGACAAGATTCAAGAAGTCTCGGTTCTTTGTCGTCACAGACGTTAAGATTTCTTTGAGCAGCACAATAATCGTTAGTTCCTTGTTTAAATCCAACGGAAATAATTATTCAAGAAACCAAGTGATTTCATTTTATATGAAAAATTGTTTAGTGCTGGCCAGAAACCTCACTCCTTCATTGACAGGCGTTGTCTTAAAAATATTCTATCATTCAACGGATGTTGATAAAAAATCACAACATGCATTACATGCGACTTACTAGTCTGCGTCGGCACGCGACCTTTCAATTAAGGTACGGGAAGGTAATAGGATGGTTCCAGCGTGTTCGTGCATGAGCGTAATTTCAATTGAGTGTTAACACCGATGCAAGTACACGAATCCACAAGCCTTGGGGGTCAAAGGGTGCAGGCTTGGTTAGAGACGTTGTAGCTCCTCCAGCAGCTGGACCACGTAACGGAAATGGCAGAGGTTCTCCGACGAGGCCACAGAGCAACGGGACAGCAGCATTCCTGGCGACTTTTTACTCCTTCGACACACAAGGGCAAACATTCTACCATATTTATCTACCGACCGTTGGCACCGTCTCCAAAGTCCGAGCTGACAAGGTCACTTCATTCCCATTCATGTAGAAAGCTCACCATAAGTCACTCATTTTCTTGCATATTCTGCTATCCGGTGAGACGAAAGGAAAATCGATTAATTTCTTTCAATGTCTTCTTCGGTATTTTGCAGCCCTTAAAGTGTAAAGACTAAATTTTTTCTTCAGATCAACGTGCACAACGGTCACACGACTACGACTGCAGTCGCCTGATTTTCAGCGTTACAACGAAAGCGTTTATGTGAACAAGGAACAGAATAATTAGTTATGAACATGGTTAGACGCAGGATACCAATAGAGAGTTATGATAGCTATACTCATTACCGAAACCTAAATAAATCAAACTCGACTATTAGAAAGTCTACAAGTGTACTGCTACACAGTGTATCACCACATGAGGTCACATTGAGGCAGCTGCTCTTTGCCTGTCTAGCTAAGAATTGTTTTGGGGGGGAGACGCAGTGGCACTGACCTCGTTGACCCAAGTATCCGGGGCGGTCGTCCTGACCTATTTTTGTGTACATGAATCAACATATATATATATATTGTGGTAATTAAAAGGAAATAATTTATTAATGAACAAAATTTTGACTGGTATTATCGGCGGCGTAAAAACACACGAGTTGTATATAAGAATATGTGGCAATAATGCATGCTTGCTGGGATTGTCGAAGTTCTTTTTGTGAGACGCAGAGCTCCAGTGTGTATGGTAGGAGGCGGTAGAGAAAGAACAAATTCATAAAGTGTGTGGCTGTGTATAGTCTAACAACTATAATATCCAGAACTATCTACAGTTTTCGAGTCTATTATTTTCCCTGAGGCGGAACAGTTCGGAGTCTAGCTTACATTCATGAGTTAGACATTTTTCTTTAATTATTGGGAGCCCCAGGTTATTGCATCCAGCAGATAAACTTTTGAGTGTGGTAGTAGGATTTTGATAGAAGGAACAGTGAAGCAAGTGTAGCGAGTCAATTTGGCAATTGTTGCCCATTAAATTCAGTGTGTAATGGACAGTCTATAAAGTGTTAATAATTGTGTGTGTGAACGTGCCCATGTCCTTGGTACAAGAAAACATTAAGGAAAAACTGCACAACTTGCTATCTGTAAACCCTCAAGTAAATTATATTATCGTCAGATTTCCGGGTTCAGATTTTAAAATTCATATCTATTATTTTGTATTGTATTGATATCTTTGTGAATTTGATTGCTTTATAAGTATTCTTTATTGAAGGCCCTGTGAAATAGCCGTGGTCTTATTGTAAAGTAGTAATATGTAATGTGATTTAAATAATTTGCTTTAATAAATTAATTTGTTTGTATATTTTAAATCTTGTGTTTTTAATTAATACATACGATCATTTTAAAGTAAATACTACAAAATTGGCGTCGTCAACGTGTGGTTTTTCTTAGTAAAATTTTAATTGCTTTGGTAATTATTTTATTGGACGCCAGATTTTGCATTGTATATTATAAAATTAGAATCCGTACAAATTGACGCTTTAACGTGAGGCCTTGTTGAATTAAATCATTGTAAAAAGTAGTAATACTACAATATATATATATATATATGAATATATATATATATATATATATATATATATATATATATATATACTCCCTGAGAGAAAATGAGTTGTAGCAAGATCTGTCTTGGTGACTAAACGGGTAGAAACGAGTGCTCAGAAATTTAACAGAAGTTTCGACTACCTACAGGTCTGTCATCTTCAAGACGAAGAGAAGATAAGTCCGGAGTCGTTTTAATGACTTGTACCAGTGTGGAAATCAGAGTTCTTTCTACAGCAACTACCGTACGCTTGAAAAACCTTTCATCTTTTATATTAGACCTGCTTCTTGTTTTGCGGGCTGCTGCTGTGGCCTTCTGTCGGGGCAGAGAAGAAATTCGCAGTGTATCAGACTTTCTACAATGCACAGTCAGATAGATGACATACTGAAGTGAATAACATCATTGGTACAACCTTTTTTTAAAACAAGAATTGATCAATGAGGTAGTAACTACATAATTAATAACACAGGTCTGCATATGACACCATTTTGGGTGTTCCTTATAGTTTTTGAAGCGCTGAATTCAAAAATGCAATATTTTTCCCTACATAAGTTTTTCCCCCAAAGTGTAAATTAAAATATATATTACGTGATATTTTTTTTTTAAAATTATATAAAAAATTAAATATAGTTTTAAAAAATATTCATAATATCTACTTTTTTTCCCTCGAAGTTTCGTTTCGATATTTTCCACTTGTGCGCCGCATGTGGTTCTCCTCTGTGCAACATCCAATCGTAGACAGCCATCATATTTACATTCCACCAACCTTGGGAACCCAACCCCCCCATTTCCTTTATGTCCTGGTGAAATCTCTCTCCTTGCCTTCACTCACTGCAACAGATTTTCGGGAAAATACTCCAGAAGAGAGTTCCATAAGTCCAGTTTTAAACGCATTGAGCATCCCAGATCTTTGAAACTTTTCAGTATTTTGTCTACGATTCTTTCAAAGTTAGGATTTTTCTTGTTTCTCAAAAACTTTGTTACATATGCTTTGAAGGAATACCATGCCGTTTTCTCAACGTCTTTTATTAAGGTTTCAAAATTTTCGTCCTGCATAAGCTTTCGAATGTCAGGAGCGACCATAACACACTACTACTGCTTTGAGATGTATAACCATTCCTTGGTAATGCATTGACAAACTGCTTCATAATTTGTTTGAAGTGGAGTTAGGGGTAAAAACACTTTTTTGGGGTCCACCAAAGACTTAAAGTGGACGTTTCTCTCCAACTTTTAGTGTTCTGAGTAATTATATTGCGAAGAGTTTGTTACATTAATTTGTATGTTAGTTTATAGTTTTTAGAATAACTTCTGACTTTGGTATAAGTTGGAAAGGAAGAAAAAAAACGATTTCAATCTATTCGAATGCCATGCGCCTTAAACTAGGCAAACCGTTGTTTTCAATTAAGAATTCTTACGTAGTGGAATTTTTCTTAAAATTTTTCCCGTACTCAGCATCTCAAAATACTTATGAAACACTCTTCATTACACAGAAGAAAATTGTCACTGACCTGTGTAATTGTATGGAAACTGCAAATTGTAAAGATTCAATAACCAGTACGCCGAAAGTTAAAGGTTAGTGCTAAAATTGCCAATAAAGCCATTGTAACATTTTTTTTCGGATTTTTTCAGCGCACACGTTGGTTTTCCGTTCACCCAACCGTTATCTTATCGGAGTTGCGTTGACAGCCATTAATATTAGTCTACTACAGAAAATATATCTATTTAAGAATGCTCTGTGAGATACGAGAACGAGAAATATTTTTGCAATAGTAATGCGGAAAGTTTAGCAGTGTTTTGGGATGATTACTTAATAGTGCAGTACGTTTTGATTAGACTGGCGTAACTTACGATTATCGTATTTCATGATTTGTGGGCATTTGTTGTACGATTAGAAAGATGCGCACCACGATTAACGGAATTAAATTGGTAAATTCGTCGAAACACACAGTTAAATACAGTTTTTAGAGAGAAAACGGGAAAGCAACCGCGTGCTATTGTGCTCCTAACGAAGGAAAGAGAATTTGCTACAGACTCACGACTACGTTGTTGGATGGCATTCAAAAGGAAGCGATCAAACAATATACGATTCCGAAGACACCCCAAGGGCGCATCGCACGTTCTCAGCATTCGAATGTGCAACTGCGCTGTGAAATCGATATCTGCGATGCACCTGAAGCCTGAGCTTCCAGAGCGCGCTCTGTAGGGTACGAGGCAGCTGCTGCAGACGCCCGACAGTCCTTTGGGGTTTAATTATTTACTTGTAGTGTTTGCTCACAGAGGGAGGAAGCGTTGGTTTATTTCAGCTTGAGAGCGCTTTGTTTAGTTTTCTGCTGCTCTTCAGACCATGTTACCTGCAACAGAGTGCACAAGGCAACCGGGACAGATTTCACTTCAATTTAACACAGAACGCTTCAATATAAGAAGCATAAGTATCTTCCCAGCACGAAGATTCGATCTACATTGCTAATAATTTTTGTGTGTTTTGGTTGTTTAAAACAACGAATAGCGGCAGCGACATTTAGGATATTTTGAAATATAATTTCCATGTTAGAACCAGTAAAATATGCGGGAAAAGAAAATAATAATATTAAAACGACCTTTATAACAGACAAAATTAAAAAATAAAATCTTAAAATAAGTAAAATTTAAATCTGCCGGACGTTACAACGCGGATTAATGTATTTTTCTATTGGCGAATAATTTAAGACTAAAAAAATGAAAATATTTACGTCTGATTGAAAACAATGTATAATAAAGACGGCCAATTCAAACAAAAAGGTAATATAAATACCACACAACGTTTCTGGGGTCCCTGTTCCTTTCGTCAGGTGCTAAGAAAAACCTAGAGCGACACAAATGCACTGGTGAGTTGACAGAAACGTTGTGTGGTCTTTATATTACCTTTTTGTCTTAATTGTCTATCTTTATTATTCATTAATTTAAGACAGCAGTAGAACAAAAAACTAAAATCACAGATAAAAACTAAGAGCCAAAGAACTTAATATACAACGTATCATTTAACTTTTGAGACCGTGTTATGTTTAATATTAACAGTATTTGTATGCTTTTTAATATATAGCATTTCAGAAATTAATCTTTTCCAATAATATGGTTCACTGTCTAAAATGGAGCTGTTGTAAAAATCGAAACTGTGATAAAATTTTATACGATGTTTGGTGATACGGCCATAATTACACGATGTAATTTTGAAATTAGATTTATGTTAAAGAATCCTAATATTTAATATTCCTTTTGTTTGGCCTTTATAACAAAATTCACAATTTGTACACTTAATTTTATAGACAATTTTTGTGGTGGAAAACTGTCATTTGATAAAATCAGAAAATGAAGATTTTGACTAAAAAATTACAGAACATTGTATATTTTTAAACAATTATATAAGATGAAATGATAACATACTTTTCCTTATAACATGGTTTTGGTTGGTTCCAAAATCAATTTAAGATAATCTAATGTTCATATACTTAGAGATAAATTAAATAGGATAGAGGTTGGACAGTAAAATATTTTATAAAGTTCAGGTTTTCTAAATGATGAATAGGATTGGATAATAATAAAGCTTTGTCAACCAAATTAAAAACAATAGCTCGCTTCTGTGCAACAAGATGGTCAGACAAAAAATTTAGGACACGACCTGAAACCAAAAATTGGTTCTACAAACCAACCTTTTATTTTATCCTTGACGATTATTAATGTTCACATATTCATGAAAATATAATTATTAATACTTGTATTTATCAGCCTACTGATACTTTTATTGTTCAGAAAAAGGTTGAACGGAAAATTTACAATAAATGAAATTATATTTATACCAAACTATATTACTTAGGCTGTAAGTCATTGAACTTCTCCTCCGATTCTCAGTAGATTAACGTGGATTTCGGACTTGCATTTCGATATTAAGATTCACGATTTATTAATAAAGGGTAGTTATTAGACTCCGACTAATATACGTTTCGTCGTCTCATGTTATTATTTTTAAGAAAATTTCTGCATAAAAAAAAGACAAAATCGTATCTGAAGAAAATTTTCAACAGCTTATAGTTCCAATTTATTGTAGGTATTCACAAAAGTTACACATCTGCTACTTCATAACACATTAATGGAGACTTATTCTAGTAATCCATTAGTTTTGCATAGAGTAGAGTAAGGTAGACGAAATGTGAGTTAAAACCAAAAGAATGGAGTGAAAAAGTGTAATCGAGTATATGGGAGGAACGAAAACTGGGTTAAGTGGACGCTGAAATGGAAATCTTATTAGGCACTCTTACTTCATGTTTTTCTGCCTAATTTCTTCATACCAAAGACAGACTATGGAATACGCGGAAAAATGGCTGTACGAGTGTCAAACATTTTATATTTTTAAAATTTGTGTTTCGGGAAAATCCTGAAATGGAGACATTTCAACCAAACTTGATATACACTTCCTTGAAAAAAAAAAATCTTTATCAGTAATATTTATTGATACAGCAGATTTTCTGATCAAATTATGAACTAAATAATCTAGTAATCAACTAATAAAATACACTGTATAATTAATTATGTCATATGTAAATCAGAATTTCAGAATTAATATGATTCAATGCCGAAAGCTCTCTAGCTTAAGAAATAATTACCGGAGACACTGTTAAAGGTTTTTATTTTTACGAACTATATTACAAAAGGCCAATACTGGTAAATGAATCAATAATATATACTCTCTACAAATAAATACTATGGGGGTCACATATCCCTAGCACCGTTAGGTGGTAAGATTGGGGAGATTACGTTAAAATATTCAACTACGACAGTAATAGTATGAAATAAATTTTTTTTCGTGGTATAACCCTAAAACTTTCCCATGACATTTAAGATATGACTAAACATTATACTGGATTAGTTTAACTTTATCACTTTTCTCTATTAGTAGCCTTAGATTAAACTTTTTATTCGTTGTTACCACCAATTACCTCCCTTGTCACTTAAAGAGATTGCAATTCCCCATGAAACTTGCAGTCTCGATCACGATCAAAAAGTCAAAAGAACCATCTATCAACAATTCCAGAGTGAATTTAAGATCACCGCGGACAACTTGCTTTCTGGAGTGTTGCCTCTCTCAATTTATTTATTCCCTGGCTCTGTAGTTTAAACTAAACGTATTGTTTAAATCAATTTGAGTAAAAATGTATAAGGATTTATGATGTGAACACTGTAGTTACATCTGTAAATAAAATACTTCCATTCTCCTATATAATAAAATATGGGGATGAATAAATACTGGGGACATCAGCCAGTTGTAAATAAATATAAAATCAAAATTTCTAATACATAAGAATTTTAAATTTGATGTTCGTTTGTAGGCCAAAATATCGAATCAGGTCTTTTTCAGCAAAAGTTACGAAACTGGTGTGTAAGAGATGGCCAGAGTGAATCTTTTCGATGCGGGCTGGGAATGCGTCCAGCAGAGCCGCTGGCTGAAAGAAGAGGGTGCGCAATCCATTGCTCCTGGCGATGGACGAGAGCGATGAAAGAAACTACGCAGGGCTGGACAAAACAGATCTTGCGTAACACTACACAATATCCAACCTAGGGACTAGACTTTTATTCAAGAAGGAAACTTCCCGTCAATAGATTTGGGGTAAAAGCGTAAATAAAAGATCACATTCAGATTTTTTTTATAATAAAAATAAAAAGTACTAAATATTGAAACAAAATTATGTCCATACATTCAAAACTTTTAATATCACGATATTGCGTGGAGCTTTCTTCTGTCTCAATATTTCCAAACATTGTCAAAATATATCCTAACTAGCCAGATTTACTATGGATTTCATTCTACTGGGAAACGTTTTGCAGATCCAATTAACAGACACTGACCAAATCTCTTAAGCACTATCAGCTGTAACATTCAGAAAGCGTGCCGCATATTTTTAGGTGTAACGATAACAATCAACTCTTTCCACACACGATAAATCCAATCCTAGTTATACGCAGAATTTTCCCCCAATAAATCTCTTAAGACATGAACAAACTTTCGACTATGCATCTTCTACAAAGTCCACTTAAAATTCATCTCTCATAAGAACAGTTCTTTAAGACGTCGTTTTAGCCCTAGTCACCAACCTACAACGTTCTCCAGCGCGAACAAGTTCCTTAACAAAAGCTTAGATTCACGTGGATAGCTTCGACTTTTAATACAAATATCCGAATTCCTGAACGACAGATGTAAGTTATACGTCCTAGAAATTTTAATTCTTGTGTATAAAATTGATAACGTATGCCGAAATAATTCGTAAAACGTAATCTGCATATTAGTATATGGAATAATTGAATATATTTCAAAATAAATTTTTCAAACTTATCCAAAACGGTTTTACAAAAGATTGAAATATTTTTGCCTTATTGTTTCCGTGATCTCTTTGAGAATATTAAAAAATAAACCATAAATTAATCGAGGGCGATGGGAAATTTTGAATTTATAAACGTCATGCGTAAACAGTTTGCCTTTATTAGTTTTTCAACAGTACAACAAAGTTAATAACTGTAGTAAGAATTTTGGAGAGGGATACGTATAAAACGGAATAATCGCATATGGATTAAGATTATATCTTCAATAGTAGTATACCATACAAGTCTACGATATCACATTAAATCACATTTCACATGTATGTTATAATATGTTTCTAATATTTTGGGGAAATTCCCCTTTAATTACGGAGGGCCATTTAGAAGGAAGGAGTCTATCAATAATTTGGTGAAAATTTGTGGGAATCATCGTAAATCCTATAATACGCGGATGCGAGTCCCGGACTCTTATTGCGAACCCTACAAATTTCAGGTATTTTGAGAATACAAGTTTCAAAACAATTCTTATAGACAATAAATTCAGGTCAAATATTCGGATAAAATTAAAACGTATAGATTAGATTGATGGAATATACAATACGAAAATGATAATGAAACCTGATGTGGAGATAGGTTGTTAAAGGAGGGAACGAGTGAATTAATTATCGGCACAGAAATTATGTAGACGGAGTAATAGAACGAGTTCACTTCATGAGTGAACAAATCCGCAGGACGAATTCCAAGATACCGCACGCAGAATTCGTCCCATTTAATGGTTTAAATGCACAAAAAAGGTAACAGTTCTATGATTTATCGTTTGAAAGTTTCATTTCGAAAAAAATTATATCTCAATTAGACACGCAAATAAATGTATTTATTGACGACCATTTTATTTTATTAAAAATTTATATCTCTGTTTCTTCCATTTTATGAGTATAGCTCCTCATCTAACTCAAAGAAAATAAAATCCATTTAAATATTTAAAATAAAGTTTCTAATTTATTGTATATAATATGAAATGAAATTTTGTTATAAATATGTTCACAAATACCTTATATTAAATATAGTAAGTAACTATTATAACCATTTATTGCAGTAGTATTTAAAGTAAATTATTTGAAAATCTCAACATTGCAAGTGCCTCCCAAAATTCACATAAATTAGTCTGTCTCCTGATGAGCAATCAAAAGGTAAAATTAACGGCATTCAGGCGAGTAAATGGAATTGCCTGAAGTTCAAATACTGACTTTCCAATGTGATCCGATGCTTCCTATTTATTTATGTAAATTTTTTAATTCAATACTAACAAATATTAAACATAAGGCATTTCTTGAGAGATCACAATGTTTTCAATGAAATGCTTGGACTGACAACACGAAGAAACTTAGGGTATAAAAGAGCGCTGCTGTTCCTGTGACACCCCTGTCTCCCTGATGGCCGATAAAGCTGCCATCCAGATCACCCCCGCCTCGACACAATGGCGCACCATGCGCTCGGCGCGCATTCTTGCGGGTATCGGTTTCGCCGGGCTTACTTTGATATACGCCCGCAAGTAATCCGTACCACTAATTTTATCTCCACCTTATTCGGTAATTATGAGGGGGTGGCGTGGTGAAACGAAAAGGAATCCAGTGTTCGTGGGAGATAAGTAGATATTTAAAGGTCCACAGAGACCAAAAATACAAATATGTCACAGTTCCGAAAAATACGTGTTTTAATTACAAGGTGTGCCACAGAATACAAAATATGGCATTGAGTCTCCCATAAAATGTATTTCTAACTAATTAAAGTATAGCGAATTACATCCGAACACAATTATTTTTACCAAATTTAACATTGGAGACTGAAGGCTTTCCTAGTTAATATGTTGTATAAAAATATTTCCTTTTTTTGCGAGCAGTCGTTGAAAAACATCAGATGTGAAGATTATGCACGGGTTAAAATACATGATCAGTTTGTTCATATTTGAACGTCATTCCATTCCCGCTTTTTGAACGAATATTCACTACTACTGCTGGTTGTGGTAAACAATATTCGCATCTTTCGTTCCAAATCATTTAAAGGAGAGTTCAGTAGTGATACCCGAACATTTATATTTTAGAAAATAGGGTTTCACAAACCAATATATGACAGTTGCACACAAAATACTTTATATAACTTCGGGAACGCAGTAGATTTCATTCCCATTCGTGATTGTGTACAAAAATGTTGCTTACCATATTATTTTATATTGCAACCAATATTATCTGTCACCTTCAATTAATGAAGGAACGATAATGCTAATCCAACGTGCTTAATACACCGCGTCGAAAGAAATTTTAAATTTGAGTTTCTTCATTATTCGTACTAAAATTCGAAAGATAAATCTCGGCTCTTTCTCATATGAAGGTCTTTATTTAATTGGTCAGGTCCAGTGGTAGGGCGGAAAATTCTTAAAGAAATTCTTCGGATCTAATCTTGCTGAGTGCTTGTTGGCTGCTGGTTTAAAGGAAACTGTCCACTAAATCATATTAGAATTTTTAAAATATGTATGAGTCGATGTTAAACATTGAGGGATAACGTCAAATATGTCGTTTCACATTAATTGTAATTTTTTGTAATCAAAATTATATTTTAACGCCAACGAAATATTTCCTTAAATTCCCTCCACGATTAGTTATCACAAATCGTCCACGATAGAAGTTTGAAACAAGGTCGGTAGTGAAGTGCAGTCCAGTTCCTGGAGAATTGAGATTGTCACAGCTAGGTCCGAATGCAGTCGGTGGAAGTTATTTGCGAAAGTCTAACGGCGAAGAGTGCAGTTGCCAGGAATGCGTTCTCTCTTCCTTTGACGAAAGCAGGCCACTGCAGAAGGTACTGTCTCCACTAAGAACGACCGAAATACATTCACTGGCACTGCAACTAGAAAATTTGTACATCAATTGCGCAAAATACTCTCCAATTGTCCAAGGCAGGTTTCAGAAATTAGTATACTATATCGAAGAATCAGTTTATAAAATTTTTTATATACGCAAGAAGGAAATAAGGCCACTATCACAAGGGCTGAGCCAAGCAATTTATCTTGACTGGTATTTGAGAAGGCAAAATGGCTCCGACTTATCCAAAGGAGACACGTGGATGGAGTTACAGGTCGTGGAAGAAGAAGAGTGCAGCTGAAGACGAATTGAGAAAATATTTGGGGTAATGAAGGACTGGGCTAGTTGGAGAAGGCAATTTACAGACGAAGTCCAATGACCTGCCAAAGGGCAGAAATAATAATATACGTCTGAACATTGAGGGATTGTCAGTATAACCAATTAATATTCTCCAAATGGTTTAGCGTTAGGTAAAAATCCAGTCAATCGATTGCTACAGGCTGAAGGAACCTAAAATTTTATACAGTTGCTTCAGTCTCGGAAACTGTTAACAATGCCACAAGATAGGCATGGATTAGTAAGCTACTTGAATATTCACGAAGCAATGCTGGAATAGTTCTAATTTTAATTTCAAAGCTTATAAAGTAGCCGCAGATAATTTATCGTCGTTTCAATTATTCTTCGGAACTGTTTTGTCACGGAACGGTCATAAAAAGTAAACGACAGAAATCTTATACTAATGACGTCCGAGAAACTTAATTCTACGATTGAATGAATTTTGAAAGTAAAAAAAAATTAGAAATAGAAAAGATATTAACTTCGGTGCTGTTCAGCTTCTCAAGAAGAGATTGTAAAAACTTTTCTTCTTGGGGATCGGGACACAATCGCTTCACTCATTGAAAAGATTTTAATGAGGGCCGCTTACCGAAATTAATTTTCCTTGCTATACAGAGGTTTATTTTATTTTATTCTTGTTGTTTGTATTGGCAGTAAAGTGAACGGGGATTATCTTTCAGCTTTGGAAAATAACTCCAAAATATTTCACTGTATAGAAACTTAATTATCAATAAATTACAATTATAGTTGAGAAATTAACAAAACATTTTTCTTAACGACAATTTTATTTGAAACTAAAATGGAATATAAAAGCAACCCAATAAAAATTAATTAATACGCGTGATTATTAAGTAGTGGTGGGTAAGCCTTAGACACAGCACAGTTCGTAGAGTCGAATTGGAGAATCAGACCAGTGAGTTTTCTTCATGGCTAATACCTCCGTGAAAAAAAAAATCAGTTTACAAGAATATCGACTAGACTCCTTTCTGAATAAACGGTACACAAGGCTTCAAGGAGAATATTTTTATCATCGTTAAAAGTTCAGGGATTATTGGCGTATTAATCCGTATTCTTGTGCCAATACAACGTACAGTCCATCTCATTATATACACCACTTCGACTGCCGTTAAACCAAAATTACATTTATACGAAAGTAGAATGGGTGTAGTGGACACAGTAAAGCAGTCACAATCTATTTTCACTTTGGCCATGGTCTTTACTACTTCATCGTCGGTGTGTGTGCGTGTGCCGGGCCTTTGTTATCCCAAAGCACTGGCACCTGCCGTGACGCCCACGCTGATGAATGCCGGTGAATGGAATTCCGCAAGACCCCAATCTGTGCAGACTTCACGCGCAGACGAAAAGAAAGTCAAGGCCGAGCAGCTTTGTACTTGACTACTTGCATATCGTAAGCCTGTTTGGAGAACTTGCTGCAGGGAAGTCACGAGGCTTAAGCAGCGGAGAAGGGCAAGTTATGAAGTTCGCTAAGACGCAGCTTCTTGGGTATATTACACAAACCACAAGACGAACAAGAGCTTAGTTAAGTAGAAGCCCTTACAAGGATACTATTTTAAAATGTTGAATTAAATCGTTTAATTTGTTAAATTAGCACGTATAATTGTTTGTGAAAAAAATAAACTGATGCAGCAGCGGAATTCAGATGTTCGAAGCGTTATCTCAACCTAATGTCATAACCGCGAAGAAATTTCAATAACCATCACCGTACTAGATAATATAAATGACAATCTTTACAAATTCAGGACCAATGAATACAAAATATTGTATTTTACGTAATATTATGGCGAGAACATCACGGAAATTTATGAATATTTATTAGCATATATATGTGTGGGGCCTATATATATACATACAAGTGGCTAATAAACAAAAAATTAGGTGATCAAATAAATACTACACAACGCATCTGAAATCCTTTTTGTATTCAAAACCTCTTGAGCAACGTGTCGTTTCTTAAAGTTCATGGCTTTTTTTCCCCTCATCACCTGAAGAAAGCGACAAGGATTGCAGAAACGTTTTGTGGTACATATCACCAAATTCATCTGATCGTTGGCAACTTCAACATTATCGGTTAATTTTTTTCTAATACAGACGTATTTATATTTTAGAGTGTATAAAATGTTTACAATTTTAATTAAAGTCAATCAGCCATAAAGGTATTGACAATTTATTTTTTTTGCTTAATATATTTTGTTCACCAAGAATTTTTTTTATTTCGTTGTACTCGTTTGCTTCTGCTGGAGTTTGACAATGCTCTGTAGCCAATTGGGCCATAATGCGTAGAATTCGATATAACTTACGGTGTCTGGCTGCCATCTATGTGGGTATTATCAATCGCATACGAATTGCCAAATATTTTGTGTCGTAATTAATTACCATGATAATAAATTCAAATATTGCTTAATTTAAAATAAAACATTTCTTCCGGTTTTAAAGTCTTACTCCCTGAAATTAAACGAAAACAGTTCATCTGACAGCTCGAAAGTTTCGTGCGGTTGGGAAAAATTATAAAACAAAATTATGTAGCTCCACACATGGGCTATATAATATTAAAGAAACAAAATGTGTTCGCCCAAAGGTAGGAAAGGTTATTTTAGCGTTATTGATGAATGTTTCTATCAATTACAGAATTCAAAGTAAAAAAAAAAGGAAAAACTTCAGCCACTATTCTATACGAATAGTGCTAATATGAAACTCGTTGATGCACACTTTATAGCGAGGATGTGGGCCACGCTAAAAGGTGATTCACCGAGCGTCACAAAGCAGCTGACTGCTGGACACATTCTCGCTCTACAGGAAACGGGCCATGCTGTTGTGACAGATGGATAATATCTCGGAATTCTCACCCGGCACGACGAAGTTCCGTTACCAGCAGAAGAAACCGCTTGACAGACGAATGAAACCAGTGATCACGGGAACTTGGTAGACGGGTTAGACGAACGGGTTAGTTAGGATGTGGTCGGGCAACTGAACATGGCGACCCAATTTTCAGGCAAGTCAAGAAAAGGCAGAATTACGTGCTTTATAAAGCACATCCTCGCAGAAGTTTCTCGAGGAAAACGAGTCTTCAGATGGATTCTAAAATGGCCTCCCCTTCTACGTCCTCACAATATATATATTTTCAGTTGCTTCAAAAGTTTCGGTGCATAATCGCCAAACAACACGAAATTTTGATTTGAAGGCAACTAAGTTTCGATTCGTTTACCAATTGATTAAAAACTCGTTGGATAATGAAGAAACCGTTAAACACTACAAGCAATGAAGCCCTTCAGCGAGGCCTAACCCACAACTGATTGGTTTCATTCTAGTTTCCAAATGAACAAATGCGGATATTTGTAGAAGTGGACGGATGGTGAATCTCACCCTCATCAGCAAAATAGTTAAATACGACGTGTCAAGTACTTTAGTTTTGTAATATGCCAATGAATAGATTCAGACTCCATGTCATACATATTTTGGAATACTATTATGCATAATTTGTGAAACTTAAGCTTGCTAGGAAATGAACGGCAACAGAAGAGGAACACGCAGCATGTGAGTTATGAACGATACTAAATTCCAGGAAGCAAATACCCTCCGGCATCCCCCTTTCAAATCCCTTCCTAGGGGAGTTGCCACCACGTGGATTACCCTCATGTAGCCTGTTACTCTAAAATATATATATATGTGTCCAATAGAGAAACTGAAATCATCGAGGCCAGTATGAAAGCTATTGAACTGAAGTACTGCGTCTAATATGAATACGAATATAGAAATAAAAATAAATTTTACTTGGAAACTACAAACTTTCCTGCTTGCGTGATATCGTTCGCATAATTTATTATTAGCACAGTCTCTCTTAAGATGCAAGAAACGAAACGGAAGGATGCTGCCTGATACTATAGCTCCTTCCCAGTATTTTAATAGACTATGGAAGCCAACGGATCGTCAAACAAAAATAGAAACAGAGGCCCTTCAAAATTATGAGTCCCGCCTTGTACCACGACTCCACCAACATGTGGCGCAATAATTCTATTTAGTCCAGTTACGCTTTAACGAATGACTCGAACAATTTCCAACGCAATCAGTTGGTTTCTTCGATTGTCCAATGTGATTAACAAGGAAAATGTGTAATAGTAACTGTTATACGTGTTTGGAACTATGCCAAAGATGTTACACGCCGCGGGGCGGCTCGGTAACAGTAGCCAGACAGCCTGCGACAATTGGCCAAGATTGTGTTGTAATAGCGGAAGACGTCAGTTGAAGAAGCCACCATTTAGGGTCTCCCGCAGCCAGTGACCTCTGGACGCAACCACTGCACAAAACCATAATTCAAAGCGGTCAGGAAATTAGTCAGGTGAGATCAAACCAGTTGTCAAATTTGTGACAAGGTAATACAAGGTTACTCCATTTTGGAAACTGCGTCCTTCACTGTCTTCCACTGCCTTAGTAGATTTAGCGCTAAATTCACAATTGATAGCGAGAATGGCTCCAGCCTCCTTTCATAACCTAAAATCACCAACTCAAAAAATTTCATTCACTGCAGGGGAGCATTTTCATTATTTTCTGAAAGTATTTAAAACGGAAGGGATCTTTTCAAATGAAGTCTAACGAATTCTGGGTTAAAATGGATTCTAGAGGAATTTTAAATTCTTGTCTCGTCAACTTGATGTTTCCATTTTACGCAGGGACACGTTCCTAGGCACTTCGCATAACGCGGATCATGGACGAGACACAGCAGCTGTAAGCTCGACTCGAAAATTGTAAAATTTAGAAAATTATATTTAAATACTCTTGCAATAAAAGAAATCAAATTTTCCTAACGCGCTTTGTATTAAGTCATAAAAGCAATAAAGATTACATTAATTAAATGGTATAACGAAATCATTTCCGCATTTGTTCATTTGGAAACGAGAATGGAACCAATCATTGATGGGCTAGACCTCGATCAAGGGCGACAACTTCACCCGGAATATAAATCAGTTGTATAATTTGAAAGTACTAATTTGTAGGGTGCTTTCTTAATAAGTTTATAGGAATAGGCATTGGCGAGAAAAAAAATTAAGTGTCTCGAACTTCTTAATAGGTTCGATATTTCGAGTTTATTATAAAGTCTATTTTATACAAAGGTAAAGAATATTGAATGAAAATTAGTTCTTAAAAATGAAATCCAAACAATACAATATCAAAGTGTTTAAATATCTTACACACTTACAATTTTCCGAATAAGTTGCGGACGGTGATCATTCCGTTCGCTAAAGTAAATGCACATTGGGAATAATAAAGAAAAGTTATTATTGAAGTACTATTTTTCAAGAACTTTGGCCTATGTTACAGACGAAACATATTGAATTTTTTTAAAGTATAACATTATGTTTCTAGCTGTCTGTGTGTAAATCTATTAAAGTCTTCCGGAAGAAATAAAAACTATACAAAATTTATTTATAAAGGGTTGTAAATCTCTGTTAATTAATGAAGGATATTACTATGTGAAAGAGTTCGTAGAAAGGAAGAACAGATTAGATTCTCTTTAATAAAATAGTTTGCTGGTATCCTATTCAAGCTCCGCTACTATTTTATGATGATAATATTCTAGAATTTAACTGCCGACTTACTTTCTTTTTCATGTTCGACGGGAATCGATGTAAGATTTTCTACTGGAAACTCCGTCAAATGAAAATTGAAGATGAATTAAAACACTTACTTCTTCAATTAATAATTACTTATTCAACGTAGTTTTAAATCATTTTTTTGTTAAGTTCAATGTTTGTTTTTGAAACCGTGTATTTGTAATAATTATTCTTTTCATTTAATCTTATATTGTGACGTGTCCTATTTCCTCGACCGAAGACTAATGGAATGAATAATAAATCTAAAATCTAAAGTCTTTGTCAAACAAAGGTTTTAGATAAACTGAAATTAGGGAGCAAGTTTGAGATACAAAGATATATAAATAAAGATGACACACAAAACTGCTCTCTGACCACAGTTTATCTATAACCTTCTACTTTTAGATGAACATGTCTTTGACAAGCGCCTACAGGCTGATCAAATAATGTTTGTAAAAAAGATATGCTTTTTAAATAATGTGAATATACATAACACTGAAGGTATTAAGATGAATATGGCACTGTACTCGAAAGCTTATTCCAATTAAACAACTAAGAATTTGAGAATGTACGAGGTTATTAAATCCTAATTCCCAATTTTTAAGTCTTTTGCAATTTGATGAAATGTCATATTCTTTATTAAACAAAGCCAGTATAATATATCCGAAGTTTACGTTTAGAAAATTCTTACCGCGAGTAAACTTTCGTTGAGATGAGTAGAAGTGGTTCCCAGGAAGTTAGACAGTGAAGAAAGCAGAACTGCTGGTGATTCACTTGGCGGGCGCCAGTGTTCCTTTCGCCAAGTAGGACTGGCACTCGTATTTTTAGTAATTGTTCGTCGCAAATGATCTACGCTTCACGCGTCTATAAACGTGGTAAAACTAAAACCATTACGAGTTAAAAGCCTGCAGAAGTCTTATTTCAAAGCTACCAACCAATATGGAAGATATGACACGACACGAGTGTAAAACCTTATAACTACAGACATCTTTTACTATTAACTGAAGAGATTAAAACTAGTTATAAAATAGAATAGGACGAAAAAGGTTTTCGTACTTAAATATCATCTTCCATTGACCTACGATGCTAAATCAATTTTTTTTATGTCCACGAGAATTTGCATGTACAAGACGTTCCAAACACCGAAGCTCCGTTGTGCATGCAGTTCCACAAACTACAGTTACTGCGACGAGAGTGCACATCCATAAGGCTATTGTATTTCAGTTACACTGGCAGTTTAATTACATTCATCTCGAGAGTAGTGGAATAAAACTGAAGCAGAGATTGTGTTACAGAACAATGAAAAAGTGCATTGTTTATCTGTTATTGCATAGTATAGCATATGCAATATAACCGTTAATATCACCCCAGAGGAGCATATATTGGTTACTAAGAGAGCTAAATTGTGACGAAACGTGAAACTTTTGACATCCTTTGATAGGTTAAAACATGCCTGTCCTAGGTTTCTGTGAGTCAACCCTGTCATTCCAGATTTTCTGCTCGCCGGTCATCTTCAGAATATTTATTTTCTTGATTTTTAAAAGTTTTTTCAAGAAAGAAAATTTAAGCGCCATTCAATGTGAATTATTGATAAATCAGACCAAAATAATATTCGTTTAATAAAATTTTCTCATTTATTTCATATTTAAATAGAGCTGTTATTTTAAGAAAATTTGTATTATTGATTAAAATTTGTTTATTTTATCAATACTTTATTTTAGACTTTAAATAAAAAAATATAAATTTCTTATACTTTAAATTATATTTAATTTTACTGCAGCAAAATTTTATTTAGATTTACTTAAAAATGTGAAGTTATTGATTAATGACCATTCACATTTAGAACCTACATTTGCATGACGTATATTTTTGCAACGTAATAAAAATGTTCATATATAAAAATTTACATAATATTTTATCGTATTGTATTCACAAAAATTCATCTTAAAAAATTTGGTTTTAAAAAATATAAAAAAATTATGCACGGGTTGATATTGTCGGTGCATACATTTCGACTTAAATGCCCAATCATATATTTTGTAAAACGATTTCCCTGCTGAAATTCTATGAAAAAAACTAAATTAATTTCATGGGCGTGATATAAAATACCGCAATAATCCAAAGGTGCCAGTCTAAAATATTAAGAGCCATCGTTAACGCCCCCTGGGTACATAACAAATGAATAAATACACAATGACTTAAAAATACCCACTGTTATGGAAATTGCTTATCAAAAGAGCGTTAGTCATCACAAAAAGCTTAAATCACATTCAAATCTATTACAACCACTATTGGAAAATTATGTAACAAGAAGACTGAAAAGAAAATGGCCACATCTGGAGTTCTCATCGCTGGAGGGGATCTCATCATGCCATAATGTATAATATGTAAATAACACGTTAAAGCTACCACATTAGCTTGTAGATTAAAATGTAATCTGATTGCTGATAAATATAATATTAAAAAAAGGGTGTGACATGGAATCAATTCCAAGAGAACGACAATAAACGAACGCGACTTTAACTAATCTATACGAAACTGTTTCGACGTACGAAATTGAGGGCCATTGATTGGCACAGACGAAACTAATTACAAGTTGGATACAAGATTAAAATATAATTCAATGCAAATCTATAACGACCCAATTGTAGAAAGAAATGTATAATAGAACATGAAGGATTTCACTCATTCCGTCTGAACTGTCAAAATGTCGCAAATCCTCGAAAAAAATAAACTTTTAGCGGACTCTTTATAGCACTTAGTTTTCCGAAAAGTAGTAAACTTCCTAAGTGCCGGCCGTGGCACGGATTCTAATATTAGGTATCCACAGCAGGTCTGGGGAAGCCCTTGCTACCTACCTGCACTCGGTGCCCGGTTTCACGAGTGTGGATTTCACGGAGAATTCGAGCAGCAGCCATTTCACGGACAATCTTACGCCACTTGTTACACATTCGATAAATTCCTACACGCAGTGAAATTGTATTTCCAAATAGGGAAAAACTACCTTTGCCAGTTTGGAGTCCTTCAGATTTTTTTCTTCTTCCAGAACTCTTAACATTACAAACGCACATTCTACTATATGTAATAACAGCCCTACGGTTCTGTTTAATGTTGTGTGATTATTATGGACTTGAGCAGGTATGGCCCGCCACGAACTGTAAATGAGTGCCGGATAAAGTCTGAAATGCGTTACTATACGGGCGGCAGGTCACACGTCGCTGAACACAGTTTCTAGAGAACCTACTCACCTTCCTGTAGGTGAAAAATCACAAAGGCCACAAAGGGTCAGAAGCCTCGGCTTTCAGCTTCGGTTACACACAATATGCTTCGTGCAATATATTTCAGTCACAAACCTACCCTTTCTTACAAAGAAAATGTTTCGGTCAGGTAATATGAATTATATGATTTTTTTTAGGAACGCATTCAAGCAGGATATTACCAATGGCTTATAGGAGAAACACTGACACAAAAATGTCACTATGATGAGAATTTCTTAAATATTTTCCATTCGGGAACACTATGCATATTTACGTAGACTCGCATGTATAGACATGTCCATCGATAACAAAGTTTAGACTCGTAATAATTAGCAACAAACATTTATAATATATATTTTTTTACTATTTATCAAACGTAAACATTAAAATAAAATTTAAAAATTAATGCCTACAGGCAGATTAAATAACGTTTGTAAAGAAGGTGTGTTTTTTAAAATAATGTGAATATAGATAGCAATATCATGTTTTGTTAAAATAATAGAAGATGTGTGTCAGTTTAGACAAATATTGTTTTACATTGGAGGTATTCAGATGAATATGGCAGTGTAAGCTTCTTCCAATTAAACAACCAAGAATTTGAGAATGTACGAGGTTATTAAATCCTAATTATGAATTTTTAAGTGTTTTGCAATATAATGAAAGGTCATATGTCGTTAAAAGATTCTTTATTCAACAAATCAGATACGCTTGTTTCTTCTTCAGCAAAAATTACAGTTTGACTGAACATTTGACTGTAGAAAGGTTTCGTTGTAGGCCGATTTTGAATTTATACTAGTCAGTTCTGAGAACTTCACTTCGAATCAATACGTCAATTATCAAATATTGTCAGATATTCTTCTTTAATTCCAAACAAAAAATTATTTATCGATTTTGCAAGAAACCGAAATATGTTCCCCTCACAAAAAAAGAAAATTTTTGAATATGACTTCCTACTGTTCGGAAACAATTCTCAGTTTGGAAGCCTTCGACGATCCTTAATTACTCCTTTCGGGGTCGACACCCACAATTTAAGATGTTATAGGGAACCAATCTAATTGTTCTGAGGATCTCTACAATAATAAAGGTCTTTAGATTATAATAATGACACAGGTTTTCAAACTATTCAGTATTAATCTGGATATATTGAATCGAAAATACAAAAACTCTTTTCACAACTTCGCGTGCAGTTTCCGTAAACTTTAGTATATTTTGAAGTAAACCACCATACTTGAAATTATAGTTTCCCATTCTAAAAAAACCGTAAGTCAAGGACCCAACAAGAAAGAGTTTTCTATTTATGAACATACGCGGAGTATGGAGGAGTATATTTTAATGTGACAATTGTCTACTCGTGGACTTTTAATGAAACCTCTTCTCTATTGACACAAATTAGTCTACGAATTATTTCATTGAAGGTTTTAATGCGAGTGGGCGGTAAAGCTTCGGACTACGTCATGACAGCTGAGAACATCTTTACAACGGACAGATTTCTAGGTAAAAAGGTGTGTGCCAACATTTTTGACTTAATTTCTTGGGGCATCTCAAACCTTTTCATCACTTTGCTACCCTATCAAATTTACTCAAAAATAATTTTTTCCTATCAAACCAATTCTTCAATGATGAAAAAAAGGTCAGTTTCGGAATACGCACAAAGTTTATCGTGCTATTATCTTCGACTTTACGATTACTCCTACAATAACCTCGCTCTGTAACGAAACGACTATAGAGCCATTAAAACCTTGGAACTATTATCAGCTACGCGAAACGAAGATAAACGCTAAGAAAATACCAATAAATGGACTAAATTGTACAGGGATCTTGCCATAGCGTCGTTCCGGACAGTAAACGACAGACATATGGCAACCGCTGCCAACTGTTACCCTTTTCAAAGTCACAAGTCCCATTGTCTTCATTTGGCCTCTCGCGGAGAAAAAATAATTTTGGAATAGGTGTTCGACGGGTGTTGCTCTGCGATCAATGGTCTACTTTGTGTGTTTTAATAAAATTGCGTGTAATTGCGTCACAGATTGAGGTTGATTGCTACGGGAGTGCTAAAATATTTAAGCTCCAGAAAAGTGCCATTGCATTAATTTCTTATAAGAAAGTCTTCTTCGAAGTTTCGTAATACTGGCCACCTTCGTACATATTAGAGGAATTTTTAAATAAATTTACAATAACCAGGTTCAAACCTAAGCGGAACGTCCAAAATCGGACGAGAATCGCCTTAGTCAACACCAAACTAGTATCCCTCCGAATGTAAACAACGAGATAATACCTTTATGAAATGCAAACTATAATTTTACTCAAGATGAAATTCTCATTAATTCACATAATAGATATCTTTCAGTGGGATTTGTGAACCAGCTTAAAGTTATTTAATAATATTCTCAATTTTATCTTTGTCTACTACTACGTATCCATTTTACTCAACCAACATGGAATTAATAATTTTTCGTATATATTCCAAAAGAAACAACTTCTTAGAAGAGTTAGAAAAATCTAGTTTACCTACCGTATATTTGTCTCGAAAAAATACGTGATTTTGGTACTATAAGACAGCTCTCACGACGTATAGGTGAAGAGAAATAGGATGGCGTGTTAGATGCGCGGTAGGAGAAGGTGGAGGGTAGAATCGTCATGTGGAAGAAACTCTTGGATCAAAGGCAATACCATTCTTAAAAATATCAGTTACATTCCTTTATTTAATGAATTTAATAATTTATTATCTAATAATATAAAGACATCGGCAATGTCTTTTGAGACCCTGTACTTCTCTTAACTTTTACAGATTTTTTTTTGACGTACAAATCCTTAACTGAACAATGTTTAAGAATAGATTTTCATTGCCACGTTGTGGTAACAAAGGTTTCTGTTAAACCGAGTTGGGCCTACCCACTACAATTACAGGGCAGTGGACCACTGCTCATCGTATTTGGACACGACCAGCCATTTATCTCGAGCTAGAACTTTATAAGGAAACTAAATATTTTTTGTATTAATCTGAGAAGACAATAAGTTCTCATTAAACAAGCTACATTCAGGTCGTGCGACAGGCTAGTCAAGTGTGATAAACTTGGAAAATGCATTGGTAAATCATACCTTTTTTGGTTTTGATTTACGTTTTACTGATCAGTTAATTTAACTTACAAAAGAAATTGTCATGCAAAAGTCTTTGAAGCAGGAGACGAGAAAGAACCGCCAGTAGAAATTAAGAATATACATTAAGAATGGTGCAACGGGTATAATAACTATACCACTGTGATCAAAAAGTAAGGTGAAATTGCCAGTTAAAACTCCCGGGTATTAGGAAGGCAGGTAAATTTTTCCCTAGGTTGGTAGAACTGTCTATAATATTTGCCAAGCGTCTGTTTGTTAAAAGGTTTAATTATCTCCGAGTTACACGTGTTTTTGTAAACAACTGAAACTGAATTTTTCGATTTTTGCAATGGGTAATTTTGTTGAGCAAAGAACTTGCATCAATTTTTTTTTGCGGAACGAATATTCTTGTGCGGACACGTTGAAAATGTTGCGGAAGGATTTTGGTGATCAAACTATGGCACAAAAAACCGTTTATAAGTGTTACGAGTTCAAAGAGGGCCGAGAACGCGTTGAAGACTAACCGCGCTCTGGACGACGATCAACGTCTACCGACGAGGGCCACGTCCAAGAAATCAAAGATTTGGTGCTTGAAAATCGTCGATGGACAATTAGAGATCTCGCTGATAGTGTTGGAATATCATTTGGCTCAGCCCAAACCATTTTGAAGAATGTTGTGTGTCTCAAACGCGTCAAGTCTCGATTGGTGCCAAAATCGCTCCATTTTTTGGAAAAAAAAAGCGTCGCGTTGATGTGTGTGAAAATTTGCTGTCTGACTATCAGGACCACTTGAAATACATCACTACTGGAGACGAGACTTGGATTTACGCATACGACCCTGAAACCACCGACCAATCCAGCGAATATCGTGCAAAAGGTGAAGCAAGACAGAAAATCAAGGTAATGTTGACAGTTTTATTTGATTATCGTGGTGTGTTTCACTATGAATTCCTTCCGCCGGGCCGAACTGTCAACAAAGAATATTATTTGAGCGTTATGCGTCGTTTGCGTGAAGCTATTCGTCTGAAACGGTCGGAATTATGGGCGAACAACTGTTGGTTCTTTCATCACGATAATGCACCATGTCATACTGCATTGGTTCTACGAGACTTTTTTGCCAAAAACTCGACTCATATCGTTCCGCAACCAAAGTATTCGCCTGATTTGGCTCCGTGCGACTTCTGGCTATTCAGCAAACTCAAAAGGCCAATGCGGGGACGCCGTTTTGACACGATTGAGGAGATAAAAACCGAATCGAAAAAGGTCTTTAAGACTATACCGGAAAAAGATGATTCCGACTGTTTCGAGGACTGGAAAAAGCTTTGGAAAAAGTGCGTTTTATCGGACGGGGATTACTATGAAGGGGATGAAATTGATTTGGAATAATAAAAAAAGAATTTATATTTTATAAATAAATTAACCTTACTTTTTGTTCACATTGGTATATTTGTGTTCACTCGCCAAATAGTTATAAGAAATAGAACATATTGAACATTAATTTACCCTCGCCGAATCAGTAAACACAAAATCCACGGAACTGTGATTGTTCTCGTCGTAAGAAGCGGCTATTGTCGCAAAGGGCCAGTTCTTAATGTCGTGTGAAACCGAGGAAGTTTGGCATCATTAGTGCGCCACTAAAGCGACTAAGTGGCCAGTGTAAAGTTGTTTAGAGCCTCGCAGGCCCAAGCCACGCGTTACGTCGTAAACAATGCGCTCATTTCGTCGCAGGAGACGAGGCTCTGGAGAACATGCGACGCAGCTGTCCTCCCCGGAATTAGAGTAATTGTATTAGTCACTGCTCTCCAGCGACTCATCGCTTGGCCGAGAACAAGAAGAAAAAGGTGGACGGATTATACACCATTGGAACGCGCTGGACATAAGAAAGTAACCGGGCCAACCGCTCTGTACCTCAAAGCTTCAACTCAAAATAGATGTTTTTAAGCTAAGAATGTACTTTAATAAAAAATTCGCTCACTCAAAACAAACTTCTCATTTGGGTAGAGGGAAATTTTTTTTTAATAAAAGTGGTAGCGAATATTATTTAGGTTGTAGCCTGACACAAATTTATAAATTCAGTCCTTGCTCATAAGCACTAGAAGGTTTAATTTCTGACAGTGAATTACTGCTCAAATATTTGTTCATATTTTCAGTTCACTGTATTTACGGGCGAAAGTGCTGACCTGTCAAGCTACACAATTTCTATCCTTTATGGGTGTGAATTCTGTACGCACATATGAGTAAAAATAATAATCTGAGTAATCCTGAATTTGCATCATCCGAATGGCATGTGAACTTTTGGGGAGTTACGCAATCACAGATAAGACGAATTCATGGAAATGACGGAGTAGATTACGTATTATTCGAGGAACAGCTACATGTACAACCGCGAGAAATAACTCGTGGTAAAAGTCCCTTTCTCTTTAGGTTAAGTGACTGATGTGCGTCCAGAATGCACATCTGAGGATTGGTGGAGTATTAAAAACCAGTGCGAAACACGTAAATTATAATTTTAGATTACAAAAATCTCATGATTATCTAGTTGAATTTCTTTAATTAACCTGTGGCACAAAAATTTAAAGCTTTCGTCAGTTTGTATGTTTGAATCGTCTAAAATGAAAATAAACAATACGCAATTAAAATTCATGTCAACTTTTGTAATAAAAACTAAGTCATTTAAGATCGAAGATTTTCCCGGTGTATCTTCTTGAGAAAGATGGCAGAATACGCCATCGAAACGTCAAAACCCATGTTAAAGTAAGCATAAGCTGCTTACTTTAAACCTGGTGGAAACCCAAGAACTTTTTATCCGAAAACTAAGTCATTAGAAATTATCAAAAAAATTGTAAATGACGGTTTTTATTGTACAAAATGACTGGTATTTTAATTGCATATTGCTTCTTTTTATTACAAATTATTATAGCCTACCAGCGGTCTAGGTTCCTTTAAATATTTGTGACAAAAGTTAAATAAAGAAATTTAACTGGATAACCGGGGAATTTTATTTGGTATCCTACAACAAAATATATGGTTCTGACGTGTTGTATACTTTGAAAAATTAAAACAGCCTAACATTATGAATAGAAGCAGAGGAATTTTACAATTATTCAGCATTTTTAGAACACGGCCTCCGAATGAAGGAAGCACGCCAATTCCGTGTATCTGACGGAATGACGTTCCCGTCGTGTTAGCCACGGTTACGTGTCCATGACGTCATTATCCGGTGGATCACGAGTAACACTGAAAAAGTGTTACCACCACTTAGCACGGAAACTGCGGTTCGCCGGTCGAGAGAGAGAAAAAAAATACACCCGCTTTACCGATTCTAAAGTGTGGAGATTTACTGTAAACGACCGCTAAATTCAGAGTTAAATTTCAGAGCAATTTCTTCAGGCTGAAGCGTCTTCAATGCTATGGCCGAAAGCCAAGTGAGGCGTGTTGGACAATTACACTCTGTAGTTACGTAACAGGAATGAACAGTCGCTATTATCCTACAAGACTTGTTGGAAACCATCGCGATATATGTATATAACTAAGAACGAGGTTAGATATCTCGTGAATATATACACAGTGACAATAGAAGAACGATATTGAGGTAACCTTGATTTGTACCTCCATCAGTTTAGTTTCGTGGTGAATTTTAATGTAAGGCGAGATTCTATCGGCATCTACAGAACTTATCTGGTACTTCCCTTCCCTCATCTTGGACGATTGATTTGGAGATATTTGGATATGAAGCCATCATGATCAGAAAACGTCGGGCCAAAACGGATTGTGATGAAAAGGCCTGCGATATTTTTTTAAGAATTTTTATTTATTGGTTCTAATTGGTCGCCACTGCTCATTTCTTTGGTACCTTGACACCGTTCATAGTCGCAATCTCGTGTTCGTCTAAACGAATATCCGATTTAAAATTTATTGACGGGGATTTTAAGAGACTTAATTGGTCGGGAAGCTCAATTCCCTCACTGTTGTTAAATAATGATGAGGAGCGAAATTAGGTCCAGGTTGAGGAGAAAACGATGAGTAATTCCCATACATTTCAGTGAAGACGAGCAATGTTCATCGTCCGAAACGTCAATCCGTTTTTCCTGTCATTGAATAACCATTTCCATTCTATTTAGATTAGATTTCTCCATTTACCACATTTATTTCGCATACTGCTTCCAATCCAAGCATTGGATCACCCGTACAAAAGTTGAGACAGACGAGTCTATTTAACCCTTACTCTGCGTCCTAGACGAAGCTGAAAACAAGTCTGTTCAATACTGAAGGTGATCTCACCTGACCCACGCATGCATGACCGAGAATTTGCCTGCACTGGACACGGCTCGGAGCCAAAACGTGGGAAAAACGGCTCCAGGAGTCAGCACAAAAGGCGGACCCTCCCTCACAATGTGTCTGCTCCAAAAGGTTGTACAATGGAACCGTTTTGTAGAATAGAAGAAGCAAGCTCCATTCAAGGAGCAGGGATTCACCTGCGGCATCCGGGACACCCATAAACGGGCTACTAACACCATCTAAAATAAAAATCAATAGCGTGGCTGTCTTTGTCCGCGGGATCGTCGAGGGTCCCCGTTCGATCCTCGCCGCAGCAGCCTGGCGTACGAGCACGAGGAACTGGCAACAAGTGGATCGTCACGTCGGATATGACTCATTCTCTGTACCAGTCATCACAAACAATCACACACACACACAATGAATTACTCAGAACAAGCGCGTAGTTCTCTGCAGCAAATCTTTTCGAAATTTTCAGAGATCGCTAATATGTATATTTACAGTGCACGATAATATTTATTCTGGAAAAAAAATCAAGATCCGTAGACAATTGTAAGGATAATTATTAACAACATATTAATATACACCAAATAACAGAATAAGAAAAATACAGTTGTGAAATAACTTTGTCATAAAAACGACACGATATTTACAACAGTTTTATTACGTTAACACAAGCTCAAAAAATTAATCATTCACGAAAATATAAAAAATAAATTATATTTTTCAAGAGCAGTTAATGTTCTGGAATTATATCCTTCCCCGCAGAATTGTATCAGGAATAAAATTATATATGACAAAATTTTGGGTTTGAGTGTTGTCAACTGACCAGTGTAGTTGTGTTTCTCTAGGCTTTTCTTAGCACCTGACGAAAGGCACAAGTATCTCAGAAACGTTGTGTAGTATTTGAATTACCCTTTTTTGTCTGAATTTGCCATCTTTATTATTCATTATATATATATATATATATATATATATATATATATATTATATCCCCGAATGAGAATATTTCAGCAAATATATTTGTAACTCTAAAATAATGCTCTAAGTATTAATTCTTAAATAATGTTTAATTATAACAGCGCATTCCATCACACCGACTATACCTTCCGGTCTCGCTAAAGAATTCTGATGTTATTCTATGTTTTGTTATTTCTGAAATCCTAATCGCCTCAGTTTTCTGAGTTAATGGCCACCTGTTGCTTTTGTTTTTGTTCCCCCCGAGAGACTTGAAATCTGACCTGAAGACAACAGGTGCGTTCATAGACGATCCAACTTCCCCCTCAAGTCGCTATTCGAACGGGGTAAATAAGTCACGATTTTGAATTCTGAGAAAAATTCGGCAAACGCTGCATCGGGGGGGAAAAAATCGAGTTGATCGGTACTTACGAAACGTGTGTTTTCGCTTTGGCCATGCTTGCTCGTGGAATGCGTGTGTTCGCCGGTCGTAGATTCACACTACTCCAAGAAACGCGCCGTGCTTGTGACACTACAACAAATAAGGACTGACGCGCTAGCCCCACAGCCCAGAGCTCAGACCCGCGTAACAACACTGCGTCAGGCCAGCCATCTGGCGGCGGCGGTCGCAACCAGGTTCCAGCTCGGTTCAGACCAGCGCCCGGTAGAGGGAACTACTGTATTACGCACATTCTAGCAAAGATGTTATCACACTGGGCTGGGCGCGGGCAAAGAAGTTTATTTGAATTCTGTGATTTTTTAAAAAAATTATGGCATTATCAGAGTATAGTAATGCACTTCTATAAGCTTCACAAAGAAGAAAATGTTTATTACAAACTATCTGATGAATTATGTAAGTAGCCAATAGCTGCAAATATTTGGGTGTTAGTAAAAACCTATCACGGAGGAAACATGTAAATGCATTGGCCAATAAGGATAGGAAGCTAAACTTCTCACGCTGGATTTTAATGAAACGTTCCAGAAACACTAAGATGGTTGCTTATAGAACTTTAGTGGGACCTATTCTCGAGCATAGCGCCTATTTTAGGGATCCGTACAGGATTGAGCACATTCAGACACTGGACCAAATTCGGAAAAAGGCATTGAAATTATCTTGTAGACTTGCGGGAAAATGAGTTAAGAGATTCTGGAAACTAGAAAGAAACGGACTAGACTTGCTGCATTAACGAACCGTTCTGGAGAAATGCTATCAATTGTCTTTTACATCCCTTTTATTTATCTAAAAGATATCATGCATACAAGATTAGACAGAGGAAATAGCGAACTGATATATATATATATATATATATATATATATATATATATATAAATTTTTATTCCTAAATGGAACCATTCAGGGTTGGAAGAGTGGTACAGAGTAAAAAAAACAATTCAAAAGAAAGTTAACTACAGGGATTCATTGTAAAAATAATAAGATTTCAATTAATAAATTGAGTAAAGTGAAGTTGAAAACAAAATAATTTAAAAAGGGGATTGTTTTTGAAATTTAATTTCAGCGTTGCAGTGAAGTTAAGTGCAGAGAACTGTAGGGCGACATTTATAGCCTTAATGATATTTAGCCATTAGTAATAATTTAAAAATTTTCTAGGTGTAATGGAGCTATTTTTCCCCATATTTATTCTATGTTCACTTTGGTATATCATATAACTTCATTGTATTTATTTAAACATTGGCGCCGGAATTTTCACAATGCAATTAAATAAATCTATCTATATACAAGCTATATACAAGCTGGCCTAAGAACTAGGTAGTTTTGTTTTTACGTGATGTGGTCTCCTCCAGTCACAGGTTACCCTTAGATGTTCCTTACATCACATTGCCATTTACGATTAAGCCTTCTTGCATTTTGTATTTTCGGGAGAGTTCAGAAGTGTGTTGGTGTGGTTTTCTAGTTTTATATGGGGATTGATACTTTTTTTAGTTATGACATCTTTGACGTCAATTAAGTGTATTTGATTAGTTTCTCAGTATTATTGCCATATTAGACTTGCTAGTGCAACCCCAAAGTTCAATACCATAAACCCATAATGGTTTAAGGATTGTTTTATAGATAAGGAGTTTATTTTCAATGCTTATAAGGACCTCCTACCAGGTAACCTGTGCATTTCATTCACATTTAGATTTATATGCTTAAATTATTTAAGTTGTTTTCTTGTTAACCAGTTATCTAAATGAATCCCTATATATTTTGTAACAGATACTGTAGTTATTTGTATGCCATTTCGACAAACAGCTGGTCTCTGGTAGGGTGAAGTTGACTTTCTTAGTTACTTTGTCGCTTTTTTTAAAATACACCGTGTAATACACCGTTTGAAACATGGACGCATTAGTTACCATAATGTCTAAGTAATAATGTTAATTACATGCGTTTTATTGTTTGAGAGAAATGCCCAGACAAAACTACAGAAACTACAAAGGAAAAACGAAAATTGAAACGAAGGCGAAACTTGAACTGGAATTTGGAGAAGAATTGTGTAAATATTAAGGTGAAACTTGCATAATCAAATAACGGAAATAAAAATTAGCTAAACCTGGCGAACGAAGTGGGATCAAGTTTCCATGTTTGTAGAGCCTCGAGATGCAAGCATTGTTTCGCAATGAGATTCAATTTTATTTTATCAATTGAAACGAAAGTATTATTCTTCTTAGTTTCCTTTCGTGATTTATTTTCCTATATTTCTCTGCTACTATTACTTTTACCAATGAGACAAAACATTAAATCCATTTGAATATCAAAGTTATTACGAATACCACGTTTTTATGCTTTAAATATAAATATTTTTATGGATTCACCCCGATGATCCAGGAATAAAACCTTCATATTATGTTTTAAAAATCTTTCCATTTCCTACTACATTAAAACGTGATTTGATGATCTCCATCACTTAATATCCATCACATAGCAAAAGTACACACTTGCTTAATCGTATTTATAAAGATAGCAAAGCCTTTGACGAACAAGTCCGTGACTTTACTTGGAATAAGATATCCGTATTGAATCTTCTATTTGTGACTTAAAATCGAATTTCTTAATTTTAATTTTGTTTCGAAAAAAATTATCTACTTTTGTATTTCATAATAGATGGAAAGAGAGTATAGAAATAGTTTGAAAGACATTCTCCATGAAGTACTCACGAGAAGAATGTGGAATGTGTCTCTTCTAGATTAATCGGAAACAGTCTTGCTCAGTATATATTCTTTGAAGGGAGAAATAATAATTGTCTTTTTAATTCACAACATTATCAATAATATTTATAATTTTGTAATGATTAATATTGGCGTTTGTAATACATAAAGAAAATTTTTAACTTGTAGGATTATTATTTTGTTTTATAAAATTTACTATCGACTCATGTTTCTCATGTAGATCTGGGGGCATTTGATGAAACATTTATAATTTTTTGTGGGCAATTTCTTTTAACACGAGACTTTATTCATCACCATAACAACCGAATTCTTCATGACGTCAGCACTTCAACGATAAAAGTAAACGCACCAAAGAAAGTATTATACACTGCAAAATTAAACATTGCAAATTACAATTCGCGTCCTGCCGCTATAGCACACAGCACAAACATAATTATAAATTTAATTTATTGATGTGATTTTATTATCTAAACTTATTATATACTGAAAAGGATCTTGATGGTTATTGAATCGAAACGATATTTACTGATCATGATATATAAATGAACTGAATAAAATGTATTAAAATTTGTTACTGTTTAGTTCACGAACACATGGTGACGTCGGTTACAGGTGGTTTCCTTGAATGTGGGCGTGTCACTCGCTGTAAGTCTTCAGCTGTCTCAGACATTACTAGTTTCTGTCTCTCCTGGTTGTTGAACTGGGACTCTTATTCGTTGGATGTCTTCTGCTATATCCCGGGGATCCTAGTTAACCCTTGGCTATCTTCCTCTAACCTTTTGCCCCCACCCCTTTCAAATCCCTTCCTATGCTAATAAAGGGGAGTTGCCACTATGTGGATTACCATCATGTAGTCTGCTGCCCTAAAAAAACTGACTATTTTTAAGTTCAAGCCTGTGAGAGAATTCTCTCGGAGGTGAACCTTCCCAGAGAGCTCTGGAGGAGGTTGTCTTTGGGGATGCCTTCTCCTCTCTCTGGTTTTTTGAACTAAGGTTGCCACATGCCGAGGTACCTCGGCCTGTTTTGAGAGGTGTATGTTCTGGGGACGCAGACCTTGGGCGTACGGTAAGAGTTGTTCGCTGTTGTCATTGGAATATTCGGCCAACTGCCTCCTAAACTGGTCGAAGCATGGAGAAGGGAATGATAGCCCCCCCAGCAAACCCCTCTCCCGCCATCGGAAGGGCGTGGTACAAGTACCTAATGCACGACCTACCTGATGCAGGATTTATAGGGTTTGTCCTGCATCACCCTTAGGCGAATGCCGGGTAGGAACCTTAAACTATATCCTGGGAGCCGTAGGTAAACCTTCCTCTACCCTTCCGCATCCCACCTTTCAAATTCCTTCCTATGCTATTAAAGGGGAGTTACCACCATGTGGATTACCCTCATGTAATCTGTTACTCTTTAAAAGAAAGGGTTGACTATTTACTTGTCGGATTTACAACTTTTTTCCGTCCCATCCACGTGTCCTTTTCGATTTGTTAATTTCTTTCCTTCTTCCGTTCTCACTTAATATGGCATTTTGTCGTCGTTTTCTTATTTATTGGGTAGCGCACCTGTCCGCTTGATTGTCCGAGTATTTATATTCAATGGTTACAGCCAAAAAATAATGACTTAATTAATTTGCGTTCGTCGAATTCCTTGATCCAAACAGCTCAACGGTCAATCAACCACTGCGTCATGTTTCTGGGGCTTACCCTCTTCAACTATATATACATACAATATCTTGTAGCTGTCCGACATCTTTATCTAGTTTTACCAATGAAACTATTTACTTCTAGTGCTGATATTTTAATTAGTTTTTTTTAACCCATTTTCCCACCAAGATTTTTCGTTTCTACTGCCATTTTCTGCCTACTTTTAAATACTCGCCCACGATGCATTTGTAAAATTTAATTCAACATGTCAATTATTACGAAAGTTTTAGCCACTATATTTGTAAGAAAATGAGATTTAAATTAGTAACTGTAGACCAAAAACCTGTAAAACAATTTTAAAAAATTGCCTGTTAAGCGCCAGGATAATTCTGGCCGTTGTATATCACAGCAACATTGGATTGTGATGATAAAAGTATGTTCAGTACCGAGAGAAATGGAAAAATGTGGAACGATATCCAAATAATCTTGATGTGATATTCCAACTAAATTAGACACATTGATTTAAAATTTCTTGTTTTTTACGGGAATTTTATGAAGCTGTGTAGGGGGATGATTGTTAGCGCAATATTCATGTTCGACAAATACTACAAAATTGACTATTGAATATTGAATTCTCCTGTGATATAAAATGCAACGTATCTCTTGTTTACGATGAATTATTTATTTATTAGCTCATTGTCCAATGTCGTGCTTAAATGAATGCGGCGCGAACAAAGACTCTAATTAACTACGTTATCCCTCCACAGACGACGCAAGTGGGGCAGATAATGGCGAACAAAGCATGTTTCACGCAAGTGGGCCTTTTATTCTTCCATTACGAAGTCAGACTGGGGACGAAGAAATAATGGAACACTAAAAACGACGACCCTCTTCGGCAAAACAAACGTGAAGAAAGAAGGGGACATATCAGTTTCAGTTGCGAAACTACGTCTCAGAGTTACGTAGAAGAGGGAAACGGTAAGCATTCATATGAATTCATGTTACTGATATTTATACTCCTTTTATAATAGCTTAAAAATCCATTCGAAATAAATTGAAAATTGTAACATGTTGAATTCTCTATTATTTCTGCGTATCAACGGAAGAAGAAATTCATTCGCAGACTTATTTTAGTGAATTTGCTGTATTTAAACAATTAGAATTATTATAATTCAGATGCCTTAAACAGACGCGTATATAACTCAAGTTAGTGAAAAAATACAACTGTAATAATCTATCTATTATCCATTTGTGAATTTTTTTTAAAATCAACTATATTTTATTTTGCGCTTTATAATGTTTAAAGTGAGCCAAATTACCCTTTTTACGTATATGGCGCGTACCATCATACTTATTTTGTGTTACAGAATTAAGTCTATTTTTTAAAAAGTGTTCGGTCACAAAAATAATCAAATACTTTGGAGACATACTGTGTTTCTAAAAGCGGAAAGATATTAGCACATAATTTAAATTTTAATGGTGAATAAACTTTTTATTAAAGTTTTATTTACAGTAACGCTATGTAATCTATGGTAAATAACATACGGGTCGCCAATGACCACGATGTCGACGCGACCGTTATAAACTTTTATTAAATAAATAAATATATATATATATATATATATATATATATACTGTCGATTTAATTGTTATTTTCATTCAGACATTCAATTTCTCCAATAAACAGATTCCTAACCTTAAATTTTCTATTGATATAAATATCTGTAAAGGTCATTTCCCCCCAAAGGAATATTATACAACTATTTTCGTTTATGTAATAGGTTCTAAAAAATTTCCACCTCTCTCGAATACGGTATCTGAATGCGAGTATATTAATTTTTCAACAATTTAACCCTTGGCTACCTTCCTCTACCCTTCCGCATCCCCCCTTTCTAATCCCTTCCTATGCTATTAAAGGGGAGTTGCCCAATGTGGATCACCCTCATGTAGCCTGTTGCCCTAAAAAAAAAAAAAAAAAAAGTGTTTAATATCGGCGATTTTAGAACTCCTACGTGACTTTAAAATCAATTTATGAAGTGGAGAGCTGAAAGTTTTTAGGTCGTTGGATATCGCGTATGTTTTAAATGCAAAAATTCTTACAAAAATTGTTACAATTAGGAAAAATAAATACATCATTTATGCGTACTAATGGCTCCGAAATGTAACATTTTAAAACAAACCTCACGACGAAATATAAAAATTCTTGACTATGAATGTAAGTTTTAAAAATCAATTAAATAACATTTAGCCTTAAAATATAACGAAACATTCTATTGAGGCTGAATATAATTACCAAGCCGTCAAGCTTTATCGGAGAAAATATTTGATCTCAAACTGAATATTAGCATAGATTTAGATTTATCTCTTTTTTACATTACTTTTGGAAGTAGTCTACGTTCATAAATACGTTATTATTAACCATACAGATTAATTTAAGGCTTTAATTGCAAGTCCTTATAAATTTATATTACTGGCAACAAATGTCAATTTTTCTTTTAATTTAGTACTGAGTTGAATAACAAATTCCAATTAAACGGGTTCGCCTTAAGAGCAGAAACTTAAATATATATTTTTTGAAAAGAGTTTGTAAAACTTTTGTTTCAAAAACGATAATTTAATTACTCGTTTTATCAAGGGGTGTTCATTTTCACCTTCATTTACCATTATATACATGGGAAATAAATATTCATATGATCTGAACTGAATTCTTGTTGAATTTGACACATAATCCGAAATTGTTTCAAACCTTTCTTTGGTTTCCTCAGGAGACAACATTGATATTTTAACCGTAAATTTGAAATATAAGTGATAAAATTGACACTCTAACCTGAAATTTTATTGGTGGGCATTGTACCTTTGTAAAACACTTCTAAAACCACCGCTATGAACGAAATAACACTTTCGGAAAATACGTGCGTTTTTCGGCGCGTTTTAGAGCGGCATCTCAAAGACCTCGAACAATCCCCCTAATTCCTGAGCTCTGTGCTGCTGCTGTCATTATCGACTTACCATTCACGAGTGACTCATCCCCGATTTCAGGGGGCAGTTAAAACGCCACCCCATTTCTGTCGGCAGATCCAGTCGGCATTAAGGGTTAAGAATACGCCAGCGTACGATTTTTTTTATGGATACTAAACACACCAGGAAAATACACTTCTATATAATTTGGCATTTATTTACACACTCACACTCACTCACTTACTCACTCACTCACACACATTTCTCTCTCTCTCTCTCTCTCTCTCTCTCTCTCTCTCTCACACACACACACACACACACACACACACACACATATATATATATATATATATATATATATATATATATATATAGATAGATAGATAGATATTAATGTGTGTGTGATTTAATTACATATACCTAGAACTCTGTAAAGTTAATTCTAGAAGGAGAAAAACTGTAACACTACATAGATCGACTGTGGTGTATGTAATAAAACATTTTTATGGTGCATGCAGACTGTTGAATTCCATAATTACTGAATGGCATGGTTGTTCCCGCTTTTATTTATGTTTCGAAGATAACGTAAGGCACTACTAACTTCTCAAATAATCCCATTTATGATACAAATTAATTCAGAGTTGAATAATATGTTTATTTGTAGATGGATCGGTCAGAATGGCAACAAAATATGGAAATTGCAGCCAAAAGCCCTGTGATGTGAATCAACTAAATATTAGTACATATTCAGTATATTCCAATACAAGAGTTCTTAACTGTAAAGCGTAAATGTATTAAAGTCGAAAAGAACACTGGAAGTGTGAAGGTAATAGTGTTCCATAAATCTTCGCAAATAATAGAGTCGAGTCATTATTTGAAGTGGGATTAGATATTTTTGGGAGTTACTTCATTTGAATCGAACAAGATCGCGTTATTTCCAAAAAAAACATATAATGTATATTTACCAAAATAGCTATATATATTAAAAAGAAACTCAAAAAAAGCATTTTTATTTCGTCTGTTTTATTAATATTATAAATTAAAGACATTAAACGACCTTTTCAGACACTTAAATTGATTTACTGACTTTAATGTATATATTATATTAGAAGAATAAGAAGAAATATGTACTGTAAATATATGATTTGCAATATTGTATGACACAATTCTTTTAAAAAATTGTTTAATTTATATGAATTCAATAACTTCATATTTAGAACTACGTGATTGTTTAACTAACTTTGTGTAATAATTGAAAGTAATATACAAGTTGGTGCAGAGCATTTTAAAAATATTACTGGCTTGGTTGCAGATCTCTAAACTACCTTTGAGGTCATTTCTTGCAGGTGCTGAGTTTTTAATTCCTGTCACTTCAAAAAAGAAGTAGAAATTCTGCTGCATTGGCGGATGAGATGGATTTAAAAATAATAATCTCCTTCTTAGACGGGAGGGTTCAATGTTTCGTCGTGCGTTTTCCTCGGTTCTGAGGAAGAGAATGCTATGGAGATCAACCGCGAGTTTGTTTGAACGGCGCTCATTAGACAATCCTCGGAGTTTGACATTTGAGCTAAAGCAAGCGAAACCACGGACCTGCTCTGGTAATTGTCTCCCAGGGTTGTTGTTTCACTTTGCCTTCTGTCAGCTACAAACGCGTGCTTACCGCCTGTTTCCAGCAGGAAGCACTTACCTGGAACAAACGAAACATAATTAGCGGCAAATAGAGACAAAGCACACTGCATTCCGTACTAATTAGATTGTCATTTAGCTCTGCTTTTGTCGTAAACGATAAGAACTAATTAATGATCTTTTAACATATTTTTAAAATGATTTAAACCAACATATTTTTAAGTGCGAGTACTTGTTTTATTAAACTCACTTAATAGTAATACGGTTCTATTTATAATAATTTTAAATCGTTACTTTTGGAAAAGAATTATATTTTGTGGATTCAATAATTCATAAGACTGAGATATGGAAAATAACTATTTGAGTGGCTTAATTTTTAATTCTAGCCATCATTATGTAATATTTATTTATCTTGACAAATATATCGTTTTAATGATGGAAATATCTAAAAATTATAATAACATAAATATACGAAATTGAGTCAGAAAACTGTTTCTTAATCAAACAAACAAGTAAACAATGTTGCGTCCGCTTTTTAAGAGCTTTAAGATTCAATAATTTAGTTTAAATTTTTTTGCAGTATGCTTTTACAGTATTTATTTACCTTAAGAGGTTCTAAAAGAGTGCGAAACGTAGTTTATTTATTTTGTTAATAAACATAATTTTCTGACTCAAGGCCGCATATTGATTAACTTATCAGGATGAAAAGATGTCGCCCGGACCCATACATTTACTTATTTATATAATATTTCGTTCTGTTCGTTAACGACAATTTCTAACTAATGTTCGTTAAAGAGATTTTTAAATTAACTCAAGCTATATATTTGCATTAAAGAGTAATTAATATTATCAATAGATATATAATACTAATCCGGTGCTATTCATAATAATTTAAATATATTCTTTATAAAAGTAATTATCCCTAAGAGGTTTAATTCGTTGTAAAACTGAGAAATATAAAAAACTATTTTTGTGGTGAAAATTTTAATTTTAGAATTTACTTCTTCACAGCCATTATTAACGTTTCTATTTTTATTTCTATTTATAGTTCGTGTATTATATAAATAGATAGGGGAAATTCAGACACAAAACGCAACTGTTTTCTTTAACCACTGGAGAAACTGTTTGTTCTGAGTGAAAAATACTCATATTTTTCAATAGCTTCTACCTTTAAGAAAATAATCTGTAATATTCCAACGGAGCTGATTTTTATATGAGATTAACGTGATTGGTTTTTTCGGGAATAATTTTTTAACTACAGTTGTCGTTGAAGACATTGATTCATCGAATTGCGTTTTATATTCCTCTGTAATGGCCTGAGACGATTTTTAAATTCATGAATATCTGTTCCATACATTAAGAATATCTTTCGACTTGTCAACTAACGATCATTTGACATTGCAACATCCCTACAGAAACATCCTCAAGACGACATAAAATAATTCTTAGAGGTTGATAATTGAAGTCGTTCTTCGTTTGTGTTGATTCCTAATGTGCCAGTGTCAGCTTTTGTGTCTATTCTCGTGTGACGTGTAATTCAATATTTGATGATAGTTAATTCTCTAAATATTTATTTTTACGTAGTCCGTATTTAATTTGTTTGAATAGTGTAAGTGTTATATTTTAGCCTTAGTAACGTTAAACATTAATTATTATATAGTACTTTTACTTACGTTGGACAGTAAATTTTAGTTTCCGATTTTTAGTTATGTGAACTTCTAATTGTTATTAATAATTATATTGCAATTTTATATACTGACGTCCTATTTATTCATTCGAGGACTAATGAAATAAATAAATCAAATCAAATTAAATAAAGACTCGTTGTCAACACAGTTGTTTTTATTTATGCACTTCATTTTTCTGTTCCAATACGGACGTTTATGATGTGACCCCAAATACTTTAAATTAAAATCGAGATCAACGAATATGTAGTTACAGCCTGTGAAGTAAAATAAATTTCAAATTGAGGGTTGAAAGTGTTGCTCAAAAAATTATTATCAGTTATTACATTTAAGGCAAATTCAATGAGTATATATTACAGGCTCTTGTGCTGAAATTACTTTCAATGGAATTAAAAATTCCAACTGGAGTATTGTTTTTTCTTGTTTCATTATAAAAAATTCGCTCAATAATCTCTGATTGTATATTATTAACTCGATAGACAAGAATTCTGCGATACAAATATTGTTTCGTCCTGGATAAAATGGTCTCGGTTTCTTATTATGTCTCTCCAAATCATTTTTGAACTTTAATAAAAATGTTCAGCAACCAGAATTCCGTCGACAAAACGTGCCAACTCTTTGTCTTAGTTGTTTTCAAGCGTCTCGCTTTTTAGACGTTTAATAAATAACATAATTATGTTAGTATATAACGCATGTGCCGCAGCCAGGCATCTTAATTAATAGCGGTTTCTAAATAAACTTCAGAGTCTATTGTGACCTGGCATTGTGCAGTTGTTTGTGACGCTACTCATATTTATGTGTGCGAGGGAATTGTTTTCGCAATAAAATATTAAACTTATCGCCTTTCGTGCCACAAAAATAGATTCGTAGTCCTCAAACAGGTTCTGAACATTTCTGGAATACGTTCAAATGTAATTCGACTGATTTACTTGCAACAATATTAAAAATAATTTATATACGAAATTATTTTGAGTGTAATATAATTTCTTGACGCATTTTTATAACTACTTTAAATTAATAATTATTACTTTCACTTTCAATCGTGAATACAACAACACTAGGCACTTTAGATACAAAATAGTTACGTAATTTTTGCGTAATGGAACCTCAAACTTACTATGTGGCTAGGAAAGTGGGGATATTTTACACTTATTTATAAGATTGGTTCATTAGACAGCTCTAAATCACCTGAAATATTTTATACGAACTAAATGTGGCTTGTTCATACCGTAAGTACAAATCCCGACGTTAGAATTTTCCAAAATGAATAAGGAAGTGCAGATGCTGATTAAACGGGTTCTAATTAATAATAATAAAGTGCGTAAATATTTTTCAGCGGACTACACTGTATTTCATTTGATATCTCAATATTTTTACATATAATTTCCGTGGTGGCAGTGTTCCTTACTTAATTCATTTATTGTAAAAAATTAATTTGAAACGAAAAATACAAAGTTTAACATTATTTTACCGTTATTAGAACAATGGATAATAACTCATTCATACTTTAAATTAATTTGATTAATTGCTACTGGATTTATTCCTTCTGCTCCTGAGAAAATTTAAACTGCAGAAATAAACATTTAATCAATAGAATCACCCGTTACAAACACGAATGGTATAAAATGGTATTACATTTAAATTAAATGCTATTTTATTATATGAGAATGGAAATGAACACAAAATAAATTAAAATGAATACATATTTTCAAATGAAAATATTTTAAAAAAAATTCCTATCATCTTCACTGCACTGGAATTTATTAAAAAAACTAATCCTGTAAAATGAACGCTTCGCAAAACTATAGTATATTATACCTTTGGAAAATACAATTTGAATCAATATTATACACTGTTTTGAAAGTTAAGTGATCAAAGAAATGAACATATATTTAAATTCTGTAACTTATAGAAATAGACTGCTGCAATATAATTTAATTTCTGTATATTCTTTGAATTTTTAAATTTTAATTGAGACTGATGTGAATAAATTCTACTAATCCCATCCAACTTCAAGTTTTAATCAGTAACAAAGTTTTGGCTGTGGATCAAAATTATTTTTAAGGTGAAACTTAAAATTTGAATATAGTGTATATTCAACCTAAAATATAACGTTTTAGTGTACTAATGTAATTATTATCATTAGGATATTTAATACACAAATAAAATTCAGAATTTAAAATACTTTGGTAATATGTATAGTAAAGCATATGTAATTTACGACTGATTTGTAAAACCTCGGGTTTTATTAAATTAATATTCCTATATATCTGTCTCAGTAATCTCCAACTTTGAATTTAAGTTACTTCCAAAAAGCAAAGAGTAATGAAAGTTTACATAATTATACTTTGTACGTATTTATTTTGAAAAAAGTATAAAAAATATGTATATAAAACAGTTTTTAAAAAGACGGTATACCGTTAAAGAGCGATCCTGTGGCAAATATATTCTCATTATTGTAAAACTTTATTATTATTTTTTTTTAGGGCAACAGGCTACATGAGGGTGATCCACATTGGGCAACTCCCCTTTAATAGCATAGGAAGGGATTAGAAAGGGGGGATGCGGAAGGGTAGAGGAAGGTAGCCAAGGGTTACTAGGGCCCCCGGGCTATGGTTTAAGGATCCTACCCGGCATTTGCCTAAAGAAATGCAGGGAAAACCCTAGAAAAACCTGCATCGGGTAGGTCGGGCATTGGGTACTTGTCCCACGCCCTTCCGATGACGGGAGAGGAGTTTGCTGTGGGGACGCAGCTTACCCCTCGCCATGCCTTGGCCTGGTTAGGAGGCAGCTGGCCGACTATTCCTTATCGTTATAATTATATTTCGCCTATTTCCATAATATCCTGCTAGTAGTAATTTAAGTTACAATATGAATTAACACCGCTGTAAACCCTAACAGCGTAAATTGAAGGAAACTTACAGTTGTTTCAGAATCCATAATCAATTTTGCATTGCAGAAGCAGGTAGTAATCCTATTTATGCAAGTCCTATCAGCAATCCCGTTGTGGGAATATCTTCTGCAGAAAGCTGCTTCATTGTGGAGCGCAAGACGACGCAGGAATTAATTATTATTCAATCTCATGCCTACTTGTAGCGATTAAACAACTATATTATGCATGCGGATTTCTCAAAAAATATAATAGCATTGAAAGGTAAACAAAGGGTGGCTTTCCGGAGGGGAGGCGGCCGTAGACTTTGCAAAAGTTAGACAACGGAAGGGCCAGTATAAAGGGCAGAACACGCGCTTCAGTACTATTATTAAACGAGCTGATTGTGAATGAACGGCCATATTCTCTGCGCAAACACAGGGAGTTTCATAGGAGATTAATATGTACGAGATTGCTGATGCTCTAATAATGAAATTCGGAAAATAATATAACAAAGTCACGCGTTCTTTCAAATGTTCTTCAAAATGTTGCTCTGAAAATATTATTGAAAAAACAATTGTGTTTCACTCTGATACAGAAACGCAATGAAAATATTAAGACGTAACAGATATTAAGTCGAATAATAAATGATCGCGACCTTTGAGCAGTTTTACATAAAAATATGGTTACGTACAAAAATAAACCAAATTCATTATAGCATAATAATTCTTCTATTTAAATATTTTGTATGAAACTTAAATTATTACATAAAAAAGCTAGTTGATCGTTGATGGTGTACGATCGAGTATCTCCTTTGTAATTTTGCCGACATAATTTTCCAATTTGGCCTTAAAAGTACCCACTATCGAAATCCTCCAGTCATTTCAAAATTATGGTTTGTAAGCAAAACCTTGCCAACGCCGGAAAACTCTCCGTTCGTAAAAAAAACTTAATTGTCTAGAAAAGTTGTAGTATAAAAAGCGAGGTAGAAAGGCTTGAGGAAAAGAGAAACCTATAAGGAAAATTTGATTTCGGGACTAGAACTCCGGAGAAGAAGACGCCACTTGCTAACTTCGTGAAAGTACCGGAAAATATTCGTCAAAGATGCCGAGGTTATAAAAGCAACCCCCGAAATTTATTCTTTCGTTACATTTTTTAAGAAAAATAAATCAATTTATTTTTTATTTTACATATTCGTTTTCTTTAAAAAACTGAGACAATTATTATTTTTCATTAAAACACAGGTTTGAACTTCGTATAGTATGACTAGATTCTCTTTTTGTTTATTTTTAAATAAAAAGTGGCTTGGGGATTCCTCGACTTTCTGACCTTCCTATAACCATTTTGAACACTGCTAACATGATTCACTTCTCTTTCTCTCCAGATTTTTGGCAATTCTTGTACAAGTAAAAATATGTTGCTTATTAGGAAATGCGTAGTTAGAAATATATTGATGTATCACATCTATAACTATTAATTTTAAAGAAAAAGTTCTCTATTTAACGTGAGAAATAATTCACTAATCGATCAATAAATATAGAAAATAAACTTTATTTCCTGCGTTGTATGACAACGAAGTAACTTTTATAAAAAGTATATGTAAGTCAGGAGTAATATATGAGGTTAATTTCTATGAAATGCGCGCCTCCGGAAGTTTTTCCATATTCCTGTTTTATTAGACACATAAAATAACGAATCGCTGACAACCATTTGCCCGTATTTTACGAACAGTTATACCACAAACTGAGGAGAAGTATGTATGTTTCTAAAATAAAAACTTTTTTAACGATTCTCTATATTATTAATGAAAATATTTTTACGTTTCTTTAAACAACAAAAAGAAGATTTGTTAAGTGATAGTTCATAGTGGAACACTCAGACTGTTGTTTGGCTGTATCATAAACCTTAACATATGAAAATCTTTACAAATCGTGTTTAAATTTTTCGTATAAATAAAAATACATTGAATATAATAATTAAAATAATTGGTATGAAAAGGAAAAAAAAGAATGATTGTAGCTTAACTGAAGATCTGCGTCGCCGTTCAGGACAACCTCCTTCCTCAGGAAGCTGACACATCCCATGTGTCGGCCGGCTGTAGCAGGATTTGTCTTCTTCCTGAGGAAGGAGGCTGACACCTCCGAAAATTTGAAGAATTTCCTCCTGTCCTGAATGGCGACGCAGAACTTCAATTTCAGATAAGCCGCCACATTCCTCTCTTTCCTTTCCATACCTAATATTTTGACAATGCCTTATCCGGACATATGCATGAAAGATTTTGTACAGGCGAAATAAATTATGTAAGGAAAATAAATAAGTGAAGTAAGATAAATACATTAAACGAGTGAAAAGAGAGATTTATAGTGTATTTAATTTATTATTATAAATAGAAGCACTTGGAGTAGAAATGAAATAGTAACAAACTCTACGCACGACAAAAAAACATTTTTCACTCGTTTACCACTGTTATTTCGCCGATACGAACCTTCGTCTTCGTCAAAGTACGCATATGTAGGCGTCATGTCAGGTTGGAATTAGCCGAAAAAATAATTAAATTAGAAAAATAATTCATAATTTTAACACAGTCTTCATAATTACAGTATTTTTGGGGTGAATTAAATCAACTGTTAACGGGCGGATTACCACATACATTAATTGAGTAATACGAGTCAGAAAATATTATGCTTACAATTTAATGCGCATTTGAGACGTAATGAGAATTGACAGCGAGTCAAAACATTTTTTTACAGTTTTTTTTATTTTGAATCCACAGGTTATTAGTTTTCATGGAGAGGTTATAGGTATCATAAAAGTTTTTTACTGTAAAACAATTACACTGCGAGATGTTTATTTATGTTGGAGTCCTGCTATACTCTGATAAACTACAGTTGAAAAAGAGACAAGGATCACAGAAACATTTGTGTGGTATTTATATTACCCTTTCTTTGTCTGTATTGGCTATCTTTCTTATGAATTTACAGTTAATAATAAGCCAATTACAGACAAATGGCTTTTAATTTTTTTCAACTGACTTGTGAATTTGCCTCTCTCTTGACTCTTTTGTTTTTTAGTTTTCTTAGCAAGGCTTCCAGAAACGTTGTTGTAGTATTTACATCATTACTTCTTTTGTCTGTATTCGGCTACCTTTCTATTATGAATCTTCAAATGACTTAAATTTTTTTCATTTTAAATTGGAATGTTTTTTAAACAGTGAAGAAAGGCCATGGCAGAACATAATTCAATGTAACCTCGATTTTTCTTCTATCAACGCACAGCAAATTACTGCTACTTATAATAATGTGGAACGTACCCGTTGGGAGGTATCTACAAGCTAGCTCGTAACATGATTTCCTCGTTATTTTTGTCCTCTCATTTTATTAGTTTTTTAATGCGCTATTTTCGTTAGTTACATTTCTTTCGAAAATTATCGCCAGTTTCTGATTACGTTTGTACCGAAGGTGATCGCTGAGTTACGGCAGCTCTTAAGATGATTGCTTGCAGTTCACAGGGTTGTCCGAAGAGAAATATAAGACTCGGTGCTAAATTACATGCCGTCTCCCAGCGGCGAAAGTGCGGTTTCATCACCAAAGAGAGGCATGCGGACAATGCAGCAGGCCTCCTGGTGTTTCATTTCGTTAGCGGAATGCGGCGCGCTCCGAGCTGCTTCCTCGTTAGGGACAAGAGACCCCCTCCCCATCTTTTCATAACCCCCTCCCATTTCAAAAGCAAAGTTCTGCAACTGAAAATCACAGGTTTTCGTTTTAAAGCGAACGACCTCATAAATACACTGGGTTCTCAAAATACCCTCTTACAATTTTTTGGACTTGTAGGGGGCTGACCATCAGTGCTTCAGCCATTTGAAAACAGGTTTTTAACAGGACCACTTTTGTTTAGGTAATTTAGTTAGGTGTAACTCAGTGCATCTTTTTTCTTTCAACTTTAAAACGTTAAGAATTCATTGCAACTAACAAAAAGTTAACAATGATCTTTCTGAAAAACAACCTTTTGTCTACAGTTAAATTTAGCAATCTGATTTTGTCTTCTTCGATGGTTAACATTCTGATCCACTAAAACTCCGGTTCGATGTGTACACGTTGTACCACGAATGATGTTCTAGTAAAAAGTGAAAAATTTACGTCTGTTTTGAAAGTTAATAATAGAAAAGATAGCCAAATACAGACAAGTGAAGTGATGATTATATGATACTTATATCATCACTTGTTTGTATTTGACTATCTTTTATATCATTATTGATGTTCTCGTAAACTGACTTTATTACCCCTGATGTGTCTCCAATCTATTGATCAGCGACCACAATTCGTGTCAGCATAACTTCTTCTATTTCTGCAGAAGCCTCGTAATTAAAACTCATCATACAAAAAATAAGTCCATAGGACCCTTTTAATCTGTGAATTAAAGACCAGAAGATCACAAGCATAAACATGCAAAAAACATTCTTCAAAGTTCTTAAATCTATCATGTTTTAAGATCACTGAAAGAGGAAAATTTTTTGTTAAAATTTGAATGCTACATGAGGTTAATCTACGTATGATATGAGGTGGTGGAAGCTCTCATTTAATAGTATAAGACGTGATTTGAAAGACGATTGCAGAAGGTAGAACAAGGTGGGAATGGGTTAATTAGGCCCCCCGGGCTCCTTTTTAAGAATTTTTTCCCGGTATTCGCATAAAACTGAGGCAAACCCTAGATAACCTGCATCAGGTATGTCAGACTTGTACCACACCATGACGGGAGTGGGGTTTGTTGCGCGGGCGCAGCAGTGCCTTCTCCACACACTTCTTCACTACAGAATACAAATCGTCTTATAGCGATAAGAGTTTTGTATGCGACAGATCCATGCCGTTTATTCTAGTTATGAGTAATAAAGCGAAAATAGTACCGAGAAGTTTTAGAATGTTTCTGCGACATGTAGTTCATGAGAAAGCACTACTTTTATAGAATCCATTATAGAAAACCATCATCAAAATTATCCGGAGAAATTATCCAGTTTGTGTGTTTAGAACACAACAGACGACGTTTGCAAATATTCTTTCATATTAGTCGTAATCTCTCTTTTTTAAATAATTAAAAGAAAAACAACTTTGAGTGTTAAAGATGTTATATATATATATATAAAAGTAAAATAATGTAATTTTCTTTACCAACCCATTTAGACCCTTGGCCTAATGGGACAATTGCTGACGAAAGTCAGAAAATTTTGGATCAACACGTGTTCAGTGTTGAGATTCTCCTTCACCCTTAACCTCAGTTTTCCTGACCATTTCGAGTACACCCATAAATATCTTCACCAAGATTCTAACCGGGAACCTCTGTGATGTAATAATATAAAATAATATAACTGTCTTGATATAAAAATCATATTATATATATGTTGTGGTAATTAAAAGGCAATTATTATTTAATAATTAAAAAATTTGGACTCGAATTGTTAGCGGCAGAAAACACGCAAGTTTCACACAAGAATGAGCAATAATGACACATGTTTAGGTATTGAGGGTGTTGGTTTTTGCTAGAGCGTGGTGTGGCCAGTCGTCGTCGAAGCATAGAAGAATAAAGTTGTTGAATTATAGCAAAGAGTCTACGTCGAAATATTGCTGTGTAAAGTTGTCATGTAAAGATTGCAGAGTAAAAGAGTCTTCGTCGAAATATAGCAGAGTAAAGTCGTCGAGATATAGCAGAGTGAGTCTTCGTAGAAATACAGCAGAGAAAAGACTTTTGTCAAACCAAAAGTGATAATTAGAGTCAGTGTTAAAAATGGCCTGTTATAAGGTGCAATGAGTGTGTAAGTGAATGAACGAGCCAAATTGCCCTGATATCCAGAAACCGTAAGTTACAATTTCACGGAATTAATATTTGTAAACCATTGAGTAAAGGCAATTATCGTCAGATTTCGGTTTTCGAATATCGTTTACAATTTAAAGTTAACATTTTATGTTTGCATTGTAAAAAATACATTGAAGTTGATAATAGATTCATAGAAAATTTGATTGTTAACAAATAGTTTCTTTATTTAAAGGCCAATAAAGAACCTGAGAGTAAATTTTGATTGTAAAACACTAATAAATAACATAATAAGCTAATAAGTTAAGTAATAATAAGTTAATTACGTCGTAAGTGTTGTAAAAATCAATGGATAACATTTGTAAATTTAACTATTTGTGCATAAATCAATTTGTTTGTTTATTTAAAAATCTTAATTATTATTAAAGCATCCTTTCATTTAAAATTTAAATTAATACAAACTGTTGCTCTAACGTAGGGATTATTTTAATATCATTAACTGATTAGCAAAAATTGGCACCTCAACGTGAGGCTAAATGTCATTTTAAATTTCATTCATTTGTAAAAATTACAATACATATAAATTAGACAGATATAAAATATTATGTTCTATTCTAATAATTTTGTAAGGGAACTGTTAATGACTCACCTGTCCCTCACATTTTAATTGTAAAGGCAATGAAAATCTCGCTGCTCTGCAAAAATTTTCGAATTATCTTTCCAAATATGGTTATAAATTTAAAAAATGGTTGATCTTGGCCTTCGAATGATTAATCATTATTTAAAAAATTAATTTTTTGTCAAATAATAACTATGAGGAGATACCATATGTGATCTAATGTAATCTGAATGCGTTTCGAGATAGACCAGTCTGTCCGTCCGTCCCTCGCAATTTCCCGTTAAGGACATTGCGTAGGCCTCGTCCTAGCGAATTGGGATGATTAGCCGGAAGCATAGGTCAAGCCAGTTAGGGTCCGTGTAGTAATTCAGTAAAGCGGATCCGACATTGCCCTTTCCGACCCTTTTATCTCGGAATAGCTCTCGAGTTTGTTAGACACTTCATTAGGCAAGAGTCGGGCGGACGCAACACAGGATGCGTTAGATGAGGGAGGGGCTGTCGGCTTCCTGTCACACCGCTAAACGCAGGCGTCGCGAGGGCAGCGGCGAGCAAGGGGCAACTGTATCTACGTGTTAGGCTCCAGCTATTATCCAGATCCATGGTAGAACAGCTAATGTTATCTCAGCAAATATTTATCTTCGCACGATTGTATTAACGAACAGAGCTCGCCTACGTATGTTTACAGCTTTCCCTTCCTCAATTGTGACGTAATTTGGAAATCAGTGCGTTCATGGGCAGTCTTCTCACTGTCCAACAATGAGGCTTCTCAAATATATAGAAAGCTTATATAACTCCTTTCCCACTATCGAAAGGGCGTGGGACAAGTACCCAATGCCCGACCTACCTGATGCAGGTTTTTCTAGGGTTTTTCCTGCATTTCTTTAGGCGAATTCCAGGTAGGATCCTTAAAATATAGCCCGGGGGCCCTAGTAACCCTTGGCTACCTTCCTCTACCCTTCCGCATCCCCCCTTAAAATCCCTTCCTATGCTAGTAAAGGGGAGTTGCCCAACGTGGATTACCCTCATGTAGCCTGTTGCCCTAAAAAAAATAAGCCTCAAGCCACACGTCCACGGTTAAGTTAGTTAATTAAGGTCCAGTCGACACTTTTGCATCCTCTTACCTTCAATGAGGATTCTTAAATAAGCACATCAGTACTGTAATTAAAGGAAAAAGTCTCAAACAATTTTATTAAATGAATGGATTGAACATTTAATTTAATATTATAAAATTTAAATTATTCTTTTCAGTAAATGGTCAAATACGCTCTATTTCATCCCTAATTTTTTTGAGAACTTTTCAGGTTGTTAAACGATCATAAATATTTAACTGAGATAATTTCAAAATTCCTTCTAATTGTAATGTATTCTTAGGTTATTGCAGTGAAGTAAGATGGACTAAATTATTAAATCAAATTTTGAAATTGTCGAATTTAAATATTACTCATTATTACAACACAATTTCCATGAATGCCCACATTATTCCATAAGTATTGGCCAATATTGATAATATTAATATTACTTAGAATTTCAAAGTCATCCTCGTTATGCAATTACCGTTGAAATAATAATTTTTTCATGGAAATTAATTGCAATGAAGTCCTAGATTGAGGTAAAAACTTGTGAATTTTAATATTTACTTAATAAATTTGTTCTGACAAATTTGGCTCTATTCATTCATTTTTAATTCACGTAAAATCATTCATACTTTTCATAAAATATTTGTTACTTAAAAATATATACATATTAATTCTCAATTTTGGTCATTAATAACTTTAAATTTCAAATAATGAATTACGCCAAAGAAATTTAGTACACTATTTATGCATGATATTTACCTCAGTTGGCTTGGATTAGTTAATAATAGTACGGAAGAAGCACAATATTTCAACTTCTGCTCTGAGTACACCATTAATAGCATTATTTGGCAGCCAATTTGAAGGTGCAGATAGGGTAACCTACATAGTGGCAACTCCCCTCTTATAGCATAGGAAAAGGAGTGAAAGGGGGAATGCGGAAAGGTAGAGCAAGGTAACCAAGGGTTAACTAGGGCCCCCGGGCTATGGTTTAAGGATCCTACCCGGAATTCACCTAAAAGTGATGAAGGACAAATCCTAGAAAACCTGCATCAGGTAGATCGGGAATTTGGTACTTTTCCCACGCCCTTCCGATGGCGGGAGATGGGTTTGCTGTGGGGTCGCAGTTTTCCCCTCTCCGTGCCTTGACCAGTTCAGGAAGCAGTTGGCTGACTATTCAAATAGGAATAGCGGATAATGAAGTCAATTTTGTAACGTGTGAGTATAAATATGACGAAGAGTAAAACTTTTATTCGTGATTAAAATTTATTTTTATATTCGCTATAAAATTATTAATTACTTGTACAGTGTTATTATTTTTTAATTTCACAGATTGGGTAGTAAAAATGTATTTTCGTTCTTATGAATAAACCTGAAATTTTTACTGATGAAATCAAAAGGTCTGTATCTGCGGTTAACATCTACTGGAAATTAACTGCTTTCCGTAAATTGATAAAACGTAAAACAATTGAGCTTTTGGTTCAAGATGTAACTATTTTTTTTTACATTTCAATTGAAAACAATTTAAGTTGTAGATTCTGTGTAAATGTAGGAAAAATATTAAATAATATAAAAATATACATAATCACTTTTATGTATTATTATATATTCAAAGAGTTATTTCAGAAATAAATTTAGTCTTAGTTGCTAGTTTATCCCTTGTTTTCATCAGTTAGGAGATATAGAGTTTCAATTGAATTGTAACTAAATATATATTCCCATTCAGACGTCTTATCCTTGAGTCGTTCTAAAAGCATCGTAGTTTCAACCGAAGTCTAGTACATTTATGATCAACTTATTTCTAAATTCGCGGAAATGAATTCATAATTCAATGAATCGTGAAGGACGCTGCTAATTTTTAATATATACATATATATATACCACATGCATAGTTTTAATAAAGTACATTAAATTTATCAGCCGATTCATCATTTACATCCATTTTTAGTTTAAAGTAATAAGTTTTGGCGATTTGATTGTAGTTATGATTATTTAGTGACTCGAGTTTTCTTAAATCATAATGGACACGAATGTCAAATCAATACTAAAATACTTGCCTCAATATATATTCAATAACAAATTGGTATACATATTTACTTCATATTCTGCGTGTATAGATTTTGTGTTAATAAAATATGGTCAAGAATTTACAATACATTTAAAACTTTAAAAACAATCAGCATAATCTTAAAGTATTTAAATATGATCATAGCGCATATGTTTCTCGAAAATTACGTCGTTAATTGTTAGTCACATAATATACGGTCTGTGGTATAAAAATGACCTGAGAGACAAAAAGGCAGGCAAAGTTATACTTTATTCATTGAAAGAGATGCTTGAAAAATAAAAGAATCTCTAAACCCTCATATTGAAAATAATTCTGCGTAAAATGTGAAGTGAAAGACTAAAAATACTCTGTCTAAAGCAGAAGAGCTTATTGTGAATTGGAATTCTCTGAAATATATTCGTGACTGGAAATGTGAAGTAGTGGCGGAGTGGCTCAAATATATTTTCACGAAAACGTATTTATTTTCAAAAATGCGCGATGTTGTCAAGAGGTTTTAAAGAAGGAATTTAGTAACAACTGTGTATAACTCTACACTATTTGTAAATTTGCCCGAAACATTGAAGCATACTAAAGACAAAATTAAACAAATTAGAATTACAATTTTATAATACATTTCTAAATAACGAAAGCTGTTTATTTACGATGCCACGTTGTTTTAAAGGTACACAGTAAACATAATTTTACTTTGCTGATTTGAAGGAATAAGCAAATAAAATATATTTGAATTGCTATTAAAATCGTTTCATGATTAACCATCTACGTTGTAATCGTTTAAAATGTTGAATTGGTGACTAGACAATTTAAAAAATAATATTATTAAATATTATACATTTAATACAACTTTTGTTCTAGTTTTAAACAAGTTAAAGCCCCTTTTAAAACTCTTGACAACGTATAATTTTCAGCTTCATTTTATCATAACCACTTTAATAAATCTATGTTACAACCTACTTTCTTTGAATAATTACTGTTATATTCTCATAACATAAAACATTTTAATTTTCAGAAAGTACAGGGTTTTGTTTAACAATTAATAATCTAAGTTGTAGGAAGTCGAATACCGTCTAAGAAAATAAATATTATACTCATATCAATAATTATTTGCCGTCCTTTTGCTAATTTTTCTTCATATATATATATATATATAATTAGTGTGCATTATTTCTCATCTCCCATCATTACATTAAGTATGTTTCTAACAATTTTATTTTCGGATTACTATGGATTAATTCCATATTTTCATATTTGTATCTCACACACTTTTCTGTTTACATAATTGAAACATTTTCTGTTTGAAGGAAGATTTTCCTTCCTATAAGTGAATATTTTGTTTGGTAAATAGACGGTTCAATAATGTTAGTTTATTATTATACATCGGAGTAGAGCGAATAATATTGTCAGAACTTTGGATTCTCTACTGCTAGAACCGTGATCATAAGATTAGTATAATTCATAGAAGCAACAGGTGGAATTTGTAAAAAAAATTATTAACAAATGAGACAGACGTTTCGGGCGTTGTGGCCTCAACTGAAAAATGTTGACTTGAACTATGTTTTATTCAAACCTGACGGTGCCACTAGTCACACTGCGGGCGGAACTATCGCAATGTTGCACGAAAATCTGCCTGGAAGAGTTATTACACGGAATGGATCTCTGAGCTAACTGCTCAGATCATACGATTTCATCCCTTTAGTCGTCATCCTGTAGGAATGGGTGAAAACTCAGATTTACGAGAATAAACGAGGAAGAATCCGTGTCTTTCAAGAAAACCTCACTCGCATCAGTGCCAATTTACCACGCGGTGTTTGTGAAATATCTTCCAGATATTAATGCAAGAATACAACAAAACAACTCTGAATCTAGCATTTGAAAAAACTTATTTGCTAAAAACAAATATCAAATATTGTTTTTTTAGCGATTAATGTAGAAATGTAGAATATTGATTATTTTGAGTCGCTTTCATTGTGAATAAGAAAGATAGCCAATTCAGACAAAAAAGGCTAATACAAATACCACACAACTTTTCTGGGATCCTTATCCCTTTCGTCAGGTACTAAGAAGAGCCTAGAGCGACACAACTGCACTTGTCAGTTGACAACACTCAGAAACGGAATTTTTATTATTCATTATTTACAATCAGACGTAAATTATTTCATTCGCTTTCAGTGTTTGTGTGTTGTAGGTTCAACACTCTTATTGTTGATTAAACGTGAAAATTTATGTTACGCAGTTTCATAAACATCGTCAATATTGAACCAAACTGTAAGGACTGTTGTGGCCACCTTTCCCTTCCCATTGGGATCGAAATTTTCTCTTGGCTTTAGAACAAGCTTCTCTTACACAGATCCATGATTTTTATGGAGCAGAGCAATTGCGCCAGAGAGCAAGACGAATTTGAGCGAAAGCTGTGGGCATCGCTTCAACATGGAGAGAGTGGCCGACGCGAAATCTCCAGTCCGGCCGTTCTTTTCCTGGAAGGTCTCCCTCGAAGCTTTCCCGCATCTACGTGACTATCCTAGCTGATCGGATCGGCTGTCGATGACATGGGAAAAAGTACTGGTTTCCTTTGAGCATGTATGGAAAAAAACTTTCATGATGGCTCAGTATAATGAAATGTAACCGTTATGCTGATTGCTCTATACCTCGACAATAGTGAACCAAAATATGACCGTTCTCATAAAAATGCTGGAAAATGTCATGGACTCCAATTTCGGTGAACATTTTCAGCACAAGACATCGTCTGCTATAGTTTACAACCCTGCAATCTACGCGTTGAGTTTTATTTCAGACTTAAAACACAAGGATAAATTGGACATTTTACAGACATAACATTTACTTCGGGTTTTGATGATATTGTAAAAGAACATTTGATTTTAGTGCTCTGTGGTTCACGGTCTATAGTATAACTATTTTTTAAAAAAATTATCCTACCTTTAGTACAAACATAACAAAATTTTGAAAAAAAAAGAATTTATTAAAAGACGTTTTGTCCGTTATTTCAAAAACTAATGTTTTTTTTATTAAATGTCTAATAATTTCATTAATTTTATTTCAGACTTCATGGCCATCAAATAGTATTAGGTTAATTTATCATTTATATATATGTTTACACACATCTTTGAAGTAGGCTTGCTAATATAATTATTCGTTGTTTTCAGGCACAATCTAGTGATAAGAGTTGAAGATGTAAACGAATAAAATATATTTCTTTTGTTAATCTTTGCCTAATGACACAATTTATTTCTGATAATTGTTGTTCCTAATATCAAACGGGACTACAATGGATATTAAAAAAGTATGAAGAATAGTTTGCAGAACCCCAATGTTTTCTTTTTAAAAATTAGTGTGCTTTGTAGGACACACGCCTATACTAAATCACACACACACATATGTATACATATATATAGTGTTTTGTAATCAAAATTATATATATATATATATATAAATATATATATTGTAATATTCAAAATAAATGGACTTTTAAGAAAAAATTATTCAAATTTTAACAAACAAAAGAATTTATTGTGGCAATACTTGAAACAATTACACAATTTACAAGTAGAACTTATCTCAGGGTCATTACTGGGTTTGATAACGGCTAATCATTTATTTAGAAAACGTGTCAACACAAATTTCAATAAAAGATTTACTCGTCAATTAACAAAGACGAAATTTACTTGTCGATGAAATTATACTAAAAGATGGATTCTACTTAACAAATTTTATCAAAGGAAGAGAACGAAATCTGACGCTATCTTTTAATTCGGTTTACATAATTATTTATTTTATATTGGTACTCACGGCTGCATTCCAGGATACTTTTGACTTACGAAGCACTATGGCGGGTTTTTGCACAGCTTCTACTCAAACTCACAGAAACTAATTAATATTTTTATTTTTAAATCAGGAACCAGGATCCTCTTCTTCGTCTCTCCCTCCCTCGGTTGAGTTACTCACGGCTGCCCAGCTTAGCAGGTTTTTATAGTTCTGCTTGCGTAAATGTTTTGCCTATGAGCAAAACGTTCATGGCCCAATCACCTCTGTTGGTTGATAATCCTCGTTATTTCTTTGCAAGTTTCCGTTGAATATTTGAACTGGTCTCGTCTATTTCAACTTGACCAATTTCTATTGTGTCTGTCTGCTTCTACTTAACTTCACTTTTCAAAAGAATATCTCGTATATTTCAGTACGACCTGTACTTGACCAAACTTTCCAGCCAACTTAATGCGAACTGGCTCCTCAATATTTTAATGCAACCTGTCCTTGACCAAACCGTCCACCCAACTGAATACTGCCTCGCAATTTTGAGCGCGCAGTGCTTCTTCCGACAATGAAAACAATACTCTGCTACATTATTGTTTTGTGTTCGGTACCGCCGTCAATAATATGTTTCTCTAACAATTTAGATTATCAAATTTATAATTAATGTGTTAATTAATTGGCATTACAATATATATATATATAATGTTTTCATTATTTTGTGTTTAATTTTATTCTCGAGAATATATTCGCTCATTTCAAGATATTATCATTTTCATTTACAAGAAGTTCTTGTATTTGACTGTTTTACATAAAACACAGACGCACTGTGTTTATGATTAAAGAAATAGGAAATTTATGCTTTTGACCGTAAATTTGTTAAATACCTGGAAAAATGTCCATTAATTTTAGGGCCATATCTTGTTGTGAGATCATTTGTATGATTATTCATTCTTGATTGAAATTCGTTATGAAAGGATTCTAAAATTAATATATTTTTATTTATTTATAATTATAAAAATTTAATTGTACACAATGATAACATATATAAATCTTTAAAAAATTTATATTAAGTTGACTGGGAAATATGTATGAGTGATAGAGGGACAAGCGAGAAAAGGGTGGTAAAAAACGAAAATCCATATGCCGATTGGAGTTTTCTTATAAACCCCCATGTTTCACTCTATATTTCCGTTTGTCTAACAGCGTCACATCAACAAATTTTGTAAAACATTCGCCAGCTTAGTTTTAAGCGCGCGTATTTATTCGACTGCAGACGTCGAATAATTGACATCTTTTGAAGTCATACTGTAGATGAAATAAAAAAGTTGCACTTCTACGTTTAGGATAGGAATGAATTCTGTTTAAGTTGTTTCTGTTGACTTCTATACTTCAATATAGTCGTTTTGGCAATTTTAAAAAAAATTTCTAGCCCCAGATAATAATAATTCCAGATTCTACTTAAACTTTTTAACTTTTTATTTACTCTACACTTGATCTCATTTTAAAAACACGCAATCGTTATATGGGCGATTTTTTTATTGTTTTCTATAATAAATTTGTATAAAAAATGTTACAAGCAACTAAAGCATTTAACTATTCGAAATAGTATTTCCGATAAGTAAGCAGGTAGGGAAATTGAATTCAATTGAATAATTTATGACTTTATAATCGTTTCCTCAACTGTCGTTCGTGAATATGAGATGTGATGGATTAAATTGCGTCCAAATATTGATAAATAAACGATATTGTCATTCGTAAGTGAAGCACAAATTTCAAATGCTTCCGAAGTCTCAGATTGGAGCCTCTAGGAAACTGCAGCAACGATTTACTTCCAGTCGGAAATTGCAGCAGTAAAAAGTTAATGTTTCATTTCAGCCTGAGTTTAACTCGCTGGTAATCAAAATATAATCTTTACGATTTCTATCGCAAAGCGAGGGAAAAATCAATTGATCCCTCAATAACAATTAACGAACTAATTCAGGAGCGAGCTTCAAACGTAAACAGCGAGATTTGTTTAACTTAACACCTTCATGGTCAATACTTTTGATACCAGTCCAAACAAAAAAGTTAATTGAAGTACACAACACAAACGGGACACCATATACATTCACAAGTAATGTCATGCATTACATTAAAAATCCCAAGATACAAAGCACTATATTGTTTTATACAAGTTGATGATATTAATGTGATACTCAGTTAAATAAAACAAGTTAAAAACCGCAGTGTGATGCAAATTATATATTGTAATCAATTTATGACTTGATAAATGAAATAACTTAATCAATAAAATTTTAAATACAAAAAAAATTATTACCACCTGTATTTAGTTTGATTTTGTAGAAAAGTTTTACATAGATGCTACAGCTTTATTTAAATTCTTAAAACCTTCGGGGTCGCTCACCGAGCTTCTAACAGTTATTGTAACCGCCAATTATATAACGAAATTAAAGAAAAACAAAATATTTAATTAAATTTGCATGAGTAATATTAACATAAGAAAAATCTATAGAAATTTGATGAATTCTTAAGAAATCTGACGGCGCGTATAGTAGGTTTACACTGAAAATTTCGTACATACCAATCATCAGAGCAGCTCTCATATAACACTACTTATTCACTTCACCAATAAGTTAAAATATTTTAATTAACAGGCTATGGTATTTCACTTTTCACACAACCTACGTCACGATGTATGCTTTAGTGCTTACCACCACAGGCGGTCAACAGCATTTCAATACCAGTTCAATTACATCCAGTACTACTCCTTTACTTATTCAACACATTCCGGACCAAATTTCGCACAGTTCATATTGCAGACTGTTCATTTTCTTTACCGCTTTTCCCCATCACACATTAATGACTAAATACCGTCTGAAGACTCCACATTCTTACGCAACGCTGACTGTTGCCTATAAAACCTGGTCCACAATAATACGCTGACAATACAAATATTAAATAATTTATAAAATCCTTTCATTATATATATTGGGGGTCACCACAATATATTCGCCGTTCTAACACACACATTGTTAAGGTATTTGTTAAAATAATAATACATACATAAATGAATGGTTTTACTTCTCCACTTTGCCCTATTGTATTATGTGAGGCCAAGAAGAATGACATAAATTTCACTTCCCGCCTGTGAAATAAAGTATACTCGTCGCCGAAGGTGTTATATTTGACATGATAAATTCTGCAATAGCAGTATAAGGAATAGAGTTACTACGGTCACGGCAGTTATAACTGTACGAAGGTTGATGACATTGTAAAGGGTGCATATCATTATTTTATTTAACATATATAACACAAATAAATAATTACAATTTTATTAAACTCAGGATTTCAGGCCTTATAGCAGAGACATTTTAATTTCGATAATACTGACTTTCCTGCTTGCGTTGCTACCTCTGACGTTCTCCTATTCCAGCGTAGGCCAACGACTCGTTGCTGCTCTTCCTCAGTAGCGGCGTCCGAAAATCCTGCGGCGGCTCCGTCGTATTCACACGTTCATTATCCTGGAAATTCTCAGCCACGTATTCCAATGTTCCTCCAACCGTGGGATGTACCGAGAGCCGTTTGCCAAATCCTCAACTTCTCCCTTCAACCAAGTCTTTCCGACTTCTCTTTTCCACTATTTAACATCAACGAACTCTTTCCAACGTTCATCACCGACTCCCTCTCTCCAGACTGTTCTCCACCCAGTCCGTTTCAAAGTCCACGACGCACCCCTTGGGCTCAGTCCGGACACCTCTTCTACCTGGAGCGGACAAATCCCTTTTCCCCTTTGTCTACAAATACCACCGAGTCATTGATCTCACCCTGGCCTTCACGGGGTGTTCAAAAACAAAACCGGACTGTCGACCCGCCTGAGTCATGAGCCAAAATGTACACGCTACATGTTAATTACAATGAACCTGAAATACGAGTTTCACCCTTCCAAAATTGAATAGGGACGTCGCGTGTAATCAATACACAGCACATACAAATTATTAATTAGTAGGTTTATGAATAATTAGGGACGGCTTGAATTGTCACTGTAAACGAGAGGCGCACGAAATAAAACATGCCTATTTGAATGACAGCGTCACGTGACCGACAACATCGCTTCAAACCAACCGGAACAATTCGCTGCGCTACTCTTAAAGAAAAGAAGCAAATTAATAATTTATTTATAAGTAAGTTTTATCTTTTGATGTATTAGAAGCTATTGAAGGATTAACTAACATTTCGAAAATTTATCTGGTTTCAGGAAGGAAGGTGCATCATTGAAAAGCACAAGCGTGTTAGTATTTGTCTACTTAGTTCACTTTGTGGCTTATAAAATCGTACGCTTATAAAAACGTAATAGCACGTATGGGATTATCAAACCCGTAGTGACAAAAGTTTGAGAGTCAAATAGTGACTCGGCTAATGGCCCTATTATTGGGTCTTAAAGTTTAAACCTTTCTCTTAAATAATTTAACATTTTCAATAAATTGTAACGTTATAATCAAATGTCAACAGAATTTTTTATTTTTGTCAACCAACAATAGTAGCAGTTTTTTATTTTTTCTCGTGTAAGAGACCGTATTGCGTAGTTGTATTTAATTCTGGCCAATAAAACTGGGGTTAAGGCTGTGGGAGAATCGACACTCTGACCAGGTCTCACTCCTAAATCCAGAATGTGTCATGTAAGATGACAGTCTTGCAGCCGTCTCGGTAGGCCAAGGCCCTTCATGGGCTGTCGAGCCAAGGAGTTAGTATTAATTTAATTAATATAATTTAATACTGATGAGTATTAGCTAGGCTAAAGAAAAGTTTATAATTGTTGAATGTCCTTCCAAAGTTCCGGGTTGGCGGGAGAGTAGCCGCTCTTATTGAAAGAAGGCTTCAGATGATGGTAGAAAACAGGGTCACAAATCAGATACCGTCCTGACGAAAATAGGTGATTTTTACTTCGAATTATCAAAAATCGTGGACCTAGGTCCGGGGCTTGGGTACATCTATTGATGTTATTTGGGAGGAGAGGAAGACACTTGTGAACCAATAAAGAAGATCGCCGAGCCTCCCATAAGATGGATACGCTGTGAGCTGTCACGTTCCATCAGAACCTTGACGCGCCTGAAGGGGGGAATGCCAGGTTCACGCTTTATCTGAAATAATTGACAGATTGAGACAGCCGGTGACTTGTGAGGAATATTTTCAATTTGAGACCAATGTAGTTGTGTTAAACACGTGTAATAGGTTTTTTTTCTAATTTTTGGCACTCCGTGAGTTTTTATTTCCCACAGATGGCTGTGTTAATCAAAGCTACAAGAGTGAGTATAACAGATTGCAACAGTAAATTTTCAGATGAAGGGCTTGGTCATTATAATAGTTGCTTAAACAAAATTGTGCAAAATAGTCTTGTGGGAAAAAAAAATATGCATTGTCTTGCGAGTTCGACACAGAAACATTACGAGGAATTCAATAATAGACACTATATAATTTTAAAGTAGTTTTGGCTTTCCATTTAAAGAATCTCTACAACGGATATTTTTAATAAGACCAAAACCCTCGCTTCTTATTTTGACAAAGAAATTGTAAAAAAAACCTGCGAACCATTCCATTTTATTGTCTATATCTCTGACAGCAATAAAGCAGCGTGTTTGACGTAAAGCAACAGACAGCGAGAGGAAGTGCGTGATCTGCTTAGGTTACTGGCCTAGTCTCTGCATTATGTACGCTCTGATATTGATCATAACAATACAGTCTGCGTAGAAACTGCTTTGTGCCAGGTGTGGAATATCGAGCGAGCTTTTCGAATGTTCTGTGGGAAAGTCAGCTGCAGCACACAAGTGCGTGTAGTTGCGATTTCAAACGCTGACGGCATTGTCCCGTTCATACCAATTTCGACATTATTTTTTCCCCAAAGAACTTTAAGTTTATTCACCTAATAAACTAATCAAATATACTGCATTCAAATGTTAAATGCAAATTAATTGACAGAGATGCATAGATATGTTACAGCAGGAGTTGCGAGTTGTAGACACGAAACTCATTCGCATCGTCAAACTTTGATTCCAATCACACCGGATGTTTGTATTACTTGCTTGTACAGCTTCAGTTGCCAATGGCCGCAATTTTGAGGACAGTCATGCCGGCCTGTTCAATCAAGCTCAGAATTTCAATTATTGCTGTCAACGTTTAAAGAACGTTTTATTAAAATTGCTGCTCATGTGGAGTTCTCATTGAGTTTTTTTTTGTCAGGCCGCAAAACAATTGTAATGAGAGGAATTTAATTAGGGTACATAAAATATAATTCAATAGTATGTCACAATGGGAAAAGTCGATACGGCGATTATCCATCTTTTTCCTTATGGAAGAGACAGTTCTTTATTAGCCGTCTCTTATCTGGTAGTTGAATCGCAAAGTAGATTACCCAACAAGCTCTTTGGCGTTATTAGTTTCTAAACAGCAATTTTTAATTACAATTTCGTTTTCAACAAAATAGTAATTGTAGTACTTTGTGTTTAAGTGTCTAAAACTTGTAAGCACTTCGCTGATAAAGTGTTGAAACAATTACGAACATTTCTTTTGATTAGAAACTACCAAATACGCATTTTATATTTCAAATTTGACAATGACATGGAACTATTTCAGTATTCGGGTTTCTGGAGTTTGTCTGAATCGAGTACGTCCACAGACGTGTGGACTGTTCAGACTCTGCTGATGCTCAGAAAGCTCATTTTGCTTTTTTTTACTCTAACTTAGCTTTTGCTTACTTCTCACCCTAATATTTAACCGTTCTTATATACCCTTGTTACATTCCGAATTTTGTACAGTAACCCTTTCCACTTCATCCATCCATTCTATCTTCTATAAAATTGAAATCCCAAATAATAATAGTAATATGCCAGATACCAATTGCATAGTAATTTATGAACCAAATAAAAAGTTCTCTCTAGTATATTACCTTAAAACTTTACATCGAAACATTAATGGAACCATTATTTTACCTTTCGAAAAATTCGTTATTAATAAATGCAAAAGAAACTAAACAAATACTGTTTTTGTTGTTATAACCGTAATTTTTTAAAGCAATTGCATATCTGATTTAATGTATGTTATGCAATAAAGTATCTAATAAATTATACATTGGACTTAGAGGGAAATTTTTGAAAACAAGGGATTATAGCCAAAACATAAATCATCACATGGCATTGTTTGAACGATAGCATGAAATAAATTACGGAAATGTTGATAATTTTCATAAATAAAAACATTCAAAATTCAATATATATTGAGTACAAAGCTTTTCAGTACAGTATATCAAACCAACGTACAAAGAAGGCCAGCCAATTTCTGTACAGGGTGAGTCAGAAGGAAAGGTACATTCATTGAAGGGTGATAATATTGGTGCATATACCCTGTTCTAAACAGTTTCAGAGAAAAATAATTAAAACAACGATGAATATGAAAATTCAGTAAATTAAACATTGTAATCTTATGTTTTTTAACAACTTTTGTGAGAAAATTTGCACAACTAAGCAAAAGTTCAACGACCGTCCCAATGCATTTTTGTTAATCTTATAAAAGCTTTTTGGAAATCAGGGACATGAGTCGCTTGTCCTTCTGCACCAGCACTCAGATGCGAATAATGCCAATACTGTACGACAAAATTGACGTTAGCCTAAGTAGTGTTGGTCTTTACTGACCATTTCTACTGGTGAAGAAGGACATGGGGCTGACGCGCGTGATTCCCAAGCTGCTGTACTATATGTCAGGGACGATTAAGAAAAGAGCAATGCAAAATGAGTAGAAGGGAACTGTGGACTTTTTATTTCTGAGTAAATGTACACAATTAAACAGAAAAATGTTTAATTTACCAACACCTACACTTTTCCTGTTTCTCATTGTCATTAGTTTCCTCTGATGCTGTTAACATAAATTAATATAATTTTGTTGATCAAATTATATATATATATATGTATTAAACAGAAAAAACGGAAAAAATAGTACAAAATAACTTAACTTTCCCTTCTTTTTTTTACGACTTCTTCGAGTGTAGTAAACAAAAAAATATTGGCTAATACAATTTATTTCGTGTAATATTACGTAATTTTAATTAATAATAATATTTTGACAAATTATTATTATGTATTGAAATTACGTAATATTAAAGGAAATAAACTCCATCAATATATTTTTGTTTTAGTACATCTGAAGAAGTTCAAAAATAGGAATGAAACGTTGTGTTATTTTAAATGCAATTGTTTTTTGTATAATTGACGTTTTATTTATTAATTGATTTAACTGATGCCAAATAAATATATATTTATATCAAAGTCTGAAGATGAACACAATTCATTTCCTGTAATATTACGTAATTTTTATACATTATAAGAAAAGATTTCAAAAATTATATTATTTGTATATTTTTATAATCCTTGAAATGAATTATATTAATATTTTTTTTATACTACGCATGAAGAAGTCCTGAAAAAGGAACGGCAAGTTGTATTAAGCTGTTGCTGGCGTGTTATCCATTATACATATATTTTAAATTCACTTAAGTTTCAAATCGTGATGAATTGTGAGTCACGCATTGCCAGTCACTATTTTACAATAAATAAATATAAATATAATGATCAAGAGTAAGAAAATGTACAATATTTAACATTGTAATTAATGCAATAACATCACCACGATTCGTCCCGAGTTTTTTACTTGTTCGTCGTGTTAACACTAAAAAGATGGATATGAGACCTTAAGCAACATTATTATCTAAAGTTACTGCAGAGTTCGTAAATACTCTTTTACTAAATTTGAAGAAAACATGTTAGCATGTGTTGAAAAAATTGGTTACATTTAATAATATAAAACATATTAAAACTTACAATGTAATTGTATATAATTATAAAATTTCCAAAAATCATATTCCAATAATTATTTAATATTATATAACAGAATTGTTAATAAATTTTTATAAAGCTTTGTTGTATCCAATATTAGATATAACAATCAATACTTAGAGAAACATAAATGAATAAAGCAGCCAACATTTCAGAAACATTTTAATAAAATAAATATTAGCACTACGTATCGTTCCTTTCTTTTGCAACATCTTCACGTGTCATTATAAAAATTTGGGAAGTTCATTTTTACAAGTCTGAACATAATATGGAACTTGAAATATTTATATATAATTAAAATTATGTTGAGAAATTTCTAAAGGTTTATGTTTTAGCCACAGATTGTAATAAAAATAAGGATCGGCAAGTATTGATCATTTTAATTTTACCCAAATGCGCTAATTTCTATTTTATTAAAATGTTTCGGACATTTTGGAATCAATCGAAGTCAGATAAATATAATTACGAAATACATTTATATTGATAAGGATTTTAATTTCACAAAGTAAAATATTTAAGGATCTGGTGACAATTAATTAATAATACTCGTATTTATTTTATTTATAATTATTTCATTACAATAACACTTATATTTATTTTGTTTATTGTTTATCTGTCACAATTAGGGAGAATCGTAGAATGTATTATTCTAATTGCATTAGTAATATTGTTAAGAGTCTGTTTGGCCATTAAATTTATTTATTTATTCTGTTCTGTAATCCGATAAATATCAATATTATACTACTTTACCTTTCTAATAAAATATTGTAATGCCAATTAAACAGGCCATTAATTGTTTTTAATATAATTAAATTGTTAGCGGTACGAATGCGTAATGGCGACAATGAAGGCGGGTTTTTCCTTTGTTCAACAATGGAGACCGCGCGCGCTTAAACTCAGCATGCACCAGTCTAGAATCGGCGATTGAAAGGTGAAGGAGTCAAAATTCTGCGTACGAGAGATGAAACTGTTAAAAGTCGACGGGGGGAGAATATAGTTCAGTTCACCTAGAGCAACGAACAGTAAAGTTTGCGGATATAAAGTACGAATGGCGAGATCATGTATTTCTACATGAAAGGAAGCAAATATATATCGGAGAGATTTATTTAATAATTTGATCATTGATTGAACAATTATCGCATAGAGGGAACCGACAACCACTCGCAGACAAAAGGGGGCGGCTCATACGAGGTTCTAGATAGCAGAGGACAAGTATTTTAATCGTGTGTATTAAAATTTTCAATGAAGTGTAGAGTCTGTGTAAAAATGGCTTTTTTGTGTGGTTGTTTTCAAGATACAAGAGAGAAATCTGGTAACAGACAGACGGTCCGTGAGTAACAATACTTTTATACAAATTTTGTAAACGATAATTAAAAAGGTATAGTCATATTTCGTTCAGTTTTCTTTTCACTTATTTTCATATTGTTTTAGGTTAACTTTTTTTATTCGAATTGTTAATTGTCAGGTTATACATCGATTTTGTTCTAATTATCAAACCCAGTTATGGCCCTGAGTTAAGAGATTCGACGAATTTGATTGTAATGATATAAGAACTGTATGTTCAAAAATTCCACGAATTAATAAATGAAAATTAAAGTATTTGTTTTAAATGGATGAAATTCGGCATGAAAAATAGGTTTTGTACATTGTAAAATTTATCAACAATAATAAATTTCTTTTAAAGCTTAGTAAATTTTGTTAATTGATTCATTTAATTAAAGCCTTTTAGATGTTTATTACATTTATGGCTTCACCAACGTGGGGCAAATAAATCGATTATCTAGGTGTTTATTACAATATATTAATGTTAAAATGATTTAAATAATTTTATAGTCCATCCGTGCAATTATGTTTTTCTCTTTGTTTATTTTAGTCACAATATTTGGCGTCTTTGACTCGACTACACCGATGAATTTCCTCCGCAAAATAGTTTTGCTGTTGTCCAACTTTGAAGTTAAATTCGTTCCTGGAAATGCTATTTTCTTCTTACGTTTCTGCGGAATGCCTGTCCATTACTGCTTTAGTAGATAAATTCGGTTTGCGAGTGTGGTGGGTAATGTTGATGGCAAGCACGGAGAGTGTTTTCTCGGAGTGGGCATCGTGAAAGCCTTGAATGGACCTCTGTGACGCGGTGGAGCGGAAGCGGGGTGGCTTTTTGTGAAGCTGCGCCGAGCACAGAGGATAACAGCATCCCTACCGCGATACACCACATCAACCATGCCTTCAATATATTGGCTTGATGTAAACGTTTCTTGGTTTTCCTTTGTGGCCTTTCAGCACTGCTCTTCATAAAAGCTACTTTTCTCAATTCTCAGTTTGATTGGCATTACTTTCCCATGATACTTTCAGGATTTATATTGACACTGCCGTTGATGAAATTTCGACAAGAGAAATATATATATTTTTAACAGAAAAACAAAAGCAACTCTAAAATAAATATTAAACGAAAAAATAGTACCATATTAAGACAGAAATTTATTATAAATAAAAATTTAATGCATTATAATAGAAAACAAATTATATAATTTCAAATTAGTAATCTAATATTCGAAGAAAATAAAAATTTTGAAACAAGATAATTTATAATACAATTATATAAATAATTTTATGATTCCTTGTTATTGTAATACATGAATTGTATTATAATTTTATTTAGAAAAATAATTATTTTTAAAAAAATAAATCGTCTGATGGGAAGGGATCAGTGTTCTGGAATTCATTTACAGAAAAACATTTCTTACTCAAGCTCTGAAAAGATAAATGTTTAGTAAAAGACTAAAATGTTCATCCGACTCCGCTACAGCAACAAAATTCGTCATCTGTGAAATTTTAATTCAGTTCTGAGAATTTTCTTTACATCTCCATTAGGTTTCTGGTTTGTATTCCACGGAAAGTTAATTGAGAAAAATTTTCATTATTCAATTTAATTTTGCAAAAATAAATTTCTGATTTGTGTCTGTTAATTTCTTGTGTTAACATTTTTTAATTTATATTGTTATTTTCAATTCAACTATGTAAGTAAATATAAGACAGATTTATCCGCAACGTGTGTTCAAATCGCACCTTTGAAATTAATGGTGTGTTTTATAAATTTTTACGTTATTGTGCTATCAATTATCATTTGTAAAAAAAAGTTTTCTTATAATTTTTAGATTATGAATTTGAAATTATGCTGTTTAATTTAATTTTCATCTGAAGAGGACTCATCTAAATTAGGATAGAAACTTCGACTATGTTTTAATATTTTCTCTATTATGATGTTCTAAATTTTTATAAGCAATTAAAACGGCTTCATGTTTCTTTGATTTTTTATTCAGATAAATATAATTGCAATTAATTTAATTTAATTGACTCAATGGGTATTTTACATAATTTATTACCATTTTTTCAAACATTTAATTTACTTATTTAATGAAAAAAAAGGGAATAATTCCAAATAATTATAAAAATAATATTATTTAAACCAAAGGACTTCAGAATATCTCAAGGAATTTTTAGAAATTGGCAACTCTTTTTATAGTGTATTGTGGGCATCGAATTAGTAACGGAGTAAAAAATTATTTGGCCACTTCAATTGTAATATACTTGTATATACTTAATTCAGCAAACATTAAACGAAAATAGGTCATCGTGAGGTCATAATGAGTACGTGGACACTGTAGGTTCGTAACAAGAACGTGATAAATCATGCAGATTGCCATTTTGCTTGCTCGTTATCGGATACTTTATGGGTAACGTCTATTATTATTATCTGACGATAAACTGAGTCATTATTCAATCGAAAGAAGAGACGAATAGTCACGCATTAACTAAGAGGAGTTTCCCGTGCAAATACTGATGTTAATCTACATAACACAGTGTTAATAAATCGTCTGGTGGGAATAGAAGGGAATCAGAATTGAATCCATCATCTATTACGTTTATTACTCATGCACTCATGCACTGAAAAGTGCACTAAAATGTGCGTCCGACTACGCTACAACGACAAATTAGTCATCTGTGAAATTTTATATTAGTTCTGAGAAACTTCTCAATTGAGTTTCCATTTCGTGTTCCAAGGAAGGTTAATTGATAAAGAACATCCTTGTTCAATTTAATCGACATTTCATCGTGCATCAAATGTAAAATTGAACTGGCATTGACAGACGTATACCAAATTAATAATTCAACTTCATACGTTCCAAATTGCGACTGTATTGTACCCCAAACGTACTCTAAATAACAATCAAGAGATTTCGTCTTGGAAGGAAATGGTTTAGCTATTCTTCTTGCCACGCAACAAATTGATTCTCACAAACAGAAAAACTCAATGAATAATATACGTTTAAACTTTTTTTCGGATGTGGGCAATTTAGTTCTTACAGTCTCCATCCACGGTTCCATTTATCTGCGCTAGTGATTAATAGATGCCTGCGTACCGTTTAAACCTTAATTAACCAATTGCCCACGACTCTTTTTGCGCTAGTGTATCCTTTTTAACCGCCAAAGATTTGAATTCCGAAATTGTGTAGTTGATTTAGAAATATACTGGATTGAATTCACGCAGTTACAAAGAAAACCAAGACTTTGCCAACATTTGAAGGTACGAGTATAATTTTAATAATAATTCTGCACTGTGCTCCATTATCTGTAAACATCAGCATGAATGTCTGTCAATCGTCAAAGATACCTTTTTTAAAGCAATATTTTACATATTCATCGTACGTATTTGACCTCTACAAAAGATAATTTTAGTGTCATTGTGTCTATGTACAAATATCACTCAAATGCAGAAAGACGTCTACAGCCAACTACTAGGGAAAGTCTGAACCGAATAAGGTTGTGGGTGGAATCACGTGGTCTGATCGGAAGCATGATCAACAACAGCTTTTGTTTTAAACGTCAGTTGCTTTCACTTTTTCTTTAAAATCAAACAATGGAACGCCTCAACACAACTAGCAAGTTATTGTAATAAAATTTCAAATCCCTATTTGGAGGACATGTATTAGCAAACATACAATTATTGTAATTGTTCATTAAACTACGTCGAGGAATGTAATTTGGAACGTCCATATTCAAAAAATTCGTACGTAATTAATAAACGTTTGATTGCGATTTTTAAATAGTCAGAATATTATTTCCTGTGACTAAAATACAGTTACGCTTCACTGAAAGGAAAACATTTTTCTTTTCCCATCTTAAATTCATGTCACACACGTTCCATCATTCTTGCACGAGTACGTGACCTTCTTTTCTTTCCACAATCATCCAATTAGATTTGTTTTCCAGGAAAGTTGTTACTGTCATATAATTTAGAAGGTATTGATGTCCACAGTTTGTCAAATATTTTAGGGAATGTAGTGAAAACGTAACGCCCATACAAGCGTAGCGTGTCCGTAAGCGGTTTCCAATATTAGTTCCCGTAATCCCAACATATTACATGCTCGGCGAAAGAAAGGCCACACCCACACTACAATATTGTGGTTTTATGAAGCTCTATCGGAGCTCGTCCATCAGTCATAATAATATATAAATTTACGACTGGGCAAAGCTCATTTTCCTTGACAAGTGAAAACTATGACTGGACATTGGATGCATTAGAAGCGGTAATTTTAGTAGACATTAAAGTATAATACATACTGCAATATATCAACACACAATTCAGCTAATATTTTAGAAAATTTATTAATTAATTAAGTCAGATATCAGTTCATACGACGTTTTGTCCACAATTCTGGGACTTCTTCAGGCAAACAGGTAATGAGCAGTTTTGAATGTATGCATATATAAATATGCTAAATTATAATATATATTAATTTAGAGCCATGGACTGCGTCCTATGACGGTTTTAGCCGAAATTCATGACTCTGAACGCATATTTATTATAATTCAGAATACATACATGCATACATTTAAAACTTTTCGTTACCTGTTTACCTGAAAAAGTTCCAAAATTGTAGACGAAAATTTGTATGAACTGATTGTTTGGTTTAATTAATTAATTAATTTTTCTGACATTTGCAGAATTGTTTATTTATTTATCAAAAGATATCAGATTATATTACATAATAAATCACCTACCTGGTCATTCATACTGAGATGAAAACATTGTGCAGCGAATGTAGGGATTAGATTCTGGCATAATCATTTAATTAGGTGAGCACTATTGACGGTATAAGGTTTGGGACTATTTTTATGAAACATGATACTTAAAATAAGTTTCAAGTATCAATTTCTTCTCTTTTAAACGTTTTGTTCCATTTTCGTCTGTTCCTGACAGCAATTACATATTCAAAAAAAAATGTTCAGACTTAATTTCAAGTTTCAACGTTTGTAAATAGTGGATGACAATGTAAGTTAGTCACAATATTTGAATGAAACTGTTCAGCAGATTTTCTGTAAAATGTGATAGTCGAGTGCAGTTTTATATTACTAAGACCCTTCCTTCGCCTCTAAATAACTAAAAAATAAAGTTTTATCGAAATATATCTAATCCTCTTTTAAGAAAAGCAAATAAAATAAGTATGCCAGACAAACAGTCAGACAGACAGGAATTTAAATTGCATCGATTTCGGATTACCTGATGAATGAAACCTAAAGGTAAGTTAAATTATGAGCAAATGATAGAAAAACTTTTATTAATTTTATTTATATTGGAATTTATATGAATAAATTATACTTATTTGTTAAAATTCTAATCTTAAATTGTTAATTTGGACAACAAGATAATTATGATCAAAGCCTTCTTCAGCAACTAAAATGGAATACGATTGTTTAATAAAAACAAAAAGGACTGTATGTATTATATTATTATTTTAAATGATTAAACATTTTTAATCACAGTCACATATAAAATTTTTATTTCAAAGTAAATTACATTTAAATGTCAGGATTTTAAAATAAATCCATGTCAGAAAACTTGGCCTAATGAACTATTTTAATTAAATTATCAAGTATGTAATATATAATTAAATCTCTGTGACCTATTTATAGAATTAATTTAATTTCAATGATGTACTTAATTTTACACGTGAATGTGGTTAGGATACTCGAAACGTCCTTTTAAAGTAATTTACAATGAAATAAAAATTTTATATGTCCCTGCGATTAAAAAAAGGGTTTAATCATTTATAAGATTAATTGAATAGGCTTTTGAGTTCGTCACCTGATTTTTGCGGTTTTGTCGTTCTCACGGCTCTTACGTATTTTAATCACCTGACAACAAATTTTGCAGAAACGTTGAGTGGTACTTATATTATCGTTTTATTTTGTCCATTATTTGGCTATTTTTATTTAAATAGTACAAGTGTTTTAATTGGTAACTGATTCAACTTGGGGTGCTAGAATTTTAATAAACTATACTATTATATTATTTATTTATATAGATAGTTTTAAAGGTATTTCCCGGTTTGTTCAAACCCCTTATTCACAAACGAAAATAGCAAATATTTTAAATATGAAAGAAATGTATGTGTATACATTATAAACACAAATTTCAAATATTTCAATGTTCGCTAAAGTTTCGTAATATTTTTCATACGTGCAGTAGTTTTATTGCTTAAAGAAAAATCATGTTTACATAGCTTTCTAGTCCAATTCTAATTGTGTTCTATTACAAAACAACGCTAAATTGAGTACGTCAGTGTATAATTTAGGAAAATTATAAACATAATTTCAGCTGTGAAATTTTCGGTTCAGGTCCACCCGTGGGCGATTTATTTTAGTAATTCTTTAGATTGAAACGCGATTTTTTCATAAGGATTTCACTCGTATTCAGTTATTTGCTGTTAATTTAATTTAATTTATAAACTATTTTAAAAAGAACACTGATATCCTCCATAAAATGTACTTCTACAAGCATTAACCAAAAAGGTAAAGAAAAAGCTTAAAGAAATAAAATTATATGAATAGCCACGTCTGCATGATTCAGAAATTGAGTGGTTACAACCTATTCACACCTGGAGGTAATATTAGAATGCAAGTATAGAAATTAATGTATAATTTAGGAATATTATAAACTTAATTTTAGCTGGGAAATTCTATTCCCTCTCCACTTCTGAGAGATTGATATTATTAAATCATACAGGACAGAATTCAACAATTTTACATCGTATTTACTTACTTTATACACATATTCCCTTGTGTGGGTAATGGGCGTTGTGTAATACTTTAATGAATTAAAGCTTTTAAGGATTATTTTCATTATTTTCAGTACTTTTAAAATTGATTCTAAATTTAGTATGCTGTCGAAGAAATAACATTGGAGCTTCCAGTTTGTGTTCCTGTACTTGCTGGATAGTAGGACTGAACGCCTGTGTCCGATATTTCCCCCCGGAAATTTGTGGTAAATAATTAAGCACGCCCAGTGGAGCGCTGTCAGAACGACGTAAGAAAAACTGTGTTGCAACTAGAACTGTGCAAAACAGCCCTTCCCACGCACAGCGCGTCCCACGGACAATTGACGCTTCCTTTCGGTCCTCTCTCATTCCTGTGGTTACACGCTTTAATAAAATTAATCAAGAGCCACCAAACTGTAGTAACTGATAGATGTGTCTCTTTCCGTACTTAACCCTCACGAGCTGTGTCGATAAAAACGCACTTGGCGTAGAGAAGTTTGTGAAAAATTGCCTCCTGTATTTGACCACAAAATGTATTCCAGAACCGTTACGAAACAAAATAATTGCTGATTTGGAATGAAAATGCTTAATAACTGTTCACACCAATTTCGATATATTTTTAAATTTAATGACTCTGAACAGATTATTTATATGACACAGTCTGGAAAGTTTCTCTAAATCGAGTTCCAGTATAAAGACTGCAACCAAATATTTTGCCTAATGACTCATGAAAAGTTGGAGAAAGGCACTTACATTATATTCTTCACATTACAAATATGAGCCACTAAATTTGTGTTTCTGCAAATTTATACAAATTCCGCCTTTGGACTTTATTATAAATTTCCTTAACTGTTACTTCGTACAGTTGAGAAAAACATTAAAATTAAAGTGAATTAATGCAACGGTGTATTTATATTACCCTCGTTCGCTATCCACAACCAGTTCTGTACGAGACTTGAGTGACTGGATCGCTCACTCTTACAAAGACAGAAGGGGAATGTCATAAATTCAGCGCGGTAAAAATTAAATATAAACTCAGCCGTAAATATAATTTAAGCAACGCCTATGGAATACGAGAATTTTAGTTTACATTTCTGTTATTCAAGTTCATAAGGTAATTAAATAACCTTCACAGCCAAATTAGACTTCACGCATTAAGTATATTTGTAAGCTCGAAAATGAGTTTACATTCCATTCGTATTTTAAACACAAAATATTCCCAAGTCTGCAGAAACGGGGAAGAACTTTTATAACTTTGAAAAGCAAATACGAGAATTTCCAGCGCGGTAGTTGGTGTTTGTGTAGACGTGAGCAGCATTTATTTTACAAAAAAAAAATATGAATAAGGCAAAGTAACAAACCCTACAATCTCTTATCGATATTGCATATGACACAAACACACAGATTATCGGAGGGATTGTGATTCCTTTGACGAACTGGGAACGTCAACACTGACAAAGAAGAACCTACAATGGTTGACTGTCCGTCTTCAGTTTACTTTCAGCTTAGGCAATATGAATCCATAAATATCTGCTACTAGTTTAAAGATATTGTGTTTATATAAAATATAATTGTACAACTGTAAGTAATCTTCTTCAATAATTTAAATTTGTAGATAAACGGTAACCGTTTTGCCAATGTTAATGTTATACCTTAATCGGTAAATGTAAAAAAGATAAACTTCAAAGGTTAATTTTTCGAAACATTTATGTAGCTATTTAAGAAAAAGCATGTAAACGCAGGAGCATTTTCGTAACTATTATTAAAGATCCGATGTAAGCCACCGATCTGTTAGTCCAATTAGCTTTCAATACAGTTTTTAAGTTAACTTCAATATCGAATTCTTATTTCTTATTCAATATCTAACCGTACGGTTAACGAATTTTTGTAAATGAGCGCCGGTCTAAAAATGTAGGAAGACGTCACTTAACGTCTCTAAGTTGTTTTCGAGCTCTGCTAAAGTCTTGGCTTTTCAAAAAGTCGACTCCCTGATCAGTTTTGCATTATATACTTACCTTCTGATCAATTACTGTAAAATGTATTGTGTATTTACAAAAGTCGTCTCAGGCTTCTTCATCAAAGAAGTGATAAAAGAAAAAATATTTATTAGTCTACTTTCACGTAAAGTTTGCTTGTTTATTGACGTAGTACATGATGGTTTTAACGGAAACTGTACACGCCTTCAGACGAACGGTAATCCAGTCTCTGATGACGCTAAGTTAATTCTAGAAATTGACTTTCGCATATCCAGCAAGTGCAGAATCAGAAATTAAGAATCTATTACGTAAGCCTGCATTTAAGTGTACAAAAAAGCTAATAATCAAAAACAAAAATTCAAAACAGACTTATGCCTTCCGTATTAAACCGAGTTTACCCGACATCCAACCTAAATATACCCAAATTCACTCATTAACACGAACCGTGCGATATATTATAGATTTGATGCACTCGTAAAATCTGAAGAATCTGTCCCATTTTAATTAGGGGAAAAATAATAGCTAAAGAGGAAAACAAATGTCCGTTACTAGCACTGAGATTAGCATTTTTGTAGACTACTGATTAAATGCGAAAGCAAGTTCTTTCCAAATTCGGTTTACCTTCTACATAATTATATGAAAATATATGGAGGAATTTATATTTGTGGAATGTTTAATATTGAATGGAGTAAATACACTATTTTATACGTTAGGAAAAGAAGAGCGTTAAATTGTTTAAAATTATTTTTTTTAATCTAAATAACAGAAATAGGTGTAACCATGTCGTTTTAAATGTATAACTGGCACAGATGCGGTTATCCTTCTGTTTTGAACGTGGAATTCGTCAAGCAAGCCTCTCCGCAATCCTGGGGGATGCACAGAGGCACGCCCTTTATTACGGAGCTTGTGAGAGGAATTTAAAGCGATCTGTCCGAGACGTTGGCTGCCCTGAATGGGGTCCCAGCTGTGTGATTCGCACCGCACATGTGGAAGAGGACATGAGCAATTTTCGAGTTGACATCAGAGGGCCTACGCGTAAGGAAGAATATTGCGTGATCGTTTATACTCAGACATACTAAAATAACTCAAAGTAAAATATTTATCATATAAAATTTAGTATGCAGAAATAAAATTTCATATAGCATCCTTGTGAAAACAATCGATTAACTTGAGAATGACTCATTACGTACGTACAGACCGTCGTTTTAACTGGGCAGATAGAAATATATATTTATACAACATATTTGTATCAATAATTGCTGTTCATCCGCCCGCTTTCTCATTGTTATCGATACTTTTCCTAACTATTTTGCGCGAACGCGGTCCGTGGGTTCATAATTATTTTTTTTGGGCTTAAACTTCTTTCTTAGGATTATCGACCAGCCATTCTCTCTTTGGTACAGCATTACTATCTTCCGACGATCATTTTATGCCCCATTAATCTGGCCTCTTGTACCGCACCTCACCAAATATAAAACGCTATTGTCAAATACAAGTAATATATTCGTACAAAACACATCCGTAAGTTCAACATTAACATCTAATATCCCTGTTGGAAAGCCGGTAAATACATTTCATTTATGAATCTCGGATATGTAATTGCGGAAATAGAATCTTCACTCAAAAAAATTGGGGAATAACATTTAAAACTTTTTATGACATTCATCCTTGCAATTTTCCATTGAAAAAGAGGAAAAATATATCCTTAGAAGAAAAGGAAAAATGGTATAATGTCAGACCTAAGTTTCACCATTATTAAAATTTTGATCCGCAAGAGCATATAACAGACCAAATTTTATAGCTAATGTACTGATTCATTACATGTAATGAAGTATCAGTCAGAATAAATTAAACATATGAAAGATAAATTGCATCTTTATTTTTTAAATGTTTTTTTGTGTATTTGTTATCAAGTAATTATTAGTAACAATTGTTTTTTGTTACGTAACCAAATTGATGAATTTAATGTTTTTTCACATGTAGTGTCAAATACTGAAACAGATTCTAATTTATGATGTGTTGTTATTTTACTTAACCGTACATTGCCCACCCCCACCCCCAACCTTCCTGTACACCAACGAAAAATTTAACAGCCATTATATTTCATGGTAACCGTAAATTTTAGTTTAGTAGTTTTTTGAACAAAATTGGCATAGACGATCGTCAAACTGCCAATTACATTAGGATAACTCTGCATTTTGAATATAATTCAGAGGTTTTAATTTGTTTTTCTTCCTGAACTTACCAATATCCCGACACTCATTAAACGAAATGTTTAACGTCCGTAGACGTTATTTAAATTGATGTAACTTTCGCTATTCAAAAGTATGATGATTCAATTAAAATAAAGAATATAAACCAATTTATTAGTTTCACAACATACTTTTAATTATAAAACCCAAACAAGTGTTCAAAATTTCTTTTTAATCAACCGTCACATATGTTGACAAAAGCTTATTCCTATACCAGTCACTGTTCTTTGAAATTTAGTAATCGTTATCAGTTACATACAACTATATTCACATGTTTTCTAGGTTTTATAGATTTTCCACATTATTTCCTTTACCTTCCTCAAACTTATTTTACAATTTGTTATTTATTTACATTAAGAATATTCTACTAGTTCTTTTCTTTTAAAGATTGTTTGCTATCAATACAAATGATTCTATTAATACTTATTACCAACAAACTTATATTCATTCATTATTTATTTATTTACAATATTCAATTTCTACTGGCCACAACGAAGTTACTCTATAGGTGGGCCCCCATAGTATTGCAATAATTTACAATTGTCAATGATATATTTATATACATCATAATTTACTCAATTTAAATAAAGATAAATATTACTGTAATATGAAGATGTTATAAATTACAGATGATTATGGCTGATAGCCTATAACTGAAAGCTTCTGTCAGCATATATGATGATTGATGAAAAAGGAAATTTGAAGACTTGTTTGGGTTTAACTATTCAAATTGAATGGGATGATTTTTTTTTTCAAAGAACGAAACGGCTTCAATAAGGCTATCTTTGTCATTCTCCATTTTTTATTTCCTCTGTATTAAAGTTTGCAGAAGAGTATTTAGGCATTGATTTATTTTATTGTTAAAATAAAAAACGATAGCTTAAGAGGAGTGAAGGAGAAAGGAGCCCGGAGACAGAGAAAAGGCAGATATGAATAGAGAGTAAGGTTTCTACTAACTACGGAACAGGCAGTTCTTCAGTTCCGCTGACATGTGCATCGATGTAGAACGCCTGGTCTGTATTAATTACCACGAAACCTCTATGTTTCTCTTTCGCGGTCGACCGAGCGCGTAGAGTTTCTTTAATGAGAGAGTATTTTAATTCCTGCTGAAGCCACTGTGGGTTTTTTTATCACCTAAAGCTCAAATGTCACAAATGGCATATAGGTTTATTTGCTTTAATATGCAGCAACCAAAAAAAAAATTTCATTTCCTGAGATTTTCTTAGAACATGATACAAGTTTACTCATTAAAATGAAGTGAGGCCACGAATGTAAACATTTGAGCGCCGAAATTATATGAAACTGAGTTCGAGTCGAGTGCGTTCTAGGGTTTCGTACGACGTTTCAACGACAATATTTGCACCAACTTGTGATGAAGTAATTCACAATTATAGGGTTCTCTCTAAATAAGTTCTTAACGGCAGAGATGAACGTCGAAACAACATGTAAAAATCATACATCCTATTCCGCTGGAATCCTGAGAGGATTTAATCTTTAAATAAATATCCACTAAAAGTTTGTGACCCTGGATCAATTACTAAAACTTTTGAGAACCTGAGGAAAACCATAGGTTTGTTTAATTAAATTCATAGCATAGGGGCTGATAAGTGTTAAATAGTTAAATATCCCCTAAATGAATGAGATTGGTATTCTGGGCACGAGTAGCTGATTGACGACACCTGTTATCGTAATACTTGAGCCCCCATCCATATATGGTTGGATAATAAAAAAAAGTGTGAATAAAACGTCTACGTTTTCGGATGTAAGAGTATTGATGACAATTCGTATGACATTTAAGTCGAAGTTAAGTGAAATATAACATTGTAGAACCTTCTAGAAAGCTGTTTCTAAGTTGCAGGATAATGTAATTGGGGCGACTATCTTAACCGAAGAAAGCGAGAAGTGTCCATTCCTGGAATACAATTCATTCCGACAGTTCTAGGTTTAACTTTAAAGTCATTGTAATTGTCAGTGAGACTTTCGTTATCGATCACAGTAAAATTAAGTCACAGAGGCAGTCTATTAATTCCTGCGAAGAGGACTTGGAATCCCAATTTCCCTCCCATGGGCCAATCTATGTCGTTGTTTTTAGTTCTAGTCTCATATACAACTTAGACTTTGAAGTAGTTTGTTCCTCCAAGAGTTTAGTAATTCTTTGTCTGGAGTTGAAACTAAAAATATATTATGATAATTAATATTATAGTTATCAAAGTGTTAAATTAATCAGTTTGAGTATCGTATTTATACTTTTAAATATCTACAAATAAAATGACTTCCATTATACCTAATAGATAGTTTTCTGTCCAGTATGATAATTGCACAAATAAATATGCGGGAAACGGTGGGAAATCAGGTAGTATCATACAACTTGTTCGTCATTATTCCACAACAAGATGGTAATTTCTTGTTATAAATTATGTAACTTAAATTACAACTTAATTGGCCATATTTTTTTCCCTATGTAAAGACACTAAATTTTTTCGAGTTGGACTTCTTTTTTAGATACGATAAGAACAGCCCTGAAATAATATTGTGTGTTCAAGCAAAACATTACGCTTCACCAGAATTTCTTCAAATTTTTATTCCTACCGCTGAGAATAAGTAGAGAAAACAAATATCAGCCTTACACCGGTATTTTGAATGGTTGATGAAAATGAACCAAAATACAATTCTATGACTTTCCTGCGACGAAAATATTATTTTTAATCCTTCCATAGAAAGTAAAGCTACAGCCTCCGCAAAGAGTAATATTATCGTAAAGTACTTGCATCAAAAAATTATGATTGTAACATGGAGGCGTACAAATGTTTACATACCAGGAGGCGTACAAATGTTTACATACATTTCACTTCAGAAACACTCAGTTATCATTGAGTATTTAAAAGTGGTTATTAATATTTAAATTAAACAGTGTTTACTCGTCAACTAAAAAACATACAAATCAAAATCAACCGATTTTGTAACAAATAAATTTCAATATTTTATGCACGTTGACATTGACAGATGAGTTACAAAGGTGACACAAATCAGACTTTGTCTTTCAACATTACACGGAATCACTTTACTCTTCAATGCCGTGTTATTACCAGCATTGACTGGTTTAATATCACCTCGTGCACCTGCGTGCACTTGCAGCTTAAACTACGGCTTACATAGCTTTGTTTCGCCTTTCCGCTGGAACGCGGGGATTATAAAGAGCAAGGACGAGAATTATGAGAAGATTATGGGATTATAAGAGGACACTGGTGACTTGCATCAATTTGAACAAAACCGAAGGATAAACTAATAATCCGGAAATCATACGATGCATATCAACTGTCATCATTTTACAAATTTATGCCTGCATATTTGTTTCCTCAGTTTGGTTTGTTTTCCGCTAAACACGAGCTTCTATCTTTTATCTTACATCCTGAAGAATTAAACGTTCAATGAGAAACTAACTTAATAATAATATAAAAACTATTCTGTTTATAATTTACCTTTGAAAAAGAAGATTTTGTCGCAAATATACTAATAATATTTATTGTTCCCTCGATAGTACCATATTGTGAAATAATTTTCTTTTTCTTTGGTCTGATGGTCAGATCAAGACTGAACTTACAGTTTTCCTTTTCTTTTAACAACAACACTATTCTAAAATAGCATGTTTATGACTCTCTCGGAATACTTTTAACATTGTACACATAAAAAATTAATTATTTCTGTCCGTTTAATATTCTTTCAACGTCTAGCATAATTAATCATAAGACTAAATATAAAACCAAATTAGAAATACTAATGTTTGTAATTAAAATATTATTAGTCCTTCGACTTAAATTATTTTAAGATGAATGAAATAAAGTTCCTGCTCTTTGTTCGGAAGAGTTCGACTGTTCTCAAACGTACATCTTTAATTACTAATATTGTAAATTTGATACAAGAGAGTAATTGATTCCAAAAATTTAATTTATTGGAATTGAAAACGAAAATATCATTGAAGAGCGACGAAGATAAATAGCGCTTAAAGATTTTTCAAAAAATGGTTAACGATCACATGTTGAATTTTCCTTAGAGTTGTATCTAGTTCATAATTTCAATAAATGTAATTCTATGATCAGTATTTTGCCTCTATCACCAAGAATAATTTTTACTAGGAAAAAGTATTAGTGATAGTATATTCTGATATTGTTTAGATACATCTCAAAATGTATTGAATTAAATAAAGAAATAAACTAAGAAAAATGGTATTTAAATTTGCATCATTATTTGCATTTGCAAAAAAACTATTAACATTTATAATATTTAAACATAATTTTTTTAACTATAATAAGTTTTGTTGCATACCAGAATTTTCATTAGTGACTCTGAAAAATTATTTGTAATTATTATCGTTAAAAATGATTGTGGTACCAATAAGGACTCTTACAAAATTATTTTAGTCGTTATATGGACGCATATTATAAAAGTTTTAAAAGTTAATTTTGAAGAAATGAGATACAACACACCTGATTGTAAATACGATTATTAAGTGTGGAGAAACTGAAATATATATGGCAGTTTCTTATTTTAAGACTTAGAAATCTACATTTCATATCAGAGAATTTTTTTAAAAGAAAAATAAGTACTTCTGTGTGTGTGTGTAACTTATTGGTTTAGTAAACTTATGATTAATAAATTGTGTGCCTCTGTCCCTCTTTCAAAACTTTGTTAATTTAATAACTTGTTAATAGTTTTGTTGTGCTAGTTTATTATATTAATTTGGTAAGCTGTATGTTTTTTCATTTGTTTACTTTGTATAATTATACTAAAGATATAATAATTTGTAAATACGTCCTCCTTAGGAAAATACCTGAAGAAGTTACGAATTAGTAACGAAACGTCGTTACAATATAAATAAAAAGTGTCTGTATAATGTTATCTATTGTTTTATTAATTCAGAAACAGATGTTAAATTAAAACTTTTATGGGTTTAGTTTTAAATATAATTTTTCCTATGTTCACATTAGACGGCTAATGGAACTATGAAATCAAAATTTGTAACACGAAAACTTTTGAATAATTCAAAATTCTATTATTAACGACTTTCTCCATTATGCAGTATTTATGGAGTGATATGTTAAAATTATTACTTTCCTTTCTTCGAACATATTAAATTGTAAAATCGTAATTTTTATAAGGAGATTTATTTTCCGTTTCATGAGCCATGCAGAACAGCTGCTAATTTAATAATTGAATTATTTCACAGCATTATATTTTCAACCATCCGGAGTACAAAAATACCGGCGTGGCAGTGATGTTTTTTTCCAGATGGTGTATCAGCATTTAGGAATCTTCACAACGGATTTTTGCAATAATTTACCATTAAATTAAGTTTTTTGTATTTATGAATTACTATATTAATAATATTAAAGTTAGGTGAAAGAAATTGAGAAAATTGTCCGAGGATCGAGGTAGTCCTTCCTCCACTGAAATTATTTTTGCAATTTCTCCTACGCGGACTCCAGAACCTGCAGCGGCCGATTCGTTGCCAGGTGGGGAAAGCATAGGGGACGATGAAAGCCGCCTCTGCATTTATTTGGCTGGAAATACAGCGGAAAACCATTGTCACAATCCCGGATGGCTGGGGTAGAGCTTGCTTCTCATTAGTAACTGTCATGGAAGCGCCTCGATCCCAGCTACTTTACCAGGAAGCTGTCTGCATGGCGGAGAAATAATCTTCGACTTCATTCGATGTGGTACTCAGAATTTTAACAGCACCGTCCTTTTCAGCTATTACTATGTTTGTTAAATTTTATACACATTTATGTAATTATAAACAACATCTGTGATCCACTTGTGATGTATTTCAATCGAATTAATTCGTGGGGATGTAGCTCACAACTTACTCAAATCTATGCAGGAGGACAGTATTCATTTTTAAAAAGACGCGTATTTGAACGTATTCATTACTGAAAAACAAATCCAAGGCGAGCGCAGGAGTAACCCATTAAAATTTCTGAACAACATGATTATGATTTGAAAACATTGCATAAGCGTATAGATGTGCAACCCGCAGAAATAGATAATCACAACTGAAATTTATGGGTTAAAATTTTTTCCCTTAAATTCATTAACACAGCTTTCAGTATTTTGATTCAGTTTTAGGGTTGTCTTAATTACGGAGACTAATGATGTTCAAAGATATCAAAATAATTGCACCACTAAGTTACTTTTCTTAGCAGTTTCTTAGGGAGAAGCTAAAGAGTTTCTTTGATTCACGTAAATGTTTTGTTTATTTAAAAAATATCTCATTACTTCAACTGCGCTTACTTTTCCACTTAACTTCTTTGCCTTTTGTTTCAGTTGTATACCAAGCAAGCGAATTTTTTTTTCCGCCCTAAAATATAATATTATCTTGTTTGCTGAGAGGAACGAGTTCTGTCGCCCTCGGATTCAGTCGCCTAAGGACTTGTAAGTTCTCTTGTCGCATTCCTTCTTTGAACGCGTAGTCGCTTTGTACTCCAGTCTTCATATCTGAATAACGCTCTTCCTTCCTTTCTCTTTGTGTAGCGTTGCCAGGTTCCCAATAAGGCATATCACGTTTACTGCGAAGTTCAGCTCCGGGAAAGATCGACTTTCTCTTGAGTCAGTCTCGCTGACAATCATGAAATCAGAAGCTACAAGTAAACAATCTATGAATATCTGTTCACTTCCAGGCGGAAACGGGTACGTTAATATATATAGAGTAAATAAGTGTTACTGGTTTAACTGTAGGGATACTTTGTTAGAAACAATTAATTAAACCCGGACCCTGAAAACAAAATAAGAGAATACTGACTATCAACGTAGCCCAATCTGTTCACGAACAGCGTGACGGATTTTCTCCTCTGATATACAACATTTAAGAAATAATTAAAAATCATCAGACTTAGCCAAATTTAAGACATTTTGATGAGACCACGGAACGCTGGATCGTCCAAGAGTGAGATTCGTATAAAACTCCAGATATCGTGGCATTATGCCTGACATTGTGTAACAATAGAACCGGCGATAGAGATATTTGCGTCCAGCCAGAGATTCTGTTACTCTCGATTTTTTTTCCCGTGGATATTAAACAGCCCTACGCACGTCAGAGCGCTCTGCGTGACCAGCGATGTCAGCGTCGGACGACGACATTTTAGCGGCAATCGATTGCTTGATCGCGATAAAGTGCGTTAACAGACGTGTTACGTGTTACGTATAAAAAAAGGAGAAAATGGTGAAAGGAATTGGTGGCCATTAGAGAGACGAAACGTTTACACAAAATAAAAACGACGACACGTTTATTTGCATAATTCACTTCAGAAGTATACTCAAACTTGTTCACAATTATTTTATTAAATTTTTATTATATTAAAGTTATTAATTTTTACTTTTACTTTTATTTACAACTTAACGCCTATAGTTGTCTGCTGTTCTGGAACATGAGCAGAATACAAATCTGAAAAGAAGAAACGTCTAAACAAGCCTCATACACAGAATAAAGAGGCGTAGCAATTAGTAATCAATTTGTAGACTGATAACTATAATATTTATTCCCCTGACACAATAATCAATTCTTAACGGTAATCATCACAATATTCTGTTTGCCAGTCTCGAAATACCACAGTCGAACTGTAGTTATTAAAATTAGAAGGTACTTGGGGTGTCCACGTGGAGGTAGGTGCTGATGCCACATACCGCAGCACACTATACATGGTCGAAAATGGACTTTACTGTAAAAAGAAATAGAGTACAGTGCGATTGTTCCGCAGCGCCGCTTGTCCCGTACTTAATTTTAGGCGTTCTGATTGGTTTGATTCCTTGGCGCGAAATAACAGCCAGGCACCATCTAATTTGAATTGGACTACAGTGAATTTTGTGTTTATTCCTATTATAACTTATACCCAAAATCGTAACTGGCCCAATGACAATAAATTCCGTCATTTATAAAAGTCAGATAAAAATAAACTGCCCCGACGATGAATTTAAGTTGCTTTCAATCAAATAAAGATCGTCCGATACGGCTCAGATTATATGGAATTTAAGAACAGACTTCTGTCTTATCTTAAACCCAACGTTTATGTATTTTATTTCGTGAAAGCTAGAAACATTATTGGGAATATAAACTAATTGGTTTATTCTCTTTGATGAATAAATCGTGACAATAACCAGATACGAGTCCACACTATTCATTGAATCCTGTAACATCCACTAATCGAATGAAAATGTGCGTATAAACAGAAATTAACATTATCAATTGATAAATCGTGACAATAACCAGATACGAGTCCACACTGTTCATTGAACCCTGTAATTTCCAATAATCGAATGAAAATGTGCGTATAAACAGAAATTAACATTTTTTTATTGATACGAGTAATCAATTACAAACACAAAATATTTCCGGTGAATAATCCTCAGCGAGTATTTTTATATGTTACGTAACTGAAAATTTCTTGTTTCAGGCGAGTTTAAATAAAAAGTATTCTTCAAAATAAAAGGTTCACAGTTGATTATCAATGGCAAATAAGTCTATAAAATCTGAAACTTAAAGAAAGGAACATGTGCCGAAAGAATTTTGTTTAAGTAAACGGCAGACCAACAAATGTATTAGAAAATACTTGTCTAGTCAATACACCAAATTTACAGTCTGGACAGAGACGAAGGAAATTATTAATAGTGTCTTTTCAACAGTAAAAAGACACGTTGAAGATGTGATACAGTTGCGTGAGTTTTCTTATTAAAAAATTACTACAGTATTAAATTCAAACTTCTGTTTTGTAAAAATGGGACAACAATAAACTGCCGGTTGTATCTTGAAACGCCTTTCCTCGAACTAAACTATTATTATGTTAATAACATTTTTGAAGGAAATGGTACACTGTTTAATAAAAAAAATAGAAAAATTAAACTTATATATCTGAGATGCTTTAATAATTAAAAACCAGTACTGAAACATATTTCTTTATTTTAAAAATATTACATCAATTACGTTTTTTAATTAAACATAATTAAAATAAATCGTTTATAATTTGTTCAGTGGTATAGTATGCTCAGCCTTAATGTTTAATTTAACAATTCCATCTCCAAGAAAAATTATGAACTCAACTATTTGTCACATTTAAGTAAAATACATTGTTTACATTTAACTTTACGGTGCCAGTAGAAATCTAATTTTTTATCTGCCATTGTTTTTCTGTAATTGTTTCTGGCCTCTTTGAGTATCTGTAAGCAATTTCTTCTTCTTGATATTACTCGCACCTTATATTCTTTCCACTTTCTAATTTTTACTGCTTACGAAAGCTGTCCTTCCGGCTTCATTACCGTTACCCATCATATAATTCATTCACACTTAGTATATCAATCCCAAATTAAAAACTTGTACTAAATTTTTCATCAAGTATTATTCAAAATTAAGTAATTGCACGTTATTCTGAGGAAAGGTATAATCATCTTCATCAATTTTGAAAAACAGTTAATAGGCGGAAAATTTTTATACACGGGTAAAAAATTACTTGACATCGAATTACCTGTTGAATATAAAATTTATTTTTGAATTATATTCCTTCATAACTATAATCAAGATAGTCGTCATCAAATTATTCTTGATTTTCGAATGAGCTTGAAATAAGTCGGAAAAATAAGTGCAAATATCACACAAAGTTTTTGCAATCCTCTTTGCTTTCGTAAAGTAATTCAAAACCGCAAGAGCAGAAAGAACGTCACATACTACTCACCCTCAATTACCTCAATCCATATTTCTTCTCGTTCTCCCTTATTACAAATTTTTACATAACAACTTCGTCCAAATTTTGAGAGATCTCTAGTTCAATAATGGTTACAATTATAAAAACATTATTATGCTCCAACGCTGGACTTAATGATTTAGTTTTATGACGTCACTTAATCACTCGGACCTGGACCGCTGTAACAGAAGCGTGACGTAGCTGAAATTCACGCACACGAATTTATAATGAATAAATAAATGGCAAACGTAATCAAGTATCCATCATTTACAGATCCTACTAATACACTTTTCGTCTTGACAAAGAAGATCACTTGGCACATATAACACACATTGTGTAGTTTACATAACCTCTTGCTACATTGGGCAAACAAAAAGGTCATAGAACACATGTGAAACATCAAACTTCCCTTGGACAAACAATCTGAAGACTCCAAACATATCACAAATACGAAACATTCATTTGATTGACAAAATACTAAGATATATTGGCTGCAGGTAGTATTCCAGAATTTTTTTAAAAGCTTCATATTAAATCTAACATCACTGCAATTACCGTATAAGCTGATATTATGAAACAAACAATCCCTTATGTATGTGATATCCCCTCTTTTCTTTTACATTATCTTTACGTTTAAATTCGTTACAGCTTTGCTTTTTAGTTCGTATCCTGCTTCGTGTGGTATGTCGTTCTTACGGCCTCTAGAATCACCTGTTGTAAGCAACAAGGATTGCAGTAAACGTGTTGTGTTTATTTATTTTATCACTTAATTTATATTTGGCTACTTCTTTATCTAATATTACTGAAAATCACTTCTAAAGTCTGAAATTTAAAAACTCATCCTATCCTTTTCCTGAAAATAAGTAATCAAGTTTAATGTCCCTTTAGCCAAGTGGCTGAATCAAAATATGTTTGCCGGCCAACTGTTGCACAAAATTTGTTATTTTTATGCCACAAGCCAGAAATTCATCTTCCATCAAAAGGATAATGAACAAATGTACTATATTTAGACCGTAACATTTATATAGATATCATTTGTTATTTTAAATTGAAAAAGTTATAGTGACGACATAAAAAAAATGCAATCAAGAATTTCTGATCAGGGCAGAAATTTATCATCAATTATAAAAACACCTTACTGTTATCGAATATTCTAAAAATATAAATCAATGCCTTCACAAATGATTAATAAATATAATAACTCTTAAATTTTACAGTTTATTAATTACGTTTGTCATTTATTTATTCATTATAAATTCGTGTGCGTGAATTTCAGCTACATCACGCTTCTGTTACAGCGGTCCAGGTCCGAGTGATTAAGTGACGTCATAAAACTAAATCATTAAGTCCAGCGTTGGAGCATAATAATGTTTTTATAATTGTAACCATTATTGAACTAGAGATCTCTCTGAGTTGAGATCATGAAGTCTGGCACATCCCCAGGTGCCTGGCGCGTTACCCGTTTCCTGTGTCCGTGTGTCCTTGGCGAGTAATTTCCTCAGAGTAACGTGAGAACTCGCTATGTCCGCACTAAACAGCCAGCACGCGGCTGCACCAGTACAGCCAGGCTTATCAAATCCATTCCGTAATATTTCCAGCACAAACCATCTGAGCTACATCAAAGGAAATTCCATTAAATTTAAGAGATTTACCCTATCCACCCGGGAAACAAATTCGATTAAAATCGGGATACGGTAAAATCAATCACATGAAAGAAAACAAAGCAGCAGATCAAAGGAAATTGAAGTCGATTTAATATTAACTTTTACGTAAAGTTAAAAAGCTTTTACAAGCCTCCGAATGAACAAGAAAATTAAGCGACCGGCAGGTCAAATTAAATTACTATTCGTTCCGTGTTACTAGCAAACATACTCGTGGATAAGAAGAATATAGATGATCTCGTAGTCGTGGCACTTAATTAAAAAATAATGAACAGGAATATCAAAAGGATCACAAAAACAAATTATTGGAGCGAACGCAGAGAAATACAAATTGAGGAAAGTTGTCAGGTAAGGGAAATAATATTTAAAAATAGTCTTCTTTTAAATAAATAAAATTATCTATTAAATTTCTATTAACAGGAATTGTAACACAATTTATTGTAAAATATAAATATTAAATTATTGCAAAGTAATCATTATAAACTGTAGAACGCTTTCGACACTGTCTTATTTTTGACAAATAATGTACTGCCATCACCACTTGTAACATAAATACGTTTTTTTATCACATTTCTAGATTCTTTATACTTTCAGTATAAAACTAATCCTCAAACCACGCAAAATAGACGTTTATGTCAGCGTTGATTTCATTAGAAGCAAATCTCCGACAAGCAAGCTATTTATTTACATTTCGGGTCGGGTAATAATCACTTGCAGCTAAATCTGGCGAATATGATGCACGCGGAAGTTCAGTGTGCAAGGATAAGCAGAAATAACTAAAGGCTCGTGCGCTTCTGCATTTTTTATTTGATTTGTTTAAAGCCGCATCAACTCAAATTGTAATTAGTAACTATAGATTGGTTTAAATTAGATTACCCCACATAGGTTTCTTTTTTTTAATAATTACATTTTCTTATATATTTGGGGACGTTGAGGCTTCCTAATATGATGTTCCGTTCTTGATGAAATTAATGCAGTTATTAGTTACTATGTGAAGGTGGGTAATCTTGGAGCGACCGATACGGACCCTGGAGATAACAATTTCGTCTCTTCTACTTAAAGAAGGATACATCTTTATGGAGCAGAAGTAAACTGATTATGAATAGTAGTTTCATGGTTTCATTTCGTTCCAATTGGATTCCCAATGTGCTGGAGAAGTCTGAATTATGCATGTGTCTAAATAATGTGGTTTACAGTTGTGTTGGATGGGTTTATGGTGGCGTTCTTCGCTTCTAAGTCTGTGATGACGTTTCCGAAGATGTTTTGGTGCAAAGGGATCTATTATTAAGTGGAATGTCTCCTGGGATTGCATTGAAATTTCGTTTAAGGCGTCTGTTTTAGAAAATTTATGGATGATGAAGAACGACTCTGTGAGGTCTATATGCTCGACGTGAAAGAAGCATCGTGTTTCAGGGCCAAAATGATATCGTGCAGTTTTCTGGTGACGTTGAATAGTTTAGTGCACTGAAGCGGAGATGTTAGGAGAAAAAAACTAAAGATACTTGAGCTGGTGCATTGTCAAGGCGATAGAGAAATTTTTTTCATGGCCGAATGTAGACGTTTGGTTTTAACGGCTTGCTTTTCAAAGAACTGTGTATAATTCTCTAGTGAATCTTGTGATGATAATACATAAGCATTCCAAACCACAGTGGCTGTGACTTTTCCTGCTGATGGATCAGATTTCGCCTTCGATCACTTCCACCCGCTTCGACCATCTGTTTGGATTGCTGCTTCGGGTGAATCCACGTATGGTCAACATTAATGAATCGTCGCAATATTTAAAATTACTTCACTGGGCAATAAAATATTCATTCTTGTTCTTTTCGGGTAAAAGGTTAAAAGCTGGCATATTCATGTAAAATGTTGTGTACTGATATATTTTCAATCGGCGACTTTACAATACTGCACTGTTTATTTTTACTATTTTGTCCTCCGTTGTAGCGGTTGTTGAACGTCCTAAAAGTTCATAATCAAGAATGGAGGTTCAACCGCGATTCTGCTGTCCACTGTTTTATCACTTACAATAATAGTCAAAATACGTTTTGTAATGAGTTATTTACTATCTGATTGAATATTGATTAAATCCATTTTGCATGAAACCCCTACAGGAGCTTTAACTCTCTTGATTACAATCATCAAACAAATATAGAAACTGATAAGTAGATAAAATAATTAAATGAAGTGATGATATATTTATATTACAGAAACTGGTTGAAAAATACTTACTCGTCTAAAATTTTATTTATAATATATTTAAATTTGGTCAATTAACCAGAAAATTACAAATAATGACATCCGGAAATAGGAAACGTGGAAATAATCATTAGAATATTATTTATAATCATCATTTTTTAATTAGCTAATTTATATTCTGTCGTATAATACTATATGTAAACTAAAAGTCATCGATTGTACCTACTAGCGATTACATTTGTGATAGGACGAGAACTTTCCGAACGAAAATCGTATACTCCCATTATGCTAAAATAATGTTCATTTGTAGGACTAATAACTAGCTGAAAAAAACAACAGAATATGATTTGCATGTGTTTTGGGGAAAAAATATATTACTTTGCTCCAGTCCAACTACTAAGAAATATGAGTTGGAACATCTTTGAATGAAATTCGATAGTATTAAAGCTAGATTATGCGGGGAGAAGGAATCTTGTCATAAATTGAAGAGCGTAGTTTTGTCCAAAAACAACAAATAACACATAGAAACTGACAAAAAGAACGAAGGAAATAAATTTCAGGAATTGCCAGAAACAGGCGGTAAATAAATTAACAATTATTTTTTTTAAGAAAAGGTTTTATCAATGTATGTTACCCGTCTCTGTCCATTAACATAGCGATGACTTAAGAAAACTCTTAACTAAAACCTGTATTTGTTATCTGTATGAAAGTTTGAACAAACTCGTTATACAAATCACGTTGAACTACTAATTTTCCCCGAGGACATTTAACAGAAATTTACCAAAAGTATAAATACACATATCTATGTATATATTGGGACTAGTGAAAAAAGGAAAGCTTCTTATTATTGTGAGAAATGGCTTGTATCTCATGTTGTCGACGATTATCAGTTAAAACATCCAAATCGCTCGAATGCGTGTTCATTGCCTTGCATGTCTCGGAAAGTTATCTTTGCCTACAAGTTTCATCAGTCAATAAGTTCAATGAATGAAGTAATACGCAACTCCGAGACGTGCCTTTCCCAAGTTATGAGACAGTGCACTGGCCTGCAGGAGAGGCGTGTCGCTACACGCAATGGGGGACTTAGCGATTTAGTTGCATTATTGAGCACTGCGTGTCGTTCTCTCACGTGTGATGGGGATGAAATTTCTTCTTTCAGATTCTTCATTAATATACGCCTATTTATTTATGTATAAAAATCCTAAATTGTTATGCATTTATTTTCATAGATATCTCATATATGAAAACTATGGAATAGTGGGAATAAATTTTCGTCTTGATCATTTCCTCTATGACGATATTAAGTGCTCTATAAGCTGGAGTAGGTAATAAAACCAGCGATACAATACATTGTTCTCGGAGTTCAACCGGGTTTTGCATAATTATATTAGAACGCAACTCCGAGAACAACCAGCGATAGTTTATTTCAGCATAGAGCCACATACCTATATAAATTTTAACGTGCAAGAATAATAATACATAAGTGATACTGTTATTTTATTAACAGGAAAAATATCTGTTATTTATTCACATTTAATTTTTTTCAATCAAATAAATAAAATCACTTTGTTTTTGTGTATATTTTTGTGTTTTTCCGCATACACCAGTGAAACAAATTTGAAAAAAATTCGCTCTAAGTGTTCCTTCCTAACCGGGAACAAACGTTGTGGGGGTAGGACACGACTACCACCCCCAGGAGCCGGGCGTGGACAGGGATGGATATTTTCAAGCATGCTAAAACGGACGACATTTGCGTCGAATAGAACAGGGTCAATGATATTGATAGTGTTTCTTCCGATGTTATTTCTATTCTTTCCTGTACTGGAAAGGGATGGCGGTAGAGGACCGTTTCACAAAAATAATGCGAAAACAACAGAGATTGGGGTCGAATTCTGGTTTATGGTTGTCGCTGATTTTAATTATGATATTCAACTTGCCGTTTAACCCCCGGGGACGGCGGAGGGTGAAAATTTCCTAACATGTGAAAACGGCCGACATTTTCGTCGAAAGAAAATTTTTTGGGGTCCCTTTCGGCACGGTAGGGGAGCACCTTTGTGGATGGGAGGGGGGTAGGGGCGTTACATAAAAATAACGCAAAAACAACCGAGATTGGAGTCAAATTCGAGGTAATGATCGTCGCTGAGTTTAATTATGACAACCCGGGCAACGCTGCTCACCTAGCTAGTAACAAATATTTTAAATAATAAACAACAAAAATTAAGGAAGTACCTTTGCGGATAAAACTTTTGGGTTATAAATTACTTTTAGCGAGAATGTGTAGCTGCTCTACATATTTCACTAGATACTTATTTCTTCTACACATGTGTATGAGAGATTCTTTCGAAATTTCACCTTATTCTGGGTTAAACGAGAAACTGTGCAGAAAAGACGTTATAGTAAGATAGATCGGAAACAAAGTATCGATCTGTAAATTCTCTGTTTTCGCACAGACATAGAGGTAGGAATTGTAACCTGAGAACATTTGTTCGAACGCTCATCAATCACAAAACCACGTAATTCTAATGTAAGACTGCCACTGGTACATATAAATTTGTACTTATAGGTTTTTATATAACTATTACGTTTTGAGTAAATATTGTTTTAATTTTAAATTTAAACTACATTTGAAAGTAAAAGCTGGATGAATGAAATGGATATGACAATTATTGTTTTCTGATTAGTTTCCAGGCAGTATATGAATTCAAGTTTAAGTATAGTTAATTCAGAATAGATTGTTAATTATGCGTATGATTAGTTAATATGTCGTAACCAAGTTAATTCCATGATGAACTTCGCCTTAGTTTTCTTGATTTTACCGTGATATTGGCAATTTTCTAGCTTTTTGCGTTTAAATTCATAGTTTAATGATTAATTATTGTTGAACTTTCCTTGTATTTCGGTAATTAATTTATATCACCTGAAATATACCGCATTTCAGTTGGCAGTTGCTTCTTTATATTTTCGCAAGACTTACTTCATTTAATAATATTTAAAATATCAGTAAGTCAACCATGATTAAAAAGCGTTCATTCTTTATGTATCGCCAAAATATCTTTACATTTCCTCAAATCTCACAGTACGATGATGACAGCTTGATTGTTTATTAATGAAGAAATGACAACGTTATTGATTACACCGATAGCTTCAAAAGCGGACTTTTCCTTGTTCCTGGAGACCTTTCAGAGCGTTAACCCCACGCCGAAGAACCTGCCACTTCGCGACAGGACTCCGTATTCGTCGTAGCAAGCCTCTTTTTGCACGTTCCGAAATAACGACAGCCTGGGAGCCGCGGCGCTTCGTCATCAACAAACAGCTTTTTAGCTGGCAGCCGGTCTGTTCTGACAAATCCCTGATGCCGCTCAGGACATTGTCACTTCACAGTAGCTCAACACGCCACGAGTCGGAGTAGTCTCTTCAAACAATACAGAACGAACGATTTCATCTCTCTTCTTCGCCAAAAGGTTGCCAACCCCACTCGTGGTCGTGTGATAGTAATGGATAGTCATGGAAATTATGTTCTGGTGTGAATGGTTTCAGTCTTAAATCAAGTAACAACAACTTAATTCCTACGAAAGACAGATATTCCTCCATACTGTTTATAATGAACGCTCTTAATATTCCATTGTTTAATATGGAAGAAATTATTAAAAGAAATGGAAAGAAAAAATTCAAAGTTTCGAAATACAGAGCCAAGACTGTTCGTCTTCCGGGAAATAGTAAACGAGCTGTGACAAAAGAGTATGAACACTGAACACATCTACAGAAATAAACCTACAAACACAGTCTGTGCATTACACTCAGATTCTTAATTTTTTCTATAGCAGACTGAGTTTCTTAATTTTCAAAATGTTGGATTATCTTTACCGCATTGATTTTTTTCCTTAACTGTAGACATTGTTCAATTGTCTTGACACAGCAGAACACTAAAATTTCTCGAATCTTAATATTTCCCTGCGTCTACATATTGGGACAACGGCAAATATCGCAAAAACGGAACTAGAAACCTAGTTTTACACTCATTAATCATACAAAATTAGCCTTCAGATTTACGAGAACAGTATCTGTTTAACCTAAATAAATCTAAAAAAAGTCTATCGGAAAATATAAAAACATTAACAAATATAAGTAATATTCGAAAGCGTCTGCTACAAGTATTATTGAATTTATTAATCGCCCTGTAACTAATTACAGCATCTTTCCTGCAATAGGGTTTCATTAGTGTTGAATAAATAAATTTTTTAATGTAGACTTTACATACAGATGTGCTAAACTTTCTCTCTTTTAAATGTCGAGCCTGTTCAATATGTTCCCTCCCCTTGAAAATCAGTGATATACTTAATAGTAGTTCTACTAGGCGGCTTTTGTTAAGGACGTTTTAATATTTTCAGTGAAACCAAAGTTTATTTGTATTAGCTTTTCTATATATGTAATTTTTTCTCGATTACGTTTTAGTCTTACTCAACTATTCACGGAAGTTTCATACCATTGTATTTTCCTATTCTATAATCATTCTTCTTATTAACGTATTTTATGATTAATATTTTATTTATGGGTGTTTCATATTCGCAATTATATACATAACAATTAGTCGTGATCAGTTGCGAGTCGTGTTGCATTTTTTGTACTTGTAGGCGACGTTCCGGTGACAATGTGCGCGGTAGACTCTAGGAAATGTAGTTTAGCAGTCTGGAGAGAGCAGACCAAAACGTGTCTCGGCTCCGTAGAGACAGTACATAATCCAGTCTCAGACAACGTATTCTCTCTGAGAATAAGGAAACTGCAGAGAGCAAAGGGACTACAAAACTGATTTACAAAAGCCACGCCTGCAGATACAAATATAGTCACATTGCTCGTATAATAAAGTTACTTAAAAAAATGTCTTTCATTTTGATAATTTTTGTTATAAATTATCTGACACCGATTAACCTGTGAATCTGGTGGAGATTCATAGACGGAATTATAAGGACTGAATTACGCTCGTAAAAAGGCAGGTTCAGAAGAATTTACTACAATAGACATATATATTCATTTCGTTTTCCTGAATTATTTTTAAGCAGTTATACATGAAATTTTCAAATTTACGATTTTCCAATTCATAATTAATTTAATTTAAATTCTTTAATAATTAAATTTTCTGTTTTATTTATTAAAACAGTTTTGTTTCGTTAATAAGAGCCAATAAAACAAATCAAAACCATACTCAACAAATTTAAAACACGGAACATATCTTACTAATCGATACAAAATATCTAAACAAAATTGCAGAGAATGATGGAAGATTTTATACTTATATGGAATCCTAAATATGGAAACTATAAAACAAAAGAGGACAAGTTTACATGCTTGGTCGCAGGAGCATACGAATATTTTCACAATAAGTTGTTTCCGTTTGCGATGCATATCCTAACTAAAGTATTTAAAATAGTCGAAATTTATGTTTATTGGAAATTCATTGACTTGTACTATAAAATTATATATATACTATATAGGATTACTAAAATTCAGCTGTTTCTATTTAAATTGGAAAGAAGAAAGATATAACGTATCATTTCTGTAAATTATATACATGTTATACGTTCTCACGTCTAACATAGGATTAAATAATAATAAAAAGCAAAAGTGAGGAAAGGCAAAATTTTCACATTCAGATTTTGACACAAATTACCCATGTGCAGAACTATAAACATAATGAACGTAAATTAAGCTTTAAACAATAAAAAAGTATGGTTACGCAATAAACTGTATACGACGAAATAATAACGATTCGTTTTCCTGTCTTACGTGACGAAATTATCTGTGCAAAAATGACAACTGACGAAAATTAAATTAAATATTTTTTCACACGGACTAAAATATTGAGCATGATAAATCGTAATTGGAAAGTTTAATACCCGCCAATTCAGGTTTAACGATTTTTCATATTTTGAAAAAGATCATCAAAAAAAAGGTTGATTATATATGGAATTTTAATCCACCTTCCAGTTCTACATCTACCTCATATGTATTTCATTATTTATTAGTAATAATGGTCTGATTCTTACTTAATAAGCTTAAAAAAATTTAATTGAACACTCACTAAATCTGATTATTGTTATTACACGTACCACACTACAATTAGTTTATAATCTGGAATATTCTCCAGCGAGGTAAAATTCGCCCATCGATAATCTGCTTCGATATTTTATAACTCCATGAGAACTCGGGTGCAGCCGATAAAATCTATAGTGATTTAATTAATTTAGCGGTATAATAATCTCAAAATTAATTGGTTTTGTTGGCTTGCATTATTTATCGCCCCTAAATAATCCAATTTATCTTGAAAATCAAGAGGGCGTGATAGTAAAATTATTTATACCCTGACAAAAGGATTAGAAACGTCAAATCCACTCTCATCCTCGTTACTGAAACAAAAAATTATTTTCCCACATGATAATATGAATGTAATTTAATAATATGAATGTAACTTCATCCGTTTTACCTAATATCCTTGGAATAATACTTAAAAAAATTCATGATGCACCCGTTTTAAATATCTTCACGTTGAATTGCTTGCTATCTAATCTCTGCTAGAGCTTTAAACAGTCTCTGTAATTAAATAAATAACTGGATGGTGTAGCAATATCCTGTCATTAAATATTCCTTCCGCTTTTCCTTGTCACATTGAAGAAAGTGGACTCTTTAAGTAAACTCGTATAATACAGAAAATATTTAAAATGTATGAAGTGTTCTCGGGATTCCAACCGTTATTTTGTCCCAAAGTTTCGATAGCTGTCACCGCAATCTTCTTCAGGTGAAGTGTCGTCGGAGTCAGGTTTGGTTGTTTATATAGTCTGTTTCGGTAGTCCCTGTTAATAACTAATATTTTTCATATTTTTTCTATTACAGGGACTACCGAAACAGACGATATAAACGACCAATCCTGACTTCACCTGAAGAAGATGGCGTTGACAGCTATCGAAACGTTGTAGCAAAATAACGGTGACACCCAGTTGGAATACCGAGAACACTTCATACAACAGTTACACCGGGAAAACCTTCGTTCAATATTTAAGATGTTCACAAGCAATAACCAGGAAAAATATTTCAAATGATAGTCTGGGTTAAAAATAATTAATTTGTATCTCAGGTGCATTTATAAAATCAAACAGATTGACATACGTGATCCAAATTTTGTGAATTCATCTTGTGAGAATAACATTTTTTTCAAAATTTCACAATTTGGAAAAATTATAAATTTTTCACGCATAATTATGCTCAAACACTTCAAAAGGAGTAATTCTTCGCTTTTAGTATGCATCGCTTTGTTTCAATCATACAGTATGTAATATAGTTGAGTAAATTACTGTTTGTTGAGATGATGAGTTATTCCCTGGCTGTACCATATGTTTGATGCAGCCGCCGGTCGGATGATGGAAAATGCCTTTGATTGATAACCTATTAGGCAACCATCCATTTACAAATTAACCAGGCTCAAAACATGCCACATCTCGCCGCGATTTATGATTAATTTATCTTCTTGTTGACGTCGATAGAGACAGAAAGAAACAACGTGTTTTAAGAATTGACTTGTCAAGTGGTGAAGCCATTCCCTAGTATTAGAATTATCCCCTAGGTAGACCTTGACGTTTGATGCGGCTTTTCACGTAACTGCATATTGAATGTGGAATGAAAAATTATTTTTAAAAAATCGGGAACTTGTGGAATTAATTTTTTTTACCTTATAGAAAAAATTTTTTTGACACGATATAACGATTCGTTTACTTCTTAGATATTATTCGTCGTAAAATGTAAATATTCTGTAGAGAAATACTCGTACTTCTGAGGACTTTCTCAAACTTGCGTTTTACATTAAAAGAGGAAAATTAATTTAATACTACTATTATTTTATTGTGATAATTAATTCAACATACAATTTTAACGTGGTTCTTTACATCATAACTTTTATTCACGCAATGAAATGGTTGTAGAGCAAATATTGTAACATATAATTAACAATTTTTCAAAACTATTGCATTGTTCTTTTGTTTCATAATCGAATATTTTCTAAGTTCTCTACTTAATACATGAGTTATATTTTAAATAATTCTCTGTATTTCCAACATTTATTTATTTACCTAAACTCCAATACAAACTAAAATTATCTAATTGCTGTAACACAGAAAATTATAGTCCTGGATTTTTCCATTGAAATTCTTGTTTCAGTTAAGAAATATGTTGGATGCAAGATTTAACTTGCAAATAATAACTTAACGGGTCATAGATATTATTAAGCGTACATGTATCACTTTCTACATTTTTCAATTTAATAAAAACCATTTCATGAATGGTACTTAGTTCAAAAATGCTAATCGAATCCGTTATTCAACCACGTAAAATGTTTTGATAAAACCCTTATATATAGGATATACTGGAAATTTTATTTTCGAAATGTGTTCTTTATCTCTCTGATCATTTAATCTTAAATGTAAGCAATTATGAACAATAATTGTATAATTATAATTATCTGATATATTTTAATTTTTTTAACAAATAAATAAACTGGTCATAATTCAGAGTGAAATTTTATAAATTGATAAAAATATCTCACAACGTTAGTTCTTTCATTTATATCTTCATCAGGTTTACATTGGAGTAATTTTTAACTTGGTGTTTTAATTATAATTTGTATACATTTCCAAGCACTTCTATTACTATCTCCCAATAATTGATCATATATAAATAAATTTTAAATTGCTCCAATTTACACCTGATAAAAATGATGGAAAAATGTCTGATTGTAATATTATACATAAATTCATTCAGTCAGAAAAAATTTATAAAGTTTAATGCAAAGTTTATATTAAATACGTAACGTTTCGTCTTCTTCTAGGACCTCATCAGGTATGACAATATTTATCTAGAATTTGGAAAGTAATAACATGTGCATTTATAAACTTGCAAAGTTAAATTGTGTTAATTTGAAATTATTCTTTTAAAAACTTTTAAAATGCATATGTTGTTACTGTCCAAATTATAGATAAATATTGTCATACCTGCAATAGACTTTATACTTTTTTAGACTAAAAGTCATTTATTTATTCATAATATACCTGATAAAGTCGTAAAAACGTTGTGAAATTATATCTTTACTGAATGTTTTGTTAAATTTTTTATGAGTTATGGCCAATTTATTTTAAAAATAATTACATTACAACAAAATAATTTGATCACGACAAATAAAAAAGGCTGAATATTTGGAATTTACAAAGTTAAAATAATAGCCGTCTTATAACCATCATGATTGTGTTTTGACCATAAATTTAAGGTTTTCAAAAATAGTACATAAGTACAAATCGGCCGTTTAAAATTTCATAGCAATATCTTGAATATTTGTGGAATTTAACACATAATACCCAGCATTACGTCTTCTTATTGCCAATAAGTAATTGAGTGGAACTGATTCAGAACTGTGCTTGTCGAATATATTTCTTGGATATTATAATTTTTAAGAAAGAAAGACTATTTACTGACTTCTAAATAAGTTGTATTTTAATTCTGGAATAGACAAAAATACAGACAAAACTGATATAATTAAAGACACCGATACTGCAAAGTTTTGAGCTGTGGAAAAATAAATAAGTTAAAGCCTTAGTTTACGACGTTCAATTTTGCCGGTTCTTATTTAAAAGCTGTAACTAATTTTATTTTCCTCGCCTGAATACAGAATGAAAATCTGCAGAAACTTCATATTTTTCATTATTCATATATATTTTTTATGTATATTTGATTATTGTATGAATTCGTTTTTAATTGTTGTTAATTTTTTTGTTAAGTATAATTTAGGTGCTGGAACTATATGCGTATCTAGAATATTTTATGAAAATGAACAATTCCTCAATCAAAATTCATGTACGCTTAAAAACATCTATGGCCCTCGTTACAAACTTGTTCGGATACAATTATTATCGCGGGCTGCAATTGTCCTAACTACTGCTATTCATCGACGACAAATTATTGATGAGCAACTGCCATTGACTTGAGGTTAAATGAATTCTGTGACAATTGTAAAATTAATCGTGGCTTGAACAATATATTGACATTTCGCTTCCCTTCACATCAGGAGCAGCTATTTTGATGTTACTTAAATAGAACAACAAAAGTCGTAGATATGAATAACAATAATTATTTATGTGGTTTCGAACTGAGGAAGCGAACGGTTTAAAGTATAATATCAAATGGATGCTGTAAATAGTTTTATTTTTGTTCACTGAAGGAGAAAAAATTTATTCATTCAGTAGTAACGTTTATCAGTGACGAAAATAAGTAACCTTTTTTAATTCACGTTTTGCTCTTTTCCATGCATCAGAGTGCAGTGGCAAGATGAGTGCTGCGTCTTGAGTCAGGGAAAATTGATGTTGCGATCTTACTGCCCGAGGAGATGATATATTGTTGTTGAGAAGCTATTTGTAGAAAGTCTCGTTTTTCGTAGAAGCATGTAACGTAAGACGTGAATAATGCTCCACAAGTGAGACGGAAGCACTACACGCGATGTCTTTTATGCATGCGGGAAAATTTTCCTGTCACCACCAAACCTAAAGACCGCCTTCGCTGGGATACCCGACTCTTTGCGTCAATTTCTGCGTTTAGCCACCGCATACACAATATATTGGAGGTGACGAGGTTAATCTGCATGTTTTAGTACTGTTGGCATCAATGGTCGCATCGATTGCATATGTAAAATAAAATAGTACGGATTAATATCGGACTTGAGCGACCACAAAAGCCGGAATTCGATACAAATCAGCATTAATGATAATGATATTAAAGTCTGAGCACATCTGTGAGCTGTTCGACAGGTTCCTCACTGTTCAACATGTCATCCTTGAATGAGGGAAGCATAAGGATTTCCGTTGAAGGACCATTAAGGACTACTCTCAAGATGTCTTCTGTTCCACAGTCAGCGCGATCCGCGGTCTCCTCGAATTCATAGTCGAAGCACAGCTGACAACATATAAATGGCATTATAGTAACTGGTATATAGTCACCAATCAGAACATGCATTATCTGTAACCGTCTTATGTATCACCGGTTAGAAGGCCGCTAAGTACTGGTCCTGTTGAAGCGACCATAATATCTAATAAAAAATAATAATGAAAAAATTTACGTCTGATTGAAAATAATGAATAAGGAAGATAGCCAGTTCGGACAAAAATGGTAATATAAATACCACACAACGTTTCTGGGATCCTTGTCCCTTTTGTCAGGTGCTAAGAAGAGCATAGAGAAACACAACTGCACTTGTCAGTTGACAACACTCAAAAAGTGCAGTTGTGTTTCTCTACTGCACTTGTCAGTTGACAACACTCAAAAATTGGCTATCTTTCTTATTCAAAAAATAATAATAATGTCGGATTCCGTAGATCAATGATTTACGGATGTGGAATCTGTCAGGGTGTACGTTTTGTTTATTATAATTTTAAAGTAATTAATTTCAAATCATCATATTTTCATTCTAGTCATATAAAATATATTTACTACATTTTACGTAACCATTGGCTTATATTGTGAATTTTTCCTCACAACTATTTACAATCATTTGATTTGAAATAATAGTATGCTATCAAATAAGCTTCGGGGATGGAAAAATGTCTGACTTTATAATAATAATATTAATAAATAAATGGCCTTAGGTCAGAAAAGTAATTATAACGTGTATTGAAAAAATGAGGCCCCCGAAGAGAAGAATACGTCGTTATTAATTTTTTTTTTTTACAAAAAACATTTATATTTTGTTTCTGACTCACCGCCATTTACTTGTTTATATTATAAGCGTCGATACTTGAACAGCTCACGCTATTTACAGTAATATAATATTACTAATACCTTATGAAACACAGATTTGGGATGATTAATAGTTGATAACTATTTACATTATAATGTAATTCTACATATCAGAACCTTTTATAAATTATAAATTAAGAAGCGCCTCAGGAGAAATGAAGTTAGCTGAGTTTGAAATTGACTTTGGTTACTGCCTAACTGTTTAATTCTTTCTGGAAGTTTTTTAATGATAAAAATTCCCGACTAATGGACACCATTCTGGGCAATAGACAATGATTAACATTTATTGAATCTATTAAGTTTATTTCTTTTGTTGAAGTTATAAACATCAGAATTTTTAATAAATAAGTGCCTATTTTATCACAAATAACAATATTAAATAAATGGTTTGGCACGGCAGAGTTTAAATACCCCAATTTTTAAGATACTTCTACACGAATTTCGTGAGGAGACCTGACATACGGTTCGGAAAAGACGTTTCTCAGCTGCAAAAACCTTGTCTGCGCCTGTTAAATTTTCGTAGAATATAATTCCATATGAGAGAACTGAATGAAACTATGCAAAGTAAACTGGTTTTCTCGTTATAAAATTATTGAAATTGGTCATATGATTCTTACTTCACATATGACTGACTGTGTTTCTCAAGTATTTGAAAAGTATAATAGGTCTAATTTAATTTATAATTCAGCAGGAGACCTAATAATTTAGTGCACGAAGTTTTATTTATATTATTGTCATTGCCTATTACAGTTATTGATTGTAAACTTCTGACATGTGAGTGATATTGCATAAAATGTGTTTTGTTACAGTTAATTGTTACGTAAGACACAAAAAATCAGTTTAGCACAGTATTTACATTATACTTACTGGCCTATTGTTATTTTTACAATTATGCTACTGTCGTCATCAAAAATTTTAGCTTTAGAAGATAAATCTACATTTTTTGGAAGATCGTTAATATTTATAAAAACAGTACAGGCCCTAATGCTGAACCCCGTGGAAACTCACTCTTAATTCCTCAATCCGATTCACATATTTTATCAGAGAATGAATCATTTAAATAACATTCTGCCTCTGCCTTCTATAACGAATGTAAGACTTAAGCCAAAAAGGAGTTAAGTCACAGTATTTCCATAATATTTTAGCTTCTCTAACAGAATTTTATAATCAACATAGTTAAATTCCTTACTTTAGTGACAAAATATACCTAATGGTTATCGTTTTTTATTTAATTCTTCTATGATTTCAAATAAGAGAATATAAATTTATTTCTAGGTTGAAAGTCCTATTCTAAATCCAAATTGTGAGTCAGTGAGTAAATTATTGTTGTAGGGACACAATCGCTCATTTATATTTTAATTTTCGAAGACTTTTGGAAGTACTGGCAACGATAATTTTCAATTAAGCATAAATTGATTATATCGTAAAATAGAAGTAGAACGAAAATAGTATTTGTGGTGTAAGACGTATTCTGATATAAAGTAAAGTGGGAATTCGTATCGAACCAGTATAACTGATACAGACAACATGAAAAATTGATGTCGGATTGAAAATAATTAAAAGTCCGTGTTTATTTGTGTGGTGTGTGTAGATTTCTGTGTGGCATTTGTATTATCACTTTTTTGTCTGAATTGGCTATCTTTCTTATTAATGAAGTATTTATGTTAAGAAAAATGTTGAAAAAAAAATTTTAGAAACTTACTGAATCTCACTAAACAAATAATAAGCTAGAAATCTGTGGGAACAAAGAATCTCTTTGATCCACCACGCTGTGAATTGTCCAGACTATGGAGAGATAAAGAAATTCGCTGGCTGCATTGTTAAGCCAGTTGCATAATCAGACTCGATACAATGAACATGTCTTAAATTTGTTTCAATCAAAATAAATACATGTGCAAACTAATACGAAATTAAATTACCGAATGATAATAAACTGAATAATTGGATCATGAACATTTTTCTTAGTCTTTTGAAGTAGTTCACGTCCTCTCTGATTAAGATTGCTTCGATATCGAATAAGATCCCTTTCTCGTCAACGGAGAGTAATATTTTCGAGTAATGTGGCGGGTTTTTTTCCGAGTGGCGCCAGTTCAAAAATATATTATCATAAATAAAATAAAGTGACACGTAAATTTGTTATTTTTAAGGTATATCTTCTGCGTTAATCCATTTAAACGAACAATTTAAAATTTTAAGAACTGATACTTCCATTTGAATGTCGCAATAGAATTTATGGTTTCCCGCATCTTTCAGACTTTGCTTTCTATTACCTCTAGCACAAAAATCTCTATTATATTAATGATGAAATATCAGATCAAGTTTTCCGTAAAATGATGGAACCGCTGTCCGATAGCCTTAATTCGAGAATGCGGCAATGTTTGCTTTTCGGACCGCGCCCTTTGCAGACTGTTCATTAAGTAATTACTCAGATCTTGCAGCACAAGGATGACCGGCAGTAAATAATTAGTACATGCAGGAAAAATTCCAAGCCTAAATTAGTGATTTCAAAATACTTTGTTAGATCAATCTGCAATATACCCGCTGTACTTTAGGGCAATGTGAACCAAGCTTAAATAACACATATGTTTTGGTGAGATTTAGCTTTACATATACTGTACAATGTCGAAATAAATTGTAATAAATTGCGTCATTATTTAGAAGACTGTCTTCAAAAGTATGAAAACAGGAATATTATTTTTGACGTTATTTTCTATATTTTAAACGCCACTTTAATCTTTAACAGTCTGAATTGGAAAGAGAGACAGCTGAAAGGACCAAAGAAATAATTATACTACTCTTAATGTATAACAAACGACGTTTTGTATTTTACAAGGGCCGAAGCAAGGGCAGGAGTTGTAACTCGCTTAGAAGCGCATCCCTGGAGACTACTTCATTAAACGGAAGAGGGTCTTTGTTATTAAACACGGCCTGAGTAAAACACAAAATCTTTAAGGCATTAACGCAGAATATAAATGCGCCGCCTTTACAATCATAGCAGCTACCATCAAAGGAGGGAAAATAGAGATAAAAATACGTTTATTGATCAAAGAATGCTGAAGAAAGCTATTCAAAGTGCAGAAGATAAAATCGGAAATTTATCGTTCTAAAACCTTCAAAGAGATTAATTTTTGGAATTTTGGAAATTTGTTAGCTAATTAAGAAAAATTCGATAATATTATTTCTCTGATGGGAAAAGTTTTCAATGTATTCCCGGAAATCAGACCATACAAATACCATAAAGTATTATGACATTAAATTAATTCAATGGATATCACGTGCAAGTTTCTTGCTGAGAAAATATTCTCTGTTACAATTTAAGAAGAAAATTCGAACCAAGTGGAAATAAGTTAAGCGTAACTAGTTGCTCCTTCTGACACATTTATTTCTGGATAAAGTTGTTAGGTTTTCACCCAGGTTAATGTAAGCTTAACCCAAGACGTTTCGATGGCCTAATCTGCCATCTTTCTCAAGTACACTGAAACGTCGTGGTTTAAGCTTACTTTAATGCAACAACTGTTTATCCAGAATATACACCGGGAAAATCTTCGATGTTTGACATTTACTTCTTTTACAATCCCTAAGTCTCATTGTTAATATAATCCACCAGTTTGTTTTAGTTTCCGACAATCTTTACTTCCCGAGTCATCCGACGTTGAGTAATAAGTTTAGTAAACATACACTCATTCCAGCTGATGATTTGTAGGTTATCTTGGCAATTATGATACGCAATCACGGCAACTAGTTGAAACGTAATAAATAGTACCAATCGTTTAATCCTAGTTAAATGAGAAAATTGGTATTTACTTGCAAGGAGAATGGTCCAGATAATTTCTAAATTATATAGCGCACTTTCCTTAATTCATTATTTTGGCTCGGTTTATTTAATGTAATTTTGTTTTAGTGGAAAGTATTTGGATACATTTTAAATTTAAGCTTTGGATAAAGGTAGAAAAACTCCAGGAACGGATAAATAGCTTGCAAACAACTGATAGCTGGCTCACGGTTCCAGGAAATCGCTAGAAATGCGACGCTAGACAGACGCGTCCCTGTAGCCGGGGGAGTCTGTTACTTGTTAGGAATATTTCTACCAATACAAAGGGTAGTTTTGTAAAAAGAGAGGGGATGTAAACATGGTTGGAGAAGGTAGCAGAGAGAAACGCTTAATGTTTGACTGCGGAGGCGGAAAGACTGTGGAGGCCGGCTGTTACATTTGCAGAGGTTATATTAATATTCGATACTGAATTTCTATGTGTGTAGTATATATGTAAATATATCACATAATAAATTTAATTTATTGTATGTTTTCTTTTTTTGTGGTAATTTGGCACATAGCGACCAATTTTTAAAGTCCTGAATTTTTTTTATTCTTTTGCAATTGTAGTTTGCGTTTTTATTTTAAAAACAGTAGGAGCCGCTACAATATTTTAAAATAACTTTATCATGTTAAATTCGTTTTATTTCGAACATGTTGATTAAATTTTATTAATTTCATAGGTAATTTTTAATTTATTATACGTAATTGATTGCATACAATTTTAATTTTCTTAATTTATGAATACGAAAGATAGCCAATTCAGAAAAAAAGTGATAATATAAATACCACACATTTATGAGATCCTGTATTATTTTAAAAAAAATTTAGAATTCGATTTTAACTTCAACGACATCAATAAGAAATTTCTATATTCATTATATTTATTAAATGAGACTATGTTCTTTCTCAGAAATATATATGTATCACCAAGTCCCAAAATCGGAGCGAAACGTGTGTCTATTTCCTATTCATACATTATATTAATGTAATTATTGGATGAAAAATATATAAAATGCCAACTTTCTGACTTACCGGCAAATATATATTCATTTTGTTAAATGGAAAAAGTCAGCTTTCCCGAGGTTAGCTGTCTCAGAGATAAAACGTAAATAATAAGCGATAAAACTTGTAGGCCTAATGTTTATCTCAGGGTTTTGCTTCTAACGGACTGCTTAAAGTATGTCATGTTCGTCATGCCTTAGTACGTTACTTTATCAGTGAATGGTCCCCAAAAAAATTCAGCTTGAAGAAAATATTTAGAAAACAAGAAAAATAACTTATTTTATAAACACCGAACACCTACGTCATGGAGAGGAAATATTTTGTATAGAACGTAGTTGTACTGAAAACGTTCCACGCCGAATCTAGGATCTGTCATGTTAAGTTGACAGTCCGGTCGGTAGTCGTCTAATGGATTGAAGTAATGTATAAGAAGTCATTCGGAAGTTATAGTTTTAGGAGGAATAAATGTAAATTTTAAACAGAAAGATGTCAACATTCTGAGTATTGAAATATTATTTAAAATATAAATCAACCCGGAAATTAAAAGAGATGAAAAGTAAAAAAAATTGAACTCATCCGAGAATATTTCTAAAAAACTGAAATTAATTACATAAATGAATAGCCAAAATAGAGACAAAATTAAGTGCTAAATTAAATACCACACACAATTTGTGCATTCCTTGTTGCTATCGGCAGGTAATTAAAAAAAAGTCATCTGGCTTTTGCGGTGTGTCGTTATTACGGCTTCTTTCATTTTGACCTCACCTGAAGAAAGCGATAAGGATTGCAGAAACGTGTGTTATTTCATTTAGCACTTATTTTGTATGTTTTTGGCTATTTTTATCAAATTAGTATCTTATTAACCTAGACGTATAATTTTTATAATTTTGAAATAAATTAATATTTGTAACAACCTGGTCTTTATATATTTAGAAAGCCTTTCAGATCTACATCTCCCGAAATATGCAAATGGAATAATTCATTTTCAATTATTATGTTGGTGACGTTTAATAAAATTGTAGTCGCATGAATAGAAACCTAAATTTCAATCACATTACAATTGTAATTAAATGCAAATAGTCGTTGCCACTCGATGCATTATACAATTTATAACTTTTTAAAAAGATTTAAATTCAATATTACATCGTAATTACATCGATGTGGAAAACTTAATAACTGAATAATTCCGTATAATGTAGAATGAGAGCTGAATCAATGAAGGAGAAACGCAAAGTTTTGTAATTTAGGAAGTGCTCTTGGCATCTCTTTGCCCCGGATGGCTGGAGGACAGGAGAGAAGCCTTTCAAGAAATATGTGCAAAAGTTAGACATCTCAGTGCAGTTGTTCGACTTTAATTTGCTGAAAAGTTATACCACCGCTCTGTCTCGGATTTACTATGACGCTGAGAATAAATTAGCACCGCTTTTTCAAAAGAGCCGCTTATACTTTGTGCGTTGGTTTGCAGAAACGATGCGGATTTATTATAATAATTTTTTACTCTCTCAAAGCTATTTTATTTTCAACTCCAGGGTAATTTTGTAACGAATCTACGAGTATAACTTTCTGATTTTTGGAGACAAATATTCCCTGGTGTCCTCAGCACCAGACAGATCATAAACTTCCGCTACTTTTGGACAAAAGAATTGTTTAAATATTTCAACATCGTATATAATCGTAGGTAGTGAGCCTAATAGTTTGCCGTAAGAGTATTTTATTCGAATACATATCAGATAACTGTACTCCTTCTTTAAACTAGGATTTATGAACACATACATATAAAATTTAACTTATTTAACTTTTTGATACGCTGACGTATATATTGTAATGCCAATTAATTAGGCCATTAATTGTTTGGACGTAAAATTTGAATTGTTTGAGAAATCCATTATAGCGGTCTGATTGAACAAAGCAACAATGAGAGAAGCGAGCTCACTTTGTTTTGTCGAAAAGTCAAAAATGGCGTATGCGCGCTAAAACTCGAGAGAACTAGGAGTCAGTTTGCGGAAAAACATCGTGAAGAACAGAACAAGTAATATAACTGTTAGTTAGCGGAGAAAGATTGTTAGGAACTGATGGCGGAAAGACATTATGAGGAGCAGAACAAGAAATATAATTTGAGCAGAGACTAGACATCGTCAATGTAAAACTAGTTAAAGTTGTACATTAATACGAAGAAAACATTCACGCCGCAAGTATTGCAGCGTAAATAATTGAAAAGTAAGAGCAGTTTAAGTCAACAGCAAGGAGCTAAAGAAAAGTTAGTTCGCTCCGAAAGAATAAACAGTTAAAATAAATTGTCAAGGAGATACGTTGCAGTTTATGTCCAATTCAGTAAAAGACTAATAAATCTACGAATCATAGGATTCCGGTAAGGCAAGCAGACTTCAGATAGCTGACATTCAGGAGGATCATCCGAGTTCCTGTGAGCCTATCAATTTTGGCTTTAATAGTGTAAAATCTGTGAGTCGACATTTTAGAATCAGTGTAAAAAATGCCAGTGTACTTCCGAAACCAAAAATAATGCTGGTACCAGCTGGACAGATGTAACAAAACCAAAAGTAATGATTAATTGTAAACGCTAATTAGAGGATAAGGTCAGATTTCGTTCTCTTTTAATTGTGTATCAGAGTTAATTTCTTTACTTTTAAACTTCTTTCTATCGACATATTGTTTAGGTAAATAGTAAACTGTTTGTTAATAAGATTTTTAAATCAATTTGTTGTATCCATTATCAAACCCAGTAGAGGCCCTAGAAAGAGAAAGATCTCAAATTTTGTTGTAATTATCTCTATTGCCACAAAATAAATAAATATTTTGTTTGTTAATTTTTGATTATTATTTCATTTAATTAACGCCTTCCATTTAATTATTACCTAAAGGGCGCTTCACGTGAGGTAAATTCATTAAATTAATCAAATTAATTAAAGCTTAATTGTTGTTTATTACAATATATATA